>NC_069401.1:74739452-74811549 GCF_026875155.1 Cherax quadricarinatus | reverse complement strand
AAAATAAAGATGGAAATGTAACAACAAAATGAAAGGGAGGCAGGGGAAAGGTTTTTCCCAGGGGAAAACAGAAGCAAGGGGAAGCCCAGAACGAGCCCCTGGTTTACCCGACGGTGTAAGGAGGCAAAAACAAAGTGCAATAGAGGATGGAAAAAGTACAGAATGCAGTGAACACATGAAAATAGGGAGATTAGTCGCAGAGCCAGGAACGAGTATGCACAGGTAAGGAGGGAGGCCCAACGACAGTATGAAAATAACATAGCACCGAAAGTCAAGACTGACCCGAAACTGTGTATAGCCACATCAGGAGGAAGACAGCAGTCAAAGACCAGGTGATCAGGCTGAGGACAGAAGGTGGAGAACTCACAAGAAATGATCAGGAGGTATGTGAGGAACTAAACAGGAGATTTAAGGAAGTTTTTACAGTAGTGACAGGAAGGGCTTTGGGAAGACAGCACTGAAGGGAACATCAAGAGGGAATATACCAACAAGTGTTGCATGACATACGAACAACCGAGGCGAAGGTGCAGAAGCTGCTAAGTGACCTGATACCTCAAAGGCGATGACACAGGACAACATCTCCCCATGGGTCCTTAGAGAAGGAGCAGGGATGCTGTGCATGCCCCTAACCACAATCTTCAACACATCCCTTGAAACTGGGCAACTACCTGAGAAATGGAAGACAGCAAATGTAGTCCCCATATTTAAGAAAGGAAACAGACCTGTGTCTCTGACTTGTATAGTATGCAAAGTCATGGAGAAGATTATCAGAAGGAGAGTGGTGGAACACCTGGAACGGAACAAGATTATAAATGAAAGCCAGCATGGGTTCATGGAAGGCAAATCCTGTGTCACAAACCTTCTGGAGTTTTATGACAAGGTAACAGAAGTAAGACACGAGAGAGAGGGGTGAGTTGATTGCATTTTCCTGGACTGCAGGAAGGCCTTTGACACAGTTCCTCACAAGAGATTAGTGCAGAAGCTGGAGGATCAGGCGCATATAACAGGGAGGGCACTGCAATGGATCAGGGAATACCTGACAGGGAGGCAACAGCGAGTCATGGTACGTGGAGAGGTATCACAGTGGGCGCCTGTGACGAGCGGGGTCCCACAGGGGTCAGTTCTAGGACCAGTGCTATTTTTGATATATGCGAACGACATGTTGGAAGGAATAGACTCTGAAGTGTCCCTATTCGCAGATGATGTGAAGCTGATGAGAAGAATTAAATCGGATGAGGATGAGGAAGGACTGCAAAGAGACCTGGACAGGCTGGACACGTGGTCCAGAAACTGGCTTCTCAAATTCAACCCTGCCAAATGCAAAGTCATGAAGATTGGGGAGGGTCAAAGAAGACCGCAAACAGAGTATAGGCTAGGTGGACAAAGATTACAGACCTCACTAAGTGAGAAAGATCTTGGGGTGACCATAACACCGAGCACGTCACCGGAGGCACACATCAACCAAATAACTACTGCAGCATATGGGCGCCTGACAAACCTGAGAATAGCGTTCCGACACCTTAATAAGGAATCGTTCAAGACACTGTACACTGTGTATGTTAGTCCCATACAGGAGTATGCAGCACCAGTCTGGAACCCACACCTGGTCAAACACCTCAAGAAGTTAGAGAAAGTGCAAAAGTTTGCAACAAGGCTAGTTCCAGAACTCAGAGGAATGTCGTACGAGGAAAGGTTGAGGGAAATTGGACTGACGACACTGGAGGACAGAAGGGTCAGGGGAGACATGATAAAGACATGCAAGATACTGCGGGGAATAGACAAGGTGGACAGAGGCAGGATGTTCCAGAGAGGGGACACAGAAACAAGGGGTCACAACTGGAAGTTGAAGACTCATACGAGTCACAGGGACGTTAGGAAGCAGTGGAGGCAGGAACCACACATAGTTTTAAGAAGAGGTATGACAAAGCTCAGGAAGCAGAGATGGAGAGGACCTAGTAGCGATCAGTGAAGAGGCGGGGCCAGGAGCTGAGTCTCGACCCCTGCAACCACAATTTCGTGAATTAGGTAAGCACACATCACTCAACATATACCGGTACTGAGCAAAAGAGTAATCCAAAATACAATGCTGTGTATTTTTCTCTCATTTTTTTTCACAGTAATTAGCAGTTCAGTCGTGCAGTGCTCATGGCAGAATTACCAAATTCCTCTCACAAAGGGAGTGAATCTGTCATTTTTTATTCACAAGTGCAAAATGAGAGTTGAAAATAAGGTCATTTGCATTTTTTTCTCATGGGTTTGTGGCGTCAAAGAGATGTGACGGTGACACACCATCAACACGATAATTTATTAATATCGCTTGAGGCCATTTTGGCATGAGGGAATCTTGCCGGGGTGATGGATTTTTTTAGTTTAGGATCAGGTTTTAATACTGCTTTATCGTGTACTCACCTAATTGTGGTTGCAGGGGTCGAGACTCAGCTCCTGGCCCCGTCTCTTCACTGAGTGCTACTGGATCCTCTCTCTCCCTGCCCCATGAGCTTTATCATACCTCACCTTAAAGCTACGTATGGTTCCTTCCTCCACTACCTCACTTGCTAGGCTATTCCTCTTCCTGACTACTCTATGAAATTGTACTCACCATTGTGTGTGTGTGTGTGTGTGTGTGTGTGTGTGTGTGTGTGTGTGTGTACTCACCTAGTTGTACTCACCTAGTTGAGGCTGCAGGGTTCGAGTCCTAGCTCCTGGCCCCGCCTCTTTACTGCTCGGTACTAGGTCACTCTCCCTGAACCGTGAGCTTTATCATACCTCTGCTTAAAGCTATGTATGGATCCTGCCTCCACTACATCGCTTCCCAAACTATTCCACTTCCTGACTACTCTGTGGCTGAAGAAATACTTCCTAACATCCCTGTGATTCATCTGTGTTTTCAACTTCCAACTGTGTCCCCTTGTTGCTGTGTCCCATCTCTGGAACATCCTGTCTTTGTCCAACTTGTCAATTCCTCTCAGTATTTTGTATGCCGTTATCATGTCTTCCCTATCTCTCCTGTCCTCCAGTGTCGTCAGATCGATTTCCCTTAATAGGACACCCCTTAGCTCTGGAACTAGACTTGTTGCAAACCTTTGCACTTTCTCTAGTTTCTTTACGTACTTGGCTAGGTGTGTGTGTATACTCACCTAATTGTGGTTGGAGGGGTCGATTCACAGCTCCTGGCCCCGCCTCTTTACTGATCGCTACTAGGTCCACTCTCTTCCTGCTCCGTGAGCCTTATCATACCTCTTCTTAAAGCTATGTATGGATCCTGCTTCCACTACATCACTCTTCAGAATGTTTCACTTCCTGACAACTCTATGGCTGAATAAATACTTCCTAACATCCCTGTGGCTTATTTGAGTTTTCATCTTCTGTGACACCTTGTTGCTGTGTCACACCTCGGAAACACTCTGTCCCTATCCGCCTTGTCAATTCGTCTGAGTATTTTATATGTTGTTATCATGTCCCCTGCATCCCTCCTGTCTATAATAATAATAATAATAATAATAATAATAATAATAATAATAATAATAATAATAATAATATCTTTATTTTTACAAGTACATGTACAAGGTATATAGGCCTAGATGACATCAATGACACACTGCTATATAGAAAGCCGCTTGTTATGTTGAGCATTTCGGTAAAATTAGGTCAGTTTTGTCCCAGGATGCGACCCACACCAGTCGACTAACACCCAGGTACCCATTTTATACTGATGGGTGAACATGGACAGCAGGTGTCTTATGGAAACACGTCCTAATGTTATCCAGCCACACCATAGATTCGAACTCCGAACCTCAGTGTGTGAGCTGAGTGCGCTGGCGATCAGACTGAGTTCCCTTAACCTTTCTTCGTAGGACAAACTCCTCAGTTCCAGCACTAGTCTTGTTGCAAACCTTTGCAGTTTCTCTAATTTCTTGACTAGTTTGACCAGGTGTGTGTTCCATGCTGGTGCTGCGTACTCCAGTATGAGCCTGACGTACACCGTATACAGTGTCGCGAATGACTCCTTACTTACCAAATAACTGCCGCAGCATAAGACCAGGCGGCCGTATGCTGCAGCAGTTATTTGGTTAAAGTGCGCCTCAGGGAGAGGGGAAACAGTGGCAAAGGGGAGGACAGATTTGGAGGGGGGAGAGAGAGGGGGAGGAAGAGAGAAGAGGCAAAGTTGTAGAGAGAGAAAGAGAGAGAGGGGGAGAGGGAGAGAGGGGAGAGAGAAACGGGGGGAACGAGGGAGGGACGGGGTGAGTAAGGAGGGGGAGTGAGGATGAGTGAGGGGGCAAGTGGGGGGAAAGTGAGGGGGGAGTGTGTGTGTGTGGGTGTGTGTTTGTGGGAATATGTTAGTGCGTGTGGATCTGTGATTGTGGGTTTATGTGTGTGAAAAGTAGTCTGTGGGAGTGTGTGTGTGTTTGGGTATGTTAGGGTGTGTGAGTGTATGTGTCTGTGCCTCAGTTCGTGATGCTGTGCTCTCCTTGACCTGATACTGACCCAACAACCACCTACTAGCTTCTATCTTCTAAGCTTAAGCTTCTTCCTAGAGGCTTTAGTCTAATAATCACTTGTCTGCCCGCCCTCGTTTTTGTTTTAAATTACCAATTACTGTTCGTTATTGAGTACTTATTAGTCTATTCCTTTTCATACTAAGAGAGTGACAGTTCACGAAACAGTTGGTGGTACCTGGAGCTCACACCTGACTCCCCAAAACCACACACAGGTGAATACTTGCAATAGACTGTAGTGTCCAACTCGTTGTGATGCCCTGGCGTAGTATCTTCACCTTTGTTTCTTTGCTATAAATGATTTATTCCTATTTACTCCCTTGGGTGACACAAATGGCAACACCGTCTACACCACACTAAGCCTGCCGTCTCTGTCTTATGCCACCAACATCACTTTCAAGATCACTTATAAAATTGTGGCTCTCACCACCCATATCTGAAACTGGGCAACCTTTAATTCACATTTAATGACCACTGCAGCATCCTTGGGTAGCCCACAAAACTCTCTCTCTCTCTCTCTCTCTCTCTCTCTCTCCTCTCTCCTCTCTCTCTCCTCTCTCTCTCTCTCTCTCTCTCTCTCTCTCTCTCTCTCTCTCTTTTCACAGGGTTTGACAAGGTTAAGGATCCCTAGCTTTATTGACAAGCTATTTACAGGTTAAGCATTCCTAACTTTATTGACAAGGTAAGAGCTGTTACCTACATCAGCTCATTTGAAAGCATTTTTATTGTTATGAGACATACAAGTAGGGAACAGGATGAAGTTGGAGCCATCTGTGGGCCAGCATTTTCATTTGATCAACTGACTTTATCTCGTTGACATCATTATGCTGTACGAATGTGTTCCATACTCGAGTCATCCTGGGTATGTATGATCTCAGATGGAGTGATGTTCTGGAGAAGGGTACAGCCAGAGTGAAGTTGCTGCTTTCTGCCCATCTTGTGTGTGTATATATCGAGCACAGTTATTAGAATGGCCTGTAACCTGGTCGTAATGGTTTTTTTGGAGTAAAAAAAAACTCAGCAGTACTATTTAACTTGTATTTCCTTCACCCAAAGAATGGCAAGCAGAAGCCAGAGAGAGAAAGCACCGTAATCAACCAGCTGCTAGGCGAGTCTGGCAGATACTGACCATGAGTGATACCATGCCGCCTCAGCACTTCGTGAGCTCGCCAAGTGCTGAATGAACCAAAGTACTGATTTAATGATGGGTACCCTAATAAATCATTAAACCCCTAGCACCTGGTTCGCTGGCTGGCAGGCAGCCTATATGGAAGTGTGCGCATATTCCAAATAAAGTATAACATACTCTTTGCATGCCAACCCCCCACCTCAAAAGGGCTCTAATAGCCAGGACTAGGCTTCCACCTCCATGAGCAGTGTGCCATCATGGCACTGAACAATAATGGAACCACCTTTCCTCTCAGCCATCCAACTCATTAGATAGAGTTCAACTTTTCTCGAGACAAAGTCAAACTCTAAACTAGAGCGAGACAGTGGACAATAGGGCTAATGTTGGACAGAAGCAAAATGTCCCCTCACCAAACCCCTTCCCCCCACACATTACAATACATTTTATATAAATAAAAGGGAAGGGAAAAAAGAGCTAGGCTACCCATATAGTCCTTAACACAACTTAATTTTAAATATGGAAAAGGGAATCAGTGAGCTTATTATTTTTGCCGACAATATGTAAAATTTTTATTTTATAGGGTTGCAGCCTGAGACTCCATCTCATCAGACGTGTGTTGTGGTTTTTCATTGAGTTGAGGTAGACCAGAGGATTGTGTTCACTGTAGACTGTGACCACTTGGGACGACTGCCCTACATAGACCTTGAAATGTTCTAATACCAATATCAGAGTGAGGGCTTCTTTTTCAATTGTGGAGTAGGCCCTATGGTAAAGTTGATATTTGACCAAGAAGTAAGCCACAGGCTGCAAGCACTCTTCCCCAGATTTTTATAGGGGTACTGCCCCTACCCCTGACTCACATGTGTCAGCCTGTAATATAGAGCGTTTTGAAAAATCAGGAGACAGGAGAATCGGTGCATTACAAAGTAGCCATTTGGCTTTGTTAAAAAAGTCATGGCACTCTGGAGCCCATTGAAATTTGGCTCTATGATGGGTAAGTGAGGTTAGGGGGATACAACATCTGCAAAGTTCTTACAAAATCGTCTGTAAAACCCTACCATCCCTAAGAAACATTGGAGGGATTTCCTATCACGAGGTACTGGGTAATTTTTAATAGCAAGGATTTTAGCAAATTTAGGGGCCACTTTGCCCCAACTTACTTCATGGCCCATAAAAGTAATAGAAAATTAGCCTAAAGATGACTTTCATAAATCAGCAGTTAATTGAAAACTCTGAAATTTCTCAAAGAGAGCTTTAATTCTCCATGTATGTTGGTCCCATGTATTAGACACCACTACGATATCATCTAGATAAATTGTCGTGCCTTCAAATCCTTTAATAGCCTGATGGATCACCTTTTGAAATGATGCTGGTGAGTTCTGCATTCCAAATGGGGTTACTGCATATTGATAATGACCTCCTGGAATTATGAAGGCTGAGATTTCCTTCGCCTTATCTGTCAAAGGTACCTGATAGTAACCTTTCAGGAGATCAAATTTTGAAACAAAAGTAGCCTTACCCACAAAGTTCACTACGTCATCCAAATGTGGCAGAGGGTAAGCATCTGGAATGGTGATCTCATTCACCTTACAGTAGTCTGTACACATTTGAAAACCTCTATCATTCTTCTTAACAAGGATGCATGGTGAAGCCCACAGACTAGATGACTCCACTAATCCATGTTCAAACAGGAATGCTACCTCCTGCTGAAGTAGCCTCTGTTTTTCAAGATTAGCTCTGTAGGGGGGGAGTTTAATACATTTAGAATTTCCAGTATCTACATCATGACATCCTAGTGTACATTTTTTCGGGACATCCGAAAATATGTCAGGGTAAGATTGCAAGAGTACAATTAGACTTATTATTCGATTCTTAGACAGCCCCATCATTAAAGGGCAAGGGTCCTTGAGGAGGACAGAATTAGGAAGCTTAATTTGAATTTCAGAAATAGGGTGCAAGGAGTCAGGGTTGTCTACAGAGGCAGAGGACAGAGTTATTACTGGGACTTTATTTGGACCATTAAATATTTTAATCTGATTTATGAGGTATGTTTTACTCTTCGAGGGTTTATCAAGGGAAGCTACCACATAATTTACATCAGATAGTTTTCTTATAATTTGCATAGATCCCGTAAATCTAGCTTTTAAGGTGTGGCCAGGTATAGGTTCTTGCACAATCACCTTGTCTCCTGGAGTGAAGTCTGTCATACCTGTTTCATGGTGTTTTGAGCAGTTTTTAAGTTAGCCTTAGCCAACTGACGTGCCACCTGCAACCTTGAGCATCCTTCCTTGAGCACTCGCAGAGAACCTCGTACGTTGTGCCCAGAGATTAGCTCAAATGGATTGTACCCTGTGGGCTCCTGCACAGCTTCTTGTATTGCAAACAGTAACAAGGAAGTGATTCATCCCGGTCTGTAGGAAAATGCATGCAATAAGTTCTCGTCATGGTTTTTAACATTCTATGAAATCTTTTCAAGGCACCTTGGGACTGAGGATGATAGGCAGTGGATAATTTATGAATTATTCCCAGCTTAGTTAATGCTTTACCTTCAACACTTTTGCGGTAAAATTAGCATCCTGGTCACTCTGAATAGACTTAGGAATGCCTAAATAGGATATAAATTTAGTTAAGAATGGCTTTAATATTGATACTACGCATTGTGAAAATAGTGAATAAGTACTGGATTCATGACTTGAACTTGGGTAATGGACCCACACAATCAATGATAAACTCTGCAAATGTTCTCCATCTGCAGGTATTGGATGGAGAAGTGCAGGTTTAATGGGGTATCCAGGTTTTCCTACTTGCTGACATTCCCTAAAACAGTGGATGTGATTCTTCACACCTTGCCTTATTTTTGGCCAGTAAAACTCTTTTGGTATTCTATACAAGGATTTTGTAATTCCTAAATGACCTCCTAATGAAGAATTATTGGCTATATTTAATTTTTTTATCTAATTTTTTTAGAAACTACCAATCTATCTGCCGTTTGCCATCCCTCTACCTCCTTACCAGTCTTTGCAGATCAATAAATCGTTTTTAGTTTTATATTTGACTGGGTGATCTGAGTGGGATTCACCCATGGCTGTCTGAAAAGCGAAGTTTGAGGAAGGATCTTCTCACTGTTGTTCCCGGAAGGACAGTTCCTTAGGCATGGAAACAGATATCCTGTAATCCTGCAACTCTTGAATAGGAAGGCTTGATCTGGGTCTGTTCACTAAATTTATGAGGCTCTGGCCAGTTTTCCTCATAAAACAAATTGTCTAGTCCTAGATCAGAGTCGTCCAAGGATGGGTCAGCTTTCTCAACAGACATCCCATGGAATTTTGCCTGAGTTATGGCCAACATCGGAGAAGAGTTAGTCGTTATAGGTTCTGGACACTTTGTGGAATTAAGAATGTTATTTCCCAGTAATAACACGGCATTTTTCATAGGAAGTCCTTCAGAAACACCAACAGTCAAATATCCAGGATATTTACTCTGCACGCGTATTCTATGTAAAGTGACAGAAAATACTGCTCCTCCAAATGCCTTTAGAAGAACTGACGAGTGCAATGATGTTTATTTTCAGAGAGGGGAAAATACTCCCTTTCTTATAAGGGAACAATAAGCCCCACGTAATGTAGCAAATCAGCCCCTAGATCATTACTTATGTAAGGTGTGATAAATATTCGTTGTGAAAATTTCATGACTGTCCTCACTGTGTATTTCTGGTCTATATCTTTACTTATTTACTATGTGCATGGTTCTGTAACTCAGGTGAAGGAAATTAATGCAGTTTAATTAAAATATTAGATAGGTAATGTCATCTACCATCATTGTTGTATTGAAATATAATGAAAAACAAGGCAAATGTTTAATTGAAAAAGTACTATCATCATTATTTATTATTATTATTATTATTATTATTATTATTATTATTATTATTATTATTGTAGTCATCTGTAAAGGAGTTTAAAATATCATTATTACTGTAGCAGCTGGAAATTAGCTCAAGAAATGTATTAGAAATGTGACCATCCTCGCATGTTGATTTTGTATTATTGGTGGTTCCAATATGTTTTCATGAGAATTCTTGTTTATCTGTAATATAGTGTATAAAGTTCATTTTTTATTTAATCTGATTATTTTTTTCTAATATTAGTATTCAGTGTAATAATTAGTCTGAGCAGAAATAAGGTTTGTAGAGGTGAGTTGACCTCCTGTTGTAGGAGTGTTATGAAGAGCTTGCATACACCAGTGGGAGTTCTGTTCAAACAATGGAGGGAAATACGAGAAGACGAACTTTGAACACTGTCCTCCACTCCCATCTCTTTTGTCGGCTTACGCAGTTTTTTTTTTTTTTTTTACTATTCATGTACATCCAGCTGCTGCTAACAAGTGAGCTCATACCCTGTGTTAAGGAGTATAAGCAGAGAAGCTCAGTATTATTAAACTGTAGTCTTGGTCTTATAGCCACTGGGGGAGACAGCCTCCAGCCGGCATTTCTCATACTACCCTAGAAAGGGCTATTAATTGAGTATGTATTATAACTTGCCTTATTATCATTGCTTAAATGATACTGTATATTGTATGATTAGAGTAAATTGAAAAAATAGTGATAATTTAAGACATAAATGTGGTTAAGTATGACCCATATGACTATGCCAGCTTTGTTCTCATCTTTATTTTTGCCTATTTTTAGCCTAACTCTTTTTAAATCTGTTTTTCTTTTAATATTATATTAAATTTCTTTTCTTAGTTATCAGAGATGTAGATTAAGATTATTTCTCTGGTAAATATTTTTCTTAACCTGTGATCTACCCTAATACTAT
The DNA here is from genome assembly GCF_026875155.1 of Cherax quadricarinatus. Classification (NCBI taxonomy): domain Eukaryota; kingdom Metazoa; phylum Arthropoda; class Malacostraca; order Decapoda; family Parastacidae; genus Cherax; species Cherax quadricarinatus. The sequence goes on along the minus strand of NC_069401.1, from coordinate 74,801,110 downwards.
TTATTTCTAAACTATCTTTTATGTTATTAATCTTTTATTAAATATCTACTACACATGTTTAGTTATGTTTTATTTTATGTAATTTACCTGTCACATGTAACTTAACTTACATGCCTGTCACATGTAACTTAACTTACATGCCTGTCACATGTAACTTAACTTACATGCCTGTCACATGTAACTTAACTTACATGCCTGTCACATGTAACTTAACATGTAACCTTCCCTCCCCCCCAAGAGATGCCTGCAAAACTGTAGAAGGGTATCAGTGGCTGAAGAGACACTGAGGAAAGAAGAGAGAGACCTTTCTAGAGACCTTGAAAACCCTTACCCTGGAGGATCAGTCTTGGCTTGCATTCTGGGATTAAGAAAGGTCTCAGTAGCAGCCCTTAGAAGGAATGTATCAAGGCATTTAAAACAAGGGAAGTAACCCCAGACAGCATGGTAAAGCAATGGAGTTCCTTGGGAACTATGTGGGGAGGTATTTCTAATATCAGTAAGCCGGTTCTGTTATAATGTTAGGTATTTGCTACTGGTAATTCTTTTTTTATTTGATGCTAACGAATTCAGATACCCTTGTAATGTGAGTATTAAATTGTAAGTGGTTTTATCTGAGTATGTTTTACTTCCCCCTTTGAGCCATGTACATAAGGTCCGTTTTTTTCAGAGATTAAATTGAGTAACATATTGATGATATTTTTTGGGAGAGTCAAGCCCCTAATAAGGTGCCTACTGCTCAATTTTCAGGCCAAGCTACCCTAAGAGCCGGTACTTATCAGGACCCCTATCTTGTTATAACTATCCTGTATTATTTCTCACTGGGTTTTCTCCTGCTCTAACCCAACCTCCGTAGTTTCCTCCCTTCTCCTATTGACAATGGCTAATTTGATCTCTTCCACTATTAAAAGTAGGTGATGGCAGCATACTTCCAAAAGAATAGAGCGCTACCTTCTATTCTCTCATATTCTAGTAATTTTCCCTTGTTATTTGTTCTCTATATTCTCATACCTTTGTCTACTCCGAGTTTCTATCTGAGGGAACAGACAATATGGCATCGTCTGGTGCTTTGTCCACCCTAAGGTGGGACTTCACCCGGTATCCCTGAATGTTCTTACTTCAGTTTTCTTTGAATTCTCCTGAAGGCAAATATGGCAAGTACTGTAGTATAGGGCCATACCACACTACTACTTTCTGGTTCATCTCAAAAGGAGGATATTTATTCTACCTATGGGTTGGGGCATAACTGGGCAGTTTGACTGGTAAGGTTATGGTAACTAAAACATTTTGCCTCGTGTTTTACTTTGGCATCCTGCTGATTTTGTGACTGGCGCCACTGTGTACTAGCGTTGTTGTTCACCATGCTGGCTATGATTATGAGGTTGTCGTTCACCAAGTTGACCGCTTGTTTGATGTCGTGGCTCACCAAATGACTTGGTGTCGTTGTTCACTTTCGTCCTGCCACTTCATGCTACAGTCAGGAACTCTTCTCTGACGATCTCTACTCATGCCAGGCTGTTGGAAAGAAAGATTAAGCCGCTTGGACAAGGAGTGATTAATCTCAAAAGCGTCAGCCAGTCTGGCTGCTTCCAATGCAGTGGTCAACGAATAATCTTCAAAAAAGACTAACCTCTGGTCCAACAGATTGCTGCCTTACAAAGTCTACGTGAGACTGATCCAGCTGACGTTTGCCCAGTATGAATTCCCTCCTGTACTTGGCGGGAATACACTGATATGCTCCAAGAACCATTGTTTTAACAACCTGATAATTAACAGATTCTTCATTACTTAAAACAGCTGTGAACTCTTGTGCTTTACCGTACAACGCTGTATGCACTAATGCTGCCCAATGCTCATTTGGCCAAATTAATGCTCGAGCCTGGTTTTCAAATGCCTCAAAAAACTGTTCAAGTTCGGCTTCAACAAAACGAGGAACCAGCTGCACTGCCTTTGCACACTAAAATAGTCATGTACAGTCTTCTTAAATTACCTCCTCTTCTTCTCTCCATCAAACTCCTCTCAAGCAAATGCTCGCTGCTCCCTGGTTGTTTCAAGATTGAGTTTAGCTAACTCAAGCGCCAGTGAAGCGAACTCACCCTGAGACAAACCTGGTGCACCTCCTGCTTCACGAGACTATTGATCTGATTGCTCTGGTGTTATTCCTCCCACATTACAAAGGAACCTAAGCAGAGATCAATGATTAACAGCTCCTGTAGCGAGAGATACCTCAGTTTGGTGTGCCATAGTTGCTTCAACCCTCAACTTTGCATGAATAATGTCACGAAGCTGCACAGCAGTGAGAATTCTTTGATATTCTATGTCAATAGAATGAGCAATTCGCCAGCAATGCTGTAGAGATAATTTGGGTAGATTTAGTAGAGTATATTCAGACACCAACCGCCTGACCCTTGTAGGTGGCTTAAATTCCATCGTAACGCGCTGTTTGCTATGCACGCAACAAGCAGCAATAGCACACACACACAGTAGCAAGGCTGACACACAATAACAAAAGCAATTGTAAGGTTGACATGCAATGCCGAAAGCAATAGTAAGGCTATCTGAACGATACTAAGACCAGCTTCAGCTCCCAGCGATACTAAGACTACCTTCACCTCCAGCTCGCGGACAGAGCTCCCATATTACAAACACAGGTAATAGAATGGCCTGCAACCTGGTTGTAATGGGTTTTTGGAGCAAAACAAAATCAGCAGTACTATTTACCTTGTATTTCCTTCACCAGATTTATACACAACAATATACACTTATGTACAGGAGTTAAATATAAGTGTACCATGGTGGCAAAGAAAGGCAAACAGAAGCCAGAGAGAGTAAGCACCACAATCAACCAGCTGCTAGGCGAGTCTGGCAAATGCTGACTACGAGTGATACCACGTCACCTTAGCACTTGGTAGGCTCGCTTGTGATTGGACAATGAACCAAGGTACTGATTTAACGATAGGTACCCTAATAAATCGTTAAACCTCTAACACCTGGTTTGCTGGTTGGGAGGCAGCCTATACGAGAGTGTGCGCATATGCCAAATAAAATGTAACATACTCTTTGCATGCCACAGTGTGTGTGTGTGTGTGTGTGTGTGTGTGTGTGCTAGGGTTGGTGTCACCCAGGACGGCATCTTTCGTGTCACCCCCATAAAATCCAAGGGCAGGGAGATAGGGGAAGTAAACTCTGGTTACTTCACTACTGCATGATCAGTGACTAATGTTTAGCAATGAGAACGTTTAACCCAAACAGATCTATGTTCACATGCGTAGTGCTCCAAAAGTAGATCTATGCTTTCTTATATATTTTCAAATATAACAAAAAAAAGTAGATAAAAGTTTTTTTACACATTTTCAAATGTAAAAAAACAAAAATAAGATCTACGTTTTTTTTACATACTTTCAAATGTTGAAAAAACGTAGATCTACGTTTGGACAGTTTAAGGGTTAAAGGCCATAAACCGAACAGGAGAATACTTCTCAACTTTATTAATCATAAAATATATAATTGTAGTAATATTGAGGAAACAAACTCAAATACCACTATGAGTACAGGCAACAGATCCTACATTTATTCATCTTCAACACTGCAAAAAAAAAAAAAAAAAAAAAAGAAAGAAAAACACTGCAATACCAGAGAAACACTAGTTCCAATTTGACCTTGAGTACAGGTAACATCTCAGTGAATCTGATCTTACATTTCCTTGTCTTCAATTCTGCAGAATCATCTATCGCATCATCAAAATCAATGATTTTCCCAATATAGGCCTGTTTGTACTCTGTAATCATGTAAGAGGCTACATAGGAACGAAGGATCTACCCACCCCTCTCTCTCTCTTGTCATACTGCTGTCACCCTGTCATAGAACTCCAGTAGTTGATCCACCACCCTTCTCCTGATAATCTTCTCCATGCCTTTGCATACTATACATGTCAGTGACACTTGTTTGTAATTTAATGCTTTGTGTCTATCTTCTTTTTTTTAAAATTGGGACTACATTTGCTGTCTTCCATACCTCAGGTAGTCGCCCTGTTTCGACAGATGTGTTGAATATTATTGTTAGGGGTATACATAGTGCCTCTGCTCCCTCTCTCAGGACCCATGGAGAGATGTTATCCGGCCCCATCGTCTTTGAGGTATCTAGCTCATTCAGCAACCTCTTCACTTCTTCCTCAGTTGTATGTATTGTGTCTAACACTTGATGGTGCACCCCACCTCTCTGTCTTTCTGGAATCCCTGCTGTCTCCTCTGTGAACACTTCTTTGAATTTCTTGTTGAGTTCCTCACATACTTCATGATCGTTTCTTGTGATCTCTCCTCCTTCCTTAGCCAGATTACCTGGTCCTTGACTGTTGTTTTCCTCCTGATGTCGCTGTACAACAGCTTCAGGTCAGATTTGGCTTTCACTGCTATGTCATTTTCATGTTGTTGTTGGGCCTCTCTTCTTACCTGTTCATATTCATTTCTGGCTCTATGACTTCACTCCTTATTCCCCTGGGTCCTTTGCCTTCTGTACTTCTTCCACTGCCTAGCACACTTGGTTTTGGCCTCTTTGCACCTTTGGGTGAACCAAGGGCTCATCCTGGCTTTGTCGTTATTTCTGTTTCCCTTGGATACAAACCTCTCCTCAGCTACCTTGCATATTGTTGTCACACATCCCATCATCTCGTTTACCGACTTCCCTGCCAATTCTCTGTCCCACTGAACCCCGTGTAGGAAATTCTTCATGCCTGTGTAGTCCCCTCTCATGTAGTTTGGCTTCATTCATCCTGCCCTTCCCACTTCCCTCTCCAATTGTAACTCTACTATGTATTCGAAGGTCAGGACCACATGATCACTGGCCCCGAAGGGTCTCTCATATGTGATGTCCTCAATGTCTGCACTACTCAACGTGAATACTAGGTCCAGTCTTGCTGGTTCCTCTCCTCTCTCTCTGATAGTGTCCTTTGCATGTTGGTACATGAGGTTTCCCAGCGCCACCTCCATCATCTTAGCCCTCCACGTTTCTGGGCCCCCATGTGGCTCCAGATTTTCCTAGTCAATTTTCTTGTAGTTGAAGTCACCCTTGATCAGTAGCTTTGCCCTGCTCGCATGAGCCCTTTTGGCCACCTCAGTTAGTGTGTCAACCATCGTTCTATTACTCTCATCATAATCTTGCCTTGGCCTCCTACTGTTCTGTGGTGGGTTATACATCACTGCAATTACCACTTTGGGACCTCCAGACTGAAGTGTTCCTATTATGTAGTCTCTTGCTTCTCCTCTGTCTCCTCTCCCCAGTTCACCAAAATCTCATTGGTTTTTGACGAGCTGTGTGACTCCTCCACCCCCTCTGTTCCCTCTGTCTTTCCAAACAGATTCTGTGTTCGATGTTTCTAATCTTATTTCATGTCTAAGACAACAATTTAAATTTTCTCTGATATACATCGCCACTCCATTACCCTTCCAGTTAACCCTATCAGTGTGGAATAATATATAACCCTGTATGTTGCATTCAGAAGGCATTTCTCTATCTTTCAGGTTGAACCAGGTCTCTGTTATACCAATAATATCTATATTACCTACACTTGCAAGTAATCCTTGCTCATCTATCTTATTTCTTAGATTCCTACTATTTGTATAGTAAACCTTAAGGGAGCTAGTCACTCGTTGCCCTCTACTATCTCTCTTTGTTTGTTGATCAATTGATTTGCCATTACTAGCAACTTTATTTTGAATATTGTCTTTTAAACATATCCCTGAGGTATCCCAGTAATAACTGCTGTTTTTAACCCTAATACTGCAGCCTGATTGTTTCCCACAAACACCCATACCTCTATAATCTATCAGTTTAAATTACCCTCTCAATCAAATTGGCTAATGCAACCACTCCATCCCTAGAGAGATGAACCCCATCCCTTGCATACATATCACGTTTGCCAAAGAATAGGTACCAGTTATCAATGAATGGATTGCAAGTTCCTTGCAGTACCTCTCTAGCCAGCAATTTATACCAATTGCCCTAGACATCCATTCATTGCCCACTCCCTTTCTAGGCAAGATGCTACATATGACTGGGATCCCTCCCTTAGACCTAACTACTTCTATGGCTGATCTGTACTTATCCAGCAGCATTTTCTCCTGCCCTTCCCAGTGTCATTAGCCCCAGCAAATAAGACAGATAATGGGGCCCAAAACCCGTAGGGGGAACATACGTAGGGGACTTATGTTTTGGAGGGAATCTTACTAAAAAAGGGAGTTACCGAAGAGGAATTAAAAAAGGGGGGAAAGGATTTACCTTTGCTACAACGTCCCTTTCCTTCCTCTCCTTCCGTGCTACTGCTGCTCTGCACCCCAAAAAGAAAAGTGAGTACCTTCCGGGGGTTTTTGGGTTGGCACGATTTCCTGGAAGAAAAAGTGCCTCAACCCCATCCAATGTGTGGCAAGCATGATGCATTGGTGAGACAGGAAAAACCACCCCTTTGGGAGGGGACTTGAATATTACCACAAAAACACACAAACGCACACAACACACAACACACACCACACACACACACACACAACACACACACACACAACACAAACACACACACACACATAAGGACACCGATCGCAGTCACCCCTTTTCCTGCCCCGCGAATATAAGTTTTTTTGGGGGGACCCAAGTGTTTCTGCAATTGTTGCAAAGTGGTTAGGGCGTGACAATCCTAAAGCGATTTACAATCTCCCTGAGCCACAAAGGGGGAGAGACCCAATTTTGAAATGATCAAGAAAGTAAACCTGGGGGGCGCAGTCAGAGCGGCGGGCAAGTGGGCGGTAAGGCGACATTTTCACGTGTCACCCAAAAAGCAAAATAAAAGGAAACAATCGTGTGTCCAGTGAGAGAAAACGGAAAGGTACATTATTAACGAAAAAATTTAGGTGGATCTACGCCAGGACTCACATCGAGCGGGACAATCTACAGCTGCGCAGCTGCATTGCAAGTACTGTACTCACCTTAAGGGGTTGTGTGGGTGTTCCAGGGTTACAGGTTCCAATTAACCCCCAAAGCTGATTGTGAATGTCTCTCAAGCACATAAAAAAAGGGCACTCAATATTCAAAAGGAGTAGCTTTTGGGAAATTTTAAATGAACAAGGCAGTAATTTATAAAGCTAGGTGGGGGGAAAAACTTTTAAGGGGCAACTTTGTAAGAGGGGGAAATTTCCCCCCAGGAGGGTGGGGGTCAGGTCACAAGAATTTTTGTGGTCAGCAAGGACCCTGAGACTCCCAACCCAAGCACCTACCTCACACACACACACACACCACCACAACATATCCAACCCCACACATACACTCCCCCCCCTCCCCACCGACATCTCACCCCCCCCCTATCCCTCCCCCCCCTCTTTCACCCTCCCCCTCCCCACCCCCCCCCTTCCCCCCTCCCCTCCCCCTCACCCACAGCTTCTACCTCCTTCCCACTCTCCATATTCCCCACAAATCCCCCCTCCCCACCCTCTCCCCAAAAACCCCACAGTTCCCCTCTACCCCCCCCCCCCACACTCGACTACACACCTAACCTAACACACATAAACATGGGTTTCCACTCGAGGAATCAGGATAAAAAAAAATGGGTTTGCCAGAGAGCAACAAAAAAAAACCAAGGACAGGAGAGGAACTGCAAAGGAAGGGGGGGGGCAAAAAACTCAAAAAAAGGGAACATGGGGGAAAAGAAACTAAAGAATTTTACAAATATGGAAAGCAGAAGTGGGGTGCAAGTCAAAGCAGCAGGGGCTAGGTACAGATTTTAGAAAGGAAACAAAAAAAACTGAAACACCCTAAAGAACTAAAAAACTTTTTGGGGATTGACAACAGAGACTCTCCCCTCAGTCACAAATAAGGGACGTAGGGAAAAAAGGAGAAAAACTGCATGTAGAAGCTCTATCATGGAACTGAGAAATGAAAGAGGAAAGCTATATGGAAGGCCCTAACAGACCACAGCAAAACCCAGGGAAAGCCGAGAAGGAAAAAATGACAGGCCACTGACCCAATACATTAGCTATGAAACTGAAGAAAGGAAAGCTCAATGGAGGAAATCAAATTAAATGAGGGGATCACGGGATATGCAGGGGGAAAAGAAGGGGGGGTCATCTTTGTGTTGGGCTCCAGAAGTTAAAGGGGGAAACAATAAAGCAAGAAAAAAAGGGAAAAAAACAATTGAAAGCATCATGAAAGCAATAGGAAAGACATGACCCAGCGGGAAAAAATTTCGGAGAATAGGGGGTTTGAAAAAAAAAGAACCTTTGCCATGAAAGCGACCTTAAAGGGCAAATCGACTCGGAACAGGATCCGCCGGCAACAGGAAGGTGTTCCCCCGGACAGAACCAAAAGAAAGGCAGAAACTGAGAAGAGGTAAAAAGGCAAAAAGGGGAAAAGAGGGGATGGAGAAACAACAGATACCCAGACACAGGAAGAAATCAAATACCCCTTTCCCCACAATTCCCTACGAACCTCCCAACCAGTCAACCCCCCAGGAAACCCAAAACACTCTAAAACCAAAACATAAACCCCCAAACCCAAAATGCCCCCACCCACTGCATTACAAACCCACTCCCACAGCACCACCCATATTCCTTATCGGGCCCCTCCCACTTCCCCAACCCAATACACCCCCAACACATCTTAGAAAAGAAGTTAAGGTGGGTTACAAATGAGAGGGAAAAACAAATAAGTATGGGGGATGGCCGAAAGAATCAAGGAGACATCCCAACATAAAGCACTCACAAAACAAAACTCACCGAATAAAAACAGATTCAATCTTTCCACCCGGGAAACAAACCCTCAGGAAAGACAAGGGGGAAGGGGGGGGAGAATTGCCTGCTCATAAAAAAGGGGGGTTTTTGAGAAAATGGGGGAATGGATGGCACGGGAAAGGGACTACTTATAGGAACAATTCTTCTGAGGGACATAAGTAAATTGCAGTAATTACAACCCACCACAGAACTGCGGGGGCCCAAGAGAAGAATACGTGAGAGAAACAAAAAAGGGGGCACACTACCGGGTGGCCGGAGAGCACACAGGGGGGGGAGCAAATTTACTATTTATGGGTGATTTCAACACAAGGGATTGACGGGAAAAAACCGGACCCCCCTGGGGTCTCGAAACAGGGAGACCCCAAGATGAGGATGTGGTACGGGAAAAAACCTCATGCATCAACATTTTAGAGACCACCAAGAGAGAGGAGAGGATGAACCGCAAACCGGACCTTGTTTTCACCTTTGATATTCAGACTTGAGGAATCATATGAAAGGCCCTGGGAGCTATGATCATGTGGTTCTTGCTTCACTACTAGTTGACTCCAAGTGGAGAGATAGCGGGAATAGGGTGGGAAAAACCAAACTAAAAAGGGGAACTACTCAGGCATGGGGAATTTCCTTAAAGACATTAGCGGAAGAGGGAACGACGGGAAAACAAGAACAAGAAATGATGGATGTGGCAACAAAATCAAGGAGGCAGGGGAGAAATAAGGGGAAATAAGGGGGAAACAAACGACCCTTTGGGTTCAACAAAAGGTTAGGGGGGCAAAAACTAGTGTACTAAAAAGGGGAAAGGGGTACAGAAACAGAAAACTCAGGAAAAAAAAGAGTTTAACCGAGAGCCAAAACAATATGCACAGATAAAAAGGGGGGCTCACGCAATATAAAAGGGACAAGCTCGAAAGTCTGACTGACCCGAACTGTTGTACAGCCCCCAGGGGAAAACAACAGTCAAGGGACCAGGTAATCAACTGGGGAAAGGGTGAGGGGGAATTCACAAGAAACACCGAGGGGTAGTGAGGAGCTCAACACGAGATTTAAAGAAGTATTTACAGGGGAAAAACCAGTAGGACTCCGGGGAAATCAGAACGGGGGGGTACACCGCAAGGCTGGATGGGAACAAAAAACCAAGGGGGAGGTAAAAAGCGCTACGCAATTTTTACACCTCAAAGGCGGGGGGACCAACAACATCCTCCGTGGGTCCTTAAAAGAGGAGCAGAGATATTGTGTGTCCCATTAAAAAATTTTAAAAACCCATTGAAACGGGGCAACTCCCTAGTAGGAAGATGGCAAATGTATCCCAATTTTTTAAAAAAGGAACAACATAGGCACAAAACTACAGACCTGTACACTAACGTTAAGATGCAAGGTCAGGAAAGATTACAGGGAAAAAGTGGTTGAGCACCTGGAAAGAAACAATTGTAAATTGACAACCAGCAGGGTTTTCAGGAAGAAAATTTTCTTGTGTCACAAACCACTAATTTTTTATGACAAGGTACGAAGTAAGAAAAAGAGGAGGGGTGGATCAACGCTTTTTTTTTTTGGACTGCAAAAAGGGCCTTCGACACAGTTCCCCACAAGAGGTTACGCAAAACTAGAGGATCAGGCACACAAAAAAGAAAGGCACGCAATGGATCAGAGAATACCTATAGGGAGGCAACAAGGGACCCATGGTACGTGACGAGGTGTCAAGTGGGCCCCTGTGACAAGCGGGGTTCACGGGGGGGAGCCCCAGACCTGTCTTTCTTGGTATATTGAACACTAATGGAAGGGGAAGACTCAATGTCCTTGTTTGCAGATGATGTAAGTTAATGAAAGAAAAAAAAATCGGATGAGGACGGGGCAGACTACAAAGAGACCTGGACAGGCTACAAGCCTGGTCCAGCAACTGGCCCCGATTTTAAACCCCCTCCCCAAAAATGTCAGAAGATTGGGGGGGGCAAAGAAGACCCAGAAACAATATATTTAGAGGCCAAAAAGACTGAAAACCTCACTCAAGGAAAAAGATCGGGGGTGAAAAAAAACCGAGCATTCTCCTGAGGCGCCCATAAATCAATAACGCTGCAGCATACGGGCGCCTGGCAAACCTCGGATACGTTCCGTACCTCAGTAAGATTCGTTCAAGACTTGTATCCCCTTTACGTCGGCCCATACGGGAGTAGCAGACCATTTGGGAAAATCCCACCTAGTCAACACTCAAAAATTAGAGAAAGTGAAAAGGTTTGTAAAGACTACCCCCGAGCTACGGGATTGCCTACGAAAAAGGGTTGGGGGAAAAATCGCCTAAACCAGGGACGGGAGGGTCGGGGGAACAGAAAGACATAAAAATACTGCGGGGAATAGAAAAGGGGCAAAGAGGATGTTCCAGAAAAGGGACACAGAAAAAGAGGTCAAAATTTGGAAAGTTGAAGTTCAGATGAATAAAAGGGATGTTAGGAAGTATTTCTCATCAAGAGTAGTCGGGCCTGGAATAGCCTAAAAAATGACGTTTTTAAGGCGGGAACCTCAATTTTTTAAAGGCGAGGAAGAAAGTTTCGGGGGCAGGGAAGAAAAGGGCCTAGTACATCACGAAGAGGGGCCGGAGCTAGACTCGACCTCTGAAACCCACAAATGGGGTGGGTACACACACACACACCCACCACACACGCACAACACACACATCCCACACACACACACCAACACACACACACACACACACAGCACCCCAAGCACATAACCCAACCACCCAACCCCCCCAAACCCAACAAAAAACAAACACACACACACAAATATACAACATACACACAACACAAATCCCACAACACACAACACACAACACACAAACACACACACACACACACACAACACACACACAAACACAACACACACCACAACACACAAGCACAACACCAACACACACACACAAAACCACACAACACACACACACACACAACACCACACACACACACACACACACACACACACCACACACACACACACTGTCGCTGACGTTAAGTAGCAAAGTCATGGAGACAATTATCGGGAGGAGAGGGGTGAAGCACCTAAAAAGGAACAAGCACAGAACGAAAACCAGCCCAATTTCGGGGAAAGGCAAATCCGTCACAAACCTACTGGATTTTAATGAAAAGGAAGGGAAAGTAAGACACGAGAGGGGAGGGGGGTAATTGCATTTTTTTGGACTCAAGAAGGCCTTCGACACAGGTTCTCAAAAGAATTAGCGCAAAAGCTAGAGGATCAGGCACTGACAGGAAGGGGCACTGCAATGCTCAAGAATACCTACAGGGGGGCAACCGAGCCCAGGGTACTGACAGGAACAGAGTGAGCGCCTGTATAAAATGGGTCCCCACGGGGGTCAGTCCTTGCCAGTGCTTTTTTGGGGAGAAAAAAATCAGAGAGCACAAACAGGCTTCAAGAGACCTGGACATGCTGGAAGGGGCCACAACTGGCTCCCAAATTTTAAACCCCGAAAAAAGAAAATTCATGAAATGGGAAGGGCAAAAAACCGCAACAGTGTATAGGCAAAGTGGCAAAAGAATGCAAAGCTCACAAAAGGGAGTTTGGGATAGTAAATTTCCCAGCACATCTAGGGCACATAAACCAATAACGCGCAGCATAGGGGCCTAGCAAACCTAAAAAACGTTTTGATCCCTCGTAAAGAATCGTTCATGCTCTGTACACTGGTACGGGGGCCCATCGGGGTATGCAACACCAGTTTAAAAACCCCCCAACCGGGTCAAGAACGTCAAGAAATTAAAAAAGTAAGGGGTTGCAACAAGGCTACCCCCAGAGCAAGGGGAATGCCCACGAAGAAAGGTTAAGGAAGTGGGCCTGACGACACTGGAAAAAGGGGGTTAGGGGAACAAAATAACAACATACAAAATACTGTGAGGAACTGACAAGGTGGACAGAGATAGGATTTTTCCCAGAGAGGGGGACCAGAGACAAGGGTCACAATGAAGTGAAGACCAATGACCCAAAAGAGATTTTTAGGGAGTATTTCGTTAGTCATAATTTTGTCAGAAGTGGAATGCCCTCGCAAGTGATTAGTGGAGCCAAACCCTACAAGTTTTAAGACGAGGTTTGATACAGCTTTTGGAGCAGGGAGAGAGGACTAAGTAGAACAGTGAAAAGAGGGGGCTAGGATTGTGAAACGATTCCGCAACCACAAAGAGGGGACTACAATAGGTGATGCACAAAACCACAAAAAAACCCAAACCACCAACACACACCCAAAAAAAAAAAAAAAAAAAAGCTGAAAAATCGAAACGCCTAGAGATAAAATAATACAGAAGTACATCAGCAATGTTTACTCAACACGACAAAGGTCTGAAGGGAGCGAACAACCTGTAGCAGAGGCCCTTAAAAAACCCACATGGGCCAAAACAAGACGGGACACACTAGGACAGCATGAGGGGTTTGGAAGACATTGAAGAATAGGACAGTGCAGGGACCTTACAGACATTTGGGGGGGCCAGAAACAGGTGGGGCGGGAAAGGGGCAAACCAATGAGCATAGACCACACTAGGGAAGGGTTTGAAGGAAGGAACACTCCAGGGGAAGAACTAAAACCACCTCAGAGGTGCAAGGGGGAGTCACAGGGAGGGGGAAAGGGAGAGATCAGTTTCTGTCTATGGGCTAACAAGCTAAAGGGGGAAACGGATGAAAAAAAACGGGAGAAAAAAGCGTTTGAAGGTATCAAAGGGGTATAGACGAGGGAGACATGACCGGGGGAAATTTTTTCGGAGAATGGGGTGGTTCACAAAGAAGGAAACCCGGCCTCCAAAAAGTAATTTTTCAAGAAAATAACTCGAACCATGATCCTGCGGAGAAAGCACGGCTAGAGGCAAACAGGAGTAAAAGAGTGTGTACCTCGTCAGACAGAACAAAGGAGGAAATAGGATCTGAAGAGAGAGGAAAAAACGAAAGGAGGAATGGGGGAAATGACAAAGACAGAAAATCCAGGCACGGGGAAAGGGGCAAGCACAACCCCAGAAACACCTCAAAAGGACCCCAAAACCACAACACCCCCAAGGGAAACTGAACAATCTAAACCAACCATCACACACCGACCCTCGTTCCCACCCCCCCGCACCACGAACCCTACCCCTACAGCAACCCCCTATGGGGGCTTTTCCCCTCCACCTCCACTGAACCCCCCCGGGCCCCCACCAGGCCTTCCTCTCCCCCCCCCAGCATTCCCCCAGGACCACAGTTGTATTTAAACAAAGTTGAAGGTTTGGTACAAAAATGCGGATGTTTAAAAATAAATATGAGGAAGGGCAAGAAAGAATCAAGAGAAAGTCTCCAACATCAAGCATTTTCAGAAACAAAACTCACGGAACAACAACAAGCAATTTCCCACCAGGAACCCAGATCATGAGGAAAGATAAAGGGGCAGGGGGGAGGGGGGGTTTGTCTGCTCTAAAAAAACATGGAAATTCGAGAAAAGGGGAGCATAGACGAGGCGGAGAAAGGAACACATAGGGGGTACACTTCGTCGGGGACACAAGGTGGTCATTGCATGATGTATAATCCCCCCAAAGCGCGGAGGCCCAAAAAGGGGAATATGAAGAAGAAACAGAGAAATGGTGGACACATTTGCTGAGTGAAAGAAGACTCACACCACAGAGCAAATTTGCTTTAAAGGGGGATTTCAACCACAGGGGATTGACGGGGAAAACCTGGAGCCCATGGGGCCCCGAAACAGGAGAGCCAAGATTTGGTGTGGTGCGGGGAAAAACCTCATCACCAACATGTTAAGGACCTACCAGAGTGAGAGGGAAGGATAAAAACCACCAAGATTGGACCTTGTGTTCCCCGGGCAATTCAGACATTGAGGACAAAATATGAGAGCCCCCCAAAGGGCCCCATGTGGTTCTGTTTGAATACATAGTAAAGTTCAAGTGGAGAAGTAACAGGTTTTGAAGGGAAAACCCAGACTATAAAAAGGGACTACACGGGTTTGGGGAACTTCCTGCGGGGAGGTTCCGTGGGCACAGAACGGGCAGGAAAGTCAGTAAATAAAGAGGGAAATTTAGTAACAACAAAATGAAAGGGACAGTGGAAAATTTTTATTCCCAAGGCAACAAACAAGGGGAAGACCAAACGAGCCCCTTTTACCCACGTGTAAGGGGGCAAAAAAAAAAGTGCAATAGAGATGGAAAAAGTACAGAATGCAGTGAACACTAAAAAAGGGGGAGATTAGCCCGCGGGCCAGGAACGAGTATCCAGGAAGGAGGGGGGCCCAACGACAAAAGAAAATAACATGCACCGAAAGTCAAGACTCCCCAAACTGGTATAAGCCCATAAAGGGGGAAGACACAGAAAAACCCGGGGTGATCAGGCGAGACAGAAGGGAGAACTCACAAGAAATGTCAGGAGGTATGTGAGAACTAAACAGGAGATTTAAGGAAGTTTTTACAGTAGTGACAGGAAGGGCTTTGGGAAGAAAAGCACAAAGGGGAACATCAAGAGGGAAATACCAACAAGGTTTCATGACATACAAAAACCGAGGCAAAGGGCAAAAAGCTCTAAGTGCCCTGATACCCAAAGGCGATACACAGGACAACATCTCCCTGGTCCTAAGAAGGAGCAGGATGCTGTGCACCCCTAACCACAACCCCCAAAACACACCCTTGAAACGGGGGCAACTACCTGAAAAAGGGAAGACAGCAAATGTATCCCCATTTTTAAAAAAGGGAAACAGACCCTGGGGCTCACTTGTAATATGCAAAGTCATGGAGAAGATTACGGGGGAAAGGGGGTGGAACACCGGAACGGAAACAAGTTTAAAAATGAAACCCAGCATGGGGTTCAGGGAAAGGGCAAATCCGTGTCACAAACCTTCGGAGTTTTTATGACAAGTAACAGAAGTAAACACAGAAAAGGGGGGTGAGTTGATTGCATTTTCCCGGGACTGCAGAAGCCTTGACACATTCCTCACAAGAGATTAGTGCAGAAGCTGGAGGATCGGCGCTATAACAGGGAGGGCATGAAAGGGACGGGGGAATCCCGCGGGGAGGAAACAGCGATCATGGTACGTGGAGAGGTTCACGTGGGCGCCTGTGACGGCGGGGTCCCCAGGGGGGTCTTTCAGGACCAGTGCTATTTTTGTATATGCGAACGACATGTTGGAAGGAAAAGACTCTGAAGTGTCCCACGCAGAGATGTAACTGATGAAAAATTTAAATGGGAGAGGATGAGGAAGGACTGCAAAGAACCGGGACAGGCGGGACACTGGTCCAAAAGGCTTTTTCAAATTCACCCGCCAAATGAAAATCATGAGATGGGGAGGGCAAAGAAACCGCAAAACAGAGTATAGGCTAGGGGACAAAGTTTACAGACCTCACAAAGTGAAAAGATTTTGGGGGTGACCATAACACCGACACTCACCGGAGGCACACATCAACCAAATAACTCTCAGCATATGGCCCCCTGACAAACCTGAAATCGTTCCACACCTTAATAAGGAATCGTTCAAACACTGTACACTGTGTAGGTTAGTCCCAACAGGATAGCAGCACCATCTGGAACCCACACCTGGCCCAAACACCTCAAGAAGTTAAGAAAGTGAAAAATTTGCAAAAAGGCTATTTCCCAGAACTCAGGGAAATGCTACGAGAAAGGGTTTTGGGGGAAATTGGACTGACGACACTGGAGGCAGAAGGGTCGGGAGACATGAAAGACGAAAGAAAAGGGGGGGAAAGACGGGTGACAGGCAGGATTTCCAGGAGGGACACAGAAACAAGGGGTCACACTGAATTAAAGACTCTACAGTCACAGGGACTTTTTTAGAAGCCAGGGGGCGGAACCAACATTTTTAAGAAGGGGTATGACAAAGCTCAGGAAGCAAGGGGAAGGGGACCTATAGCGTCAGTGAAGAGGGGGGGGCCAGGAGCTGATCTCGACCCCTGCAACCACAATTTCGTAATTAGGTAACACACATCCTCAACATATCCCGGTACGAGAAAAAAAGAGTAATCCAAATACAATGCTGGTTTTTTTCCCCTCTTTTTTTCACAAAATTTTAGCATTCAGCGTGCAGTGCTCATGGCAAAATTCCAAAATTCCCCCCCCACAAAGGGGTAAATTCTGTCTTTTTTTTTCACAAGTGCAAAATGGGGTTGAAAAAAAAGGTCATTTGCTTTTTTTTCTCATGGGTTTTGGCGTCAAAGAGATGTGACGGTGACCACCATAAACACGTTTTTTTTTATTAATATCGTTTGGGGCCATTTTGGAGAGGGAATCTTCCGGGGGTGATGGTTTTTTTTTATTTAGGATCATTTAAAATACTGCTTTACGTGTACCACCAATTGTGGTTCGGGGGTCGAACTCACTCCGGCCCCCCCTCTTCCTGAGTGCTACTGGATCCTCTCTCTCCCGGGCCCCATGATTTAATAACCCTCCCCTTAAACTACGTATGGTTCCTTCCTCCACTACCTCACTTCGGGGCTATTCCCCTTCCGACTACTCTAAAAATTTTGGTACTCCCCAAATTTTTTTTGTGTGTGTGTGTGGTGTGTGTGTGTGTGTGTGTGTGTGTGTGTGTACCACCAATTGTACACACCTATTGAGGCTCGGGGTTCGAGTCCTAGCCCTGGCCCCCCCTTTTTTACTGTCGTACTAGGTCACTCTCCCTGAACCGGAGCTTACATACCTCGTTTAAAGCTTGTAGGGACCTGCCCCCACTACATCGCTTCCCAAACTTTTCCCCACTTTCCGACTACTCTTGGCTGAAGAAATACTTCCAACACCCCTGTGATTCATTGTGTTTTTAACTTAATGGGCCCCTGTTGCGTGTCCCATCCTGGGAAAACCTGTCTTTTTCCCAAATTTTCAATTTCCCCTCAGATTTTGTATGCCGTTACAAGTTTTCCCATCTCCTCCGTCCCCAGTGTCTCAGATCGTTTCCCTTAAAACAACCCTTTGCCGGGAAATAGATGTTAAACCTTTTTTATTTCCTAGTTTTTTTTTTTGGGGGGGGGTGTTTATTTTTGGGTTTTTCTTGCCCCCCCTTTTTTCCACTAGGGGCCACTCTCCCTGCCCCTAGCCCTTATCATCCTCTTCTTAAAACTTTTAATTTTTTTCCCCCCCTTTTTTAAATTTTCACTTCCTGAAACTCTAGGGAAAAATACTTCCAACATCCCTGGGGCTTTTTGAGTTTTTTTCGTGACACCTTTTTTGGGCACACCTCGGAAAACCCCCCCCGGCCCCGGGTTTTTTTTTTTTTTTTCCCCGCCCTTTTCCCCCCCTTATAAAAAATAATAATAATATAAAAAAAATAATAAAATAAAATAATAAAAAATATTTATTTTTACAAGTACTGTACAAGGTATAAGGCCTGATGACATCAATGACACACTGCTAATAAAAGCCGTTTTATGTTAGCATTTCGGTAAAATTTGGTCAGTTTTGTCCCAGGAGCACCCCACCAGTCCCAAAAAAAACCCATTTTTTACTGATGGGGGAAATGGACACAGGTTCTTTGGAACACCCCTTTTTTCCAACCCCCCCAAGATTCAACTCCAACCTCAGTGTTTAGCTAGTGCGCTGGCGATCAGACTAGTTCCCTTAACCTTCTTCGGGCAAACTCCTCAGTTTTCCCCACTAGCTTGTTGCAAAACCTTGGGTTTTCTAATTCTTTTTTTAAGTTTTTTTCCATGCTGGTGCGCGTACTCCAAGAGCCTGAGTACCCTAAGTTCCCGCTATCCATTACCCCGGCAAAACCAGGCGGCCGGGTCGCAGTTATTTGGTTAAAGTGCGCCTCAGGGGGAGGGGAAACAGTGGAAAGGGGGGAAAGGGGGGGGGGAAAAGAGGGGGGGAGGAAAGAGGAAGAGGAAAGGAGAGGAAAAAGAGGAGGGGGAGAGGGAAGGGGGGAGAGGACGGGGGGAAGAGGGGGAGGGGGGAGTAAGGGGGGGGGGGAAGTGAGGGGAAATGGGGGGGGTGGGGGGGGTTTTGTGTGTGGGTGTGGTTTTTTGGGAAAGTTTGTGGTGGGATTTTGTTTTGGGTTTTTTTAAATAAGGGGGGTGTGTTGTTTGGGTTTTGGGGTTGTGATGTGTCTTCCTGCGTAGCCCCCCCTTACTGTTCTGCCCAAAAACCCCCTAGCTTTTCTTTAATAACTTCTTCCGGGCTTTTTTTAAAATTACCTTTTCTGGCCCCCTTTTTTTTTAAATTCCATTCTTTTTTTAGGGAAGGGTTTAAAACTTTTTTTTGGGGGGGGGGGTTACCGCATTTGGTCCACCACATGATCCCCAAAAACCAAAGGTAATTTGAAAACTGAGTAATCTTTTACCCGGGGTATAAATTTTTTTTTTTCTTTTTAAAATTTTTTCCAAAATTTTCCCCTTTGGGGCCCCTTTCCAAAGCCACCCCCACACCCGGGCCCCTTTTTTGCCCCCAACAACCCTTTAAACCTTTAAAAAAAGGGGGGGTTAACCCCCCAAGAAACTGGGCAACCTTTAAACCCCAAAACCCCCCATCCTTGGGGCCCCTTTTCCCTTTTTTTTTTCCCTCCCTTTTTACCCTTTTTCTTCCCCCCTTTCCCCTTTTTCCCCCCCCCCCCCCTTTTCCTTTTTTTTTCACGGGGGACAAGGTTGGACCCCTTTTTAAAAACATTTCATTAACATTTTTTTTGAAATAAATTTTTCTAATCCCTTTTGAAACATTTTTTTTTTTTTTTTGGGCATAAAGTGGGCGGAAAGGGAAGCCATTTTGGGCCGCTTTTTTTTTCCACTTTTTGTTACCCCATTATTTTTAAAAGTGTTCCTCTGGTCCCGGGGTTTTGTTAAAATTTTGGAAATAAAACCAATGAAAATTTCTTTTTCCCCCCCTTTTTGGGGAAAAAGAGCACCCAAAAAAAAGGCCCGTAACCGGTCGAAGGTTTTTGGGAAAAAAAAAAACCCCAGACATTCTTTTTTCCTTCCCCAAAAAGGGAAAAAGGGGGAAAAAAAAACCCAAAAACCACCTAGGGGACCCCTCCCCAAGGATAAGGGGTCGCAATTTCCCCAAGTTAAAACCGTACTTTTAAAAGGGCCCTAATAAACAAATTTCCCCCCCCCTGGGTGGCCAGGGACCCAAAATGGCCTTTTCCTAAAATAACATTTTTGGAAAACCCCCCCAAAATCTAAACCAGGACAGTACCCCCCGGCAGTCCAAAAAACCCAAAAAACCCTTTTTTCCCACCACCCAATTAAAAAATTTTAAGGGGGGAAAAAGCAAACTTAAACCCCAAGCGGCTTACAATCTAATTTACGAAAAAAGTTCAAAATTTTCCCCCCCCCCTTAAAAATTTTATTAAAAAAAGGGGGGAAAAAACCCCTTTCCCCCGTTTCCAATTTTTTAAAAGGAAAAGGGGTCAGGAGCAATTTTTCCCAAAAAATAAAATTTTATTTTAAGGGGACCCGAACCCCCCTTCAATTGGGGTGGTTTTTTAGTTATGACCAAGGATTTGGCACTGAGACTTCCCTTTTTTACGACCCCTACAAGCCGAAAATTTTTTTAAAAAAGGGGGGAAAAGTGGAACCCTTGGTAATTTTTTGAAAAAGTAAGCCCCCTGAAAACCCTTAATTTTTATAGGGGGGGGGGCCACATTTTCATTAAAAACTTTTGAAAAACAAACAGGGGAAAAAAGGGATTCAAAAAAGTTTGGGGGTTTTTAAAAAGCAGGTTTAGCCCAAAAATTTTGGCCAAATTTGGGAAAGGGGGGGCAAAAATTAAAAAAAATGAAAAAAAACCCCCCCAAAAAACTTAATTCCATAAGAACGGGGAATTTTTAAAGAAATTTTCAAATTTTGGGGGTTTTCCCAATTTTCCCCCCTAAAATAATAGAAAATTCCTAAAATTTTTTAAAACCAATTTAAAAAAACTTGAAATTTCTGGAGTTTAAATTTTATGTTAGCCCCCGTATTGACCCCAGATATAACTGAAAAATTTCTGCCTTAAAACCTTAATACCCGATGGAAAAATTTGAAATATTGGGATTTTTTTCCAAAAATTTTCCTTAAAACCTCCTGGAATTTTTACCAAATTTTTTTCCCCCTTTTGCAAAACCTTAAAACCCTTTTTTAAAACAAATTTTTTAAAAAAAAAAAAAAAAACCCCCCCAAAGTTCAACCCCCCAAAAGTCAAAGGGGGCTCTGGGTGGGTTTTTTTTCATTACGTAGGAAAAAAAAACCTTAATTCTTCTAACAATGCATTAAGACAATTTTTACCCAAAAAAATGTAAAGAATGAAATTTCAATAGCCCCTTTTTTTTAAAACCCCTTTGGGGGGGGTTTAAACATTTTGAATTTCCCTTTAATCAGAAAGTCTTTTTCGGGCTCCGAAAAAGCAGGGTAAATGAAAATAAAATTTAAAATTATTATTTTAAAAGCCCCCCCCATTAAGGGAAAATCCCCCGAGGGGACAAAAGAAGCCCCCCAAAAAAATTTTAAAAATTTTTAAAAATCAGGGTTTTCCCGACAGGGAAAAATTTTCCGGATTTTTTGGAAAAAAAATTTTTCTTTTGAGGAAATTTTTTTCCCTTTTGGGGTTTTTTTTTGGGGTTTTTAATTTTCTTAGAAAATTTTTTTTTTTGATGATCCCTTCACTTTTTTGGGCCAGGAAGGGTTCTTGCCAAATTGTCCCGGATAACTGTCCCGTTCTGGGGTTTGGGATTTTTAATTTGTTAGCCCCTTAACCCCGCCCCTTTGTTTTTTGAAAACCCCGCAGGGAAAAATTTTGGGGGAAAAATTTTTAATTTTGGGGTTTTACCTTCTTTATTTCAAAAAAAAGGAAAAACACCCGGTTCTGTAGAAAATGCATCAATAAATTTGTAGGTTTTTTTAAATTTTAAAATTTTTTGGATTTGGGGGTGAGGGGAAAAGGCCGGGGTAATTTTTTTGAATTTTCCCACAAAAAATTTATCCATTTTTTGCGGGAAAAATTGATGGATCGTAATTGGGGGAACCTTTAAAATTTAAAATTTTTAAAATGGTTTGTTTAACTCCATTTGAAAAAAAAAATTTTTGGATTTAACGAATTGGGCCCCAAAAATTTAAATAAAATTTTCCCCTTATTTTTATAAATAAATTTAAATTTTTCCGTTTTTTTCTTCTACTTCCCCAAAAAAGTTTGATTTTAATTTTTTTTTTGGAAAAAACCTTTGGATCTATTTTTAAACCCCCAAAAGATTTAAGAATTTTCATTTTTTTTTTTTTAAAAAATTTTTTTAGGAAACCAAATCCCCCCGATCCCCCCCCCTTTAATTTTCGAAACCTAAAAAAGTTTATTTTTTTTTTTGAGGTATCATGGATTACCCACTGTCTAAAACGAAGAGGAAAGGATTTCCCCCTTTTTTTCCCCCAAGGAATTCCTTTGGGAGGAAACAAATTGAATTCCCCTTTAATGGAATTGATTTTTTCCTAAATTTTAACCGGCCATTTTTTCTAAAAAAACAGTCCAATCGTTAATGGGCAGCTTTTCAAAGAACCCCCGGAAAAAATTTTCCCTTTAAAAGGCCAAATAGAAGAGAGTGTTAAAAGGTTTGGGAATTTTTGGGGGGAAAAAATTTTTTCCCTTTAAAAACGGGCAAAAGGCCCCCAGAAAAAACCCCAAAATCAAATCCAATTTTTTGAGGTATTCTTGAAATCAAAAAACTTCCTCCAAAAACCCCTTTAAAAACTACATCAATGTGTTTTTTTAAAGGGGAAAAATCCCTTTAAAAAAAAAAAAAGTAGAAATCCCCAATCATTTTTTATGAAAAAAAATAGTTTTTGAAAAATTTTTTCTTCCTCATTTTTTTTTTTTAAATTTTTTTATTTATATTGAAAATTTTTTTTCTAGGGGGAAATTAAAAAAAATTTAAAAAAAATGAAAGTATTAATTGTTTTTAAATTAAAAAAAAGAAAATTTTAAAAAAAAATAAATCATTTTTTTATTATTATTTTTTAATTTTTATTTTTTTTTTAAAAAAAATTTTTTTGGCAGAAAAAAAGGGTTTTAAAAAAAAAATTTTTTTTCCTGGAAATTGTAAGAAAAATTGAAAACCTCCAATTTTTTTTTTTTTTTAAAGGGTTTTTGGGTTTTTTTAAATGTTAAATTTTTTTTTTTTTTGGGTTTTTTTTTTTATTTATTGTGTAAAATTTTTTTTTGGGAAAATAAGGGTTTAAGGGGTTATTTTTTAGGAGGTTATAAATTAAAACCCTGGGGTTTGTTAACAAAGGGGTCAAAAGAACTTTAACACTTCCCCAAAACCCCCCCCCCTTTTTGGGGGGTTAATTTTTTTTTTTTTTTATTATTACATATTTTTAAAATAGGTTAGGAAATTAAACAAAAGTGTAATTTTTAAAATTTGGCTTGGCAGCCAGGGGAAAAAGCCCCAGCCCATTTTTTTAAAAATAGAAAGGGTTTTTTTATAATTAAAATTTCCTTTTATCAGTAAATTAAAATTTATTTGGTAAATTAAAAAAATGATAATTTTAAACAAAATTTTAATATCCCTATGTTTTATTTTTTATTTTATTTTCCATTTTTTAATTTTAAATTGTTTTTTTTTTTTTTTAAATTTTTTAAATTTCTTTTTTTTTTTTTAAAAATAATTAAAAATTTCTTTAATTTTTTCCTTTTAAATGTATTAACCCAAAATTTTTTTTTTTAAATACTTTTAGTTTTTCTTTTTTAATTACTTAAAATTTTTTATTTTTTTATTAAATTTTACTTAACTTTTTTCCTTAAGGTTAAAAAAAATTTTTCATTTTAAATTAAAATTTAAAGGTTAATTTAAATTAAACCCTGCCTCACTTAACTTAAAAACCTTTTCCTCCCCCCCAAAGAATGCCCAAAACTTAAATACATGGCTGCACAGGAAAAAAAAACCCCCTTTTTAGAACCCTTAAAACCTTCCCCGGAACCTTGCTTTCCTGGATTAAAAATCCGCCCAAAAAAAAATTACAAGGCTTTAAAAAAGGGAAAACCCCCAGCGTAAGAATTTCCTGGGCTTTTGGGGGATTTTTAAAAATCGTAACCGGGGGTTTTTTAAAAAGTTAATTTGTACTTAATTTTTTTTATTTGTCTAAATTCAAAACCCTTTTAATTATTTTAAAAATTTAATGTTTTACATAATTTTTTTTCCCCCCCCAGCCTGTACATAATTGTTTTTTTCAGGTTAAATTATACAATAATATTTTTTGGGGGTCAACCCCAATAAGGGGCCCCTTTCAATTTTGCCAAACCCCCAAAACCTACATAGCCCCTTTTTTAAAATTTTAAATTTTTTCCCTTTTTTTTTTTGCCTCCCAACCTCCTATTTCCCCCCTTTTTCCTTACAAAACTAATTATCCCGTCCCCCTATTTAAAAATTAAGGGGTTTTCCCGAATAACCTAACCTTCATTTTCCCCATTCAGTAATTTTCCCCTTTTTTTTCCAATTTTACCCTTTTTTTTTCTCCGGTTTCACTAAAAAACTACTCGTCCCCTCTTTCCACCCTAAGGGGGGACTTCACCCGTACCCTGAATTTTTTACTTCGTTTTCTTTTAAATTCCCCAACTTTTGGAATACTTAATGGGCCAAAAAAAATTTTTTGTCCCAAAAAAAAATTTTTTTTTCCTATGGGTTTTTTAAGGGGGTTTACGTAAGGGTTTTTAACAAAACATTTTCCTTGTTTTACTTGGGTCCTTCTATTTTTACTGGGGGGGCCCCTTACTACTTTGCCCCCTTTTTAAGTAATTTGTTCACCCCCTTTTTATTCTGGGGGCACCAAAAGCTGGTTCTTTTACCTCCCTCCTTCAATTAAAAATAAAACCTTTTGCTTCACCCCTGCCCCTGTTAAAAAAAAAAGCCCTTTACAGGATATTAATCTCAAAACTACCTCTGGCGCTTTAATGCTGGCAAAAATAACTTAAAAAAGCTAATCTTCCAAATTTTTACAAATTTAAAAAAACCAGTGCCCCAGTAAAATTCCCCCTGCCTGGCAATAAATTTTCCAAGAACCATTTTTTCAAATGAAATTAAAATTTTCTTTTAAAAAAAAAACTGTAACCTTTTTTTTTACCTACAAGCCCTTTCCCCCCCCCATTTAATTAACTAGCCTGGTTTTTTTAAAACCCCAAAAAACTGTTCAATTCCCAACAAAAGGCCAATTTTAACTAAAAAACCCCTGTCGTTTTTTAAAAACCCCCTTTTTCTTCCTCAAAACCCCCTTTAACAAATCTTTCCCCCCCTGGTTGTTTCAAATTATTTAAAACTAACTCAACGCCGTAAAACTACCCCAAAAAACCGGGCACCTTCTTACAAAATTTTTCTGTTCCCGTTTTCCCCCCTTAAAAAACCAAAAAAATAAATTTAAAACCTTACAAAAATCCCCCTTGTTTTTTTAATTTTCCCCCAAAACCCAATTGGAGAAAGTACAAGCCCCAGTGGGAACTTTTTTCATGTCAATGAATAAATTCCCCACAAACTAAAATAATTTGGGAAAATTTAAAGTAATTAACCCAACCCCACCCTTTTAGGGGGTTTTTTTAACCATCGTAAGGCCCTTTTTTAGCCGCAAAAACCAAAAACCCAAAAAATAAAAACTTCACCAAAAACGCAAGTAATTACTCAAAGCCCAATGTAAAAAAACTACAAACCGCCACCCGGTCAAATTTCCCTTACCCCCTGCGCAATCCCCTATTACAAACACATAATAAAAAACCCTCAAATTTTTTTTTTTTTCAAAAAAAAAAACGCAATTTTTACCCTTTTTTCCCACCAGTTTTAAAAAAAAAATTTAAATTTTTTACAATTTTAAAAAAAAGTGCCCTGGGGAAAAAAAAACAAAACCCGAAGTAAAAAACTAACCCCCTGTACATTAAACTAATACGGTATCCCCCCCCCTTAAACCGGGTGTCCTTGTAATTTACAAAAACCAATATATTTTTAATAAACCCCAAAAACTTAAACCCCTTTAAACCCGGTTTCTTTAGGCCCTTCCAAAAAATTCCAAAGAAAAATTCCCTTTTTAAATTTTTTTTTTTGTTTTTTTTTGCCCCGGGGCAACTTTCCCCCCCTAAAATCCAAGGGGGAAAAAAAAATAAACCGGGGACTTAACTCATGCCGTACTTTTTACAAAAAAATTTCCCAAAAAAACTTTTTTCACATGGATCTCCAAAAGTAATTACTTTCTTTTAATTTAAAATAACAAAAAAAAAGTAAAAGCCTTTTTAAATGAAAAAAAAAAAAAAGCGTTTTTTTAAAAAATTTAAAAGGAAAAAACTTCTATTTTTAATTTTGGGTTAAAGGCCAAACCCCAAAAAAATTTTCCCTTTTTAAAAAAAAATTTAAGAAAAAAGGGGAAAAACCAAAACCCCATGAAAGGGAAAATCCTAATTTTTTTTTAAAATGCAAAAAAAAAAAAAAAAAAAAATAAAGAAAAACACTGCAATACCAGAGAAACACTAGTTCCAATTTGACCTTGAGTACAGGTAACATCTCAGTGAATCTGATCTTACATTTCCTTGTCTTCAATTCTGCAAAAATCATCTATCGCATCAATCATCAAAATCAATGATTTTCCCAATATAGGCCTGTTTGTACTCTGTAATCATGTAAGAGGCTACATAGAAACGAAGGATCTACCCACCTCTCTCTCTCTCTTGTCATACTGCTGTCACCCTGTCATAGAACTCCAGTAGTTGATCCACCACCCTTCTCCTGATATTCTTCTCCATGCCTTTGCGTACTATACATGTCAGTGACACTTGTTTGTAATTTAATGCTTTGTGTCTATCTTCTTTTTTTTTAAATTGGGACTACATTTGCTGTCTTCCATACTTCAGGTAGTCGCCCTGTTTCGACAGATGTGTTGAATATTATTGTTAGGGGTATACATAGTGCCTCTTCTCCCTCTCTCAGGACCCATGGAGAGATGTTATCCGGCCCCATCGTCTTCGAGGTATCTAGCTCATTCAGCAACCTCTTCACTTCTTCCTCAGTTGTATGTATTGTGTCTAACACTTGATGGTGCACCCCACTCTCGTCTTTCTGGAGTCCCTGCTGTCTCCTCTGTGAACACTTCTTTGAATTTCTTGTTGAGTTCCTCACATACTTCATGATCGTTTCTTGTGATCTCTCCTCCTTCCTTCCTTAGCCTGATTACCTGGTCCTTGACTGTTGTTTTCCTCCTGATGTCGCTGTACAACAGCTTCAGGTCAGATTTGGCTTCACTGCTATGTCATTTTCATGTTGTTGTTGGCCTCTCTTCTTACCTGTTCATATTCATTTCTGGCTCTACGACTTCACTCCTTATTCCCCTGGGTCCTTTGCCTTCTGTACTTCTTCCACTGCCTAGCACACTTGGTTTTGGCCTCTTTGCACCTTTGGGTGAACCAAGGGCTTATCCTGGCTTTGTCGTTATTTCTGTTACCCTTGGATACAAACCTCTCCTCAACTTCCTTGCATATTGTTTGTCACACATCCCATCATCTCGTTTACCGACTTCCCTGCCAATTATCTGTCCACTGAACCCCGTGTAGGAAATTCTTCATGCCTGTGAGTCCCCTCTCATGTAGTTTGGCTTCATTCATCCTGCCCTTCCCACTTCCCTCTCCAATTGTAACTCAACTATGTATACGAAGGTCAGGACCACATGATCACTGGCCCCGAAGGGTCTCTCATATGTGATATCCTCAATGTCTGCACTACTCAACGTGAATACTAGGTCCAGTCTTGCTGTTCCTCTCCTCTCTCTCTGTAGTGGTCCTTTGCATGTTGGTACATGAGGTTTCCCAGCGCCACCTCCATCATCTTAGCCCTCCACGTTTCTGGGCCCCCATGTGGCTCCAGATTTTCCCAGTCAATTTTCTTGTAGCTGAAGTCACCCTTGATCAGTAGCTTTGCCCTGCTCGCATGAGCCCTTTTGGCCACTTCAGTTAGTGTGTCAACCATCGTTCTATTACTCTCATCATAATCTTGCCTTGGCCTCCTACTGTTCTGTGGTGGGTTATACATCACTGCAATTACCACTTTGGGACCTCCAGACTGAAGTGTTCCTGTTATGTAGTCTCTTGCTTCTCCTCTGTCTCCTCTCCCCAGTTCACCAAAATCTCATTGGTTTTTGACGAGCTGTGTCACTCCTCCACCCCCTCTGTTCCCTCTGTCTTTCCAAACAGATTCTGTGTTCGATGTTTCTAATCTTATTTCATGTCTAAGACAACAATTTAAATTTTCTCTGATATACATCGCCACTCCATTACCCTTCCAGTTAACCCTGTCAGTGTGGAATAATATATAACCCTGTATGTTGCATTCAGAAGGCATTTCTCTATCTTTCAGGTTGAACCAGGTCTCTGTTATACCAATAATATCTATATTACCTACACTTGCAAGTAATCCTTGCTCATCTATCTTATTTCTTAGATTCCTACTATTTGTATAGTAAACCTTAAGGGAGCTAGTCACTCGTTGCCCTCTACTATCTCTCTTTGTTTATTGATCAATTGATTTGCCATTACTAGCAACTTTATTTTGAATATTGTCTTTTAAACATATCCCTGAGGTATCCCAGTAATAACTGCTGTTTTTAACCCTAATACTGCAGCCTGATTGTTTCCCACA
Organism: Cherax quadricarinatus; assembly: GCF_026875155.1. Lineage (NCBI taxonomy): Eukaryota > Metazoa > Arthropoda > Malacostraca > Decapoda > Parastacidae > Cherax > Cherax quadricarinatus. The sequence continues at coordinate 74,772,772 of NC_069401.1, read as the reverse complement.
AACATCCATACCTCTATAATCTATCAGTTTAAATTACCCTCTCAATCAAATTGGCTAATGCAACCACTCCATCCCCAGAGAGATGAACCCCATCCCTTGCATACATATCACGTTTGCCAAAGAATAGGTCCCAGTTATCAATGAATGGGATTGCAAGTTCCTTGCAGTACCTCTCTAGCCAGCAATTTATACCAATTGCCCTAGACATCCATTCATTGCCCACTCCCTTTCTAGGCAAGATGCTACATATGACTGGGATCCCTCCCTTAGACCTAACTACTTCTATGGCTGATCTGTACTTATCCAGCAGCTATTCTCTCCTGCCCTTCCCAGTGTCATTAGCCCCAGCACTAAGACAGATAATGGGTTTGTTCCCATTATCTGACATAATATTATCCAACCTGCTGACTATGTCACCAACACCAGCTCCTGGAAGGCACAATCTCTGTCTGACCTTTCTGTCTCTGTTACAAAAAGCACGGTCCATATATTTTACCTGAGAATCTCCTACTATTAAAATATTCTTACCTTGATTAGCAGGGGAATCAGTGGAGCCTTCAAACCTCCTAACCACGGAAGTACACTCGTCATGGAGAACAGAGAATCGATTTCCTACCTTCAGGGGCCTGTGAAGCAGTGGATTTTTTTTCCGTCAGATTTCCTCCAGTTTTAGTTCACAAGACGAAGTGTTTTCTCTCTTTCCTGTAAATATTTATCAATAAGATACCTCAAACAACAACTGAGAAAAGACTGAAAAAGGACTGATTTACAGAAAATGCCCTTTGGCAGGTTGCTTTCCCTATATGGGACGACGTAAGGTTGTTTGGACACTTGGTGCCGAGAGAACAATGCTAATACGAATTTCTAAAGTTATAATTTCCTCTAAATGCCTTACCTTTATTTCACAAAAAAATAAAGTTTGTTAGTTCTTGGAAAGTTGCAAAAAAATCCGTCCTTTACTCCAACATAAATCCCAAAATATTTGGAATATTTCCAAAAATGTTCCATGAGAAATTAGAGAAATCATAATTTTACAATTTCTGTGAATATTATTTCACTTAATTAAGTAATAAAGGATAAATAAAGCGAAATAAGTGATTAAGTTACTTCCGAGATATTGGCCTGGAGATCCGGCCAGCCCGCCGTCTCGAAAAAAAAAATCGCGAAAATCGCGTTTATTTCGGTGGGTTTCTTAGTAAACTGATATTCTAGTGCAGTTATCCGCTTCAAAACACCGTTTTCTATTACTCAAAGACCAAAGAATACGAAATGGAGAGGAGTAACTCATGTATATCGAAATATTCCTGGTGGTCTCTCGCCATGTTATGGCCTATTTTATTCAGTCTACAGTAATAACAAAGGTTTGTATGTTATTTAAGTTTTATTATATTATATTAGATCAATTCTGATAGATAAATAAGCCGTAGAGTGATATAAGCGTAATAATGAAGTGATTTCTCCTGGCTCTCTGGAGCGGTGATACTGCCGGTGTTCCCAGATGGTTCCTGATTGGCTAGAAGTCTATGTATAAGCTCCGCCTACTGTTTTATGATGCCAAATAGTCAATTATTATATTATGAAGAATAATGCAAGAAAAAGCGATAAAAAACAAGGAAAAAATTCCAAAAAATATATAGGCTGTGAGCAGACCTGCGACCCACATCGTTTCTAAACCATACCGATAAAATGACTAAATTTTCCCTGTAGGAAACGTCGTAGAACATTGATTCTTGTACTACTGTGTTGCCAAAGAGTTGAGCTATTTTTCTATGTGAATAACTCAATTTCCATAATTTTTAATTTTTTTTTTTTTTGAGAGCGTGCAGAAACTTGGATGACAGCCCCCTTCACATCTTCTCTGTTAGCCCTCCTTATCTTCCTTCTTCCTGAACTGTGAACCACTTGCCACTTAAAGTGGCCCGGTGACCTGGTGGCTAAAGCTCGCGCTTCACACACGGAGGGCCTGGGTTCGATTCCCGGTGGGTGGAAACATTTCGACACGTTTCCTTACACCTGTTGTCCTGTTCACCTAGCAACAAATAGGTACCTGGGTGTTAGTCGACTGGTGTGGGTCGCATCCTGGGAGACAAGATTAAGGACCCCAATGGAAATAAGTTAGACAGTCCTCGATGACACACTGACTTTCTTGGGTTATCCTGGGTGGCTAACCCTCCGGGATTAAAAATCAGAACAAAATCTTATCTTATCTCTTATCTTAAAGCGGCTGCCACTATCACTGCTAGTGACCATTTCCTCCTTACCAGATAAATCCTTCTCACACTCACTCCCAAACACATGTAGGCGAAGCTTCAGCCTCCTACTTTCCTCCTGAAGTAGAACCTCCTTCAGCACTTTAACCTGAGATTCTAAAACACTACAATAAGCCATGGTGCTTGGTAACACCCCACGCTAATTCCCAGAGCTTAGGACAGGTAAGACTGCAGGTGACCACTGGCCTCAGCGCAATTTGTTGGGTGAAGGGGGGGGTTTTGTGTGGTGGGGGGGGGTTGGGGGGTTTGATATCTTTTGTACAAAGGGGGTTATGCTCCCACTTCTGGATAGGTCTATGAAATGGAGGAAAATGCTCGAGGGGGGGTTTTAGACTTTTGATGAGGGTTTTTTCGCCTGGGATTATTGCGGATCTTGCGGGGTGGTGGGGTTGGGACCCAACCTTTTTTGGGAAATTTAAATGGAGACCTTAAGGGGGGAGGTGAGTGAGGTTTTTGGGAAGTGGAATCTTTTTAGGGGGTCGCAGGAAGTGTAACACCCTTACTATCTGCACAACACCCTATGCTGCTGCCACTGAGTTAAATTTTTGCACCATGCTGGTGCGCCCCCTACGGGCCTACCTTTCATATGCCCCCCCTGCACATTTCCCACTCACTCAGCGGCCCTAGACTCAGACAAAGGCCCTACCCTTCTCCCTCGTGGGATGGCCTCCAGCCATGGAAAGAAACACATGCCTGTGTACCCCAGATCCAAAAAAAAAAAGTAAGGCCTCGAAGCCTTTATCTTACCCCCCGCTACCAAGAAATCAATAAACTTATAAAACAAATGGACGTTGTCTTTGATGGTGGGAAAAAGGGGCTAAACTGGTATTGGGGGATTCTTTAAAAATATCAGGTGGGAAGACTAGGTGGAGATATGGGTTACAAAATTTATTTGGAAGGTCATTGAATAGTTTTAAAAGGAGGGGGGGGGGGGGCAGTAGGGGACCATTGACAACTCGGGGGTGATTGGCAGAACTACATAATGACCATTTTGATGGGTACAAGTGAGGGGGGTCCCTGAGGCTGTGCTGGGGGGAGATAAACCTTGGGGTAAAATTTTGCGACTTTTTTTGGGTCAGGCAGGATTTAAAATATATTGAATTTGAAGTAAGTGGGGTATGGGTGGATATATAAGGCTCAGGTGCTTGCAACTACAGAAGGAGAGTAATTATGCATACCCGGTTTAGGGGGAAAAAGGGGCAGGGGGGGGGAGGATGAGATTTTTGAGGAAGTGTTGAGAGGGGGGTGTTTGTTAGGGCAGCAAGGGGGAGGGGTGGAGTTGGGAGGTGAGATTTGGGATGGGGGAAGTCGAGGGGGAGGTTCAACTGAGTACTGGGAAGGGGGCCGGTATAACGGATTTTCAAATGATTTTATTGGGTTCACTGGAAGCAATTAAGCACTGCGGTGGAGGTCATGAAATTACCTGCTACAGGGGGGGAACTAGGACAACACAAAATAGGGGTGGTCTATTGGTGTGCAAAAAGCAGGGGGGGAAGGCTTAAGTGTGTATAGAGCTATTTAAACAAATTGTTCTGACCAAAAAGGGTTTTTTTCAAAAAATTTTTAAGGAAAAGGGTTTAAAAGAAGGTTATAGGGGTAGTTATTAAAAGGAGTCAGATAGCTTTCTGGGGAGAAATTGAGAGATGATCATGGGCGCATAAGGGTTTTTTTTTTGGAGATTTTGGGGGGGGGGGAAAAGAAATTTTTGGGGGTCTCAAATTGGGGGAGAATGCAAAAGGGACTGTGGGGGAACGGGAAAATTTTTAAAGGGCTAGTTTTTGCTTTCGGGGTTTTGGGGGGAAAGAGGTTATGCAGGGGGTTTTGATACCTGAAATCATCGGAAAAGGGGCGGGTTTCCCAAGCCAATGGGGGTTTGGGGAAAGGCGGGGTTAACATACTGTTTGGGGGCATGCAAAATCCGTTTTATGGGCTACAGAGGGGGGGGGTTTGGAAAAGGGGTTTGAGGGAGGGTTTGTATAGGTAAGGGGAAAGTATGTGGATGAAACCCTGTCTTGATAGGGGGGGTAGAGGGTTTCCCATACTGGGGGAAAGTGTGTTGGGTTTTCTGGGGAGGTGGGGGGCATGCATGTAAATAGGGAAAAATCGGGTTTATTGGGGGTGGGCCCTTTGGGTGGGGGGGATAGGGGGTTTGGAGTTTGGGTGGGCAGTGGTGGATGGCTAAAGTTTTTTGGGGTTTAATAAAACCATGGGGGAAAGCGCGGGAAAGGCCAAACGGTAAAACTCAAAAAGGGAAAGGGGAGAAAGTTTTGGGAGTGGTTACGGGGTTTACGGAGGGGGAGATGCCACCTTACTCAAGGGCGAAATTGTTAATTCGCTTGTTTATAGAAAAAGTTGGATTTTTGACTGAAGTGTTTTCCTTTTGAGGACCAAGATTGCAGGAGTCCAGTATTGGGTTTTAAAGGGCCCTACCTTAGCAACGGGGAAGACAAATGGCCAAAATCAAAAAAAAGGGAAATCAGAACCCCTCCGATAACATGGGGATTTTCCCCAAAGGGTGGGATTCTGGGCCCCCTTACTATTTATGTTATTCAATGATATGCCTATCAGTGTCAAAAGGCAAACTCCTACTGAAATGCAGAGACATTTGCTCTGTTAGTGACGGGGTAAAGCCCCCCACAAGTTTGGGCCAAATTTTTTAACTTTGGGAAAATGGAGTCCTGCAGAAAAAGGTTGGGAAAAGACAAAAAAAATATCTTTTACCCTAGGGAAAACGGAACCCCTTTCTCTTTGGAACGAAACATAAAACTGAAAAGGGGAAAAATAATTTTAATTTTTTCAGTGTAAGGGGGAGCCCCCTCACTTTTTTTTAAATCAGAAAAATATCGGGGAACCCCCTTTGACCCATGCATGTCGGGAGAAATGAAGGGAACAGTGTAAAAAGGAAACGAATGCCGGGGAACTGAAGTTCCTGTAAGACAAGCACGTGCTACCTACGGGGCTCGCAGGACCCTTTTGTTGGGCCCCTTATAAAATCCCATATTTTTTACGCTTGCTTTCATGGACCTCCCTTGACAAAAAACTGAAAGATAGAGCAAATCACCCAGAAAAAAAATCGTAAGATTCATCCTGGGGCTGGGCCAAGAAAACCCGGGTGGGGCCGGATGAATAAAAAAAAAGCTGTATAGGGCTGAAGGGTTAAAGCCCGAGTAAAAAAACTAAAGCAAATCTTTTTAAAAAATTTCCTTCACGAACAGTTTTCCAGAATATCTTGCGGGTCAATTTTGTAAAGGGGGGCCCCAAAGGGCAATCATAGTACTAGGGGGGGAAGAGCACAACTTTGTAGTCCCACGTCAGGGGGCCAGGCGTCAAACCCCTTTTAATTGTACACAATAAAAGGAAATGGAACAACTACCCGCACATGTCAAACCCAGTCTACATAAAACCAGTTCAAGAAGACTGCCAAAAAGTGTTTGATGAATGAAGCTACGAAAGGGAGGGAATGTTTTTTCTTTTTTTTTTAAAGCAAAAATCCCGGGGGAAATTTTTAAACCTTTACCCCTTTGAAATTTAAACCCTTTCGTATTTTTTGATAGTTTTAAATAAACCCTCGTGTGGGTAGAATTCTTTTTAGTATGATAAAAGATGTTATCTTCATTTTTGAATAATAAGAAAATATTTTTAAAACCTTTTTATAAAAAATTAAAAGGGAAAAAAGGGAAAACCCCAAGGAAAAACAAGTCCTCTGTCTATTTTTTTGGGTTATCCTAGGTTTTTCTAACAATATGCTGCTATTTATAAAATTCTAGTAACTGTATTTGTTTTAATCCTGAATAAATTACTTACTTACTTACTTACTTATTTACTTAGGTACATATCAATACCCAAAAATCAAAAAATGTGATTCTAAAAAAGGGTTTAAAAAGAATAAGTCCCCTCCTAAAAGGGAAAAAAACCAGTCAAAAAAAAGGAGATTGTTTTTTTTTGAAAGGGTACCATTTTTTTTAAGAATTGCAATGCATAAAAATCATGGAATGAAAAAGGGTTGAAAGATTGGAAGAACTTGAAAGATGTACGGGTTGTCTAGGTAATCAAAATTTGAAAGGGATTGTCATCCCAAAAAAAAAAAAAATTTAAAACAATGTTACCCAATGTCACAAAGGAAGACACCATAAGCCCATGTGTAAAGGTCTATAGGGATAATTTTTTAAAATTGTTTAATGTTGACAACCCTGACACAACGGGTGGCAATAAAAAAATTGCTGAAAATTGTTAAAATGATGGTTTTGCTGAAGTTGCCTTACCTGTTTTTACAGGTAAAAATTAAATGATAAAAGGAAAAAAAATTAAAAAAAATGTAACGCATTTTTAAAGCCCAAAGGGATCACAGCGAATTTTTCATAAAACGTAAATGCCCTTAAGGGATGAAAGTACAATGGGGCCCCCTACAACTCAAAAAAATTTACCGGGTTTTTTCCCTCGGAAAAAAAAGGGCTCAATTTTTATGACATTTATTTATGAAAACTGCCCGGGGTTGGGGAAATGAAAAAAACGTGTTAATGAAATTTAATTTTGTAGTTAGACTCCCAGAGAAAGTATCTAAAAATAGGGTTAGAAAAGCTACGAAAGACTTTCACAAAATGAAAATTTTGGCACCCTTGGTGTAAATAAAGATTCGGTGGGCCCAAAAAATATTTTGATGGGTAGTGACTTTTATGCCCCCTTTTGGGTAAAGGGTAGGGTTTAAAGAAATGGGGGTGTCCCCCTTTTAAAGGGAACTGCAGGGGGCCCATTTTAAATGTATGGTGGGATTCCTCGTAAAAAAATGCATGACTACAGGAAATTTTTAAATACAAACACTGGTGCCCTTACTCGTAAAACGTGCCCCAATTTTTAATTCTTCCATAGAGGATGGGGTTGAGCCAGTCCCATAAATTTGGAAATTAAACAACTTTGAAATTTAAAATGAAAAGGGAAAAGAAAGAAACATTCTTTTACTCAGGAAAAAGTATTTTGAAGATGAAAAATTTTGAATTTTGGACAATAGGGGTTTAAGACTTCTGTGGGGGACGGGAACCACCCAAATTCCCCCCACTGTTTTCGAAGGGCATAGGGGACAATTAAAGGCCCCGCTCTGCGAACTGAAAAGGGAACCAGAATTGTTGGGAACTGCCTTATAGTGTTTTTTTTAAACTGAAAAATTAAATAAATTTTAAGAAGGGGTTTACCTCCTGAAAAAGGGCCAAAATTTATGGTCCTTTTTGCCACACACGGAGTGGAAAAAGGATTCAAAAAAGCCCCCTTTGAGGATTGTTTTTAATTGTATTGCCAGGAGTAAAAAAAATTGCCCTTTGGTTTAGATGACTTTTTGATGACAGGTCCGTCGTTAAAGGGAAAAAATTGATACCCTTTTTAAAATTTTTCAGGGTAAAAAATTATACCTTAAAGGGCTGCCCAAAAATAAAGCTTTCCTAAGAGTGGGAAAAACAAGAACTTGACCGGGTTTTTTTACCCTTTTCTTATGGCCTAAAACCTAGTGACCCCTTAGCTCTCTAAAAACCTTTCGCTTGGGACCCGTTTTATTTGGGGGCAAAATTCCAGCCCGTAGGAGCGTATTATTTGGTGCTACTTTCCAGTCCGTTCCTTTTTTAAGCGACGATAAATCCCACACCTTAAACGTCCCAGGAAACCCCGGAGTAAAGATTGAGCAAACAATCTGATTTGGAAAATTTTCCCTTTTCCGGTGTGCTAAAACGGAAGGGGAAAAACTCTTAAGGACTTTTGGAGAGGGCTAATAAAATAATGCAAAGTGCAAATATCCCTCTAGGGAATGGAGAGTTTTGATAAGGGTTAAAACCCTTAATAATTACAGTAACCCAATAAATTAACAAAGGGAGAGTTTTGCTTGTTTGAATTTTTCCAATGTTTTGATCCACTAGGCTTAGTGTCCCCCCCCTTACTATAAGAGGAAATTGTTAATACAAGAAGAAGGGAAGTTTAAATGTGTTGGGATAAAAACTCAAACCTGAGGAATTCTTTAACAGGTGGGATGAATTTAATTGGGATTATAAAAAAAATTTTCCAATGTTGGAGTTTTTCACGCCGGTGGCCAATTTTGATGGAAAAATATACCCCAAAATTTTTTTTTGTGATGCTTAAAAATTTGGGCATGTGGAGCATTTGTTTTACCTTAAATTTTAATAGTGTTATTTCTTTGTTTGTCTAAGGAAAGGGGTTCCCCCAAATTAAAAATCCATCCCTTCCCTCATTGGGAATTTAACACCATTTATGTGGGTTTGGGAAAACTAGCTAATTATTAAGATATAAGTTGCAGGAGTTAAATTTTAAAGTGCACTGAAAATTTGGGTTTTGATAATGAGGTATTCGTAAAATGGTTTCGCAAGGGGGAAACATTTAAAATTGTTTTCCCATCCCAAAACAGAGAACTAAAATTTAACCCAAAAGCAAGAGAAGTATAATATTTTGGGGTCATAATATGTTAGCATTTAATCAAAACCCTTTGGTGAGGAAAAAATCCAGCTGATTTCGGTCTCGAAGTTTCCCTTATGCAAAATTGAAAATGTTTGTATCAGGGTTTAAAAGGCCCGAGCGGGTTTTGGTAAAAAAAAGTAATTGGCCTTTTTACAAAAGGGGCTTTATATTGCTCCGGTTGAAATTACGGGTGCCACTGCCCAATAGTTTGTCCTTTCCCTTTTCCCAAAATTTTAAATGGGGTTTTCCCCCCCCTTTACCCAAACAATCAAGGTAACTAAGTTGGGGGTTTAAAATTTTCTAAACAAAATGAATATCCCTAAAAAGTTTTTCAATCCCTTTTGGGAAAAAATTAAAAAAGGGGTTTTTAAAAAAAATTTTATGGAAATAATTTAAATTTTATGTTGGAAGAAAAATTGTAAAAGGTTCCAAAATTAGAAAAATTTGGGGGGTGCATTTAGAGAAAAATTTAATTGGGGGCGAGGAAAGGTGAAAAAAATCCCTGAATTGGGTGATTATGCTAAAACACCCAAACCCTTACTCCCCAAAACCCCATTTTAAAACAGTTTTGATTGTTTTAAAATTTGCCCATAAGAATTAATGTATGGGGGGGGAAAAAGAAAACCTTAAATTTTTTATTTGGGAAAAAACTTTCTGGATTCCACGGGGACGGAAAAATTTTAAAAAGGGCGATTAAATCTTGTGTAATATGCGCCGTGTGGAAAGCCCGTTTCCCATATGTACCCAGGGCCCGCAAACCCTTTCCAAAGGGGTGTTTCTTTAGTGAAACCATTTGATGAAAAGGTGTAGACTATATTGGGCCAAAAATTTTAACGGGAAATTCAGAGGTGTTCCATGAAAGGTAAATTTTGTTTGTACATTTTTTGTACTTGGGGATTCATTTAAAAATGGCTCAGGATTGTCTGCAGAAAGTTTATAAAAGCTGTTTCAAAAAATTTTTCAGCAGGAGATCCCGTTCCCCGGGGTTGGTTTATTTCGGATAATGCCCCAAATTTTGTAGCGGGTGCTCAAAAACTTTATAGAAATTTAAATTAAAAACATAAGAACATAAGAAAAAAGGAAAAACGCAACGGCCTATGACCCCTACCGAGCAGGGTTTCCTGTGACCCCCGCCAGATTTGCCAATTTTTCCCCCCCCCAGATTTCCCAATGCCCCCCCCAATTTTGGTTTTTCCCCACCAAAAGGGTGGAAATTTCACCAGAAACCCCGCAGCACAAACAGGCAGGTCCAAATCCCCCCCCCCCCCCCCACTCATGCATTTATCTTTAAACCAATTTTTTAAAAATTACAAACATTTTAGCCGGAATTTAATGTATCGGGAGTTTGTTTCCCCTCATCCACAAAAAATATTAAACCCAAAACCCGTGCTTTTTCCAAAACCCCTTTCCCGAAACGAAATTTTTCCCAAATTTAAAAACCCTTGCTGCGAGTCCTGTCCCTTGGGTGGAAATTTTCAGGGAAAACTATTTACATCCCCTTTATTTATTCCTGTTTTTTCCCTTTAAACAAACCCCGTCATATCCCCCCCAATTCTATGGGCCCTTTTGAGAGGTGCAGATTCAGGGGCCCCATTTTATCCCCCCCTTTTCTATTTCCTTTATAATTTTTTCAGAAACCCGGAACAATGCTTTTTTCCCCCCAAAAACGGGGACTGACCACCCAAATTTTAAGGGTGAGGGGCTGATTACATCGTCTTCAAAGGGCGTTCGGGTTCTATCAACTTTTTGTACTCGACTGAAGAAGCCCACTGTGTAGGCGAAACGTTTTTAAAATAAAGTACCAAAAGTTGCATATGTGTCTTTTTCCCAACAAAACCCGTCGGTATTTTTTTAACCCTTTTAAAAAGTTTAGGGAAGATTTCTGAACTTTGGGGTATCTTTTTCACCTCCTCTGTACGTTTTTCCGAGCTTTTTTTATCCATTTTTGTAATTAACGGGAAACCCGAAAAATAGCAGAAAAAGTCTTTAAAAGAGCCTAACCAAGGATATATTTGAGTTGGAAAAACAACTTGAGGACTTCTATTATTTATCTTTCTAGTTTTGAAGCCAAGAATTTTTGTTTGCTTTATTGCGAACCCTAATGCACTGTTGCCTTTTTTTTAGGGTTACTGCTAACTAGAACTCCTAAATTCCCTTTTTTTTTTGGCCCAAAAACCAGGGGGAGTATTAAGATTACATTTTTTTAGTTTTTATAAATGTTTCCCCATTTAGAATTTGGGTTTTTTCAATTTTAAACTGCATCTTTCCCCCTTCTCCCACCATTGCATCACTCTATTTTAAATCAAACCCGGAGTGCTAAGTGTCCTCATTTGAATGAATTGGACGGGTTTTATTTTGGTTTTCATAAGCAAATTTTTTTAAAGTCGCTATTTATTCCCTTTTTCTATGTCGGGTTTTTGTAAATTGTGAACAACCCAAAGGGGCCCCCCCCTGACCCCTAGGGTTTCCGCTTTTTGGGCGTGCCCCCCTTCTAATTTCCCCCCCTTTTTTGCAAACTCTCCCGCTGTCTGAAGAATTGGGGACACTTAAAGGGAAAAATATGGGGAATCTTTAAATTTAAGAAAACGTTTCCCCCACCAGTGGCTTCAACCCCTCCAATGCAAAGAGAAATGGGTAAGGAGGGGGAAAGTTTTTAGGTAATCAGTCCCCCCAAAACCCGGAAACGATGTGTTCCCCGTCCATCACCTTTTAAAAAATGCAACAAAGGGCCCGAGGGTGGGTTATATTCTGCAGTAGATGAGGTGAAGCAGGGGGGAGGATTAAAATGGTATAAAAAACCGAAGGTTTTAGGGAAAAACACATAAAACAGTTTTAAAATCTTTATTTGATGGTGAGGACTATTACTCGTCTTCCCAAATCTCTTCTGCCTTTTATCAACTTTTCTGTACTCGACTGAAGAAGCCCACTTTTAGGCGAAAAAAAGTTTCGAAATAAAGATACCTAACGTTGCAAATGTGTCTTTCCCAAAAAAACTGAAGCAGGAAAGGGGGCGGGAAACACAGTGGGGGCCTGCCCAGTGTAATAGGTCGTCGTCCAAGGTTGGGGAAGCGTTTTTAAAATCTTTGTACCAAGAAACCCATGATTTTTGCGTGTCTGGGCAGATGTGATAATGGTTTAGAAAACGACAAATTGAAGAATTGAGACACTTTGCAACATAGGGGGAAACTTTATTGAAGAAACGTTTTGCCACAAAAGTGGCTTCATCCGGGGCCAACAAAGTAATTTAAATTCCAAACTTCTCCTCTCCTTACCCAAATTTTTATTTGTATGGGACTGAGAAGCCACTGTGTGGCGAAAAGTTTTTTTAATAAAGATTCCCCTTTGTTGCATAAGTGTTCAATTTTTCAACTTGTCGGTTTTTTAAACCATTATCCAAAAGCTGTCAGGGGAAATGCAAAATCATGGGGGTCTTGGTTTCCCAAAAACTTAACGTTTTGGGCCCCCCTTTGGGCGACGACCCTTACACAAATGGGAGGTCCCACTGTGATCCCCCCTTTCCCCTGCTTCCCTCATCGATTGCATTATAAGCCCCCCTCTCTGGCCCTATGCCCCCATTTCCTACAAGGGGTGATGGGGTGAAAACCCTTTGTTCCAGGTTTAGGGGGCTGATTACCTCAAAAATTCTTTCCCCTCCCCTTTCCCATTTAAAACTTTGTATTTGGGCTGATGAAGCCACTTTTGGCCCAAACGTTTTCCCCAATAAAGATTCCCCTTGTTTTCATAGTGTCCCCATTTCTTCAAATTGTCGGTTTTTTTTAAAAATATTCATCTCCCTCCTGCTGTCTATTTGGGCCCGCCATTTACCCCTGCCCCGGAAAAAATTTTCCTCCCCATTTTCCCTGTGCCTTAAAATTTCCTCAAAAGCCCCTGGGGTGGGGAAATCTATCGAGGCCTTACTGAAGGGCCAATTACACAATATCATACCATTAAACCCTATTTTCCCTCGTCAAACCCCTTAGTGAAAAAAATTAGTAAATTCGTTTAAAACAGGGAAAAAACCCCCCTTTTTAAAACCCTGTTTGAAATTCATTAATCAAACCCCTGCCTATCAAGATGGCTACGAATTGCCTTTTGACCCAATTTTTTGATTCCCTAAATTTTTTCCCCCTATGGAGGTAAGGCTTTTGTTTTATAGTTTTTGAAAACCAAGGGGCCTGTCCAAACCCGCCTTGTAAATGGTATTACATTTGCCATTTTTTCTTTTCAGTCACTAAAGCCAGGGTTTTTTGTGTTTTGTTTAAAAAAAAAATTTTCCGGAAAGGTATGCTAAATTCCCCCTTTTTCCTTCCCTTTTAAACCCCTTTTCAAAAAAGGGTTATCAGTGCCTAGGGGGTTTTTTTAGGTTTTAGTTTTTTCTATTTGTTCCCGAGGGCCATGTCACTATTACCGTAACGTACATAGTTTTTTTCACCCCCGTTCCCACATAACTATTATTTCAGGGAATTATTGCTAAATATTTTTCCCGGGGGGAAAACTTTAGAGGAAATAGGGGATTTAGAATTTCCCCACATTTCCTTTCCACTGTCATGATCGACCCGAGTTTTCTCTTAATGGGCCAGTCCCTTTTCCTAAAATTTTCTTCTTTTTTACCGAAAAAAAACCCTTTTGGGTTTGTCCCCTTTTAATTCCTTGCGGGCCTTTGCCTTATAAACCCCCTTTTTGGGTTTCTTATTCCTTTCTTTATTTCTCTCTTTAATTGAATAAATTGATTTTTTAAAAAAGCCCTCCCCCCTTTTGATACTCCCATAATGGCCTCTCTTTTTTTACCAATGGATGTTTTAATTATTGGTTTATCCAAATTTTGGGGTTATTTTGTTAGATCTAATTTCCCTACTTTTGAACAAAAATTGTCTGGGCAGCTAGAACTATGCCCCAAAAAAAAAGTCATATCCCGGGAATCATCACCATCCTAAACCCGCCCCCTAGTCAGGGTTCCCCAATTTTTGCCTACCCAGGTAATTTTTTAGTCCCATGAAGTCGGCCAAGCGAAAATCTGGGGCAGAGATTTTTTTGCGTTATCCCGGGTAATTTCCCGGTATATTGGGGAAAAAAAATGATTTGTTTATCCCCTTTCCCCCCAAACTATCATTAACCTCAAGATTATTAATTAGTAATCTTTGTTGGCCCAAAAAACCCAAATCAAGCAGATTGTTTTTTCCCCTTTGTTGGTTCTTTTCACAACCTTTTCCAAAAAGCCTCCCGAAAACCCTATCCCCGAAAGTCACGAGACCAAGATTTCCTGTCATATTGTTCCAACAAATTTTTCCCAAAATTAAAAATTCCCTTTTTCACAAAAATTTTCATATTTTAGATGCCTTATGAAATTTGTCCCATAACGTTACTGCCCCCCCTAAAAAGGGTTTTTGGGCCAAAAAATCAACCCAAAAAATTTAAATTTTTCACGGGCCCTCTGAAAATGTAGCCCAACAGATTCTGTGTTCCCCTGTTCCTAATCTTATATTGTCTAAGAAACAGTTTTAAAATTTTTTTTCCCGACATACCCTCGGGCCCAAACCCCCCCCCTTCCTGTTTAACCCCCTACTGTTAAAAGTTAACCCATGTTCAATCTCTGTTTAAACCCCAAAAAAAGGGGGTTTTTCCCGGAAAAATTTTTTCTGCTAGAGCTCCTTGGCAAGGGGGGGGGGGGGTACAAAGACTGAAGGGCCCGTGAAGGGTGTCCCCCATAAAAATACACACCCGGAAAAAGAATTAAAATTTTGGGGGTTCCATACAGTGTTTGTGGAGGGTGAGAATCGGGAAAAAATAAAACGGGCCCCTCTCGTACCTTTAGTGAAAACACCTGATGGGACAGGGATTAACAAACCCTTTTACCTAATTTTGTGGAAGGAAGTTGGAAGCTGCCCCTGTCTATAGAGATAATCCTGAAGAAAGTGAATGAAGATTACAAGGATGCAGCAGTATTGTGTGATAAATTTAAAATGTTAAATAAAGTAATTGATCATTGGTCTAATGTGTGGCATAAGGAATATCTTCTTACACTACGTGAACACTTTTATGGTGCGACAGAGTCAGTAAATCGACATAACATTCAACCAAGTGACATTGTGTTGATTGATACTGAACAGCATCGAACATTGTGGCCTCTGGGCAAAGTATTGACATTGTACCCAGATGCACAAGGTGTTGTCTGGAATGTCAAAGTGTTGTGTTGTGGCCAGGAAAGTTTACACACGATTATAAATTTGATTACTCTTGGATTAAATGGTAATTCAATCAACGTAAATGAAATCTACGGGAAAGGTGACATGATGTGATTATTGAAGATGACGTTGACCAGTGATGCAGGAAGTTTGAAATTGTAGTAAGACCTACTAGGAAAACAGCTAAGCTACTCAAGCCAGAACCGGCTGGAAACGTCTCCTAGAGGAAGGAGTAATTTGAGTCGTTTAGCAACGAATCCGCCCAGTCTGGAAAATATTGTATTTATCCGAAAATACAGTGTATTTTGTATGTAAATTGTGGAATATATTGTAGTTAATAAAAATTAATTTGTAAATAAATAAAGAGCCAGCAAGAATGGTGAGGGTCGCTGGGGGAAGAGATGCCATTGTTTTGAATTGGGTGAAGGAATGTTAATGGAAATCGGAAGAATTTTCGTCACTCTAGAGGTTATATTGCATTTAAAACCTCTCAAATAGGAGCCAAAATTGTTGGATTTGCTGTCCTTTATCATACAGGGTAACTTATTTTCATTGGAGTCTGAGTTATCAATAGTACATCCCTAGAACATCCGTGTATCCTCAAAACCCAATTATGAAATTTCGAGCTCGGGAGACTTACTGTATTCAGCATTCCAGGCGATGTGCCAACGTAAATAGAAAATTTTATCATTTGAATGCTATGCAAATGGACGTTTTCTTCTTTTAAAAACAACTCAATCGAAAATGCATAATTTTTGAACAGTAACTATCACATTTGTGTTTATTCAATTTGACAATGACATAGACAAGATAAGATAAGATTTCGTTCGGATTTTTAACCCCGGAGGGTTAGCCACCCAGGATAACCCAAGAAAGTCAGTGCGTCATCGAGGACTGTCTAACTTATTTCCATTGGGGTCCTTAACCCTTTGACTGTCGCGGCCGTATATATACGTTTGCGAGGTACCGTGTTTGACGTATATATACTCATAAATTCTAGCGGCTTCAAATCAGGCAGGAGAAAGCTAGTAGGCCCACATGTGAGAGAATGGGTCTGTGTGGTCAGTGTGCACCATATAAAAAAAATCCTGGAGCACGCAGTGCATAATGAGAAAAAAAAAACTCCGACCGTTTTTTTTAATTAAAATGCCGACTTTGTGGTTTATTTTCGTATAGTATTTGTGGTTGTATTCTCGTTTTCTTGGTCTCCCTTTGATAGAATGGAAACTATATTATAGAAAAGGAGGTGAAATTTTTATTAATTTTACTATAAAAAGAACCTGGAAATGGAGCACAAAGTACAGGAAATGTTTGATTTTTGCCGATGTTCAAAAGTGAACAAATGATTTTCATTGTCCAATAAAGTCCAAATAGCCATTCTAATACGCAGTCATGAATGGGTTGATGTAATTTTTACAATTATTACAGTATTGCAGTAGTCTGCTAACATAATCTTCTATTTTTTGTTTGAATAAAATTTCAAAATAAAAAGAAGAGTAATAACACCAGGGACCTGGAGACATGACTGAAAAGAACAAAGAAAATGTTATTTTAGAGCCAGGAATGTCTGCATTGTTTATTCTGGACCTTATTTTGAAATTGTCGTATTTTTTAATTTTCGTGAAATTGGCCAAATTGCAAATTTCTGACCATGTTATTGGGTAGTTGAAATCGGTAAATGGGCAGTTTCTTGTACTCAATCGATAGAAAAAATAGAGTTCTGAAGAAATAGTTATGAGTTTGGTTGACTGGAATAACGGAATTAGCCGAAAATAGGGTTCAAAGTGGGCGAAATTGCCGATTTTTAAATATCGCCGAAGTCGCTAACTTCGCGAGAGCGTAATTCCGCCAGTTTTCCATCAAATTTCGTTTTTTTGGTGTCTTTACAATCGGGAAAAGATTCTCTATCATTTCATAAGAAAAAATAATTTTTTTTTTTTTCGAATATTTTGCGACACCAGAAGCAACTTCAGGATTTGGCCCTTCGACAGTCAAAGGGTTAATCTTGTCCCCCAGGATGCGACCCACACCAGTCGACTAACACCCAGGTACCTATTTGCTGCTAGGTGAACAGGACAACAGGTGTAAGGAAACGTGTCGGAATGTTTCCACCCGCCGGGAATCGAACCCGGGCCCTCCGTGTGTGAAGCGGGAGCTTTAGCCACCAGGCCACGGGGCCACCCGTTTGTTAGCATGATACATGTTTGTACAAAGGAGTGTTACAATTTGGTGAACATGCCAAAAGCCCCTTTATATGCAGAGCATTTCGGGCTGACAAAGTAGAAAATTATAATTGGATTTGTAACACCAGAATGTAAATAATCCAGGAATGTTATACTCTAAGCGGAGTAACATATTTCCGTTGGGATTCTTCTTTTTTTTAAGGCCCTCACAAGGATGCAACCCAAAACAGTCGAGTACTTCCTAAGTACCTACGTAGTGACAAGTAACAGGTGAAGCAGGTGTTGTGTGACTCTGTCCTTCCTGCAGGAATACATTATTCTTGCAGATAATTTATCGCTACTACAAGTTACTTAGCTTACAAAACATTGGGTGGCCTAGTCCCTGGAGTAATTATATGCTTCTGTAATCTTCTGACTACTGCCCACACAATGGACAAGTGATGTATAATAAAGATAGAACAAACTTCTGCTATAAACTAAGGTAAGACAATATGTTAGATAAAAGGACGCACTTGCAACTAATGTGACATTTCATTGTAGCAAAGTTTATATCTCCATGAGTTTTGTCAAGCTGCTACAAATAATACATGGACACAGAGGACATATATATCTTCTATAGATAATAGTTAACCTATTGTAGTAGGTTAACCTACTGCAGTAGGTTAACTGGCCAATGTTGTTGTTGTTGTTGTTGGTAGTAGTTGTAATAAGATAAGATTTGTTCGTATTTTAACCCAGAGGGTTAGCCACCCAAGAGAACCCAAGAGAGTCACTACATCATCAGGAACTGTCTGTCTTATTTCCACTGGAGTCCTTCAAGCTTGTTCCCCAGGATGCGACCCACACCAGTCGAATAAAACCTAGTTACCTACTTACTGCTAGGTCAGTAAGTAAGTTTATTCAGGTCAACACAAATACAGTTACATAGGATATCATACATAGCAGCATATGTGTGCAGAACCTGGGATGACCCAAAAAGTCAGAGTGACATATTTCCATTGAGGTTCTTTTACCTTATTGTTATAATATCAATCAATCAATCAATCAAGTTTATTCTCTATAAAGATTACAATGCGGGGTTTATAGATTTTGGATATTGTGTGGTTTACATGTTATAAAATACTAATTACAGAGGGAGCCACTAGGACACCTAGCATGGCTAGGCATTTCAGGCAGACTTAAATTAATTCTTAACTCTAAATTAATACAGATTATGGAGTAAGCTGGTATTAAGGCTAAGTGACTACATTATAGTTTGTTAGGTTAGCAATGTAAATGCTTTTGTTTTGGCACAATACACAGGTTCTATATTGTGCAAGAAAGGTATAAAATACCGACAATATGAAAGTTAAGACACATGTGCAACATCTGGATATCTTTATTGTAGACGTTCGCCATCCAGTGGCATTATCAATACAGATTCTAGGACATAATAGGAAGACAGTAGAACTATATACAAAAGATGAGGTAATCAGTCCCTCGGCCTTGGAGTTAGTGTTCACAGCATCGTGGTGGAGGAGAGTCTCCTCCACCACGATGCTGTGAACACTAACTCCAAGGCCGAGGGACTGATTACCTCATCTTTTGTATATAGTTCTACTGTCTTCCTATTATGTCCTAGAATCTGTATTGATAATGCCACTGGATGGCGAAACGTCTACAATAAAGATATCCAGATGTTGCACATGTGTCTTAACTTTCAGGTTCTATATTGTAGTATCACAGGCAAACTTATGACTAGTTAAGATTCATTATTTCATGATTAAGATTCGTATTTCTGTGATTATAGTCAAGTGGGTGAGTGAGTGTAAGTGTGAACCACCAGGTGGTTATCATGTAGTTAGTTGTTGGGGTGTATCAGGGAGATAAGATGTTGTCTAACGGTAGTTTTGAAGGTGATGAATGTGTCTGCAGTTCTAGAGCTTTCAGGTAGAGTGTTCCAGATTTTAGGCCCTTTGACATACATAGAATTTTTGTAAAGGTTTAGTTGGACACGGGGAATGTCATAGAGATGTTTGTGTCTGCTGTTATGCCTGTGGGTCTTGTCACAACTATCAAGAAAGCGTATTAGGTCAAGGTTAATATTGGAATTTAAGGCCCTCTAGATGTAGATTGCACAGTAGTAAGTGTGGATACTCTGAACGGGGAGTAAGTTTAGATCTATGAATAGTAGGGGATGGGGGGTGTTGCCAGGGATGGGATTTAGTGATTATTCTTACTGCAGCTTTTTGTTTGGTTATTATTGGCTTTAGGTGTGTTGCTGCAGTTGACCACCAAGCACAAATAGCATAGGTGAGGCATGGATAAATGAGTGAATGGTTTAGTGTGAGAAGGGCAGTTTGCGGCACGTAGTATCATATTTTGGAGAGGATCCCCACCGTTTTGGATACTTTTTTTTGTTAAGTGTTGGATATGGGTACTGAAATTCAGGTTCTTGTCGAGGTATAGGCCTAGGAATTTGCCCTCATTATGTCTGACAATTAGAGTGTTGTCGATCTTAATGTTAAGTTGCTTAACACCTGCTCTGCTACCAAACATAATATAGTAGGTTTTATCAGTGCTAAATATAAGTTTATTGGCTATCATCCAAGTCGATATTTTGAGCAGCTCCTCGTTAACAATGGTGTTGAGGGTGGCAAGATTAGGGTGGGAGATGACATAAGTCGTGTCGTCAGCAAAGAGAATGGGTTTCAGGTGTTGGGATATGTTTGGAAGATCATTGATGTAAATGAGGAAGAGCAGGGGTCCAAGGACACTTCCCTGCGGAACTCCAGTATCAAGTGGCCGTGTTGATGAGGCTGTCTTTAATGGTGACATACTGATACCTATTTGTAAGGTAGGATTTAAAATATGCAAGTGCATGGCTGGCCTCTTATACCATAATGGTCAAGTTTGTGGAGTAGGATGCCGTGGTCTACAGCTTCAAAAGGTTTTCTTAGGTCAATAAAAATTCCTAGCAGATATTCGTTCTTTTCCAATGCTGTGTAAAGCAGATCTAGCATTTGTATTTGCATCATTAGTGCTTTTATTTTTCCTGAATCCAAATTGGCAGGGGTTGAGTATGTTTTGTGCCGTTATAAATGAATATAGTCTCCTGTGCACGAGTATCTCGAAGATTTTGGATAGCAATGGTAAGTTTGATATTGGCCTATAGCTGTTTACATCTGTAGGGTCACCACCTTTATGTATTGGTGTAACCCTTGTTGTCTTGAGAAGTGTCGGGAAAGTGCTAGTTTTTAGTGACTTGTTAAAAAGTAATGTAATAGCATGCGAAAGGACATGGGCCGTTCGCTTGTGCAATAATGGTGGGATGTGAGACAGATTGCCTGAGCTATTTTTAAGTGACTTTATAATCGCAGTGACTTCCGTGGGCTCAGTTGGTACAAGATAGAAGGAATTTGGAAAATTCCCATCCAGGTAGTCCCCAGCACGGGCATTGGTACATGGGATTTTACTGGCGAGGTTAGATCCTATGGTTGAGAAGAAGTTGTTTATCTTGTTAGCTGTATCAGTGGGATGTAGTGGTGTTTCATGAGGTTTAGCTAGGACAATATTCTTGTTTTTTTTCAGTTTGTGGGTCCCCAGAATCTGGGAAAGTGTTTTCCAGGTCATTTTTTATATCTCCTCTTGTGTCATTGAATCTGCTGGAATAGTACAGTTTTTTGGCTATTTTTATTACTTTGGTGAGAACTGGTGAACAGTGTTTAAGAATATCTTTGTGTATTAAGCCCTGTCTATATTGCTTTTCATATTGGTGCTTCTTATCAATGGATTTCAGAATGCTGCTGGTTAGCCATGGGCAACCGAGCCGTTTATTCGTGATCTGTTTCGTTTTTATAGGACAATGTTTGTTGTATAGTCTAAGTAATTTGTTAAGAAAAATGTCTGTCCAATCGTCAATACCTTGGAGAATTCTGTAGGCCATTCAACAGTCTCTAGGTCTGCTGTGAAATTCCTTATTGAGGCCTCGTCATGGAGTCTAAAGGAGTATAAAGGAGATAATATCTTATTACACTATAAAGAAGATATACTAGAAATAAGGGAAGATTACATGTGTTAGCTAAAAAAAAATAAAAAATCATTCTCCTTCCTTTCTGTCGCTACATTCATTAGGCACCTTATGACTCTTCTTAAACTGGCTCATGCTATGACTGGCTTTGATATATGCAGGCAGCCTGTTCCATTCCTTTATTGCTGTACAGTAAAAGGTGTTTGAAGCCTGACCACTGACTGTGGGTACTACAAAATAGTGCTCTCTCCCCCTAGTACTATGATTGCTTTGATTCCCAGCCTTGACAAAATTGGCAGCAAGATATTCTGGCATTGTTTGTGAGCAATTTTATAAACATGATTTAACTTCAGTTGTTTTACTGTCTTCAGCATTCAGCATATTCAATTGTTGTAATTCATCCTGGCTTACATGTTCTCTTGGACTTAGGTCCAGGATGAATCTTACCGTTTTGTTCTGTGTGACTTGCAGACTGTCTTTCAGTTTTTTTTTTTTTTATATATTATGAAGAGCAAGCGTAGTCCACATGACATTGTATAAGGGATAGACATAGCGTCCTGCGAGCCTCAGTAGGTAGACACTGTGTTTGTCTGTAGAGGAACTTCAGTCTGGCATTCGCTTTCTTTACTGAACTGTTCTCTATCAGTACTCCTGACATGCATGGGTTAAAGGAGATTCCCAGATATTTTACTGAGGAAACTGAAGTGATGGGTTCCCCATTACACCGGCCATTAAAATTATTTACCCTTCTCAGTTTATGTTTCGTGCCAAAGACTACGGCTTCCGTTCTCCCGAGGTGTAACGATAGTGTGTTGTCTACTAACCATTTGCTGCAGGACTCCAGTTTCAGTGTTATTACATTAGCTATATCTTGTGGTCTTTACCTGACACTAACAGAACACTGTCATCCGCATACAGTAGGAGTTTGCACTTGACACTGGTGGACACGTCATTAACATAACAAAGGAATAATGAGGAACCCAGAATACTACCTTGGGGAAATCCACATGCTATCGGCAGAGCTTCTGATTCTGTTTTGTTGATTTTGACAACTTGTTTCCTGTTGCTAATGGTAGGACTTGAAGTTTCTTACAGAATATATTGTGGTTGACATTATCGAAGGACCTTTTGCAAGTCTAAGGTTACCATTCCTATGAGGTTCCCGATCGACATTTCAGTTCTCATGTAATCCATCAGATTAATTAGGGAGGTGTCGGTTGAGTAAGATCTTCTAAAATCTGATTGATGACTATGAAGAATGTTGTTGTCATTAAGGTACTTAACTACTTGAGAGTACACCGCCCTCTCTGGAATTTTGGATATTACACTGACTATACTAACAGACCAATAGTTGCTGACATCAGATCTACTATTTTTCATGAAGATAGGAGTAACTCTGGCCTCCTTGAACCCCTCCGGTACGATATTTGTGGTGATGGACAAATTATTATGAGAGCAATGAGGATTGACAGTTCAGAGGCACCATCTTTTAGGAACTTAGACGGGATGTTATCTAGACCGGTGCTCTTAGCTGGGTTTAATTTGCTTAGTTCTTTTTGAGCGAAGTCATGAGATACACTTACTAATCGACAACTGTTTGGGGTTACGCCTTTATTCGTATATTATGTTTTAAACTTATCAGAGTGTGTTAAAGGTATTTGATGCAGCTGGTAGTTTACTTACTAGTGTTGATGCAACAGATGTGTTGTAGGAATTAAAACAATTTTCTACTTTAGCTGTTTCGTGGCAATCCTTGTTATCGATATTTAGTACTATGTTAGATCTACCTACTGGTTTATGGCTATACTCCAAATGCTTTATTTGTTGCCAGAGCTTTCTGGTGTTATTTTTGTACTCTTCAATTTTTTTAGCAATAGTACCTTGCCTTTGCTCCTTTTATAAGTCTCTGTATTCTGTTCCTCACCCTTTGGAATTCATTTAATGCTGCAATATCCTGTCTATCTACCCTGGTCTCTGAATTTCATATTATCTAATATCTCAGTAGTCATCCAGGGTCCGGATGTCCGTTTAATCCTAACCTCTTTAACTGGTACAATATTATCAAGGATGGCAGTGAACATTGTTTTGAATTTTTCCCAGGCATCGTTTACGTCCATGCAACTTGTTATCTCTGTCCAGTCACAATTGTGTAGCCTATTTACCAGTGTTTCTTTATTGTAGTGCCTAGTTGACCTCACTTTTATTGTCCTGTGTAGGCTTATCCTTTCTCAAGTGATTTTCCTGGTGCAGTAAATGATGAAATGATCACTAAGGCCTGTGGTAATGACGCCTGACTGACTCATGTTCTCAGAGCGGTTGCAAAGTATGGGGTCAGTTAGGGTGGCTAAAAACTGTGTGATCCAGGTTGGTGTATTAATTAGTTGAGTGTAACTATTCAAACCTAAATTTGCTTAGATTTTTAGCATAGCCCGTTATTTTGTTGCTGAAAACAGATATTGAATTCTCCCAGTATTACTGTTTTGCAATTGTTGTTGTTGTTGTTCTTCTTCTTGTTGGGGTTTCAGGTCCACTGACAGCATACGCCGTATCGAGCCCGATTTTGCAATTGTTCTCAAGTTCGTACAAGGCTCTGGAAAAAATCTAAGAACTGGTCATGGGTGGGAGGGCGGTAACTAGTTCCCACTAAGATGGGTTTTGTCTTAGGAAGCAGCACTTCAAACCCATAGAATCTCCAGCTTTTTGTCATTTAAATCAGGTCTTGGGCTGTAAGCTAAGTCATTTCTTATGTAGGCACATACTCCATCCACCTTTTCTGTTCCTATCTAAGCGTTTTATATTGTAACTTTTATTTTGACCTCGTCGTCAGTCACCGTATCATCCAACCAGGATTCATAGATGGATATAACTGCCGCTCTAGTTCTGTTAGCTAGAATCCTAATCTCTGCCAATTTTGGAAAAAGTGATCTGCATTGACATGAATAAAGTGAAGGCCTGTTTTCATAAAACAATTATAATTATCAGTATATGGCAAGGGGTCATTTGTATTAAAAATAGGTAAGTCAATGTCATCATTGTTAAAAGGAAACCGTGCCAAAGTGCATTTGTTACAAACAAAATGAATTCTGGCACCATTACCATAATCGAACACACATCCATTATGCACCCACCCCTTACACTTTTCACATAACGTGTATTTACTGTTCTTCTTTCGGACCTTAGTACAGTGGATACAAATGTTTGGTGGTGTTTGAGATAAGAGTGGCTGTACTGATTCACATTAACCTACGTATGCATTACATATAGAGTTAAGATTATCATTCCTAGCTAATAGACCTGCATTATCACCGTCATTTATCTGCCTGTTTTCATCCTGCACAATAGACTGAGGTCCTGGATTAGTTTGGATATCACCACTTAACAGCGCCACTATCAGAGCTGTGCGCCACTGTTTTTGTTTGGGTATGCAACAGTGACATTTATGTTTCTGGTAGGATGGCAACTGTTGTGTTTTCACTGTCCAGGGTATGACCCCATTCGCCTTTTCCAGTCCCCATGACTGATTTCCTACTTCAGAGAATTACAAGATAAAGATTAACATAATCATGGCAGCCTGTACCACCCTCTAATCCTAGCCATTTTCACTTTATTTTTATTTATTTTTTATTTTCTTTCAGTTCCCTAGCAATGGCCTAGTAACTACTCTACTAGTTACACTGGTTACTAGTAAATTTCCTAATAACTTCCTTCACAAACCCTCTTCACTCCTCACTTATCCCCTTCACACCCACTTTCACGCCTCCCTGCACAGTCCAGCATCACACTTCTAACTCACTTCCATCCTAGCAGTACAAAAAGTTTTACTTAATGGCGCTATCCATCCCAGTCCTCCTCAATTCGTCGTATTGTTGACTCCTGACCATAGTTCTGCTGGTTCAGCCATTTTCAAAAGCACTCAAGGAAGAAAATGCCACTACAACCTGACTTTCCTTGGAGTTTTATCGTTAGATTTGGCGATTTCTCCCATGATTCCCTCCCACTATACACTGGTCTGTTGAATATGTAGGACAGTTACTGAAAAAAAAAATCCTTTGCTGTTTAACTATTCACTTCCCGTTATCTGGCACTGAGGGATAACCGCAGCTATATGATAGTTTCCTTGGAGTTTTGTTTTGTAGATTTGATGATGACTTCTGTGTTTCCCTCTCATTACCACTGGTGCAGTTGGTATGATGGTGGTGCAGTTATATGATGCTACTGTCAGTATATAAGAGAACGTCACTTTGCTAGTTGTACGTCTGATAGTAGTTGGTGTTTGAATGCCGGTCATCCATGTTTAATGTCCACTTCCTTCCCTCATTTGGAACTGAGGGAAAAAGAAAACAGTCACTACCGACATGTCAGTTTCCTTGGAGTTTTGATGTTAAGTTTTATCCCATGTTGTCCTCCCATTGAACACTGTTGCAGTTATATGGAGGTCAGTTACTTCAGTGTAGTGGAAAGCGTCGTTTGTTTGGTGTAAGGAAACATACCCAACTTTTTCACCCATGCCGGGGGTTGACACAGAAACTCATGCGTGTTGAGGCGAGTTGTGTTGTCAACTAAGGGGCCTGTAGCGCAATTTTCCGCAGTGGACGGGAGAAACAAAAATCGAAAAATTATGGAATTTTGAGTTATTTAAACAGAATCGCTTAACACTTTGCAAAACAAGGTTACCGTGAGTGAACTGTGTTCTACGACGTGTTCTACATAGAAATTATAGTCATGTTATATCAGGCTAATGGTGACGGCGATGTGCGGTCGCTAGGTTGCTCCAGCCCTATATTTTTTGGAAATTTTTTCCTTTTTTTTATCGCTTTTTCTTGCATTATTCTTTCAAATATAATAACGGACTATTTGGCATCATATAAGAGTAGGCGGAGCTTATCCGTAGAGTGCCAGCCCAGGCTACGTTTGGAAACTCGGCTGTATTTCGATCCCAGATGTGCCAGGAGAATCTACTAGTTGGATGAATATATTGTGACTAGCGGGTCTAGTGGCTAACGCGACCGGCTGGAGTTTTGAGACTCTATGACCGCGGGTTCAATCCCGGCCGGGGGTATGGTTTCTTCAATATTACGCTTATATCAGCTTACATATCAACTCTACGGCTTATTTATCTATCATAATTGATCTAATATGATATAATAAACACTATAAATAACATACAAACATGTTATATACTCTAGACTGAATAAAATGAGCCATAATTTGGCGATAGACCATTGGGAATATTTTGATATAAATGAGTTACTACTCTCCATGTCGTCTCCATGTCGTATTCTTTGGTATTTGAGTAAGAGAAAACGGTGTTTTGAAGAGGATAACTGCACTAGAACATCAGCTTACTAAGAAATACACCGATACAAACGCGATTTTCGCGAAAAAAAATAAAAAATTCGAGACGGTGGGCCGGTCGGCGCTCCAGGCCAATATCTCGGAAGTAACTTATTCACAGGTTTGCCGCAGCCGCAGCAAGCAGCAACAAGGCTGCTCCTATATCTTGCCGTCCCCTGGGCCTATCCGAACTCCAGTGATGGCCAAATTTGCAAGTACTGCTGCAACAACATGCAAGGAACCTATAGTGACATAAAAACTGACGGTGACGACAACGAAATGGACTAAATATGACAAAAGAGGGACCAGCATTCAAGTACCAGACCTGCTGCCAGACGTGAACCAGACATGAGACGTTTTCCACTACAATGAAATAACTGACCTCCATATCAACTGCACCAGTGTTTAACGGGAAGACAACATGTCAGAAAACCTGATCAAACTAAATCTCAAGGAAATGACAGGTCTGTAGGACTTTTTTTCTTCAGTGCCAAACGAGGGAAAGAATTTAGCATTTAAACATGGCTGACCGGCATCCAAACGCCGCTACTGCCAGAACGTACAACTAGCGAAGTGAAATTCTCATCTTTACTGACGTTCATCTGTTGACAGTAGATCATATCTGTACCACCATCATATCACCTGTACCAGTGCTAACGAGAGGGAAACACAGGAACATCGTCAAATCAACAGTACAAAACTCCAAGGTTATAGGTCGGATATCCCTCAGTGCCAGTCGTGAGAAAGAAGTGAATAGTTAAACAGTCAAGGTTAATGTTTTAGTAGCTGGACCTAGTATGTCAGCTGACCATGTGTACAGTGAGAGAATCATAGCAGAAAACGCCAAATATATCTATAAACTCAAGGAAAGTCAGGTTGTAGGTGGCGTTACTCCTCTCAGTGTTTTAAAAATGGCTGAGTCAGCAGAACAGGTCAGGAGACAACAACACCACACAACCCCCGATAAATGGAATTGAGGGGGATTTGGAAGGATAAACCATGGATTTAACCTTTCTGATCTACCAGAATGGAAAGGAGTTAGAAGTTAATTGGGGAAGCCAGACTGTGAAGTGAGATGGGAAGGGGAGTGTGTAATAAGGGGTTAACTGTAAGGGTTTTGTGAAGTTAAGGGAAAAGTGAGCAGTGAAGAGGGTTTTGAAGAGGAAATTTTACTAATAATTCAGTGGTGATTGCTAAAGCAGATACTAAGTGTACTAGGGACTGGAAAAGAGAAATAAATATTATTTTATATGAGTAAAAGAGCGAAGAGTGAAAATGGCAGGCATTAGGGGGATACAGGCTGCCATAATTATATTTATGTTTCTTCTTCAATTCCATGAAGAAAGAAATCAGTCATGGGGCTGGAAAAGGTGAATGGAGTAACAGCGCCCTGGACAGTAAAAGCCCAACAGTTGCCATCCTACCAGAAAAGTAAACGTCACTATCGCTGCAAGGTATGGCAACACCGCATACCCAAACAAAAACAGTGGCACACAGCTCTTATTGTAGCGCTCTTAAGTGGTGATATCCAATTAATCCAGGCCCTCAAACTATTGTGCAGAGGCAAAAAGCAGATAAATGACGGCGATAATGACGGTCTAGTAGCTAGGAATGATAACCTTTAACCTCCATATGTAATGCATACATAGGTCAATGTGAGACAATACAGCCATTATTATCTCAAACACTACCAAACAGGTGCATACACTGTACTAAAGTATGCATGAAAAAACAGAAAAGGCACCTTATGTAAAATGTGTAAGGGGTGGGTGCATGATGGATGTATGTACAATTATAGCAATGGTGCCAGAATTCATTTTGTGTGTAACAAATGCACTTTGGCACAGTTACCCTTTAGCAGTGATGACATTGATTTACCTAATTTTAATACAAATGACCCATTGCCATATATTGATGATTATGATTGTTTTATGAAAACAGGCCTTCACTTTATTCATGTCAATGCAAGATCACTTCTTCCTAAATTGGCAGAGATTAGGATTCTAGCTAACAAAATTAGGGCGGCAGTTATAACCATCTCTGAATCTTGGTTGGATGATACGGTGACTGACGACGAGGTCAAAATAGATGGTTACAATATAAAACGCTTAGATAGGAACAGAAAGGGTGGTGGAGTATGTGCCTACATTAGAAATGACTTGGCTTACAACCCAAGACCTGATTTAAATAACAATAAACTGGAGATTCTATGCTTTGAAGTGCTGCTTCCTAAGACCAAACCCATCTTAGTAGGAACTAGTTACCGCCCTCCTACCCAGGACCAGTTCTTAGAAGACTTTTCCAGAGTCTTGTCCGGAGTTGAAAACAATTGCGAGACAATAATACTGGGCGACTTCAATATCTGTTTTCAGCAACAAAATAACGGGCTATGCAAATGGTATAAGCAAATTCTAGGATTAAATAGTTACACTCAACTAATTAATACTCCAACCCGGATCACACAGTTCTCAGCCACCCTAATTGACCACATACTTTGTAACCGCTCTGAGAATATAGTCAGTCAGGCGTCATTACAACAGGTCTTAGTGATCATTTCATCATTTACATGCACCAGGAAAGTCCTAGGGATAGGTAGCTACATAGGACAATAAAATGAGTCAACAGAACTACGTAAAGAACACTGTAAATAGGCTCACAATTGTGACTGGACAGAGATAACAAGTTGCACGGACGTAAACGATGCCTGGGAAAAATTCAAAACAATGTTCACTACCATCCTTGATAATATTGCACCAGTTAAAGAGGTTAGGATTAAACGAAGAACTGAACCCTGGATGAATACTGAGATATTAGATAATATGAAATTCAGAGACCAGCTGCTAAAAGATTTAAAGCAAACAGACAGGATATTGCAGCACTAAATGAATTCCAAAGGGTGAGGAACAGAGTACAGAGACTTATAAAAGGAGCAAAGGCAAAGCACTACTGCTCAAAAATTGAAGAGTATAAGCATACCCCAGAAGGCTCTGGCAACAACTAAAACAGTTGGGGTATAGCCATAAGCCAGTAGATAGGTCTAACATAGTACTCACTATCGATAATGAGGTATGCCACGAAACATCGAAGGTGGCAAATTGCTTTAATTCATACTACACATCTGTTGCATCAACACAAGTAAGTAAACTTCCAGCTGCATCAAATACCTTTAACACAGACTCTGATAAGTTTCAAACATACTATACCAATAAAGGGGTAACCCCAAACAGTTGTCAATAGTAAGTGTATCTCATGACTTTTATTCAAAAAGAACTAAGCAGGTTAAACCCAACTAAAGAGCACAGGCCCTGATAACTCCCGTCTAAGTTCCTAAAGATGGTGCTTCTGAACTGTCAATCCCTATTGCTCACATAATAAATCTATCAATCACCACTAATACCGTACCGGAGGGGTTCAAGGAGGCCAGAGTTACTCCTATCTTCAAGAAAAATAGTAGGTCTGATGTAAGCAACTATAGGCCTGTTAGTATACTCAGTATAATATCTAAAATTCTAGAGGGGCGGTGTATTCTCAAGTAGTTAAGTACCTTAATGACAACAAACATTCTCCATAGCTATCAATCGGGCTTTAGAAGATCTTACTCAACGACACCTCCCTTATTATCTGATGGATTACCTGAGAACTGAAATGTCAAAGGGGAACCTCATAGGTATGGTAACCTTAGACCTGCAAAAGGCCTTCGATACTGTCAACCACAAATATATTATGTAATAAACTTCAAGCTATCGGTATAGGTTCGTAGACTGGTTTAAGTCCTACCTTAGCAACAGGAGACAAATAGTCAAAATCAACAAAACAGAATCAGAACCCTGCCGATAACATGTGGAGTTCCCCAAGGTAGTATTCTGGGTCCCTTATTATTCTTATGTTATGTCAATGATATGCCTATCAGTGTCAAGGTGCAAACTCCTACTGTAGCAGATGACAGTGCTCTGATGTGTCAGGTAAAGACCACAAGAATTGCTAATGTTTTAACACTGGAGCTGGAGTCCTGCAGCAAATGGTTAGTAGACAACAACTATCATTACACCTAGGGAAAACTGAAGCCATTATCTTTGGCACGAAACATAAAACTGAGAAGGGTAAATAATTTTAATGTTCAGTGTAATGGGGAGCCCATCACTTTGGTTTCATCAGTAAAATATTTGGGAATCCCTTTGACCCATGACATGTCAGGAGAATGATAGGGAACAGTGTAGTAAAGAAAGCGA
This sequence comes from Cherax quadricarinatus, assembly GCF_026875155.1. NCBI lineage: Eukaryota > Metazoa > Arthropoda > Malacostraca > Decapoda > Parastacidae > Cherax > Cherax quadricarinatus. The sequence continues at coordinate 74,742,115 of NC_069401.1, read as the reverse complement.
ATGCCAGACTGAAGTTCCTGTATAGACAAGCACAGTGTCTACCTACTGAGGCTCGCAGGACCCCTATGTCTAGCACTTATACAATGCCATATGGATTACGCTTGCTCTTCTTGGTACTCTGCCTTGACAAAAAAACTGAAAGATAGACTGCAAATCACCCAGAACAAATCGTATGATTCATCCTGGGGCTGGGACCAAGAGAACATGTAGGCCAGGATGAATTACAGCAGTTGGATATGCTGATGTTGAAGACGAGTAAAACAACTGAAGCTAAATCATGTTTATAAAATTGCTCACAAACAATGTCCAGAATATCTTGCTGTCAATTTTGTCAAGGTTGGGAACCAGAGCAATCATAGTATTAGTGGGAGAGAGAGCACAACTTTGTAGTACCCACAGTCAGTGGTCAGGCGTCAAACACCTTTTATTGTACAGCAATAAAGGAATGGAACAGACTGCCCGCACATGTCAAAGCCAGTCATAGCATGAACCAGTTCAAGAAGAGTGCCAAAAAGTGTCTGATGAATGTAGCTACAGAAAGGGAGGGGAATGATTTTCTATTTTTTAGCTAACATACGTGTAAATTTTACCTTATTCCTAGTAATGACCCTCGTATTGTAGATAGTCTTAATGGCCTTGGTGTAGTAGATAGTCTTTTTAGTATGATAATAATATGTTATTTTCATTGTAGAATAATAAGAAAATATTATAACCTTTATATTATAATAATAAGGTAAAATGACCCCAATGGAAATAAGTCACTCTGTCTGACTTTTTTGGGTTATCCCAGGTTCTCTACACATATGCTGCTATGTATGATAATTCTATGTAACTGTATTTGTGTATACCTGAATAAACTTACTTACTTACTTACTTATTCACTAAGGTACGCCTTTATTACTTTATTAAGTGGAATAATATTCACAGAAATAGTAAAATAATGATTTCTCTAATTAATCTCGAGGGAATTTTGGAAATATTCCAAATACTTTGGGATTTATGTGGGAGTAAAGGGCAGATTTTTTTTCAACATTCCAAGAACTAACAAACTTTATTTTTTTGTGAAATAAAGATAAGTTATTTAGAGGCAAGGCCTCGGGGAAAATTAGTATTAGCATTGTTCTCTCGGCACCAAGTGTCCAAACAACCTTACGTCGTCCCATGTAGGACTACCTTCCTGCCAAAGGGCATTTTCTCTAAATCAGTCCCTTTTCAGTCTTTTCTCAGTTGTTGTTTGAGGTATATTTTTGATAAATATTTTCAGGAAAGAGAGAAAACACTTCGTCTTGTGCACCAAAACTGAAGGAAATCTGACGGTAAACAAAAAAGCAACAATTAATTGTCATACAGACCCCTAAGCCACTGTTGCAACAGTAGTAGAGGTAACTCATGGTTGCTACGTGATGGCGGGGTTTATTGTGTATTAGTAAGAGTTCTCAAAACAAAAAACCCCGCCATTATAAAACAACCAAGAGTTACCTCCACTGCTGCTGCTTCTACTGCTACTACCTCTACTACTACTGTTGCTACTACTGCTTCTACTACTGTTGCTACTACTACTACTGATGCAGTTGCTGCTGCTGCTGCTGCTGCTGTTGCTGCTGCTAGTACTACTGCTGCTGCTGCTGCTTCTGCTGCTGCTGCTGCTGTTGCTGCTGCTGCTGCTGCTGCTGCTGCTGCTGCTGCTGCTGCTGCTATTACTGTTACTACTATGGAAGAAAAGGAGAAGTGGGGGTAATCTATGGAAGAAAAGGAGAAGTGGGGGTAATCAGTCCCTTAGCTTCTAATCGATATGTTCAGTCTACCAATCTTGATAAAAGTACAGCATATGTGCGACTAATGGACTGAACACATCGACTCAAGGCTGAGGGACTAATTATCATCTTCTACCGTTCTCTGCATGGACTGGAGAAGCCACCCAAATGTTGTACAAATGTCTCATGAATCATCTTTTTAAGCAAAGGGAATTGGATGGAAGATTCAAGATATCGTTCGTATATTTTACCCATGTGATGTGTCAGGGAATGATGACCTTAGAGCAAACCTTCTCCAGGTGAACCATACAAATGTCAACCAGGTGATCCTACAGATATTCCAGATTTCTGTCTGTAGAAGCCGTTTCCAGAGGGAAATAGGTTGAGCCTAACACACATTTCAACGAGATGGAGAAAGTCTGTTGTAGATAAAGAAGATCTGTGTCTGTAGTGATGGAGTTAGAGCCCAATGGTATGACCAGCTTGCTGGAGTAGAAAACGGTACACCCAGCTCGCTGGAGTAAAAAACGGTACACCCAGCTAGCTGGAGTAGAGAACGGTACGACCAGCTAGCTGGAGTAGAAAACGGTACGACCAGCTAGCTGGAGTAGAAAACGGTACGACCAGCTAGCTGGAGTAGAAAACAGTATGACAAGCTAGCTGGAGTAGAAAACGGTACGACCAGCTAGCTGGAGTAGAAAACGGTACGACCAGCTAGCTGGAATAGAAAACAGTATGACCAGCTCGCTGGAGTAGAAAACAGTACACCCAGCTCGCTGGAGTAGAAAACGGTACGACCAGCTAGCTGGAGTAGAAAACGGTACGACCAGCTAGATGGAGTAGTAAACGGTATGACCAGCTAGCTGGAGTAGAAAACTGTATGACGTTCTAGCTGGAGTAGAAAAAGGT
>NC_069401.1:74730717-74738952 GCF_026875155.1 Cherax quadricarinatus | reverse complement strand
AAATTTTTTTCCCGGGCAGGGGGGGTCCGCGCGCGGGGCCCTATATCTCGAAAGAAACTTTTTTCCCTATTTAGGGGACTCCATCCTTTTTTTATGAATGAATTGACTTGATTTTCACAACAAACATAGGAATGATTGCTTTACAAGGTAGTGTGTACCTTTCTAAAACTATCCCAAATTTTTTTAGATTTATGTGGGCAACAAGACCGACATCTTCCAATATATCAAAAAATTTTATGAAATTTTAAATTTTTTTTAGCAAAAAGATAAGGTTTATTTTAGAATTGTCAATGAAAAAAGTGATGGAATTAGAGTTGTTCTAGCAGCAGCAAGTGTCAAAACCACTTGTCCGAGTACCACTGACAAACTGTGCCCTGCCAAATGCAATTTTTCGTAAATTTTGCATATTTCATTTCCTTTTTGGCCGATATGATTGAAACTTCAGCACAGCATACTCGATATAACCTTCTAATAGTACACCAAAAATGAACGTAATCGGTCCATAAAAAAAGGTTCGTTAACATGCGGCCAACATCTTCCCTAAGCCTCCATGGCCCGGCCTCCCTCTATGGCCCTTCTGTAAATTGTATTTTGAATGTTTATTTAAAACTTCATTCGTAAGGTAACAAAGCAGTGTTAATAATAATAATAATAATAGTAATAATAATAATAATGCTTCAACCATCACACTACCGCATCCAGAATCTCTACCACCAGCCACTATTACTACGGCGGCTGCCATTACATCCACACAGTAACCACAATCTCTATTACAGAATCCACCATCACAACCACACTACAGCCAACCCATCATTACATCCATAATTCAACTGTCGTCTTCGTCCCAATCAAACACATCACCACGTCCACCACCTGTACCACCAGCTCCCCTTCCACACACACACACACACAGTGGAAACAGGATCATTACCAGAGTCAAAGAGAGTCCACCAATAAGAACAGGACACAATAGAAACAACAGAAAGAGAAGTGAAGAAACTACTGAGCGAACTAGATACCTCACATGCAATGGGAGTGCAGTGAGAGGGAGCTGAAGAACTGTGTGAACCGCTAGCTGCGATTTTCAACAAATCGACTGTAGCAGGACAGCTTCCAGAGGTCTGGAAAACAGCAAATGTAGTCCCACTAGTAAAAGAAGAGACATGTGGCACTGAACTACAGGCCAATGTCACTAACATGCACAGTATGTAATGTTATGGAGAGATTAGTGGAGCACCAGGAAAGTATTGGATTCATGAAACAACAACCAGCCCCGATTTTCGATACTGTAAATATGTTTCAAAAATATGCTAGATTTCAATGATATGATAATGAAATTTTAGACCGGAGGGAGAGGGATGGTTCGATATAGTAACCCTATAAGAGACTGGCTCATAAACTAGGGGAAAGCAGACACTACAGTGGATCAAGGAATACTCAGCGGAAAGGAAGCAACAAATTACTATCAGTGAGGTGTGGGAATGGCGGGTTGTCTTCCACAGCGTCAGTGGTCCTGTACTGTTTCTTTTGAATATAAAAACGATATGACAGGGGAAATTGAGTCAGAGAATGTTTGAAGATGATGCGAAAACTGACGAAGCAAATACAAACGGGAGTAGACCAGGAAATGACTACAAATTGATCTGGACAAGTTGCATAATTGGTCTATCAGGTGGCATTGGAATTTAACCCCAGAAAGAAACAAAATTATGAAAAACGGTGTAATGCAAAGCCGTCCAGAAACAGTGCACCGCCTCGGGCAAAAAAGACTGCACTTCTTAGAAAACAAGGACCTCGGGGTAAGCATTATTCGAACATTTCACCCGAGGCGCACACCAACCTAATAACCACTGGCAAATTTACGAGTGGCTTTTTCAGGAACATCAACACGGAGACATTGCACGCCCCTTATACACGACACATGTCAATACCATCTTGGAATATGAAGGGGTCAGTATGGAACTCCATCGGTTTAAAGCATGTAAAAAAGCTGGAAACTATCCCAGAACTGAGATGTTTGAACTATGAGGAGAGGCTAGAGGAGCTAAAACTAACCACACTTGAGGCAGAAAGACCAGAGATTTTTCATTTACGACAATTCTAAGTTACGATTTACCTTAAGAGAGGAATTTAGTTTTGAGTCGCTAAAAATTTGAGATTTGACATGTATATAAATGCACAAATAACCCGACTTGGACCTTAACTAGTGTGACTAGTTAACGATCCAAGTCGGATCGAAACCTCGTAATAAAGTTTCCTTCTCCTATGTGCGGGTAATATGTGTATTGTTCCAGTCGCGGAATTATGCCTTTGTGTCCTTTATGTATATGATGGTCAGCACGCGTGGGTTGGTCTCTGCCACCCAGCGACGTGGTTTTTTGCCTCCTGGGCAGTTTCTGAGCAATAGGAGAGGCGTTTCTGTGTGGTTTGGGCCCCTTAACCAACCAGTAAAAAACAGTGCCTTGCCTTTGGGCAGCGTTTGAGCCAATAGGAGAGGGATGGGGTGGCGAGGGCTTAGAATCAATAAGCAAGGGGAAATTGAATGTCTGTACGGTAAATCTCAGCCAATAACAAAGTCTGTAGTACAATTTATCTTTTTCAGTTTGAAGCTACCGAGTGCGTTGACCAAAACAACTCTGGATTATTTACCCTTTCCCATACAGCGTTTGGGGTTTAATTAGACCCTTTCTTTTGTAATCCAAGTCATCATGACCCATAAAGTGCGCAGTAAACGGGGAAAATTGTCTAAAGATCATGCAAGAAATTGTGAAAATCATGATGAGTAGTTAGAATTAGTGAGTGGTGCGTAGAATGGCTTTTCAAAATCAACGATCTCTGTTATCAATCTAACCAAAATTTTATGAATATTAATTAAGTAGCTGACGAATCTAAGCTAGCGAAAAGGGGCTGAGAAATTATCTTGGAGATGTTAATACTGTTGTTGTTGATAAGAGAAGGCTTGTTACTGTTGATAAGTGAGGAGTTTAAGAGAGATAGTGTCTACAATTATGTCTGAGTGTGCAAGACAATTTTACGTTGATTTAAAATATCGTTTACCCCCCAGTACTGCTCCACATCGGGGTTTTAAGCTAGAAAAAGGGATGGGGGGGGGTGAAAGTTTTAATGAAAAGGGCCAATATTAAAAGTGTTCAGAGACTTTGTGCTGATGAATAAGCTGCTGAAACTTTTTAGCTTCAGCTTGAATTCAAGTTAGTTACATCAGTGAGTAATCTCCTTCAGGCGAACATTCTTCACAGAGGAGGAGGTCACTTTGCCGGGGTTTATTAAACGATGAAAGATAGGCTTTACTGTTGGGTAATGCACCAGAACATGATCCATAACGTAACCCATCTCTGGAAGCAGAATTTAACTTTGTTACAGTTAAATTCCTCCCACCAGACACTAGTAGATGGGAGCCTATGACCCAGCAACTGACTGCAGGTTCATAGGCATGTTTACCAAATGCTTTGCAAAAATTTTTCAGGAGACAGAGTTACCAGCCTCAGAAATTCTGGAAGACTAAATATCTTAATTATGTAAGGCTTATAGTGAAATCCTGGAATAAATTTTCCACTAGGTCCTTACTGCAGCCCGGGAAAAACTTCGGCTTTCGGTGGGAGGATATAAACCAGGAAATTGTGCTGTGGAGAAAGGCAATAAGGTTTTTAGGTTGATGAAGATGATGGAGAGGAGTTAGTTCAGAACAGAGGCAGGAGGTGACAACAGAAAAGCTATAGCAATTAGGGAAGATCAATAAGCAGGACAGCAGGGAAGAAGAAATGGAGGAAAATTACAGCTGCAGAAATTTGGGCGTTGTTTACTTATTGGGAAATTGTGTAAAGAATTATAATAAAGCACCAAACAATTGAAAAAACTGAATTCCCTTCAAATGCTTCCGAAGAAGTTGTTCAATGATATTGTAAGAACCAGAGAAGCAAACAACTGAAACAATCAACCCTGGACAGTTTATTTTTCCAAGATGCAGTAGTAGAAGGGAGCTTCCAACCAGCAATTTCCTCCCCAACCTATCTCACACTGACACTATCACCACCACAACCACCACCCTGCCACCACCGTCACCACCGTCACCACCGTCACTACCGTCACTACCGTCACTACCGTCACCACCACCACCACCACCCCACAACCACCGCCACCACAAGCCACAACCACCACCACCACCACCGCCACAACCACCACCACCATAACCACCACCACCACCACCCAGGTAAAATAAAAGATGCACTTCTGGGGGCCCTTTGGGATGGAACACAAAAAAATCCAAGAATTTTTGGGTTTGAGTTAAGAATAGATAAATATCGTAACTCAAGGAACTACTGCACGTGTATGTGTGTGTGCTATTCGTGCCGAATATGTAAAATTGGTCAGTTAGCAAGAACTCGTTTAAAATTAAGTCCTATCTAAAATTTTTTCTCATAAACATTTAAAGTGTATCTTTTTCGTATATGTTAATGTAAAAATTAATTTAATTTTGCACCAAAAAGAACCTTAGAAAACTTGCCCAACCTTATTACAAAACTCAATTTAATTTACCCTATCCAACTAAATATATTTTGATAAGTTTTACATTAATTTAATTAACAAAAAATTGAAATATATTTTTTCGTTAGGTTCAGAATTATTTTTGCGAAACAATATATACATAAATTTTGCTTGACTTATTTGGCAAGAGCGTTGCTGTTTAAGCCAAAATCGCAAGTTTTACCTTTTCGGCACGACATATATATATATATATTTCTATATATATATAATATATATATATATATATATATAATATTATAATTATATAATATATTTATATATTATATATATATATATATATATATATATATATATATATATATATAAATATAATTATATATATATATATATATTTATTATATAAATATATATAATTTATTAATATATATATATATATATATATATATATATATATATATATATTTATAATATATAATTATATATATATATATATATATATATAATTTTAAATTTTTTATATAAAAATATATATATATATATATATATATATATTAATTTTTTTTTTTTTTTTTTTATCACACCGCCGATTCCCACCAAGGCAGGGTGGCCCGAAAAAGAAAAACTTTCACCATCATTCACTCCATCACTGTCTTGCCAGAAGGTGCTTTACACTACAGTTTTTTAAATTGCAACATTAACACCCCCCCTTCAGAGTGCAGGCACTGTAAAATCCCATCTCCAGGACTCAAGTCCGGCCTGCCGGTTTCCCTGAATCCCCTTTATAAATGTTACTTTGCTCACACTCCAACAGCACGTCAAGTATTAAAAACCATTTGTCTCCATTCACTCCTATCAAACACGCTCACGCATGCCTGCTGGAAGCCAAGCCTTCGCACACAAAACCTCCTTTACCCCCTCCCTCCAACCCTTCCTAGGCCGACCCCTACCCCGCCTTCCTTCCCCTACAGACTGATACACTCCCTTTAAGTCATTCTGTTTCGCTCCATTTTCTCTACATGTCCGAACCACCTCAACAACCCCTTTCCCCAGCCCTCTGGACAACAGTTTTTGGTAATCCCGCACCTCCTCCTTTAAATTCCAAACTACGAATTCCTGCATTATATTTCACACCACACATTGCCCTCAGACATGACTCTCCACTGCCTCCACCTTTTTCCTCGCTGCAACATTCATCACCATGCTTCACACCCATATAAGAGCGTTGGTAAAACTATACTCTCATACATTCCTCTTTTTTGCCTCCAAGGGCAAAGTTCTTTTCTCCACAACTCCTAAGTGCACCACTCACTCTTTTTTCCCCTCATCAATTCTATGATTCACCTCATCTTTCATAGACCCATCCGCTGACACGTCCACTCCAAAAAATCTGAATACGTTCACCTCCTCCATACTCTCTCCCTCCAATCTGATATTCAATTTCATCACCTAATCTTTTTGTTATCCTCATAACCTTACTCTTTCCTGTATTCACCTTTAATTTCTTCTTTTTCACACCCTACCAAATTCATCCACCAATCTCTGCAACTTCTCTTCAAATCTCCCAAGAGCACAGGTCATCAGCAAAGAGCAGCTGTGATAACTCCCACTTTGTGTGTGATTTCTTTTTTTTTAACTCCACGCCTCTTGCCAAGACCCTCGCATTTACTTCTCTTACAACCCCATCTATAAATATATTAAACAACCACGGTGACATCACACATCCTTGTCTAAGGCCTATTTTACTGGGAAAAAATTTCCCTCTTTCCTACATACTCTAACTTGAGCCTCACTATCCCCGTAAAAACTCTTCACTGCTTTCAGTAAACCTACCTCCTACACCATACACTTGCAACATCTGCCCACATTGCCCCCCTATCCACCCCGTCATACGCCTTTTCCAAATCCATAAAATGCCACAAAGACCTCTTTAGCCTTATCTAAATACTGTTTCACTTATATGTTTCACTGTAAACACCTGGTCCACACACCCCCTACCTTTCCTAAAGCCTCCTTGTTCATCTGCTATCCTATTCTCCCTCTTTTCTCTTAATTCTTTCAATTATAACTCTAAACCCTACACTTTACCAGGTACACTCAACAGACTTATCCCCCTATAATTTTTGCACTCTCTTTTATCCCCTTTGCCTTTTACAAAGGAACTATGCATGCTCTCTGCCAATCCCTAGGTACCTTACCTCTTCCATACATTTATTAAATAATTGCACCCAAACCCCTCCAAAACTATACCCCCCCTGCTTTTAAACATTTTTTATCTTTATCCCATCAAACCCGGCTGCCTTACCCCCCTTTCATTTTACCTACTGCCTCACGAACTTCCCCCACACTCACAACTGCTCTTCCTCACTCCTACAAGAAAGTTATTCCTCCTTGCCCTATACACGAAATCACAGCTTCCCTATCTTTATCAACATTTAACAATTCCTCAAATATTTCCCTTTCCCCTTCCCAATACCTCTACTCTCCATTTAAAAACTCTCCTCTCCTATTTTTAACTGACAAATTCATTTGTTCTCTAGGCTTTCTTTTTTATATATATATAATATAAAATAAATATACCCCCCCGGGGCCCCAAAACCCTTTTTCCCCCTTTTTTGGGGAATTTTTTTTTAAAAAAGGGCCCTTTTGGAAAAGGGGTTTTTTTTTCCCCCCCCCCTTTTTTAATTTTGGGGCCCCCCCCAAAAAACCCCCCCCCCCCTTTTCCAAAAAAATTTTTTTCCCCCCCCCCCCCCCCCCCCCTTTTAAATTTTAAAACCTTTTTTTCCCCCAAAAAACCCACCGGGTTTAAAAAAAAAAAAAAGGGGGGGGGAACCCCCCAAAAAAAACCCCCCCCCTTTTTTTTTAAAAAAAACCCCCCCCTTTTTTTTAACTTATATTTTTTCCCCTTCCCCCCCAAACCCCAATTTTCCCCTTTTGGGGCCCCCAAACCCCCCTTTTTTTTCCCAAAAAAAAAACCCCCCCCCCAAAAAAACCCTTCCCTTTTTTAAAAAATTTTGCCCCCAAAAAAATTCCCCCCTTTTCCCCCAAAAAACCCCTTTTGGGCCCCCGGCCCCCCTCCCTTTTTTTTAAAAAAAAACCCCCCTTTTAAAAAACCCCCCCCCCCTTTTTAACCCTTTTTTCCTTAACCCCCCCCCCCCAAACCCCTTTTTTTTTTTTCCCCCCCAAAAAAAAAACCCCCCCCTTTTTTTTTGGGGTTTTTTTTCCCCCCCCCCCTTTTTTATGGTTTTAAAGGAAAAATTTTTAAAAAACCCCCCAATTTTTTCCCCCCCAAAAAACCCCCCCTTTTTAAAAAAAATTTTTTTTTTTTTTAAATAAAAAAAATTTTTTTAAAAAATTTTTTTTAAAAAAAATTTTTTTAAAAAAAAAATTTTTAAAAAAATTTTAAAAAAAAAAAAAAAGGGGGAAAAAAAGAACCCCCCCAAAAACCCCCCTTAAAAACGGGAAAAAAAAAAAAAATTTTTTTGGGGGGTTTTTTTAAAAAACCCAAAAAATTTTTTCCCCTTTTTAAAAATTTGGCCCCCCCCCCCCCAAAAAAAAAAAATTTTAAACCCTTTTTTTTCCCTTTAAAAATTTTTTTTTTTTTTTTTTAAAAATTTTTAAAATTTTTTTTCCCCAAAAAATTTTTTTTCCCCCCGGGGGAAAAAAAAACCCCCCCCTTTTAAAAAAAAGAAAAATTAAAAAAAAGGGGGAAAAATTTTTTTGGGGGGAAAAAAA
>NC_069401.1:74708217-74723217 GCF_026875155.1 Cherax quadricarinatus | reverse complement strand
TTTGCAAGGAAGTCAGTGGCATAATTTGATAAATTTGGTGAGTCAGGACTTTCAGATCACTTTAATTTTACGTAAATTTAGCAGGGTGCCTTTGGACAAGCCACTATTAAATATTTTAGGTTTTCAAATAGACATAGGACAGTGGTCCCCCCTTAACCTAAGAGTAAAAGCCATTAACTGAATTCCCTATTCCGAGTGATAGAAAATGTAGTGCAGAGATTTCTGGATATTAGTTACACAGAAAATTTGTCCCAACCTTGCACAATTAGGCCGCTCCTTTGACTGAATTAAACTAGCCACCTAGAGTAACCTTTAAATGGACCTTAGAACTTAAAGAAATCTTTTGATAAATTAATACGATTGCTGCCAATTCTTTCCTGTATTTCAAAGATCCTAATTTTCATAAACCCTTTATCTTACCAGGTGATGCTAGCTGCTATGCTATAGGAGCAGTCTTACTACGAAATACCGCAGACACTGAAATTTTACTCCCATTTGCTCTTTTCCCATCCAGTGGTTATCTTTAGAGTATTTTCATGTGTACTTGAGATCGATCTCATAAAGTATCATTGTTTTTCCCCATCACAACATCATGACTGTTACAAATACGATGAAATCCAAGAATGGCCGATTCTGAGTGGCTCTCAAATCCAACCTAATTCTTTAGTATAATCATATAAAGGCCCCATAAACGTTCTTGCTGATCACTTTTTGCATCGCTCCCTAAAATGACGTAGAATTAATTGACAAATCCCTTAAGACAGTCTTACCTGAAGAGTTAGTTAAAAGACTTGAAAAATTCAGTTTTTAAGATGTAGAATAATATTTCTAATATTATATGTTTGGTGCTATATACAGATACTGTATGTATAGTACCTTGTGTATGTATAGAACCTTTGTGTATGTATACGTACCTTTTGTGTATGTATAGTACCTTTGTGTATGTATATTACCTTTGTAGTATATAGTACCTTTGTGTATGTATAGTACCTTGTGTATGTAGTAGTACCTTTGTGTATTTATGTAACCTTTGTGTATGTATATGTACCTTTGTGTATGATAGTACCATTGTATAAGTATAGTACCTTTGTGATGTAAAGTACCTTTGTGTATGTATAGTACCTTTGTGTATGTATATACCTTTGTGTATTGTAATAGTACCTTGTTTATGTAATAGTACTTTTGTGTATGTATAGTACCTTTGTAATGTAATACCTTTTGTATGATATACCTTTGTGTATGTATAGTACCCTTTATGTATGTATAAGTACCATTGGTGTAAGTATAGTACCTTTGTGAATGTATATTACCTTTGTGTATTAATTACCTTTGTGGTTTATAGTAACCTTTGTGTATGTTATAGTACCATTGTGGTATTATATACCTTTGTGTATGTACTGGGATATGATTAGAGCCCCTGCTGTCTACTCTCTCCTCTCCTCTACCACTGAAATACTTGTTGTATTATATTAACATCTGACGCGATGCTAGAAAAAATCTGGCTGTCTACACGCCTCTTCACTCGGAATCCAAGTCCCTACATATATATCATTTGTTATCTTCAAAGCCATACAAAACCTTTGGGAAAACCAAAATTCCCGGTACGACATACTGTTTGGGTCCGGGGTGTTATGCCCAAATGCGGTTTCCCTCTATAAATTCTTGCATTTTGTTAACATCTATCTATATTAAATTGCAATTATCGTCGTTAATAGTTTTTCTGAAACGAATTAGTCAGAGCTTTTATAATATTACATACTCATTTCGTCTTTTTCTCATCTTTCATTAATATATATATATATATATTATATATATATAATATAATATATATATATATATATAATATATATATATATATATATAATTATTATTATTATTATTATATTATTATCACACTGGCCGATTCCCACCAAGGCAGGGTGGCCCGAAAAAGAGACAACTTTCAACCATCATTTCACTCCATCACTGTCTTGCAGAAGGGTGCTTTTACACAACAGTTAGTTTTAAACTGCGACATTAACACCTCGTCTTCAGAGTGCAAGGCACGTGTACTTCCCATCTCCAGGACTCAAGTCCGCCATGCTGGTATCCCCTGAACCCCTTACATCAAAATGTTAACTTTGACTCACACTGTAACTCCAAGCAGCACGTCAAGTATGTAACAAACTATTTCGTCCTCTATCCACACACCTATCAACACGCTCACGCATACCTGCTGGAATCCAAGCCCCTCGCACACAAAACCTCCTTTACTCCTCTCTTCCAACCTTTCCTAGGCCGACCCTACCCCTCCTTCCTTCCACTACAGACTGATACACTCTTGAAGTTCCAATTCTGTTTTCGCTCCATTCTCTCTACCGTCCGAACCACTCAAACACCCTTCCTCGCCCTCTGGACTATCCAGTTTTGGTAATCCCCGCCCATCCTCACTAACTACGAAATTCTCTGCATTAATATTCCACCAAAGACCACACATTGCCCTCAGACAGACATCTCAATGTGCCTGCCAGCCCTTTCTCCTCGCTGCAACATTCATCACCCATGCTTCACACCTATATAAGAGCGTTGGTAAAACTATACTCTCAGACATTCCCCCTCTTTGCCTCCAAGACAAAGTTCTTTGTCTCCACAGACTCCTAGTGCACACTCACGTCTTTTTCCTCATCAATTCTATGATTCACCTCATCTTTTCATAGACCCATCCGCTGACTAAACGTCCAACATCCGCAAATATCTGAATACATTCACCTCCTCCTACTCTCTCTCCTCCAATCGATATTTTCACTCTTTTCATCACCAACTTTTTTTTATTCCTCATAACCATACTCTTCCTGTATTCACCTTTAATTTCTTCTTTAACACACCCTACCAATTCATCCACGCAAACTCTTCAACTTCTCTTCAGAATCTCCTCGCAAGAGCACAGTGTCATCAGCATAAGAGCACTGTGCCAACTCCCACTTTGAGTGTGATTCTTTATCATTTAACTCCACGCCTCTTGCGCAGACCTTCGCTATTACTTCTCTTACAACCCCATCTAAAAATAAAATTATATAAACAACCCACGGTGACATCACACATCCTTGTCTAAGGCCTACTTTTACTGGGAAATAATTTCCCTCTTTCCTACAGTACCTAACTTGAAGCCTCGACTATCCCACGTAAAAACTCTTCAATCTTTCTAGTAACCTACCTCCGTACACCAATAACACTGCAACATTCTGCCATCATGCCCCCCCTATCCACCCCCTTGTCATACCCATTTTCCAAATCCATAAATGCCACAATGACTTCTTTTAGCCTTATCTTAAAATACTGTTCACTTATATGTTTTTCACTGTAAACACCTGGGCCACACACACCCCTACCTTTCCTAAAGCCTCCTTGTTCACTTCTATCCTATTCTCGTCTTACCTTAATTCTTTCATATAACACACATACACTTTACCAGGTAACTCTAGCAGACATATCCCCCCTATTAATTTTTTGCAACTCTCTTGAGCCCCTTAGCCTTTATACAAAGGAACTATCATCTCTCTGCCAATCCCTAGTACCGTAACCCTCTTCCATACAGTTATTAAATAATTGCACCAACCACCCAAAACTAATATCCCCACCTGCTTTTAACATTATATCTTTATCCCATCAATATATATAAAATATATATATTATATATAATATATATAAATTATATATATAATATATATATATATATATATATATAAACACTGATCTCTGGCTGAAGGAACTCGAACCTACAACCTTGGACAGGTACGCATTGCATTAACCACTCATATACCGCCACTAACTGGACAATAACCTTGCGTGTATCATTGCGTTACACTTTGATCCCAAGCAACCAGCTGTCAGGAGAAGGCTTACAGCTTTTCAGGTCATCCCACTGCATGCATCAGCCTTACTAGAGATTTGAACAATGCAAGAATTCGCAAGAGCAATGGCGAAAAATACACAACACTGATCTCTGCTGAAGGAGACTTCCGAACCTACGAACCATAGACAAGGTACCATGCTTTACCATCTACCCCACTGGACAATATCTTGCGTGTAAGCATGCGTTTACTCGTTTGATCCAAGGCACCAGCTATTCAGGAGAAGCTTACAGCTTTTCATCTCCTCCCCTCTGCATCAAGCCTTACAGAGATTTGAACAATGCAAGTAATACTGAAGAGCATGCGAAATATACACAAACACTGATCAAAGTCTAGCGCAAGCAGGACTCCCAGGTATTTACCAGTGTGGGTAGATTGGTAAAGCACTGCGTACCTGTCCAAGTTCGTAGTTCGAGTCTCCTTCAGCCAGAGATCAGTGTTTTTGATAGTCGTCCTGCTCTTGCGAATTCCTTGCATATATATATATAAATATAATATATAAATATCATATATATATTTGATATATATATATAATAAATATATATTTGTACATTGACTTACTACTTGCTGACGCTTAGCCTTAACGCAAGTGAGTGGAGAAGAAAATAGTCAGGACAGCATTTCCCTGTGTATAAGAAATTCTTCTGTTGAATAATCATTTTAACTTAAATTGATAAACAATTAGGTTATGTGCTTTATTCATCGTAAAGAGTCACCAGATATTTGAGATCTTGTAAACTATCATTGTATAGAGGTTTTCATGCGTTAAGAGATTTAAGGTATTCTAGTCAACACCCTAATGTCTCGGAAAACAGAAACGCTGTAACTTTATTGATCATATTTGTATTAAAGGACCATTAAGCTAGAATGAAGGCCACGGTAATTAATAAGTTGTGTATAAAGTCTGTGTTTATATATAATAACTAAGAAAAGGTACAAGTAAAATACGTTAAGCCGCGGGGGCGTTGACCCCCGAAACTCTCTCCAGGTAAACTCCAGGTAAGTCAATGACGTTATCTACGTTATATTAAAAATACGTTTTACAAAGCTTTTCGATCTCCTTATTAATCTGTATACAAGATTAAATTATAAGATCAGAAATGAATCCTTATTACGATATAACTGGAATATGATTCTCTATCAAAATCCCCTAGACTAACATCGCCTATTATTTATAAAGTTTATCGTCATAGTGTGTATTCTGTCTTTCCTGCCTGGGTGTGTGTCTCTGTCTTTGCTGCCTTGGGTGTGTCTCTGTCTTGCCTCTTGGGTGTGTGGTCTCAGTCTTTCCTGCCTGTGTGTGGTTCTTCTGTCTTTCCTGCCTGTGTTCTTCTGTCTTTCCTGCTGGGTGGTGTCTTACTGTCTTTGCTGCCTGGTGTGCTTCTGTCTTTTCTGCTGGTGTGACTTCTGTCTTTCCTGCCTGGGTTGTTGTTCTTCTGTCTTCCTGCCATGGGTGTGAGTCTTCTGTCTTTCCTGCCTGGTGTTGCTTCTTCTTTCCTCCTGCGTGTTGTGTCTTCTGTCTTTGCTGCCTGGGTGGTCTTCTGTCTGCCCTGCATTGGGTTCTTCTTCTTGCCTGCTTGTAGTTCTTCTGTACTTGCCTGCTTGGGGTGTTTTTTTGTTCTTTCCTGCCTGCGTGATTGTGTGTGTCTGCCTGCCTGGGTGTGGTGTCTTGTGTCTTCCTTGCCTGGCTGTGTGTCTGACTTGACTGCTGGCTGTGTGTCTCGTCTGTGCCAGCATGGGTGTGTGTCTTCTTGTCCTTGCCTGCTTGGTGTGTTTTTGTGTCTTGCCTGCCTGCGTGTTGTGTTGTGTCTTGCCTGCCTGCGAGTGTGTGTTGTGTCTTCCTGCTTTGGGGTGTGTCTTCATCTTGCTGCCATGGTGTGTGAACTTCTGTCTAGCCTGCTTGGGGTGTGCTCTGTCATGCCTGCCTGGGTGTGTGTCATGCCTGCTTGGGTGTTTGTCCCTGTCTTGCCTGCTTTTGTGTTGTTTCGTTCGTGTCTTGCCTGCCTGTGTGTTGTGTTGTTCCGCCTTCCTGCCTGTGTGCGTCTTTGTGTCTTGCCTGCTGGCTTGTGTTTTGGGTGTTTGTACTCCTCCTTACTCACCTATATATGGTTCAGGTCGATTCCCACTCCTGGCCCCTGCTTCGTTGTGTCACTAATACGTTTTTACTCTCTCCTGATTACAAGAGACTTGTCGTTACTTGTCCCTTTTGATTCCTATTTCCCAATACTGAAACTTTCTGTCCCTGTTCACCAATCAGTTCTCTCTCGTATTTTCACTTGGTTATTATTACTTTATATCCTCTAATGTCTTCCATTGTTGTCACGTTGAGTTTCCTTCTCCCACTTCCCGTAACACATACCCCTTTATGGTTGTGTGGTGTGTGTGTGTTGTGTGTGTTGTGTTGTACTCATTTGTATCTCACCTATTGGAGTCTGCAGGGGTCGATTTCATACTCCTGCCCCGCCCACTCGCTGATTGTTACTAGGTCCCTCTCTCCCTGCCCCATGAGCTTTATCATACTTCGTCTTAAACTATGTATGGTTCCCGCCTATCCACTTTCGTCCTTTCTAGGCTATTCCACGGCCTCTGACTACTCTATACTGAAGAAATACTTCCTAACATCCCTTTGATTCGTCTGATCTTCACTTCCCATTGTGACCTCTTGGTCTACAGTGTCCCATTCTCTGGTACATCCCTTCTGTGTCCACCTGTCAATTCCGCGCAGGTATTTTATATGTCGTTATCATGTCTCCACTGACCCTCCTGTCCTCACAGTGTCGTCAGGCCGATTTCCCTCACCTTTCTTGTAGGAAAATCCCCGTAGCTTCTGGACTAGTCCTTGTTGCAACCTTGCACTTTTTCTCTAATTTTCTTTACGTGCTTGTCTAGATAGGATTCCAAACTGGTGCTGCATACTCCAGTATGGGCCTGACGTAAAAGGTATACAGAGTCTGAACGAATCCTTACTGAGGTATCGGAACGCTATCGTAGTTCGCCCAGGCGCCCCGTATGCAGCAGCATTATCTGATTGGTGCCCTCAGAGATATGCTCGTTGTTATACTCCCCCCCAGGATCTTTTTGTTCCTTAAGTGAGGTTTGCAGTCTTGCAGTCTAAACTATATTGTGGTCTCGTCTTCTTGCCCTTCCCCAATCTTCTTGACTTTGCATTTGGCGAGGGTTCAACTCAAAGAGCCAGTTGCTGGACCCAGGCTTGTAAGCCTGTCCCTTTGTTGCTGTGTCCCCATTCTCTGGAACATCTGTCTTTGTCCACCTTTGGTCCAATTCCTCTCATTATTTTGTATTGTCCAGTCCCCCCACTATCTCTCCCTGTCTTCCCAGTGTCGTCAGTTGATTATCCCTTAACCTCTCCCTCGTAGGACATACCTCTTAGCTCTGGACTAGTCGTTGTTGCAACCTTGCACTTCTCTAGCTTTTTTTACGTGCTGGCTAGGTGTGGGATCAAAACTGGTGCCGCCTAACCCAATATGGGCCAAAACGAACACGAGTACGAGGGTCCTGACGATCCTTATGAGATGTCGGCGAATGCTGTTTTCTGAGGTTTGCTAGGGCGCCCATATGCTGCAGCAGTTATATGATTGATTGTGCGCTTCAGATTTCCTGCCTGGTGTTATACTCACCCCAAGATCTTTTTCCTTGAGTGAGGTTGTAGTCTCTGCCCCCTAGACTGTACTCTGATCTGCGGTCTTATTTGCCCCTTCCTATTCTTCTGAGACTTTGCACTTTGTGTGTCGGTTAACTCCATGATCCAATTGCTGGACAGGTCTGCAGCTCGTGTCCAGACCCTCTGTAGTGCTGCCATGAGTCTTGTCGATTGAAATTAATTTCTTCTCATCACTTCACGTCAACTGCAAACAGGACACTTCGGAGTCTATTCCTTCATCATGTCGTTCACAAATACCAGAAACATCACTGGTCCCTAGGACTGACCCCTGTGGGACCCCCGCTGTCACAGGCGCCCACACTGACAACCTCGCCACTTTACCATATACTCGCTGCTGCCTTCCTGACAAGTATTCCCTGATCCATTGTAGTGCCTTCCCTGTTTATCCCTGCTTGGTCCTCCATTTTTGCACTAATCACTTGTGTGGAACTGTGTCAAAACGCCATCTTGCAGTCCCAAGAAAATGCAATCCACCAACCCTCTCTATCAAACTGCTGCCACCATGTCATAGAACTCACAGTAGGTTTTGTGACATCAGGATTTCCCGTCCCTGAAACCATGTTGCTGCTGTTCAGAGAATCATTTCTTTCTAGGTTTCCACCACACTACATCTTACTGAAATCTTCATGCCTTTGCATACTATACATGTCAGTGACACTTGTCCCTGTAGTTTAGTGCATCATGTCTGTCTCCTTTTTTTAAAGATTGGGGACTAATATTGCTGTCTTCCATGCCTCAGGCAATCTCCCTGTATTCGATAGATTTATTAATATTGTTGTTAGGTGTTGTGTGTACTCACCTAGTTGTACATCACCTAGTTGAGGTTGCAGCGGTCGAGTCCAACTCCCTAGGCCCCGCCTCTTCACTCTTGCGCCACTAGTCACCTCCCTGAACCATAACTTTTATCGTACTCTGCTTAAAGCTATGTATGGATCCTGCCTCCACTACATCTCTTCCCAAACTATTCCACTTCCTGACTACTCTGTGGCTGAAGAAATAGTTCCTAACATCCCTGTTGATTCATCTATGTCTTCAGCTTCAACTGTTCCCCTTGTTGCTGTGTCCGTCTCTGGAAACATTCTGACTTTGTCCACCTTCGTCAATTCCTCTCAGTATATTGTAATCGTTATATCATGTCCCCCCTATCTCTCCCTGTTCTCCATGTCGCCAGGTTGATTTCCCCTAACCTCTCCTCGTAGGACATACCTCGTAGCTCTTGGGACTAGTCATGTGACAAAACCTTTGCACTTTCTCTAGTTTCCTTTTACATGCTTGGCTGTGTGTGGATTCCAAACTGGTGGCCGTCATACTCCAATATGGCCTAACTACAACGTGTACAGGTCAAGAACGACTCATTATTAAGATTGTCGGAATTCTGTTCTGAGGTTTTGCCAGGCGCCCCATATGCTGCAGCAGTTATTTGGTTGATGGTGCGTTCAGGAGATGTGCCTGTTGTTTAAACCACCCCAAGAACTTTTTCTTGAGTGAGGTTTGTATCACTGCCGCCCAGACTGTAATCCGTCTGCGGCTTCTTTGCCCTTCCTCAATCTTCATGACTTGCACTTGGTGGGATTGAACTCCCAGGAGCCATTGAATGGACCAGTCTGCAGCCTGTCCAAATCCCTTTGTAGTTCTGCCTGTCTTCGATCGAATGAATTCTTCTCCATCAACTTCACGTCCTCTGCATACCGGGACACCTCAGATTATTCCTTCTGTCCCTGTCGTACACAAATAACCAGAAACAGCCCTGGTCCTAGGACTGACCGTGGTGGATCCCGCTGGTCACAGGTGCCCACTTCTGACACCTCGCTACGTACCATTCTCGCCTGCTGCTGTCCTTCCTGACAAATATTCCCTGATCCATTGTAGTGCCTTCCCTGTTATCCCTGCTTGTCCTCCATTTTTGCACTAATCTCTTGGTGTGGTACTGTCAAACGCCTTCTTCAGTCCCAAGAAATGCAGTCCACCCACCCCTCTCTCTCTTGTCTTAATGCTGTCACCATGTCATAGAACTCCAGTAGGTTTGTGACAGGATTTCCCGTCCCTGAAACCATGTTGGCTGCTGTTGATGAGATAATTTCTTTCTAGGTGTTCCACCACTCTTCTGATAATCTTCTCCATGATTTTGCATACTATACATGTCAGTGACACTGGTCTGTAGTTTAGTGCTTCATGTCTGTCTCCTTTTCTAAAGATTGGGGCTACATTTGCTGTCTTTCCTCCATGCCTCAGGCAATCTCCCTGTGTGTGTATACACACACCTACACACATGTATTCACACATGTATGCATGTATACACGTGCTTGTTCGTGTGTGTGTGCGTGTGTGACAGAATTCGTAACAGCTTCATTAATACGCTACCGTCTTCTACGGTCGAATTCAAAAAACTAAAAACAGTAGCAGTTTTGATGTTATCAGTCCGTCAGTCTTCGTAGGAGGTGATCAGTCCCTCCTTTCTTAAACATGTATTAAGTTGGTTAGTTAATGGGGCTCAAAACCTACCCACAAAAAAAAACTTTAATTCCTAAGATTTCATTTGAAATATACTCTTAGACTAAATAAACTGAGAAAAATACACTGGTGTATATATCCCCTTGAAGCCTATAGGATAAGCTGGTTGGAGTTTAGAACTTATTACTTACACTTGGCTCCTAAAGGTTGCTTGGTAAGCTGTCCACCAAGTCAAATAATTCAATCCACTAAAATAAGTATTTAATATCTCGGCATGTATTTCCTCTGTATAAATACAACGCTCCTAAAGTTATATGCTGTGTTGCATATACAAAAGACCAAAGCTTAAAACAACACTAGACCAAAGTTAGGAAACAACACTTGGAGTTGACCTCCCGGGAGCGTGTAGCACAGTGGAGTCCAACACGTGAAAATGGTATGCAAGTACTTTGTCAGTGAAGCATTTTCCTGAAACCCCAGCTATATTTACGATTAAGAATTCGTAAGTTAAAAAAATATATGTTAGTAAATAAAAAATCTCAGATAAGTTCCATATATATCGTTGCCCACTACACCTCGTTTACAGGAAAATAAGACAAAACACTTCATTGGTTGTGAAAGAGCTGGTTCAGTTTCTGTGCTTCAACCTTATATATAGGCGACTGTGATCACTTTAGTGTTTGGCGAGGTAGTGACCGCATGTTTGTGCTACAGTGCACACCTCATATACGTTGTTAGTGCTTGTGATACAGTGAGTGATATAGTTTGAAATGTAATGCAAAACGTATTATTGATATATGGATAAAATCAAACGTTAAATATAGTGTTGCAGTGTGTAGGATATCACAGGATAAGCTTAGTGTTTATTATTAGCTATCCTCAGACAGAATTTTTAAGTGATTTTCAGTTTTATTTTTAATTCCAAATTTGTTTTTCGTTCATAATGCGAGAAGCCTCATCTGATATTTTTCTAATTTTCAACACTTGAGAAAGCTTACTCAGCCCCGTAACAACTTCAGACAGTATTACTAAGGCTGGCTCCTCCTCAGGAAAATTAATGAATAGAAAAAGAAATAATTCAAAGATAAACACTATTATTTATTGATGCGAAGATAGTGAAACATGAAGGTATATCCTATTTGAAAGAAAAATGAAAAATGAAATGAAAAAAATGACATTTGAATTCAACGCTAATATGTAGTTATACTGAGTGTCTGGTGGAGGTTGACACAGTCTTGTAGAAATTGTTGCCGTTACTGATGTGGGGAGGGGGGGGTCACAGGTGTTGGTGACAACCCAACGAATAGTTCTTCACAGTGTCTATTCCCTGGAATAGTCAGTCCAGATGACAGGAAAGCAGTTTTTTTACCACTACAAAGATGAGGGGTTGTCTGCTGTCGCCTACAGTTAATGAGGTAGGTAGATCCAAAAAGTGACGTCTCCGGACTTATGCAAAAGTCCTTCTCCTTTAACACTTCTCGTTGTCATTCCAAGTTAGAAAGAGATTAAGAAATCACTCTCCATGATAAGTACAATAACTAAAAGGCGTGGTGATTATCAAAACATCTAACATGGAGATCAAGGCTGAAAGGACTTAGAGTTATATTATTAGTCCAAAAGTGAAAGCTTCAACCATTAAGTCCAATAGAATAAGCAGAGGTCTTTTACGTACAGTTTGCTGGAGCTTGAGTCGAGTGATTACTGTTTGAGGCCGGAGCCCCACACGTCACCTTTTTTTTTATCGGATGGGGAAAGCAGTGGGGGGTGAATAGCAGGAGCTAACTTACCCTATCCTTACAAGCCATTCCC
Organism: Cherax quadricarinatus; assembly: GCF_026875155.1. NCBI lineage: Eukaryota > Metazoa > Arthropoda > Malacostraca > Decapoda > Parastacidae > Cherax > Cherax quadricarinatus. The sequence continues at coordinate 74,711,385 of NC_069401.1, read as the reverse complement.
AGCAATCAAACTAATCGTTACATGTACTCGCTCGCTACACCCTATCTGTTGAACTTTTCCCCTCACATTCACTTGTGGAGTCAACTAGTCAGATTAATGGAACAATAACAAGTGCAGTGTCCGTTACAGGTCTCAAGCTGTTGAAACAATTTCCCTTCATTCGGCATAGCTCAAGGCTTGGTGTCACGCAGACGTGCGAGGCCTGGTCACAGACCGTGCGAGGCCTGGTCACAGACCGGGCTAGGCCTGTCACAGACCATTATTATAGCTTCCAACATCATGAAAGATGCCTCTTTAGGACCTTGTAATCAGTGTAATTTTTTCTGTCAATTTCTTTCCCCAGTTTTTGTTGCACCAAGAATCGAAGTTTTTCTCCTCTTTCCTGTAAATATTTATCAAGAAGATACCTCAAACAACAACTGAGAAAGGACTGATTTACTGAAAATGCCCTTTGGCAGGTTGCTTTCCCCCTATAGAGGAAACGACATAAGGTTGTTGACACTTGGTGTGCCGAGAAAACAATGCAAATATACGAATTTCTAAAGGTATAAATTCCTCTAAATGGTCTTATCTTTATTTCACAAAAATATAAAGTTTTCGTTAGCTCTTGGAATGTTTGCAAAAAAAACCGCCCTTCAATCCCACATAAACCCAAAATATTTGAATATGTTCCAAAAATTGAAATTAGAAATTAGAGAAATCATATTTTGTACAATTTCGGTGAATATTAGTCCCTTAATTAATGTAATAATAGAAATAAAGCTAATAAGTGAATAAGTTACTTCCGAGAGATTGGCCTTAGCGACGCCGGCCCCCCGACTCGAAAAAAAAAAAACCGAAAAATCGTCGTTGTGTGTAAGGATTTACCTAAAAAAACATGTTCTATCAGTTATCATTCTCAAAACACCGTTATTTCTATCACTGAAGACCAAAAAAAATACGACATAAAGAACTGTACCTAATTTAATATCGAAATATCCTAGTGGACTCTCCGCCAAATAATGGCTATTTAATTCATTCTAGAGCATATAAACATGTTTTTTATATGCTTGTCGCTTCCTAAAGTCCACACACACACACCACCTAGCTGAAAGTGCAAATGTTGCAACAAGACTAGTCCCAGACGAATAGTATGTCCTACGACGAGAGTTAAGGGAAATCAACCTGAACACCAACGAGGACAGAGAGATAGGAGGACATTAATAACGCCATACAAAATACTGAGAGGAAAGACAATGTGGACAAAGAGCAGAGTTCCGGGAGATGGGACACATCAACATAGGGACTAACAGTTGGAAGTTGAAGACACCGATGAATCACAGGATGTTTGAATATTTCCTTCAGTCCCCACAGAGTAGTCAGGAAGTGGAAAGATTCGTAAGGCGCTGTAGTGAGGAAGGATCCCTACATAGCTTTAAGTAGAGTATAATAAAAGCTCATGGTTCAGGAGTGACCTAGTAGCGACCATGAAGAGGCGGGCCAAGAGCTTTGTACTAGGACCCCTGCAACCTCAAACTAGTGAGTACACACACACAAACACACACACACACAGTAAGACAGACAGAGTTAGGAAAAGTTGTTTTCCCTGCTCGTCCCATAGAAATACCAACCATTTAAACATTACATATCGTACATACAGCAGAGAGAGCAGGCTACTATACTGCACTGTGTATAAGATCACACACACAACACACACACACACACACACACACACCCACACACACACACACATACACACACAAACACACTTCACACACACACATACACATACACATACACCACACAACACATACAACACACACACCACACACACACAACACCACACACACACACACACACACACACACACGCACACACACCTACCCACACACACATACACAACACCACACACACACCACACTCACACACACAAACACACACACACACATAGCACACATACACACACATACACGACATACACAACACAACACACACACACATACACATACACACATACACACACACACACATTCACACACATCACACACACACATACACACACACACACACACACACACACACACACATGCACACATACACACATACACACACACATACACACCACACACATACACACACACACACACACACATCACACACACCACATACACACATACACACACACACACACACATACACACACACACACACACACACACACACACACACACACACACACACAACACAAATAACCGCTGCAGCATACGGGCGCCTGGCAAACCTGAGAATAGCGTTCCGATACCTTAATAAGGAATCGTTCAAGACACTGTACACTGTGTATGTTAGGCCCATACTGGAGTATGCAGCACCAGTCTGGAACCCACACCTGGTCAAGCACGTCAAGAAGTTAGAGAAAGTACAAAGGTTTGCAACAAGGCTAATCCCAGAGCTCAAGGGAATGTCGTACGAGGAAAGGTTAAGGGAAATCGGACTGACGACACTGGAGGACAGAAGGGTCAGGGGAGACATGATAACGACATACAAGATACTGCGGGGAATAGACAAGGTGGACAGAGATAGGATGTTCCAGAGAGGGGACACAGGGACAAGGGGTCACAACTGGAAGCTGAAGACTCAGACGAGTCACAGGGACGTTAGGAAGTATTTCTTCAGTCATAGAGTTGTCAGCAAGTGGAATAGCCTAGCAAGTGAAGTAGTGGAGGCAGGAACCATACATAGTTTTAAGAAGAGGTATGACAAAGCTCAGGAAGCAGAGAGAGAGAGGACCAGTAGCGATCAGTGAAGAGGCGGGGCCAGGAGCTGAGTCTCGATCCCTGCAACCACAATTAGGTGAGTACAATTAGGTGAGTACACACACACACACACACACACACACACATACACACACACACACAGAGGTCAGGAAATGCGACTCGAACCTTGCAACCACGTTTAGGTAAGTTCAGACAGACAGAAAGGAGAGATTTAGTTAGCTATAATACATTGTGGAAAAAGTAAAACCTCTTGCAGCTCTTCATATCAATTATTAACAGAAACACACATAATAAATACATATTCATTAAACACACAATGACATACCAGTCGCCGACCTCCATATAATCACCAGCTATACCAGAATTTTCAGTCATTAAAAAAATCATAATTGACCAGTTTTACGTATGCGGGACG
>NC_069401.1:74666042-74703542 GCF_026875155.1 Cherax quadricarinatus | reverse complement strand
CTGAGTAAGATTTCTCAAGTGATGAAAAGTAGAAAATATAGGATGAGGCTTCTCGGCCCATTATGAACGAAAACATAAATTTGGAATTAAAAATAAAACTGAAAATCACTTAAAAATTCTGTCTGAGGATAGCTAATAATAAACACTAAGCTTATCCTGTGATATCCTACACACTGCAACACTATATTTAACGTTTGATTTTATCCATATATCAATAATACGTTTTGCATTACATTTCAAACTATATCACTCACTGTATCACAAAGACTAACACACGTATGAGTGTGCACTGTAGCACACACATGCGGTCACTACCTCGCCAAACACTAAAGTGATCACAGTCGCCTATATATAAGGTTGAAGCACAGTAACTGAACCAGCTCTTTCACAACCACTGACAAGTGTTTTGTCATATTTCTTTAACGAGGCTGTTAGTGGGCAACAGATATATCTGGAACTTATCTGAAGATATTTTATTTATTAACATATATTTTTATTAACTTTACGAATCTTAATCTAAACTATAGCTGGGTATCAGAAATGCTTCACTGACCAAAGTACTTGCTACCATTTTCACGTCTGACTCCACTGTGCTACACTCACCCGGGAGGTCAACTCCAAGTGTTGTACCTAACTTCTGGTCTAGTGTTTAAGCTTTGGTCTTATGTCTATGCAACACAGCATATATACTTAGAGCGTTGTATTTCTACCAGAGGATATACATGCCGAGATATTAATCCTTATTTTAGTGACTGAATTATTTGACTTGGTGGACAGCTTACCAAGCAACCTTTAGGAGCCTAGCGTAAGTAATAAGTTTTAAACTCCAACCAGCCTATCCTATAGGCTTCAAGGGGATATATACACCAGTGTATTTTTTCTCAGTTTATTTAGTCTAAGAGTATATTTCAAATGAAATCTTAGGAATTAAAGTGTTTTTTTTTTTGTGGGTAGGTTTTGAGCCCCATTAACTAACCAACTTAATACATGTTTAAGAAAGGAGGGACTGATCACCTCCTACGAAGACTGACGGACTGATAAACGTCAAAATGCTACTGTTTTTAGTTTTTGAATTCGACCGTAGAAGACGGTAGCGTATTAATGAAGCTGTTACGAATTCTGTCAGACACACACACACACACACACACACACACACACACACACACACACGAACAAGCACGTGTATACATGCATGTGTGAATACATGTGTGTAGGTGTTTGTGTATACACACACAGGGAGATTGCCTGAGGCATGGAAGACAGCAAATGTAGCCCCAATCTTTAGAAAAGGAGACAGACATGAAGCACTAAACTACAGACCAGTGTCACTGACATGTATAGTATGCAAAATCATGGAGAAGATTATCAGAAGAGTGGTGGAACACCTAGAAAGAAATGATCTCATCAACAGCACCCAACATGGCTTCAGGCACGGGAAATCCTGTGTCACAAACCTACTGGAGTTCTATGACATGGTGACAGCATTAAGACAAGAAAGAGAGGGGTGGGTGGACTGCATTTTCTTGGACTGCAAGAAGGCGTTGACACAGTACAACAAGGATTAGTGCAAAACTGGAGGACCAAGCAGGGTAACAGCGAAGGCCACTACAATGGGATCAGGGAATATTTTGTCAGGAAAGACAAGCAGCGAGTAATGGTACGTAGCGAGGTGTCAGAGTGCGGCACCTGTGACCAGCGGGATCCCACATGGGTCAGTCCTGGGACCAGTGCTGTTTCTGGTATTAGTGTACGACATGACAGAAGGAATAAACCTCTGAGGTGTCCGGTTTGCAGATGACGAGAAGTTGTTGTGAAGAATCATTCAGATAGAAGACCAGGCAGATCTACAAAGGGATTTGGACAGGCTGCAGAACTGGTCAGGCAATTGGACTCCCTGGTGTTCAAGCCACCAAGTGCAAAGTCATGAAGATTGAGGAAGGGCAAAGAAGACCGCAGACGGAGTACAGTCTTGGGGGCCAGAGACCTACACACATCACTCAGAAACAAGATCTAGGGGTGCAGTATAACACCAGGGCACATCTCTGAAGCGCACATCCAACCTAATAACTGCTGCAGGCATATGGCGCTGGCAAACCTCAGAACAGAATTCCGACATCTTTAATAAGGCCAGTCGTTAAGGACCCTGTACCACCGATGTACGTTAGGCCCTTATTGGAGTATGCGGCAACAGTTTGGAACCCACACTAGCCAAGCATGTAAAGAAACTAGAGAAAAGTCGCAAAGGTTTGTCACAAGATAGTCCAGAGCTAAAAGAGGTATGTCCTACGTGCGAGAGGTTAAGGGAAAATCAACATGGCGACACTGGAGAACAGGAGAGATAGGGGGGACATGATAACGGACTTACAAAATGAATGAGGAATTGACAAGGTGACATAAAGTCAGGATGTTCCAGGGAGACCGACACAGCAACAAGGGGACACAGTTGGAAGCTGAAGACATAGATGAATCACAGGGATGTTAGGAACTATTTCTTCAGCCACAGAGTAGTCAGGAAGTGGAATAGTTTGGGAAGAGATGTAGTGGAGGCAGGATCCATACATAGCTTTAAGCAGAGGTACGATAAAGTTCATGGTTCAGGGAGAGTGACCTAGTGGCGACCAGTGAAGAGGCGAGGCCAGGAGCTTGGACACGACCCCTCCAACCTCAACTAGGTGAGTACACACACACACATACATACACACACACACACACAATATATATATTATATATTTTATATATATATATATATATATATATATATATATATACACACACGCACACACAAGCTTCATCTCTCCATGGGTATTGAGAGAGGGAGCAGAGGTGCTATGTGTACCCCTAACAACAATATTCAATACATCTATCGAAACAGGGAGATTGCCTGAGGCATGGAAGACAGCAAATGTAGTCCCAATCTTTAAAAAAAGGAGACAGACATGAAGCACTAAACTACAGACAAGTGTCACTGACAAGTATAGTATGCAAAGTCATGAAAATTATCAGAAGAGTCGTGGAAGACCTAGAAAGAAATGATCTCATGAACAGCAGCTAACATGGTTTCAGGGACGGAAATCTTGTGTCACAAACCTACTGGAGTTCTATGACATGGTGACAGCAGTAAGACAAGAGAGAGAGGGATGGGTGGATTGCATTTTCTTGGACTGCAAGAAGGCGTTTGACACAGTTCCACACAAGAGATTAGTGCAAAAACTGGAGGACCAAGCAGGGATAACAGGGAAGGCACTACAATGGATCAGGGAATACTTGTCAGGAAGGCAGCAGCGAGTCATGGTAAGTGGCGAGGTGTCAGTGTGGGCGCCTGTGACCAGCGGGGTCCCACAGGGGTCAGTCCTAGGACCAGTGCTGTTTCTGGTATTTGTGAACGACATGACTGAAGGAATAGACTCCGAAGTGTCCCTGTTTGCAGATGACGTGAAGTTGATGAGAAGAATTCATTCAATCGAAGACCAGGCAGAACTACAGAGGGATCTGGACAGGCTGCAGACCTGGTCCAGCAATTGGCTCCTGGAGTTCAACCCCACAAAGTGTAAAGTCATGAAGATTAGGGAAGGGCAAAGAAGACCGCAGACAGAGTACAGTCTAGGGGGCCAGAGACTACAAACCTCACTCAAGGAAAAAGATCTTGGGGTGAGTATAACACCAGGCACATCTGAAGCGCACATCAGTCAAATAACTGCTGCAGCATATGGGCGCCTAGCAAACCTCAGAACAGCATTCCGATATCTCAATAAGGAATCGTTCAGGACCCTGTACACCGTGTACGTTAGGCCCATATTGGAGTATGCGGCACCAGTTTGGAACCCACACCTAGCCAAGCACGTAAAAAACTAGAGGAAGTGCAAAGGTTTGCAACAAGACTAGTCCCAGAGCTAAGAGGTATGTCCTACGAGGAGAGGTTAAGGGAAATCAACCTGACGACACTGGAGGACAGGAGAGATAGGGGGGACATGACGACATACAAAATAATGAGAGGAATTGACAAGGTGGACAAAGACAGGATGTTCCAGAGATGGGACACAGCAACAAGGGGACAGGCTACAAGCCTCGTCCAGCAACTGGCTCTTTGAGTTTAACCCTGCCAAATGCAAAGTCAAGAAGATTGGGGAAGGGCAAAGAAGACCGCAGACACAATATAGTTTAGATTGCCAAACACTGCAAACCTCACTTAAGGAAAAAAGATCTTGGGGTGAGTATAACACCGAGCATATCTCCTGAGGCGCACATCAACGCGAACCTACGGATAGCGTTCCGATACCTCAGTAAGGATTCGTTCAAGACTCTGTATACCATTTACGTCAGGCCCATACTGGAGTATGCAGCACCAGTTTGGAATCCACATCTAGTCAAGCACGTAAAGAAATTAGAGAAAGTGCAAAGGTTTGCAACAAGACTAGTCCCAGAGCTACGGGGATTGTCCTACGAAGAAAGGTTGAGGGAAATCGGCCTGACGACACTGGAGGACAGGAGGGTCAGGGGAGACATGATAACGACATATAAAATACTGCGCGGAATAGACAAGGTGGACAAAGACGGGATGTTCCAGAGAAGGGACACAGACACAAGAGGTCACAATTGGAAGTTGAAGACTCAGACGAATCAAAGGGAAGTTAGGAAGTATTTCTTCAGGTATAGAGTAGTCAGGCCGTGGAATAGCCTAGAAAGTGACGAAGTGGAGGCGGGAACCATACATAGTTTTAAGGCGAGGTATGATAAAGCTCATGGGGCAGGGAGAGAGAGGACCTAGTAACAATCAGCGAAGAGGCGGGGCCAGGAGCTATGAATCGACCCCTGCAACCACCAATAGGTGAGTACAAATGAGTACACACACACACACACACACACACACACACACACACACACACACACACACACACACACACACACACACACAAAAGGGGTATGTGTTACGGGAAGTGGATAAGGAAACTCAACGTGACAACACTGGAAGACAAGAGGACTATAAAGTATATAATAACCAAGTGCAAAATACTGAGAGGAACTGACATGGTGAACAGGGACAGAATGTTTCAGTACTGGGAAATAGGATCAAAAAGACAAGTACGACAAGTCTCTTGTAATCAGGAGAGAGTAAACGTATTAGTGACCACCAACGAAGCAGGGCCAGGAGCTGGGATTCGACCCCTGGCAAGGCAAGACACAAGACCACAACCAGGGAGGTAAGAAAACCCAGACACACACCCAGGCAGCAAGGGCACAAGATAGGGCACCCCGTTCAGGCAAGGCCCAAAAAACACAGCCAGGAGGCAAAACACAAGGGCGCAACAGGCAGGGAAGGCACAGCACACAACACAGGCAGGGAAGAAAACGGAAAAAACCCCAAAAAGCAGGCAAAACAGAAACCACACACCCAGCAGGCAAGACACCAAAACCCCGGCAGGCAAGACAGGGAAAACACACACCCAAAACAGGCAAAACAGGAAATCACCCACCAAAAGGGAGGCAAAACGAAGACACACACCCCAAAAGGCAAGGGCAGAAGGGCACCCCCACCCGGCAGGCAAGACAAAAAAACACACCACCCCAGGGGGCAAGACACAAAAAACACGCAGGCAGGCAAGACACAAAAAAACAAACCCCAAACAGGCAAGACAGAAGGACCCCAAAACCCAAGCAGGGAAGACACAACACACACACGCAGGCAGGCAAGACACAAAAAACACACCAACAGGGAAGACAGAAAACCCACACCCAAGCAGGCAAGGGCCCGAAGACACACACCCAGCGTCAAGGGCAAGGGGACCAGCCAGGGGAAAACCCCCCCAACCCCACACCCAGGGAGGCAAAACAAAAAAACCCCCACGGAGGCAAGGGAAGACACAAAAAAACACCCCAAAACGGCAAGACAGAAAACCCCACACCCCAAACAGGCAAGACCGAAAACACCCCAAACCCGGCAAAGGGCAGAAGACCAAAACCCAGGCAGGCAAAAAACAAAACACAAAACACAACCCAAGGGAGGCAAGACAGAAGAACCCCACCCAGCAGGGCAAGAAAAAAGACAAAACAGCCAGGCAAGCAAGGAAAAAAGACACACACCCAGGGAGGCAAGACACAACCCCCACACGCAGGCAGGAAGACACAAAACACACAACCCCGGGAGGCAAGACCCCAAAACCCACCCAAGCAGGGAAGAAGAAGACAACACCCAAGCAGGCAAGACAAAAAGACCCCCCAAACAGGCAAAAAAAAGAAGACCCCACCCAGGCAGGAAAAGACGAAGACAAACCCCAGGCAGCAAAGACAGAAGACACCCCACCCCGGGAGCAAAAACGAAGACACACACCCAGGGGAGCAAAGACAGAAAACACACAAAAAGGCAGGAAAGACAGAAACACACACCCAGGAAAGGGAAAGGGCAGAAGGGCCCCCACACCCCGGCAGCAAAGACAGAAGGGCACACACCCCGGCAGCAAAGGGGCAGAAGACACCCCACCCAGGCAGGAAAAACAGAAGAAAACCCCACCCAGGCAGGAAAAACGAAGACACATACCCCGGCAGGAAAAACAGAAGACACACACCCAGGGGAGGAAAAACAGAAAACACACAACCCCGGGGGCAAAGACAGAAAACCACACCCAGGCAGCAAAAGGGCAGAAGAACACACCCAGGCAGGAAAGGGCGGGGGACACCACCCAGGCCGGAAAAAACAGAAGACACACCCCAGGCAGGAAAGAAAGAAAACAAACCCCAGGCAGGGAAAAACAGAAGCACACACCCCGGCAGGAAAGAAGAAGACCACCCCCCAGGCAGGAAAGAAAAGAAGACAACACCCAGGGGGAAAGCAGAAGACACACACCCCGGCAGCAAAGACAGAAGACCACCCCCCCCCCAGGGGGGGGGAAAAACAGAAAACCCCACACCAAGGCAGGAAAAAAAAAGAAGACAAAAAAACCCCGGCAGCAAAAACAGAAGAAACACCCGGCAGGAAAAAAGAAGAACACACCCAGGCAGCCAAAAACAGAAGACACACACCCAGGAGGGAAAAAAACAAAAAAGACACAAAACCCAGGCAGGAAAGAAGAAGACACACACCCAAAGGGAGCAAAGACAGAAGACACACACCCCGGCAGCAAAAAACGAAGGGCCCACCCCCCAGGGCGGAAAGACAGAAAAACACCCCACCCCCGGCAGGGAAAAACAGAAGACACACACCCCGGCAGGAAAAACAGAAGACACCACCAGGGGAGGGAAAGAAAAGAAGGGCAACCCCCCCCCCCCACCCGGCGGAAAAAACGAAGACCCACCCCGGGGTGGGAAAGGGCAGAAGACCACACCCCGGCAGCAAAGAAGAAGTACACAACCCCGGAGGAAAGGGCAGAAGGGCACCACCCAGGCAGGGAAAGGGCAAAGGGCAAACACCCGGCAGCAAAAAACAGAAGGGCACACACCCAGGGAGGAAAGACAGAAGGGGAAAAACCCCCCCGGCAGCAAAGAAGAAGACACACACCCAGGCAGCAAAAACCCGAAGGACCACACCCCGGCAGGGGAAAAACAGAAGACACCACCCCGGGAGCAAAGACAGGGAAAACACCCAGGGGAGCAAAGACAGAAGACACCACCCCGGGGCAAAAAACAGAAGAACACCCCCCAGGCAGGAAAGGGCAGAAGACACACACCCCCGGCGGGAAAGACAGAAAAACACACCCCGGAGCAAAGACGAAGACACACACCCCGGCAGGGGGAAAAACAGAAGACAAAACACCCAGGCAGCAAAGACAGAAGAAAACACCCGGGGAGGAAAAGGGCAAAAAGACACACACCCAGGCAGCAAAACAGAAAACACAAAACCCCGGCAAACAAAAAAGAAAACAACCCCAGGCAGGGAAAGACAGAAGACACACAAACCCCGGCAAACAAAAGGGCAGAAGGGCACAAACCCAAAGGGGCAAAAACAGGAAAACACCACCCAGGCAGCAAAAAAACAGAAGACACACACCCAGGCGCAAAAACAGAAGGAAAACACACCCCGGCAGGAAAAACAGAAAAAAACAACCCAGGCAGCAAAGACAGAAACCCCACACCCAGCAGCAAAGAAGAAGGGGCACACACCAGGCGGAAAGACAGAAGGAAAACCCCCCCCCCGGGAGCAAAAACAGAAGACAACACCCAGGCGGAAAGACAGGGAAAACACACCCCCCGGCAGCAAAGACAGAAAACACCACCCAGGAGCAAAGACGAAGACCACACCCCGGCAGCAAAACAGAAGGGGGACACCCAGGGGGGAGGAAAGGGCAGAAGACACACACCCAGGCAGCAAAAAAAGAAGACACACAACCCCAAAGGGAGCCAAAAACAGAAAGACACACACCCCCGGCAGGAAAGCAGAAGACACCCCAAACCCCGGCAGGGAAAAAAGGAAAACACACACCAGGCAGCAAAAACAGAAGACACCACCCCCGGCAGCAAAAACAGGAACACACCCCCGGGGGGGGGGGGGAAAGGAAAGAAAAAGACAAAAACCCAGGCAGGAAAGACAGAAGACAACACCCAGGCAGGCCCAAAAACCCGAAACACACACCCAGGGGAGGAAAGACAGAAGACACACAACCCCGGCAGGAAAAACAGAAGACACACAACCCCGGCAGGAAAAAACCCCAGGACACCCTATGACGATAAACTTTATAAATAATAGGCGCTGTTAGTCTAGGGGATTTTGATAGAGAATCATATTCCAGTTATATCGTAATAAGGATTCATTTCTGATCTTATAATTTAATCTTGTATACAGATTAATAAGGAGATCGAAAAACTTTGTAAAACGTATTTTTAATATAACGTAGATAACGTCATTGACTTAACGTATTTTACTTGTACCTTTTCTTAGTTATTATATATAAACACAGACTTTATACACAACTTATTAATTACCGTGGCCTTCATTCTAGCTTAATGGTCCTTTAATACAAATATGATCAATAAAGTTACAGCGTTTCTGTTTTCCGAGACATTAGGGTGTTGACTAGAATACCTTAAATCTCTTAACGCATGAAAACCTCTATACAATGAAAGTTTCACAAGATCTCACAATATCTGGTGACTTTACAGAATAAAGAACTTAACCAATAGTTTCTCAATTTAAGTTAAAATGAGTAATCAACGAAGACTTTCTCTATACCCAGAGAGATGCTGTCCTGACTATTCTTCTTCTCCACTCACCTCTGACGTAAGCTAGCGTCAGGCAAGTAGTAAGTCAATGATCCAATATATATATATATATATATTATATATATATATATATATATATATATATATATATATATATATATATATATATATATATATATGTCGTGCCGAATAGGCAGAAGTTGCCATCTTGGCTTAAATAGCAACGCTCATCTTGCCATATAAGACAATTGAAAATTTGTGTATGCAATAATTTCGCCAAAATAATTTTGAACCTAACAAAAAAAATATTTGATGTGTTTGTTTAGTACTAAATTATTGTTAAACATATTTAAAATATATTTAGTTGGGTTAGGCTAAATAAATTGTTCTTGTTATAATAAGGTTAGGTAAGTTTTCTAAGATTCTTTTGGTGCAAAATTATAAATTTTTACATTAACATTAATGAAAAAAATATATCTTTAAACATATTAAAACAAAATTTCAGAAAGGACTTAATTTTAAATGAGTTCTTGCTTATTGACCAGTTTACATATTCGGCACGACATTATATATATATATAATATATATATATATATATATATATTATATATATATATATTTATATATATTATATATTATATATGCAAGGAATTCGCAAGAGCAGGCGAAATATACACAAACACTGATCTCTGGCTGAAGGAGACTCGAACCTACGAACCTTGGAACAAGGTACGCAGTGCTTTACCAATCTACCCACACTGGACCAATACCTGGGAGTCCAGCTTGCGCTAGACTTTGATCAGTGTTTGTGTATATTTCGCATGCTCCCGCGAATTCCTTGCATTGTTCAAATCTCTAGTAAGGCTGATGCATGCAGGGGATGAGATGAAAAGCTGTAAGCCTTCTCCCTGAAAGCTGGCTGCCTTGGATCAAACGTGTAACGCATGCTACACGCCAAGGTATTGTCCAGTGTGGGTAGATTGGTAAAGCACTGCGTACCTTGTCCTAAGGTTCGTAGGTTCGAGTCTCCTTCAGCCAGAGATCAGTGTTTGTGTATATTTCGCATGCTCTCGCGAATTCCTTGCATTGTTCAAATCTCTAAGTAAGGCTGGATGCATGCAGGGGATGCCAGATGAAAAGCTGGTTAAGCCTTCTCCCTGAAAGCTGGCTGCTTGGATCAAAACGTGTAGCGCACATGCTACACGCCAAGGTATTGTCCAGTGTGGGTAGATGGTAAAGCAATGGTACCTTGCCTAAGGTTCGTAGGTTCGAGTCTCATTCAGCCGAGATCAGGTTTATATATATTATTATATTATATATTATATATTTTATATATATTAATATATATATATATATATTTATATATATATTATTATATATTGATGGGATAAAGATTGAAAAGTTAAAATAAAAAGCCAAAAAAAAGGTTGGGTATATAGTTTTTGAGTTGGGTTGGTGCATTATTGAATAAATGTATGGAAGAGGGTAAAGGTACCTAGGGATTGGCAGAGGCATGCATTTAGTTTTTTGATTCCTCATGGTATAAAGGCAAAGGGGATAAAAAGAGAGTGCAAAATTATGGGGGATAAGTCTGCTGAGTTATACTGGTAAAGTGTATCGTAGAGTTATTATTGAATGATTAAGAGTAAGGACGGAGAATCGGATAGCCTTGAACATGGGGAGGCTTTAGGAAAGGTAGGGGGGTGTTTGTGGACCAGGTGTTTACAGTGAAACATATAAGTGCAACAGTATTTAGATAAGGCTAATAGAGGTCTTTGTGGCATTTATGGATTTGGAAAAGGCGTATGACAGGGTGGATAGGGGCAATGTGGCAGATTGTGCAAGAGTATGGTGTTAGGAGGTAGGTTACTGAAAGCAGTGAAGAGTTTTTACGTAGTTGAGGCTTCAAGTTAGAGTATGTAGGAAAGAGGGAAATTATTTCCCAGTAAAAGCAGCCCTTAGAACAAAGATTGTGTTATGTTCACAGTGGTTGTTTAATATATTTATAGATGGGTTGTAAGGAGAAGTAAATGCGGGGTTCTTGGCAAGAGGCGTGCAGTTAAAAGATAAAGAATCACACACAAAGTGGGAGTTGTCACAGCTGCTCTCTTTGCTGATGACACTGTGCTCTTGGGAGATTCTGAAGAGAAAGTGCAGAGATTGGTGGATGAATTTGGTAGGGTGTGTAAAAGAAGAAAATTAAAGGTGAATACAGGAAAGTGTAAGGTTATGAGGATAAACAAAAATATTAGGTGTGAAAGATTGAATATCAGATTGGAGGGAGAGAGTATTTTTTAAGTAAGGGAGGTGAATGTTTCTGATATTTGGAATGTGGACGTGTCAGCTGATGGGTCTATGAAAGATGAGGTGACTCATAGAATGTATGAGGGGGAAAAGGTGTGAGTGGTGCACTTAGACAGTCTGTGGAGACAAAAACTTTGTCCTTGGATGGCAAAGAGGGGAATGTATGAGAGTATAGTTTTACCAACACTCTTATTTGGGTGTGAAGCGTGGGTGCTGAATGTTGCGAGCGAGGAGAAAGGCTGGAGGAGTGGAGATGTCATGTCTGGGGCAACTGTGTGGTGTGAAATATTTATGCAAGAGAATTGAGTTTGGAAGTTAGGAGGAGGTTCGGGATTACCAAAACTGTGTCCAGAGGGTCGAAGGAAGGGATGCTGAGGTGGTTCGGACATGTATGAGAGAATGGAGCGAAACAGATGACTTCAAGAGTGTATCAGTCTGTAGTGGAAGGAAGGCGGGTTAGGGGTCGGCCTAGGAAGGTTGGGGAGGGAGGGGTAAAGGAGGTTTTGTGTGCGAGGGGCTTGGACTTCCAGCAGGTATGCTGAGCGTGTTTGATAGGAGTGAATGGAGACAAATGGTTTTTAATACTTGACGTGCTGTTGGAGTGTGAGCAAAGTAACATTTATGAAGGGTTCGGGGAAAACCCAGCAGGCCGGACTTGGTCCTGGAGATGGGAAGTCAGTGCCTGCACTCTGAAGGAGGGGTGTTAATTTTGGGCAGTTTAAAAACTGTAGTGTAAACACCCTTCTGGCAAGACAGTGATGGAGTGAATGATGGAGAAAGTTTTTCTTTTACGGGCCACCCTGCCTTGGGGGGAAAATCGGCCAGTGTGATAATAATAAATAATAATAATAAATAATAAAAATAAAATATTAAATTTATTTTATTATATATATTATATATATTATATTTTAATTATATTTTATATTATAATGAAAGCATGAGAAAGACGAAAATGAGTATGTAATATTATAAAGCTGATTAAAATCGTTTCAGCTATTAACGACGATAATTGCAATGTAATATTAGATAGATGAACAAAAATGCAAGACATATATAGAGAAACCGCATTTGGGCATAACACCCCCGACCCCATAACAGTATGTAGTACCGGGAATTTTTGGTTTTCCCCAAGGTTTTGTATGGTGAAGCATACAAATGATCATATTGTAGGGACTTGGGATCCGAGTGAAGAGGCGTGTAGACAGCCAGATTTCTAGCATCCCGTCAGTGTTAATATATATACACAAGTATTCAGGGTAGAGGGAGAGGAAGCAGTAGACAGCCAGGGCTCTCAATCATATCCCAGCTACATACACAAAGGTACTATACATACACAAAGGTACTATACATACACAAAGGTACTATACATACACAAAGGTACTATACATACAGTAACTGTAAATAGACCAAACATATATATTAGAAATATAATACGACAACAGAAACACATGATTTTTCAATTCTTTTAACAACTCTTCAGGTAAAACTGTCTTAAGGGATTTGTCAATTAATTCTACTTCATTAGGGATGCAAAAGAGCATCAGAAAGAACCCGTTACGGGGGGCCTTTATATGATTTATACTAAAGGATAAGGTTGGGATTCTGAGAGCCCACCTCAAAATCGGCCATTCTTGGATTTCATCGTATTTGTAACAGTCAAGATGTTGTGATGGGAAAACACTGATACTTTATGAGATGATCTCAAGTACACATGAAAATACTCTAAAGAAACCACTAGATGGAAAAGAGCAAATGGGATGTAAAATTTCAGTGTCTGCTTTATTTTGTAGTAAGACTGCTCCTATAGCATAGCAGCTAGCATCAACATGTAAGATAAAGGGTTTATGAAAATTAGGACTTTGCAATACAGGAAAGAATGCAAGCAATCGTTTTAATTTATCAAAAGATTCTTTACGTTCTAAGGTCCATTTAAAGGTTACTCTAGGGCTAGTTAATTCAGTCAAAGGAGCGGCTAAAATTTTGCAAAGTGGGACAAATTTTTTTGTAGTAACTAATATCCAGAAATCTCTGCACTCATTTTCTATCACTCGGAATAGGGAATTCAGTAATGGCTTTTACTCTTAGGTTAAGGGGGACCACTTTCCCTTGTCCTATTTGAAAACCTAAATATTTAATAGTGGTTTGTCCAAAGGCACACTGCTAAATTTACCGTAAAATTAAAGTGATCTGAAAGTCACTGAACACCACCAAATCATCAAAATATGCACTGACTCCTTCCAAAAGTTGGGTCAGCTCGTTCACAAGTCTTTGAAAGATTGAGGCAGCGTTGCATAAATTGAAGGGCATAACTCGGTAATTGAACAAACCATCTTTAATAGCAAAGGCTGTTTTGTCTCTATCTTTTGGAGCCAGAGGGACTTGGTAATACCTTCGCATTATATCAAGTCGACTCACGAATGTAGAGCTGGAGACGGTATCTATCAGGTCGTCCATTCGAGGAAAAGGGTATCCGTCTGGGACTGTGACGGCGTTAGGCTTATGGTAGTCCGTACACATACGGAATGTTCCATCTGGCTTGGGAACTAACAGGCAAGCAGATCCTCAAAGACTCTTACTTCGTTCCGCAAGGCCATGTTCGAGAAGAAACTTAACTTCTTACTTAACTTCTTGCTGGATTCACTCTATAAGGTGAATATTAAAATGGTATAAAATACCGACAGGTTGTTAGGTAAGACACACATGCAACAGTTAGGTATCTTTATTTCGAAACGTTTCGCCTACACAGTAGGCTTCTTCAGTCGAGTACAGAAAAGTTGATAGAAGAGACGTAAAGACAATGTAATCAGTCCATCACCCTTGAAGTTTTGAGGTGGTCAGTCCCTCAGTCTGGAGAAGAGTATTGTTCCATAGTCTGAAACAATATGGAGTTGAAGTGACAGTATGGAGCTTTATATGCCGACCTAACGACACTGGAGGACAGGAGGGATAGAGGGGACATGATAACGACATATAAAATACTGAGGAATTGACAGTGGACAGGGACAATGTTTCAGAGATGGGACACAGTAAAAAGGGGCCATAAGTGGAGATTAAAAACTCAAATGAGTACTTCAATCAGGACGTTCAGAAAATCTATTCATCAATCCAAGATAATTCAGGAATTAACAATTCATGGAGAGGGGACTTCAGTAGAACCAGGCAAAGGAGGGCCATGAAACTAAGTTGACTTGCAACACAAACAGTTAACCCACATGGACTGGAACTTAGTAGAACAAAATGAGGAGGGGCGAAAACCTCGTCTTGTACCCCTGCACCACAACAGGTGAGTACGACCATTAGTGACTTGGATCACCTGAGTGAACTACAATTATTGGAGGTGGTGAATAAAGACCCCTGTCTAGCGTAGCCAACATAAAACTGAGCTGATGCCTTGGTGAGGAACAAAGTGAGGCAAACCTCATTTTCAACTAGTGACTATGATGGAAGGAGTCATTCGAAATAGAGGTTGTGTCATAGAAATGAGAGTGAGGTACATGAAAGATTGAGTATGTAGTAGAAACGTAGTAGGAGGCAGAGGAAAACTTCAACTTAATAAGTAGAGTAAAGAAAGAATAAAGCCATATCCCCACAGTGCTGTGTGAGGACATGAAAAGCGAATAGGGAAAAGTAAAACATGAAACGATACTGAATGTGCTGAAAGTGGAGGAACAGAGACAAGAAATTCGATACTAAGAACATAGAATAAAAGGGCGAAAAGAGAAGGATGGCAGCATAGCCCGCCCACATGTGTTGAAAGTGAAGGAACATGGGAGACATAGCCCGCCCACATGTGCTGAAAGTGAAGGAACATGGCAGACATAGCCCGCCCACATGTGCTGAAAGTGATGGAACATGGCAGACATAGCCCGCCCACATGTGCTAAAAGTGAAGGAACATGGCAGACATAGCCCGCCCACATGTGCTAAAAGTGAAGGAACATGGCAGACATAGCCCGCCCACATGTGCTGAAAGTGAAGGAACATGGCAGACATAGCCCGCCCACATGTGCTAAAAGTGAAGGAACATGGCAGACATAGCCCGCCCACATGTGCTAAAAGTGAAGGAACATGGCAGACATAGCCCGCCCACATGTGCTGAAAGTGAAGGAACATGGCAGACATAGCCCGCCCACATGTGCTGAAAAGTGAAGGAACATGGCAGACATAGCCCGCCCACATGTGCTGAAAGTGAAGGAACATGGCACCATAGCCCGCCCACATGTGCTGAAAGTGAAGGAACATGGCAGACATAGCCCGCCCACATGTGCTGAAAGTGAAGGAACATGGCAGACATAGCCCGCCCACATGTGCTGAAAGTGAAGGAACATGGAGACATAGCCCGCCCACATGTGCTAAAGCGAAGGAACATGGCAGACATAGCCCGCCCACATGTGCTGAAAGTGAAGGAACATGGAGACATAGCCCGCCCACATGTGCTAAAGTGAAGGAACATGGCAGACATAGCCCGCCCACATGTGCTGAAAGTGAAGGAACATGGCAGACATAGCCCGCCCACATGTGCTAAAAGTGAAGGAACATGGCAGACATAGCCCGCCCACATGTGCTGAAAGTGAAGGAACATGGCAGACATAGCCCGCCCACATGTGCTGAAAGTGAAGGAACATGGCAGACATAGCCCGCCCACATGTGCTGAAAGTGAAGGAACATGGCAGACATAGCCCGCCCACATGTGCTAAAAGTGAAGGAATATGGGAGACATAGCCCGCCCACATGTGCTAAAAGTGAAGGAACATGGCAGACATAGCCCGCCCACATGTGCTAAAAGTGAAGGAACATGGGAGACATAGCCGCCCACATGTGCTAAAAGTGAAGGAACATGGGAGACATAGCCGCCCACATGTGCTAAAAGTGAAGGAACATGGGAGACATAGCCGCCCACATGTGCTAAAAGTGAAGGAACATGAGAGACATAGCCCGCCCACATGTGCTAAAAGTGAAGGAACATGGCAGACATAGCCCGCCCACATGTGCTAAAAGTGAAGGAACATGGGAGACATAGCCCGCCCACATGTGCTGAAAGTGAAGGAACATGGCAGACATAGCCCGCCCACATGTGCTAAAAGTGAAGGAACATGGCAGACATAGCCCGCCCACATGTGCTAAAAGTGAAGGAACATGGCAGACATAGCCCGCCCACATGTGCTAAAAGTGAAGGAACATGGCAGACATAGCCCGCCCACATGTGCTAAAAGTGAAGGAATATGGGAGACATAGCCCGCCCACATGTGCTAAAAGTGAAGGAACATGGGAGACATAGCCCGCCCACATGTGCTAAAAGTGAAGGAACATGGAGAGACATAGCCCGCCCACATGTGCTGAAAGTGAAGGAACATGGAGACATAGCCCGCCCACATGTGCTAAAAGTGAAGGAACATGGCAGACATAGCCCCCCACATGTGCTGAAAGTGAAGGAACATGGAGACATAGCCCGCCCACATGTGCTGAAAGTGAAGGAACATGGCAGACATAGCCCGCCCACATGTGCTAAAAGTGAAGGAACATGGCAGACATAGCCCGCCCACATGTGCTAAAAGTGAAGGAACATGGCAGACATAGCCCGCCCACATGTGCTGAAAGTGAAGGAACATGGCAGACATAGCCCGCCCACATGTGCTGAAAGTGAAGGAAATGGCAGACATAGCCCGCCCACATGTGCTAAAAGTGAAGGAACATGGCAGACATAGCCCGCCCACATGTGCTAAAAGTGAAGGAACATGGCAGACATAGCCCGCCCACATGTGCTAAAAGTGAAGGAACATGGCAGACATAGCCCGCCCACATGTGCTAAAAGTGAAGGAACATGGCAGACATAGCCCGCCCACATGTGCTAAAAGTGAAGGAACATGGCAGACATAGCCCGCCCACATGTGCTAAAAGTGAAGGAACATGGCAGACATAGGAAACAAACACTTTCAGACAATAGGAACTCCCTTAAAAATTAGACTTTTCCAAAAAATCATTTTACAGAATGATGGATAATTTTTCATTGACAATGACGTAATGATTTTTATTTTTTTCTGGACGAACTCTAAGATACCTCATTTAACTTCACTCAAACTAACGTAATTTTTTAGCAATATTTTGTTTTAAATGTTATATGTTAGTTTTCTTTATTTAACATTACTTAAGACAGTTACGGAAATATAAATAAATAAATAAATAAATAAATAAATAAATAAATAATATATATATATATATATATATATTATATATATATATATATATATATATTATATATATATATGGGGATAAGTCTGTTGAGTATACCTGGCAAAGTGTATGATAGAGTTATTATTGAAAGAATTAAGAGTAAGACGGAGAATAGGATAGCAGATGAACAAGGAGGCTTTAGGAAAGGTAGGGGGTGTGTGGACCAGGTGTTTACAGTGAAACATATAAGTGAACAGTATTTAGATAAGGCTAAAGAGGTCTTTGTGGCATTTATGGATTTGGAAAAGGCGAATGACAGGGTGGATAGGGGGCAATGTGGCAGATGTTGCAGGTGTATGGTGTAGGAGGTAGGTTACTGAAAGCAGTGAAGAGTTTTTACGAGGATAGTGAGGCTCAAGTTAGAGTATGTAGGAAAGAGGGAAATTATTTCCCAGTAAAAGTAGGCCTTAGACAAGGATGTGTGATGTCACCGTGGTTGTTTAATATATTTATAGATGGGGTTGTAAGAGAAGTAAATGCGAGGGTCTTGGCAAGAGGCGTGGAGTTAAAAGATAAAGAATCACACATAAAGTGGGAGTTGTCACAGTTGCTATTTGCTGATGACACTGTGCTCTTGGGAGATTCTGAAGAGAAGTTGCAGAGATTGGTGGATGAATTTGGTAGGGTGTGCAAAAGAAAAAAATTGAAAGTGAATACAGGAAAGAGTAAGGTTATGAGGATAACAAAAAGATTAGGTGATGAAAGATTGGATATCAGATTGGAAGGAGAGAGTATGGAGGAGGTGAATGTATTCAGATATCTGGGAGTGGACGTGTCAGCGGATGGGTCTATGAAAGATGAGATGAATCATAGAATTGATGAGGGGAAAAGGGTGAGTGGTGCACTTAGGAGTCTGTGGAGACAAAGAACTTTGTCCTTGGAGGCAAAGAGAGGAATGTATGAGAGTATAGTTTGACCAACGCTCTTATATGGGTGTGAAGCATGGGTGATGAATGTTGCAGCGAGGAGAAGGCTGGAGGCAGTGGAGATGTCATGTCTGAGAGCAATGTGTGGTGTGAATATAATGCAGAGAATTCGTAGTTTGGAAGTTAGGAGGAGGTGCGGGATTACCAAAACTGTTGTCCAGAGGGCTGAGGAAGGGTTGTTGAGGTGGTTCGGACATGTGGAGAGAATGGAGAGAAACAGAATAACTTCAAGAGTGTATCAGTCTGTAGTGGAAGGAAGGCGGGGTAGGGGTCGGCCTAGGAAAGGTTGGAGGGAGGGGGTAAAGGAGGTTTTGTGTGCGAGGGGCTTGGACTTCCAGCAGGCATGCGTGAGCGTGTTTGATAGGAGTGAATGGAGACAAATGGTTTTTAATACTTGACGTGCTGTTGGAGTGTGAGCAAAGTAACATTTATGAAGGGGTTCAGGGAAACGGGCAGGCCGGACTTGAGTCCTGGAGATGGGAAGTACAGTGCCTGCACTCTGAAGGAGGGGTGTTAATGTTGCAGTTTAAAAACTGTAGTGTAAAGCACCCTTCTGGCAAGACAGTGATGGAGTGAATGATGGTGAAAGTTTTTCTTTTTCGGGCCACCCTGCCTTGGTGGGAATCGGCCGGTGTGATTAAAAAAAAAAAGAAAAAAAATAATTATATATATATATATATATATATATATATATATATATATATATATATATATATATATATATATATATATATATATATATATATTATGTCGTGCCGAAAAGGTAAAACTTGCGATTTTGGCTTAAACAGCAACGCTCTTGCCAAATAAGTCAAGCAAAAATTTATGTATATATTAGTTTCGCAAAAATAATTCTGAAACTAACGAAAAAATATATTTCATTTTTTGTTAATTAAATTAATGTAAACTTATCAAAATATATTTAGTTGGATTAGGGTAAATTAAATTGAGCTTATAATAAGGTTAGGCAAGTTTTCTAAGGTTCTTTTTGGTGCAAAATTATTAATTTTTACATTAACATATACGAAAAAGATACATCTTTAAATGTTTAAGAGAAAATTTTAGATAGGACTTAATTTTAAACGAGTTCTTGCTAACTGACCAATTTTACATATTCGGCACGAGTAGCACACACACATACACGTGCAGTAGTTCCTTGAGTTACGATATTTATCTATTCTTAACTCAAACCCAAAAATTCTTGGATTTTTTTGTGTTCCATGCCAAGGCCCCCAGAAGTGCATCTTTTACTCTACCTGGGTGGTGGTGGTGGTGGTTATGGTGGTGGTGGTTGTGGCGGTGGTGGTGGTGGTGGTTGTGGCTTGTGGTGGCGGTGGTTGTGGGGTGGTGGTGGTGGTGGTGGTGACGGTAGTGACGGTAGTGACGGTAGTGACGGTGGTGGCGGGAGGGGGGGGGTGTGTTGGTGGTGGTGATAGTGTCAGTGTGAGATAGGTTGGGGAGGAAATTGCTGGTTGGAAGCTCCCTTCTACTACTGCATCTTGGAAAAATAAACTGTCCAGGGTTGATTGTTTCAGTTGTTTGCTTCTCTGGTTCTTACAATATCATTGAACAACTTCTTAGGAAGCATATGAAGGGAATTCAGTTTTTTCAATTGTTTGGTGCTTTATTATAATTCTTTACACAATTTCCCAATAAGTAAACAACGCCCAAATTTCTGCAGCTGTAATTTTCCTCCATTTCTTCTTCCCTGCTGTCCTGCTTATTGATCTTCCCTAATTGCTATAGCTTTTCTGTTGTCACCTCCTGCCTCTGTTCTGAATTAACTCCTCTCCATCATCTTCATCAACCTACAACCTCATTACCTTTCTCACAGCAACAATTTCCTGGTTTATATCCTGCCACCGAAAGCCGAAGTTCTTCCAGGCTGCAGTAAGGATCCTAGTGGAAAATTTATTCCAGGATTTCACTATAAGCCTTACATAATTAAGATATTTAGTCTTCCAGAATTTCTTGAGGCTGGTAACTCTGTCTCCTGAAGTTTCTGCAAAGCATTTGGTAAACATGCCTATGAACCTGCAGTCAGTTGCTGGGTCATAGGCTCCCATCTACTAGTGTCTGGTGGGAGGAATTTAACTGTAACAAAGTTAAATTCTGCTTCCAGAGATTGGGTACGTTATGGATCATGTTCTGGTGTATTACCCAACAGTAAGCCTATCTTTCATCGTAAATATACCCAGGCAAAGTGACCTCCTCCTCTGTGAAGAATGTTCGCCTGAAGGAGATTACTCACTGATTTAACTATGAATTCAAGCTGAAGCTAAAAAGTTTCAGCAGCTTATTCATCAGCACAAAGTCTCTGAACACTTTTAATATTGGCCCTTTTCATTAAACTTTCACCCCCCCCCCATCCCTTTTTCTAGCTTTAAAATCACGATGTGGAGCAGTACTTGTGGGTAAACGATATTGTAAATCAACGTAAAATTGTCTTGCACACTCAGACATAACTTGTAGACACTATCTCTCTTCATCTCCTCACTTATCAACAGTAACAAGTCTTTCTCTTATCAACAACAACAGTATTAACATCTCCAAGATAATTTCTCAGCCTCTTTTCGCTAGCTTAGATTCGTCAGCTACTTTAATTAATATTCATAAAATTTTGGTTAGATTGATAACAGAGATCGTTGATTTTGAAAAGCCATTCTTACGCACCACTGCACTAATTCTAACTCACTCATCATGATTTTCACAATTTCTTGCATGATCTTTAGACAAATTCCCTGTTTACTGCGCACTTTATGGGTCATGATGACTTGGCATTAGAAAAGAGGGTCTAATTAAACCACAAACACTGTTATGAAGGCTAAATAATCCAGAGTTGTTTTGGTCAACGCACTCGGTAGCTTCAAACTGAAAAAGATAAATTGTACTACAGACTTTGTTATTGGCTGAGATGTTACCGTACAGACATTCAATCCCATTGCTTATTGGCTGCTAAGCCATCGCCACCCCCATCCCTCTCCTATTGGCTCAAACGCTGCCCAAGAGGCAAGGCACTGTTTCACTGGTTGGTTAAGGCCAATCCACACAGAAACTGCCTCTCCTATTGCTCAGAAACTGCCCAGGAGGCAATAAGCCACGTCGCTGGGTGGCAGAGACCAACCCACGCGTGCTGACCATCATATACATAAAGGACACAAAGGCATAATTCCGCGACTGGAACAATACACATATTACCCGCACATAGGAGAAGGAAACTTTATTACGAGGTTTCGATCCGACTTGGATCGTTAACTAGTCACACTAGTTAATGGTCCAAGTCGGGTTATTTGTGCATCATATACATGTCAAATCTCAAATTTTTAGCGACTCAAAACTAAATTCCTCTCTTAAGGTAAATCGTAACTTAGAATTGTCGTAAATGAAAAATCTCTGGTCTTTCTGCCTCAAGTGTGGTTAGTTTTAGCTCCTCTAGCCTCTCCTCATAGTTCAAACATCTCAGTTCTGGGATAGTTTCCAGCTTTTTTACATGCTTTACCAGATGGGAGTTCCATACTGACCCTACATATTCCAAGATGGTATTGACATGTGTCGTGTATAAGGTCGTGCATGTCTCCGTGTTGATGTTCCTGAAAGCCACTCGTAAATTTGCCAGTGGTTATTCGGTTGGTGTGCGCCTCGGGTGAAATGTTCGAATAATGCTTACCCCGAGGTCCTTGTTTTCTAAGAAGTACAGTCTTTTTTGCCCGAGGCGGTGCACTGTTTCTGGACGGCTTTGCATTACACCGTTTTTCATAATTTTGTACTTTCTGGGGTTAAATTCTAATAGCCACCTGATAGACCAATTATGCAACTTGTCCAGATCAATTTGTAGTCATTCCTGGTCTACTCCTGTTTGTATTCGCTTCGTCAGTTTCGCATCATCTTCAAACATTCTCTGACTCAATTTCCTCTGTCATATCGTTTATATTCAAAAGAAACAGTACAGGACCACTGACGCTAGTTGAAGACAACTCGCCCATTCCCACACCTTACTGATAGTAATTTGTTGCTTCCTTTCCGCTGAGTATTCCTTGATCCACTGTAGTGTCTGCTCCTCTAGTTTCTGAGCCAGTCTCTTATAGGGTACTATATCGAACCCATCCCTCTCCCTCCGGTCTAACTTTCATTATCATATCATTGAAATCTAGCATATTTGTGAAACAGTATTTACAGTATCGAAAATCGTGCTGGTTGTTGTTCATGAATCCAATACTTTCCTGGTGCTCCACTAATCTCTCCATAACATTACATACTGTGCATGTTAGTGACATTGGCCTGTAGTTCAGTGCCACATGTCTCTTCTTTTACTAGTGGGACTACATTTGCTGTTTTCCAGACCTCTGGAAGCTGTCCTGCTACAGTCGATTTGTTGAAAATCGCAGCTAGCGGTTCACACAGTTCTTCAGCTCCCTCTCACTGCACTCCCATTGCATGTGAGGTATCTAGTTCGCTCAGTAGTTTCTTCACTTCTCTTTCTGTTGTTTCTATTGTGTCCTGTTCTTATTGGTGGACTCTCTTTGACTCTGGTAATGATCCTGTTTCCACTGTGTGTGTGTATTGGGAAGGGGGGCTGGGGGTACAGGGTACGGGTGATTGGGTTTTAAACTCTTTTGGGAACAACGGGTTTTGGGTTCCATCCCCAAAAAAGGGGGGTTTGGTGCCAAAGGGGCCAAGTTTGGGGGCCAAACCTCAAAAACCGTGAAGGTTTGGGTACCAAACTACCCCAGTTTTTTTCCAAAAGAAACTTTTTGGGGGCATGCCCTGCCCCAAATTTGTGCAAATTTGCGGTTAAAATTCCAAACCATGAAACAAATTACAATTGCCAAAAATTTTTCCCCTTTTCATTCCCCTTGTTTGACCTTTCCTGCCTTTAAAACCTGACCAAGTTTGATAAAAAGGAAAAAGTTAATACCCAGTAAAAACAATGTTTTCCTCCGAGGTTTTTTTTTTTCCCCTAATTTTCCCCTTTGATAAAAAATTTTGGTGTCACTCCATTCACGTTTGGGATACAACCCATGCAATTTTTAATATCCATGAAAAAGTTTTAAACTACCCAGTAAAAGTGTTGGGTGTCAAAAAAACTTTGGGGTTCCTCCCATACACAATTTTTGTTGGTGACATCCATTTGGCACAGTTTTTTTCATGGGAAAAAGTGTTTGTCACTGCCCACAAATTTGGGTTAGTACGGCCAAAAGTTTATCCCTCCAGGACCAAGATTTGATAAAAAAGTCCAAAAGTGTTTTCCTCCTCCGTGTTGTTTTTTTCCCAAAGGGGCCCCTTTTGATGGGTATACCGTCACAGTTTTGGGGTTTTACTCCATACGTGTTGGGGGATCCCAAACAAAAGTTTGGGAATTTTCCAAAGGGGGTTTATGACAAAAAGTGAAACGTTTTTGCCCCAAGTAAAATGTTGGGTAAATACCAAGGTGGTAAACATAAAACAATTTTAAACCCCATGAACAAGGTTTAAAAAAACTCAAAACAATTTGGGGCCTAAGGGCCCCAAAGGGGTACTCCAGTAAAAGGGTGGGTCATAATGTAAATGGGTGTCCCCAATAACGGTTGGTGCCCCCAATAAAATTTGGTGATTTTCACTTCCGTGCCCAAAAGGTTGGTATCACCCAGTGAAAAGTTTATTAAACAGTGAAAACAAATGTTTTTCACAAAAAGGAACAAGTGGTTAGTAAATCACCCAGAAAAAAATTTGGGGGTTAAAACCATGAAAAGGTTTTTGAACCCGACAATTTTTTTGGTTTTCCTCCATGTAAAGTTTTTTTCCCTTTTCCTCGTGTTGTGATACTCCGTGCACAATTTGGGGATATTTTAAAGGGCACAATGGGGTTACTCCAGTACAAAATTTGGTGTCCCCCCTACAAAGGTAACAACCAGGACACAAGGGGGTGGGTCACAAAAAGGCCCCAAATGTTGGGGTTCCAGTGACAAATTTTGGTGAATACCCAATGACAAATGTTGGGCATACCAGTAAACAAGGGTTGGTGTCACTTTAAAAAGGTTGGTTCACTAAAGGGAAAAGTGTGGTGATCCCCTTCCAGTAAAAAATTTGATCACTCCCAGTGAAAAGTGGGGGATCATCCATGACAAGGGGTTTGGTGTCCACCATAACCCAAGGTTTGATCACTACCAGTGAACAAGTGTTGGTGCACAAAAAATGAAAAGTGGGGGATCACACCCATGAAATGTTTGTGATCACTCAGGAAAAAGTTTGGTAACAAAAATGACAAAGTTTTGGGTCACCCCCGTGACAAGTGTGGTGATACGCCAAGGACAAAGTGTTTAACTCCGGGAAAAAAGTTTGGTAATTACCAGTGAACAAGTGTTTGCCATACCAGGAAAAAAGTTGGTTTTCCTACCATGAACAAGGGTTTGGGGATCACCCATGACACAAGTTGGGAAAACCCAGTGACAATGTTGGGTCTTTTCCCAGTAAAAAATTTGTGTCACTCCCGGGAAACAAGGTTTTTTTCACTCCATAACAAGTGTTGGGTGTCACCCAGTGACACAATTTGGTGATCAAAGTGACAAGGTTGGTGTCATCCCATTAAAAAAGGGTTGTGATCACTCCGTGAACAAGTTTTTGGGTCCACACCAGTGAACAAGTTTTGGGGTCCACTACCGTGAAAATTTGGTATCCCCATGCAAAGGGGGGAAACACTCCAGTGCAAAGTGGGGGTGATCCTCCCAGTGAAAAAAGTGTTTTTGATACAACCATGAAAAAAGTGTTTGAACTCCAGTGACACGTGTTGGTGATACTACCCGTGAACAAGTTTTGGTGATCACTAAGAACAAGTGTTGGGGTCCCCCATTGACAAACTTAAAGTGTTTGGTTTTCATCCCATGACAATGTTAAACCCCTGAAAAAAGGGGGACACAAGGGGAAAAGGTGCCCCATGAAAAGGTTGGTGATCACTCCATACACAAGTGTTGGTACACCCAGTGACAATGTTGGGGTCACTCCGGGAAAATTTTGTACACCCCGTAAACAAGGTTGGCACTCCAGTAAAAAATTGGGGGATCACTCCAGAAAACAATTGGTGTCACAAAGGGCACAAGTTTGGTGAAACTCCAGTACACCAAGTGTTGGGATCACCCAGTACCAAGTGTTGGTTCACCCCAGTAAAAATGTTGGTGTCATTCCAGTACAAGGTGGTGACCCCAGTGACAAAGGGTTGTGATCCTGAGTACAAAAGTGTTGGTGCCTGCCATACACAAGGTTGGGTTATCCATGACAAGTGTTGTACACTCATACACAATGTTGGGATCATTTTCCATGACAAATGGGGTGTCATCCAGTGACACAATTTGTGACACACCAAAATAAATGTTGGGATCACTCCATAAAAAGTTTTTGGGATCACTAATACACAATGTTGGGTGACACCCATAAAAAAGTGTTGTGATCACCCCATAAACAAGGGGTTGTGACCCGGGCCTTTTTAACCAGTCCAAAAGGGTTTGGAACATTTCCATGCACAAGTTTGGTGAGCACTTTTTAAACCAGGGACAAGTTTTGGGATCCTCCCATGAAAATTTTGGGTGTCACTCCGGGGAATGTGGGATCACTCCAGTCCAATTTTGGGGGACCTCCAGTAAACAAGGGGTGGATCACTCCAGTAAAATTTTTGGCACTCCAGACCAATGTTTGATCCCCCAAAAGTGACCAATGTTGTCACTCCCATGACAATGTTGGGATCCCCCAAAAAAAGTGTGGGTCAAAGGGGAAAGTTTGGTGTCACAAGTGAACAAATGTTTTACCCCCCAGTGCCCAAAAGTGTTTGCCCCTTCCAGTGACACAAGTGTTGGATCACACCAGTGCACAAGTTTTGATCACGGGAAATGAAAAGTTTTTGGTGCAACAGTGCCAGTGTTGGTGTTCACTACCATTCAAGGGGGAACACGCAAATGAAACAAGGGGGGAAGCAAAGTAACAAAAAGGGGTTTTCCACACCAGACCAAGGGGGAAACAAGCAAAAGGGGGTAACCCCAGCCAAAGGGGGTCAAAAACAAAAGGGGGTTTTTTCAACAGTACAATTTTTTCAAACGGGGAAGGTAACCCCAGAACAAGAAAAGCCAGCCAAAAAGGGAGGGTCCCCAGCAATTTTTAAAAAAGCCAGTCCACAAAGTGTAACACGGCCGTAACAAAAGTGTAACACGCAAGACTAACAAGGCAGCAACAAAGCACTCAACAAAAGTGTAAACACGCCAGTAAACAAAAGGTAAACCAGCAAGCAGCCAACACAAAAGTGAACACGCCGAAAACACGGGGTGAACACGCAACAGTAACACGCCAGTCACACGGCATCAACACAGCAAGATTCCACACACAAGCATAAGAAAAAAGGGGTTTTAAACAAACAGTAACCCCAAAAGTGTAACCGCCCCGTAAACAAGAAACATAACACACAAGCACTCAACACCAAAAATTCAACACAGAAAGGGTTTTCAACCAAAAGAGTAACACACCAGTAACCCCAAAGAGTAACACAAAAGCACGGGAAAACCCAACAAAAGGGGTTTCAAACAGAACCGTAACACGGGGAAAAAAGGGGATCAACAAAAAGTTTGTCAACAACAAATTTTAACACAAAAAGACGAAAAAGAAGCCTCCAAACACAAGAGTAACACACCAAGGCAAAAGAGTCAACCAGCAAAGAGTAACACAACAAGCATTCCACACCCCAAAGTAACACAAAACCACTAACCCCAGAACACGTATAAACACAAGATAACACAGCAAAGTAACCCCAAAGGTAACACGCGGGCACTAACACACAGAAAACACAGCAGACCAAACACAGGGGTAAACACCAGAAAGCACGTCAAACACAAAATTTTCAACACACAAGCAGTCAACAAAAAAAAAGACGTCAACCAGAAGCACGTCAACCACAAGCAGTCAACACACAAGCACGTAAACACAGAAACAGTCAACACACAAGCACGTCAACACAGGCAGTAAAACAAGCAAGCACCAACACAAAAAGCCAACACAGAAGCACCAAACACAGCAAGCATTCAACACAGCAAGCCGCAACACAGAAAGTACGCAACACAGAAAGCCCCCAAACCAAAAGCAGCCAAAAACAAGCACGTAAACAAGAAACACTCAACAACAAGCACGTCAACACAAAACACGTCAACACAGAAGCACGTCAACAAAAAGCACGTCAACAAGCAAGCACGTAAACACAGCAAGCAGCCCAACACAGAAAGCCTCAACACAGAAGATCAACAAGAAGACGTCCCACAACACGAAACACAGCAACACGTAAAACCAAAAACACGTCAACAAGCAAGCAGCAAGCCACCAACACGCAAGAGCAACCACGCCCAACACAGCAAAAACAAAAAACAGTAACAAGCAGTAAACAGCAACACGTCAACCCCAAAGCCCCAAACACAAAAAGCCGCCAAACACAGCAAACGTCAACACAGCAACAGAAAACCCCAAAGCACGTCCCCGGCAAGCACGCCAACCCCCAAACACGACGAACACAGCAAACACTCAACACGCAAGCAAGAAAACCCACAACAAGCACGTAAAACCACACAGCACGCCAACACACAAGCACGCCAACACAGAAAACGTCAACCAAAGCAAGCAGCCAAAAAACACCAACACGCAACATTACAAGCCGTCAACCAGCAAGCACGCACCAGGAAAAAAGGCCCACAAAAAACCGTCAACACAGCAGTCAACCAGAAGCACGCCAACACAGCAACAAACGCCAAACAGCAAGCACCAACACGCAAGCCGCCCAACAAGCAACACTAAAACACAGCAAGCCGCAACACAGCAACCGCCACCACAGCAAGCACGCCCAAAAAGGGCAAACACGTCAACACGGCAAGCACTCAACCAGCAAGCCGTCAACACACAGAACTAAACACAGAAAGACTCAAACAGCACTAAACCGGCAAGCCCCAACACAGCAAGCACCCAAAACACAAGCACGTCAACACACAAGCACGTCAGTCACAAGCACGTAACACAGCAACACGTCACTCAGAAGCACTCAACACAGCACGTAAACCAGCAAGCACCCAACACGGGAACACGCCAACAACAGCAAGCACTCAACACAGCAAGCCGTCAACACAGCAAGCACGTAAACACAGCAAGCAGTCAACCGAAAGAAACGCCACCACAGCAAGCACGCCAACACAGCAAGCACGCCAACACAGCAAGCACGTCAACACAGCAACAGAAACACAGAAGCACGCCAAAAAGAAAGCACTCAACACAGAAAGCACGAACACAGCAAGCACCCAACACAGCAACACGTAACACGGCAAGCACGTCAGTAGCAACACGTCAACCAGAAAGCACGTCAACACAGAAGCACTCAACACAGAAAGCACGTCCCACAAGCCGTCAACACAGCAAGCACGTCAGTTCAGCAAGCACGTCAACGCGCACGTCAACCAGCAAGCACGCCAACCCCCCAGCAACCGCCAACACAGCAAGCCGTCAACCAGCAAGCACGTAAAACCGGGAAGAACGTCAACACAGAAAGCACCCCAACACAGCAAGCACGCAACACGCAAGCAGGGCAACACAGAAGCACCCAACACAGCAAGACGCCCAACACAGCAAGCACGCCAAACACAAAGCAACACAAACAAGCACTCAACACAGCAAGCCCCCGTCAACAAGCAAGCACGTCAACACAGCAAGCCTCAACCAAAAGACCCACACAGCAAGCACGTCAACACAGCAAGCACGTAAACCAAACAAGCCGCCAACACAGAAAGCACTCAAAAAACCAAAAGCACGCCAACACAGCGCACGTAAACCACAACACGCCAACACAGAAAAGCACGTAAACACAGCAAGCCGCACCAGCAAGCCTCAACACAGAAAAGAAACCCCAAACACGCAACACGTAACACAGCAACACGTCAACACAGCAAGCACGCAACACAGCAAGCACTCAACCAGAAACCACGTCACCAGCAAGCACGTCAACACAGCAAGCACGCAACAGCAAGCACGTCAACACGAAAGCAGCACCAGAAGCAGTCACACACAAGCAGTCAACCAGAAAACCCACTTCAACCAGCAAGCACGTCAGCTAAAGAAGCACGTAAACACAGCAAGCAGTCAGCTCAGAAAGCACGTCAACATCAAGCACGTCACCACAAGCCGTAAACACAGCAACCACGTCACCAAAAACCACGTCAACACAGCAACACGTCAACACGAAAGCACTCAACACAGCAAGCACGTCAACACAGCAACCGTAACCAGCAAGCACGTCACCCAGCAAGCACGTCAACCAGCAACCACTCCCACACAACACGTCAACCAGCAAGCACGTAAACACAGCAAGCACGAAACCAGCAAGCACGCAACACACAAGACGTAAACCAGCAAGCACGTCCCCACAGCAAGCACGTCACCAGCAAGCACGCACCCACAAGCACGTAAACCAGCAAGCACGTCAACACAGCAAGCACGTCAACACAGCACCTCAACACAGCAAGCACTCAACACAGCAAGCAACGTCAACAAGAAAACACTCAACGTGAAGAACTACAAAGAAATTACCAAAAACGGAGCAACAACATTTAAAAACTCACAAGCCAGTAATACAACAAAGAAAACAGTAATTTTAAATAAATACTAACACATAAAATAAAATCATTCGCAAAATCTTTTTAACCAAACGAAAAAAAATGCTTTTCTTTGTGTTTGTTTATTATTAATTTTTGAAAACTTACAAAAACATATTTAGTTAAATTAGCAAAATAAATTAAATAAATTAATTAAAGTTAGATAATTTTCTAAGAGCATTTTTTAACAAAGTTATTTAATTTTTTTACAGTACAAAAATGAAAAAAAGTAACTTTTAAAAGTACAGAGAAAATATAAGAAAGGACTAATTATAAATCTGGGCTTGTTAACTGACCAGTTTTACCCATTAATATTGGGATTTAGAGGGGTATCTTTATATCTTCAATAACTTCTAAAAAGTCCCTATCTGAGCGCCCTGCAAAAACAGGATTATGTGTGATGAAGAAATGTTGAATGAGATGAAAGTATTTTCTTTTTGGGGATTTTTTTTCCCAAATTTTGATCTTATACCCTTTGCTTAGCGCTTCTTTTTTTAAATTTTAATAATAAACCCCAATTAGAAACGTGGGGGAACCAGCGAATCCACTGACTGTTATTTCCCAATAGGGAAAAACCACCGGGTACTTTCAGGAGCGGAGTTGGAATAACACCTCCGTGGGATGTCAGGGGGCGAGTGGGGAAAAAACCCCCCGTCTACTGTCAGGACGGAGGGGAATAAACCCCCTGGCTACTGTCAGGGGGGCTGGGGTGGGGAAAAACACCACCCTGGCTACTGTCAGGGGGGCTGGAGTGGGAAAAACCCCGGGGCTACTGTCAGGGGGGGGGGTGGGAATAAACCACCTGCTACTGTAGGAGGCGGATGGGGAAAAACACCACCTGGGGTATGTCAGGGGGCGGGGTGGAATAAAAAACCACCTGGGTACTGTCGGGGGGCTGAGTGGGAATAAACCACCGTGCTATTTTCAGGGAGCGGATGGGGAAAAACACCACCTGGCTACTGTCCGGGGGCTGGGTGGGAATAACACCCCCGGCATGTCAGGGGGCGGAGGGGAATAACACCACCGTTGTTTTTTGGGGGGGGGGGGGGGGTGGGGGGCCCAAAGGGGGGGGGTACTGTCAGGAGCTGGAGTGGGGAAAAAACCACCGGCTACTCAGGGGGGCTGGGGTGGAAAAAAACCCCCCCAATGTACTGTCAGGGGGGCTGGGGGGGAATAACACCACCGGCTACTGCAGGGGGCTGGGGTGGGGAAAAACCCCCGTTGCATTTTCAGGAGCTGGATGGGAAAACACCACCGTTGCATTTGTCAGGGGGACTGGGGTTGGGGAAAAACACCACCTGGCTACTGTCAGGAGCGGGTGGGAAAAAACCCCCGTGCATGTCAGGGAGCTGGAGTGGGAAAAACCCACGGGCTACTGTCAGGGGGGCTGAGTGGGAAAAACACCACCCTGCTATTGCAGGGGACTGGGGTGGGAATAAACCCCCCCGTGGCTACTGCAGGGAGGCTGGAGTGGAAAAAAAACCCCGTGGCTACTTCAGGAGGCTGGGGGGATAACACACCGTGCTAGTCAGGGGGGGCTGGAGTGGGAATAACACCACCCTGGCTACTGTCCCGGGAGACTGAGTGGGGAAAACACAAAGTGCTAGTCAGGGAGGGTGGGTGGGGAAAACACCACCGGCTACTGTCGGGGGGCTGGATGGAATTTTCAAAAACCGTTCTACTTAGGGGCTAGTGGGGAATAAAAACCTGCTCGTCAGGTAGGTGGGGGGAAAACAACCTTGCTAAAATTTTAGGGGCAAAATGGGAATAAAACCCCGTGCTAAAATTAGGGGGGGTTAAAATAAAAATTGTATTTGTCAGGAACATAAAAATACCATTAAACTGTCAAGGCGGGTGGGGAAAAACACCCCCCTTTTATTTTAGGGAACGGAGGGGGAATAAAAGTTACTGTCAAGAATGGGTGAGTAACCCAGGACTATGTTTAGGGAGACTTGGATGGGAAAAAAACTACCTCTACGCGGGACGGAGTGGAAAACACAACCTTTGCTATGTCCGGGGCGGATGGGAATAAATCACCGTGGGACTTTGGGACTATAATTAAAAAAACCCCCCTACTGTCCGGGACTGGATGAATAACAACCGGGGACTGTCAGGAGCTAGTGGGAAAACAAAGTTCATTTTCAGGGAACTGAGTGAAAACACCAGTCTACTGTCGGAGCAAGGGGAATAACATAAGGACACTGTCAAACGGATGGGAATCCCACCGTTTTTATTTCGGGAGGTGAGGGGGAATCCCACCGTGGGTAGTGGGGGAAATGGAGTGGGGGAAAAACACCACCCTTTTTATTGTCAAGGGGTGGATGGAAAAAACACCACCCCCACTAAGGGTAGGGGGAAAACCACCTGGCTACTTTGGAGCTATGAATAAAAATTTTAAATAAGGTATAAATACAAAACCCCATACTTTTCCCAAGGTGAGGGAATAACCCACCGTGTACTGCAGGGAGGCTGGGGTGGGAATAAAAACCACCGTGGCACTGCAGGGGGGGGGAGTCCCCCCGGTTTAAGGGGGGGTTTGGGGAAAAAACCCCCCAAATTTAAAAAAACCCCCAAATTTAAATTTATTTTTAAAAATTACCAAATTAAAATTTAAAATAAAAAAAATAATAATAATAATAAAATAATAATAAAATAATATAATAATATTTAAAATTTAATAATTTAATATATTTGCGACCACTGTCACCTCAAATTTCTCTGATTTCCCAAACCTTTCCAGTGAGGCCATGGTTTGCTTTTAAAGGTTGTTCCCCCGGGGAGGCCGGAAAGGGGGGGGGAGTTTTTTTTAAGGAATTTTTTTTGGGGGGGGAAGAAGGGGGCCCCCCCCCTTTTGCCTTCCCAAATTCCCCAAAGGTCCCCTCCCCCCCTTTTCCCTTCCCCCCACTTCCCCTTTTCTCTCCCCCTCTCTCTCCCTCTCCCCTCTCTCTTCTCTCCTCTCCTCTCTTCCTTCCCCTCAGCCTTCCCCAAATTTTATGGGCCAGGAAACCATCCCTGGGGCCCCAAATTCCCGCCCTTCCTCACTTCCCTAAGGGCACCTCACCCCCCCTCTCTCTCTCTCTCTCTCCTCCCCTTCCCCAACCTCCCCTTTTTTCCCCCCTCCCCTTCTCCCTCCTCCTTTCCCTTCCCCCTTTCCTCCTCCTCTTTTCTCTCTCTGCCCTTTCCGCCTCACCCTTTCCCCCGTTCATGTTTCCCGGAATCCATCCGTGGGACCCCCGGGGGGTCTGCCCTTCCTCACTTCCCTAAGGTCACCCCCGCTCTCTCTCTCTCCAGCCTTCCAGCCTCAGCCTTCCCGCAGGTCATGTATCCAGGAAATCCATTCCGTGGGAGCCCGGATGTCCGCCCTTCACACTTCCCCTACGGCAGCCTCGCCTCCGTCTCTCTCTCTGACGCCAAAGGGGCCCCCCCCCCTCAGCATTCCCCAGGTTCATGTATCCAGGAATCCATCCGTGGGACCCCGGATGTCTGCCCTTCCTCATTTCCCTAAGGTCAGCCTCGCCTCTCTCTCTCTGCCTTCCAGCCTCAGCCTTCCTCAGGTTCATGTATCCACTACTACTACCACCTACAATATTATATTACTACTACTACTACCACCTGCATTATATTACTACTACTACTACCACCTACAATATTATATTACTACTACTACTACCACCTACAGTATTATATTACTACTAACTACTACCACCTACAATATTATATTACTACTACTACTACCACCTGCAATATTATATTACTACTACTACTACCACCTGCAATATTATATTACTACTACTACTACCATCTGCAATATTATATTACTACTGGCAATATAAACACAAATGCAGTATAATGTGATCCTTTATTGACTACGTTTCGCCCACACAGGGGGCTTTTTCAAGTCACAAACAAAACCCTACCTGGGGTGGAAGGAACGCGAGTATTTATAGTCCGGCTGAGGTCAGGTGAAGAATGCTGCATCTGATGATGTACCGAGTGGGGCTATAGAGTCTAAAAACTTGGGTAGCTTGGAAAGGATATTGGATAAGTTTGTGAGCAGACCTTCTACAGTGTTCTTAAAATGGGATAGCGATGAAGAAGTTTCTTGGCAATGGTTCAGCTATGTTATAGAAGCCCCCTATTCTGGTTGAAGTTGTCGGATATAGAAATAAGTGATGATTCCAGATTCTTCGTATTGAGTGTTGTCTTCTGTGGCGATAATCTTGATTTCTGTAGTTTATCAAGTGGTTGTGTGAATTAGGGGTGTTGAAACGCAGGCATTCCTTGTGTCGTCAGACCTGCTTGCGTATTGGTGTTCTGAAATACGTGTTTGGAGGTCCCTTGATGTTTCGCCCAAGTATAACTTGTTGCAGTCCATTACAAGGGATTATGTATAAACCCCTGCAGAGGATGGAGGCTTGTCCTGCCTACTACTGGTGATGTCCTTGATGGTCGTGGTTGTGGAGGTAGATACTTGGAATGATGTTTTGGCAAAGATGTTGGAAACATGTTTGGCAATGGAGTTGGTGGGAAGGACTATGAAATCTCTTCTCGGCAGTGTCTTCTCTGGGTGTTTGAAGATGTTTAATGCTCGCCGTCTGCAGTCTCTGATGAAGTGACGAGGTAGTGGAGTTTGGAAAATACTTGTTAAATTTATAGTGCATTTTTCCCCTCAAGGAACTCGTTGCTGCAGATTCTGAGTGCACGCAGGAAGAAGCCTATAATTACACCACGTTTGGTTTTGGTGTCGTGGTGAGAGTAAAAAGTGGAGAAGATCGTTTGGTTGGTGGGTTTTCGATAGACTTTAAAACGAAGTTCGTGGTCACTTTGCAGAGTAAGAACTTTAAAGGGGAAAGGAAGAGTGTTGTCGACTTCTTCTTCAAGTGTGAACTGGATTGAAGGCTCGACCTGGTTGAGCTTGTCTTGGAGAGCTTGAACGTTGAAGCGTTTAGGAGTTATGAGGAGAATGTCGCAACATAACGGAGCCGGGTGACAGACGAAGAATAATGGTGGAGAAACGTTCGCTTCTAGATGTTCCATGTATAGGTTCGCCAGGCCCTGCAACTGAGTGGCGAACCCATGGGTAGTCCAAAAGTCTCTGAAAGAGGTGATTTTCGAAAGAGAAACACGAAAAAGCCAACACATAGTTCAACAAGTCGATGAAATCGCTGGCTGGAAAATGGAAATCAAGTGAATCGTAAATTTTTTCCTGCGCAAGAGATCGATGGCTTGTTTAGTAGGTACTTTAGTGAATAGGGAAGTCACGTCAAGGCGGGAAAAAGTTTCTTGTTCCTGATTTTGATGTTGCGAATGCGATTGAGAAGATCACCTGAGTGTTTGGGGATGTGCTGGACTGATAGTGCCCAAGAGTTTCGAGGGGTGTTTGGGCGAGAATTCCTGAAGCTGGGGGGGAGCACTGCCTTTTTCCCGAGGATATGGGCCTCAGGGGGATACCAGGCTTGTGAGTCTTTTGGCAGGCCGTACATTCCTGGCAGGTCTGGGGTTGCTGGGCATGGTGTGCAGAAGTTTCTTCCCTTGTTCTGAGCTCCTCAAATGCGGCGAGCCCTTTTGAAGAAAAGTTTTTAGAAAGGTTGCCCCACTTGGTTAGTTGTGAGAGGTTTGTAGGTATCTGGGTCTTAAGTAGATTGAGCATTTTGTTCCTGTAATCGTCAGTGTTCATGATAACAACACCACCTCCTTTATCAGCGGTGGTGACCCTGATGGTCGTGTCATCTGCTAAACCTTTGAGTGCATTGATGTAACGTCGAGGTATGACTGGGGAGCTGTGTTGAGATGGCTGCTGAGATGATGCCTTGAAGATAGCCTTTTTGGAAGTCGGAGTCATTGTGTCTGTAGTTTTTGGCGATGAAATTGAGGTCTTACCTAACAACCTGTCGGTATTTTTCTCCACCATTATTCCTTCGTCTGTCACCTGGCTCCGTTATGTTGACGACATTCTCCTCATAACTCCTAAACGCTTCAACGTTCAAGCTCTCCAAGACAAGCTCAACCAGGTCGAGCCTTCAATCCAGTTCACACTTGAAGAAGAAGTCGACAACACTCTTTCTTTCCTTGATGTTCTACTCTGCAAAGCTGACCACGAACTTCGTTTTAAAGTCTATCGAAAACCCACCAACCAAAACGATCTTCCCACTTCTACTCTCACCACGACACCAAAACCAAACGTGGTTAATTATAGGCTTTTTTCCTGCGTGCACTCAGAATCTGCAGCAAAAGAGTTCCCCTTTAGGAAGAATGCACTATAAATTGAACAAGTATTTTCCAAACTCCACTATCCTCGTCACTCATCAGAGACTGCAGAAAGGCGAGCATTAAAAATCTTCAACACACCCAGAGAAAGACACTGCCGAGAAGAGATACATAGTCCTTCCCACCAACTCCATTGCCAAACATGTTCCAACAAACTTTGCCAAAACATCATTCCAAGTATCTACCTCCCAACCACGACCACAAGGACATCACCAGTAGTAGGCAGGACAAGCCTCCATCCTCTGCAGGGGTATACATAATCCCCTTTTAATGACTGCAACAAGTTATACGTGGGCGAAACACAAAGGGCCTCCAAACACGATTTCAGAACACCAATTTCGCAAGCAGGTCCGAAAGACACAAGGAATGCCTGCGTACAAAAACCGTAATTCACACAACCACTTGATAAACTACAGAAACTCAAGACTTATCGCCACAGAAGACAACACTCAATACCGAAGAATCCTGGAATCATCACTTATTTCTATATCCGACAACTTCAACCAGAATAGTGGCTTCTATAAACATAGCTGAAACCACTTGCCAAGAAACTTCTTCATCGCTATCCACATAAGAACACTGTAGAAGGTCTGCTCACAAACTTTTCCAATCTCCTTTTCCCAAACTACCCAATTTTTTGACTCTATAGCCCCACTCGGGACATCATCAGATGCAGCATTCTTCACCTGACCTCAGCCGGACTATAAAATACTCGCGTTCCTTCCACCCCAGGTAGTTTCTGTTGTGACTTGAAAAAGCCCATTGTGTGGGCGAAACGTAGTCAATAAAGGATCACATTATACTGCATTTGTGTTTATATTGCCATTTTGTCGGTATTTTTTACCATTTATTTCCATCGTGTCAAAAACTGCAGTAGAAATGGATCCTTCACACAGAGAATACCTGGACCTTCTTCTAAAAGCTTACTCACTTCGCAACAAAACAATTTTTTTTCGTGATTTCACCAAGAAATGGTCTTTCCAAATCTAC
>NC_069401.1:74640575-74665542 GCF_026875155.1 Cherax quadricarinatus | reverse complement strand
CACACTAGAATCACTCCCTACGAAAGTAAAAGACTGGGCAGGCGATGCAAAATGCCCCAATAAAAAGGTAAGGGCGCCATTGGAAACACAAGGGAAAACAACAAAGTCTGTCCAGGGGCCCAAATACTGTTCAACAGCCTCCCATCAAGCATTAGGGGAATTGCCCAATAAGCCCCTGGCTGCCTTCAAGAGAGAGCTGGACAGATACCTAAATCAGTGCCGATCATTGCCGGGCTGTGGCACGTACGTTTTACTGCGATGCGGCAGCAGTAACAGCCTAGTTGATACAGGGGCCCTATTCCATCGGGAGCCTGTTCATGGACCGGCGCTGAGAGGGCGTTTGATCCCCGTAATAACCTCCAGGTAACCTCCAGGTAAACAGTGGTGAGGACAAGGCTGTGTTGGCGGGGACAAGGCAGCGCCAGTGGAGACAGGCTTTGTGTTGAGTACAAGGCTGTGTGGAGGACAGACTGTGTATGGAGACAAGCTTGTGGTGTGGGGACAAGGTGCAGTGAATGGAGGACAAGGCTGTGTATGGAGGACAAGGCTGTGTTTTGGAGAGCAAGGCTACGTGGAGGACAAGGCTGTGTGGAGAACAAGGCTGTGTGGAGGACAAGGTTGTCGAGGGCAAGACGGCATGAATGCTGGAGTGGGAAACAGGGAAGAGAGTTAAAATGAATGAGGAACAGGGAGGGTGAGAGACAGGGAAGTGTGAGTGGATAGGGATGGGGTGAGAGGAATGGTTTGGTGATAGAGGTAAGGGACTGGAGTGGAGGGATAGGGAGGGATGTGAGGGTACGGATAAGTATCAGTATCACCTTACCTCCTCAGAGGCTCTGGGAGGCTCACAAACCCTCCCCCCCACCGCAACTAGCCACCATCGTCAACACCACCCCACAACTAACAGCAGCAACAGCAGCGATATCATCAGCAGCACAGCAGTAACAGAGCACATGTACTAGTGAGATAAAAAGATGTTGCTCTGAGTGAGATATAAGACATTATCGAGTACATTCTGAGATGAACGAACCGCACACTGTTTCGTTAATTGCTCACAAGTTACCATTCCATTTTCCGTTTCTTATTTCTTTATTTAATTCTACTCCTCCTCTCTCTCCCTCTCTCTTCGCTCCTCTTTACTCTCATCCTCATCTCTCATCTCCTACGTCTCCTCTCTCTCTCTCATCTCACTCTACTCCTCTCGTGCTCCACTCATTCATATACCTGTGAGTGGCATTACTTTTTACTGCCGCGAGAAACAACGCTCCGTATCCCAGACTCTAACCAAATTTTGTTGACGTTCTGATAAGTTAGTCTGTAGCTGCCAGCAGAGCGCAGTTTTGGCACGATACCACCTCCCAGACGGGATGGCATCTCTTTATGGAAGATTCCTTTTAAGTAAAAAAAAAAAAGATAAGAATGAAGAAAGTTCCTGCATTTTGTGTTGCAGAGATAAGGTCCTGTGGCGGACATGTACTCACTGACAACCTCGTCGGAACACAGACACACGATAAACCACTTCGCCAAGTGATAAGTCATGGACCCAGAGCAATCCCCAACGTTGTAGTCTTATTTTCCTCCTCACTAAGACAGCAGCTGCAGTTAAGATATTGCTTACATAATTTATAGATTGTTGACTTGGCTGTCATTCGACTCCCTACAGTGAAATATGTCCCTG
This sequence comes from Cherax quadricarinatus, assembly GCF_026875155.1. Lineage (NCBI taxonomy): Eukaryota > Metazoa > Arthropoda > Malacostraca > Decapoda > Parastacidae > Cherax > Cherax quadricarinatus. The sequence continues at coordinate 74,663,864 of NC_069401.1, read as the reverse complement.
CTCTAACGACACAGCAAAGCGAGAATAATGTACATAGTTTGGTAAAACTCGCCAGTTTCTTCCACCTGCAACATAAAAAGTGTTCCCTTCCTGGATTATGTGAGGTGGGGGGGGGGGTTATAACCTTCCCTCTGATGAGTTCGAAAGTTCTACTCCCGAAGTATATAAAGCAAACCGAGACGTTAATTTTTAAGACTTAAAAACAACATCAGATAGCAAAATGAAATTCGAATCACCCACCCTGTAGCTGAAGTACTGTTCAAAAGGTATATTCCTATATAGACAAAAAAGAAGTAAACTGAGAGAGCGAGACGCTCCCTCTAAGGAGAATACGGAAGAATCATTGAGCTCCACAAGAATGCCAAATTATCTGATACTGATACCGGTAAGGTAAGTGCATAAACACAGGGGAAGTGAAAAATATTGAGCTAAAGTTAAAGATTCCTCAGATCCATGAAATGTACAAGAGGAGCTAAAGCGATTAATGAAATTGAAAGAAATTCGAATATTTTCTTTCATATGCAAAAAACAAGTTCAAAACCACTTCTAGTATATGGCCCCTGCTCAGACAAAACGGATCCTACACCGACGACAACAAAGAAAGAGCGAGATAACAGAAATTCGCAGTATGACTCAGTGATCAGCGGAAGCCACGAACCATTTTAAAGATAGACAATACCAAATCAATATTTTCATCTGAATGAGCCTCACACCCTGCCAATGTAGGACAGATTTATGAGACATAACCCTAACTCCACATACTTTGTGAAAGCCATCGATACATGGCCCATGCAACTCAGCCCCAGACCAGACTCGTGAACTCGGTGTTCATTAAAAACTGCAAGAAACCCCCTCTCATAAGGCCCTAAGTATGCTAAGGAGAAGGAGCTTAGACACAGGCAGTTTATCCAGTCCCACTAAAAACACCAGATTAGTCCCCACCCCATAACAGGTGCAAGCAAAGGCAGTATTAAGAACTAAGAAAAATAGCTAACGTCCCCACATCATAAAAATATTTGAAAGAGTTCAAGAAGCAGTATACAAACCACCTGGACCTCCCAAAAATTGTCACAACCCATGGCAACATGGTTTCCAGAGCAGTTCGCTCCTGCCATTTCGCACTGCTATGACCACTATGATAAGGTCCTAGATGCATCTGGAAAACCAACAGAATGCAGATTTAGTATCCACAGACTTTTGCAAAAGCCTTCGACAAGTTGCGACCATGGTTTAATAACACAAAATTGCGTGCAAAGGAGATAACTGGCTAAAGTAGGCAGATGGAACTTTCTAACCAATCGCACACAAAGTGTAGTGGTAAACAGAGTTTAAATCATGAGCCATAGTAAGATCTCTGTCCCACAAGTTGCACTGAACTTGGCACCTAACCTGTTCCTTATTCTCATATCAGACATAATAGAGTGTAAACCACAGCACTGTATCCAAGCTTTGCAGACGATACTAAGATCAGCATGAGAGTGTCATCCATTGAGGACACGGCCCAAAGCTCCAAGAAGAAATAAACCAAGTATGCTAATGGGCAACAGAGAACAATAATGATGTCAATAAGACAAATTCCAACTACTCCCGTTATGGAAAACTGGAGGAAATAATAACTAGACTGCGAGTATACTACAAACTACAATCACAACAATAGAGCGGAAAAGTAAGTGAAAGACCTGGTGTGTGGTAATGGCCGAAGACCTCACCTTCATGGACCACAACAATGCCACTATCGTCACATCTGCTATGAAACCTGATAGGATGGAAAATGAGAACAATCAAGACAAGAGATGCTAAGCCAGTGATGATCCTTTTAAATCACATATTCTCTCTAGCAGGTAATACTGCTGGTACATTCACATTCTCCATTCAAGCAGGTAAAATTGCTGATCTAAGAATGTATCAGAGAACTTTAACTGCACGTGAAAGTTCCATCAAACACCTTAACTACTGGGAGCGCCTGTAAGCACTTGACTTGTACTGCGTGTTTGCAGTGACATGATATTGACTTGTACTCACTAGAGCGCAGGCGTGAGAGATTATATCATATCTATACCTGGAAGATTCTGGAGGGACTGTCCCCCTAATATGCCAACACCGCAATCACTCTATAAACGAAAGCAAAAGACTAGGCAGGTTGATGCAACAAACCCACAGTGAAAAAAGGGGCGTCACTGGCACACTAAGAGAAAACGCCAAATAAGTGTGCCGGGGCCCAAGACTGTTTTCAACAGCCTCCACCTAAGCAATAAGGGTCATTACGGGAAGACCCCTGGTTTGTCTTCAAGAGGGTAGCGTGGACAGACTACCTAAAGACGGGCCCGGAATCAGCCGGGCCCTGTGTTCGTACGTATGGATTGCGTGTGCGCATCATGTAACAGCCTCATTGATCAGTGCCCTGATCCACCGGAGGCTGGTCGTAGGACCGGGCCGCGGGGGCGTTTGATCCCGGAATGCCTCCAGATAGACTCCAGGTATATCATATGGTCCATATACCATACCCCCCGGCCGTGAATTGAACCCGCGGTCATAGAGTCTCAAACCTCCCAGCCCATCGGCTGCTAATTAGCCACTAAGTTGGATGAATCTTATTGATGGCTACTGGTCAGGGCTACCGCGACTGGTCTGGAGTTTTGAAACACTATACCGCGGGTTTCAATCCCGTCCCGGGGTATGGGTTTTGTCATAGGCAATCGTGTCAATTAACGATTGTCTTGAGTCATGTTGATTCTAGATGGTGAAAGTAACAAAACCTATTTCCGATAAAATGCAATTGTTTTTAACCACTCTTGGGTTCCCATTATTTATAATGAGTTTTATTTTTTCCATAAAATGACAGGTATAACATCGATGATGTGTTGCCTTCCCTCACTTCTCCATTTACACTTAACGTTTGTTTACCCACAACTCTCTCACTACACTGAGAAATATCACTTACTATTTCCTTATTACATTCCATCCTCATTAGTAATCGATATTTTTCATTACAATTGCAAATTACTGATTAAATTTACTATTTCCCTCGCCAAGGTTACATTCTAGAGGTGATATAAATTCCTTGGTTTTTCATGTCAATTCCTGAGGCAGGAACCTTCTGCGTGTTATTATAATATAGGTTTTTTGTGCATTCACATTATGAAATTTTCATACCTCGTTATGGATTTTCCACAATTAAAATTTTTATATATATAATAATTTGATGTTTTTGGTATTTATGTAGTATTTCTTTCACTAATACTACAACACAAGATAAGGTACAACCTCCCTTCATTAACCGTCCTCTCTCTCCACGCTATTTTAACTTCCCTCACACACTGCCACACTTTGTACGTTTCGTAATTAGTTTCAGCTAAATCTGCTCATCTCTGGCGTCACATTATAACGTCCTGTAGCCTTGGTTGTCTTGTTTAGATTGCCTAAGATTTTGCCACCGAAGTGACTATTTTAATTGTGCACCTCGTACCATCAATGGAAAAAAGATAGCACAAGAGTATATGGATTACCACAAAAGGCCTAGGAACTAGGCCCAAAAGGGTTTAACAAGAACCCAAGAATGTGTGTACAATCAAGAATTTTGATTAAAGATTTAATGCTCTGTTCTTTTCTCTGGTTCTCACATTTGTTTTTTGGAAGATTTTGATTAGTCTGATAAAACAGCTCTCAATTTTTCCTTCTTTAATTATTTTTCTTTCCCTATTCAATGTAATCTTTTCTCGAGTTCTCTCATCTTTTCGCCAAAACAAAGATAAACTGTGATATTGGGGGGGGGGTGAGGTCTTGCTGCATCCTTGAAACCTTGGATTCTAGACTTGACAACATGTCTGCCGTATGTGTGACCCCGAGTGAATTTAGTCATAAGTAACCTTTTCTAATCTTTCTTCTATTCTCTCTTCTTTATCCCTGCTATGTGTTCATCACTGCCTGCATCACTGCTTGTGTCTGTTTAGTGTAAGCCTGGCTAAATGTTTTGTCCCTGCCTATCTTTCCTCCTGCCTTTCCTCCTGCTTATTTGCCTCTTTTCCTTACTTGCCTGACCTTCATGCTTTTGCCAATCCCTCCCCTCGCAGCTCTGCCCGTAGCCTACCTCCTTTCTCTCCTGTTCCTTCTCTTCTTACCTATCTTTCTCTCTTTCTGCTTCCTCTGCCAACTCATACCGTCTACCTATCTATCCCTGCCCACCCCTCTAACTACTGTTTTACCTTATCTACCTTACGTTGGCATGCCTGCCCTGCGGCATGCCTGCCTGTCTGCTTTCCCTTCTACTTGCCTGCCTTCTCTTTTACCTCCTGCAAGAAGTTCACTACCCGTTAATTAATCACGGTGGAAGTTCATTACCGCCAGAGACACTTGGCATTTAAAACTGTGCATACCACAACGAAATCCATACCACTCGATTGAGCGGGACAAGAAGAATGTTAAGAGCCTCTTGGCACCATGCTGAAGATTAATACATTCAACGGAACACACCAGTGGTTACTGTCAACAGAACAGTGTTACTATCACACTGCGCCAGGATAATGATAGAAAGATAAGAAAGCCTTCAAAATAAGAGAAGCATATCATATTGCTGACACACTTGTAAAACAAGCTGGTAACGGTCTAACTGGAATACCCGAATACTAATAGGCCCCATTTAAGGAGGGTGAAACTGCCAATTCTGGAAAACAGCAACAGTTTTTATTACCGCACCTATTAATTGCAACACGTAAATCACTTGAAAACGCCTACAAATCCTTCGAATTGTACTTCCGTGGAATGCAGGCGAGAAGATAAAATCACAACAGCATCTTTAAAGTAATTAGAGGGGCACGTTCCAAATCTGTAAGCTGAAATTTAGTTGCCTTATGAAGCAGGACAGGACCGTACACGGTACAATTACTACACAGATAGGTCACTTAACAAGCACAAGATCCAAAACATTTTTAAACCTTCATTCACAAGAAGGAGACTCCCCAACCAACGACAACCTCATTGTCTTCCAGAAAAATGAGCCTAAGATTATAATAATCACAAAGTCACAATGCCGTGACTGAAAAATTATACAACCCGCATACAGGAGATCAGAAGCTTACGACACGGTTTTCGGTCCGACTTGGACCATTCCTTATCTACCACCACTTGTGGTTGGTGCCCGTGGGAAGTATAATCTCTGCGATTACTCTCTTTATGCCTCTGTGAGGGCGATGATTCTCTGAACATCCATAAGTAAGGGCGCCTGTTGGTAACCTAAGAGAAAAAAACCATAAGTGTCCAGGGCCCAAGACTGTTCAACACCTACCCACCAAGCATAAAGTGAATTACCACAGCCCCTGCTGCCTTCAAGAGGGAGCTGGACAGATATTTAAATCGTGCCGGATCAGCCGGCTGTGGTTCGTACTTTGGACTACGGTGCGGCCAGCAGTAACACCTGTTGATCATGCCCCTGATCCACCGTGAGGGTGGCCTGGTCGAGGACCTGGTCCGCTTGCCGTTGAACCCCGTAATACCCTCCAGGTAGACTCCAGGTAGACGGCATCCTACCCTGTGAACTGCTTTCGAAGAGTAAACAGACGAGCAACCCGATGCAGGCAGTAGAGAAAATGAACTGAGAAATGGGATGATGTTTGAGACAACGTACAAACGGACGGACACCCAATGAATGAACAGATGGATATCCCCCAATATACTCGGGAATGGACATTTAACGTACGGATGGACGAATACGCAACAACTGACATGCTTGTAACGTAGGAATGCACGCTGAAATGACAACGTAACATAAACAAGACTATAGTCTATTAAAAAGGAGACGGATGAACCTGCTGAGAAGCGTCCACACAGCGTATGCACATGGTTCCTGCGACTTCCCAGCTATTCCTAATGAACTTCAAAATTTTTTTAATTGCTTTTATATAACAGATAATTTATTGGTGATGTGTTACATTTTAATAATGAATTACTTTTTTCGTAAAAAGATTGTGCAATCGAACCTAACCTAAGCATAAGCTAACTTAACCTAACTAACCTAGCCTAACCTAACCTAACCTAAACCAAGGCTAACTAACCATACCTAATTAACCTAAAACCATGCCTAACTAACCTAACACTAACCATACCTAACTTAACCTAACCTAACCTAACCATACCTAACGTTAAACCTAACCTAACCAACCATAGAACCTAACTTAAAACCTAACCTTAACAATATCTAACTTAAACCTAACCTAATCTAACCATACTTAACTTAAACCTAACCTACCCTAACCTAACTTAACCTAACCATTACCTAAACTTAACCGTAACCTAACCATACCTAATTTAAAATAGCCTAACCTAACTTACACCTAACCTAAACTTAACCATACCTAACTTAACTAACCAAGCATACCTAACTAACCTAACCATACCTAACATAACCTAACCTAACCATACCTAACTTCACCTATACCATGCGTAACTTAACCTAACCAACCAACCTAACATAACCCTAAGTCTAACCATAACCTTAACTCTAACTAACCTAACCATACCTAACTTAACCTAACCAAACCTAAACATACCTAACTTAACCTAACCTAACCAAACCAAACCTAAGCTTAACCTAACCAAACTATACCTAACTTAACCATACCTAATCTCAAACCATACCTAAACTTAACCTAACCTAACCTAACCTAACTAACCTAACCTAACCATAACCTAACTTAACCTAACCTAACCATACCTCAACTTTAACTTAACCTAACTTAAACCATAACTAACTAACCAAAGCCTCAAACTATAACAAACAACCTAAACCTAATACATAACAAACGAACCTACCTAACAATAACCAAACGAACCTAAACCTAACCATAACAAACGAACCTAACCTAACTATAACAAACGGAACCTAACCCTAACTCATAACTAACGAAACCTAACCTAACATAAAAAACAACCTAAACCAAACTCATAACTAACGTACCTAACCTAACTATAACCAACCGAACCTAACCTAACCATAACAACCGAACCTTAAACTTAAGCATAACTAACGAACCTAACACTAACATAACTAACGAACTAACCAAACCTATAACTAACGAACCCAACCTAACCATAAACTAACGAACCTAACCTAAACCATAACTAACGATGCCTAACCTAAAACCAATAACAAGAACCATAACCTAACTATAATACAAACAACCTAACCTAACCATCACAAACGAAACAACCTAACCATAACTAACAAACCTAAAACTAACCATAACTAACGTACCTAACCTTAGACCATGTAACTAACGAACCTAACGTAACCATAACTAACGAAACCTAACCTAACCATAACTAACGAACCAAAACAACTATAACAAACGAACCTACCTAACCATAACAAACGACCTAACCAACCAAAACTAACGAGCCTAAAACCTAACCATAACCAACAGAACCTAACCTAACTATAACAAACGAACCTAACCTAACCATCACAAACGAACCTAACCTTTAAACCATAACTAACGAACCAAACCCTAACTTATAACAAACGAACCTAACCTAACCATAAAAAACGAACCTAACCTAACCATAACTAACGAACCTAAACCTAACCATAACAAAACGAACCTAACCTAACCATAACTAACGAACCTAACTGTTATGGGGTATAGGACCCAACATTATATTTATCAGTAACAGATACAAAAATAATACCTAATTATAATTGAATTGATGGGGACGTTGCTCTAGATGTCAGAAGTGACAGATCAACCTAATGACTGAGCAGGCAGCTGGGTCAAACTATTTTTCTCATATAATAGGTTATACTATGTGACACAAAAACACACAATTTAAGTAAGTAGTTTTATAAAGTTGTATTTCTTTTGTAAAAGTAAAATTAAGGTGTGGTAGAATTGTGGTAACTGGAGAATTGTAGCTTGGCAACAGTCATTTGTTTTGGTGGGAGGAGCTAGCACTCTCTCTCTCTCGCTCCCTCTCACTGAACTCTCTCTGTGCTACCTTCACAACTGGCAGGAATCTCTGGGTCCATCCCTATCTTTGGCCATCATGTGTGCTCCAGGGTGAGTTTTTAATAATTTAAGTTTGGCCACCATAACCCAGGGTGACTAAAGAGTGTTGTCAAAACCCGGATAGCCCAAGTTTGCAAGGAGAGAGAGGAGAGTGTTGGAACACACCATTGGGGAAGGCACAGGATGGATGGTGTAGATTTGTTTTTGAAATGGGAGGCTGTGATTGTATATTCACTGTACATATCTCATGAGAATACAGATAAATTCTTTTTAATAGAGTAAGTTTTACATCACCTGTGAAGAGAGGGCTGGTGAGAGTATATCAGAGACACTCAAGATGATCATCCATGATTTAAGTATTACCCCTAGACAAATAAGGCCATTAAGTAAAAGCTACCCCACACTAAACATTAGTAGTTGGTATAACCTTACAATCAAAGTAAATAAGGGACAACAACCAACGTAACATGTTTGGAGCTTGACCGGAGAGTTTATTTGACAGCTAAAATATACTCCAAACATTCTTTGAACTCTAAAATGTCAGGTATTGGGTAATAACAGTTGCATGTTTCTGGTAGAAGATTACAAGGGGGTCATTGGATATTGTTTGTTTTTCATATATTGTTTACAGGTTGTTTTTTCTCCTAAGGAGGGAGAATAGGGTTAGATGTAAACACGCATTTTTGTTGTGTGTTATGGAAGTGCTATGTGCATATTTACATTCAATTGTGTTATTTTTATGCCTGGGGAAAACTTTTTGTCCAATGATACATGGTAAGGGAGGGAAGCAAGTGTTGTAAAAAGATAAAACTATTTCCCCCCCCAAATATGATCTTCATATTATTTTAGGCTTCGGGAAGAGATAGTAAATAAATCATCATTAAACAATGTCCTATAATAGTGAAGATGAAGGAAATCACCTACTCCAGGAGCATATGGAAATGGAGAGAATGAGACTGAAATTATGCTGTACAAGAGCTGAAATGAAAATTTAATGAAAGAGCTAAGGAGGAAGAACTCAAGGTTAGGAGGTTCAAAACAAAGAGCCTGAACGCAGTACTTTAACATAACAAGCTGCAAATTTGTCCCTAGTTTACAGAGAGTGACCCAGATAGATATTTTTTCTTCCTTGAGAAGACATTGTCTTTGGAGCAAGGATGGCCCAAACAGAATTGGGCTACCCTAGTTCGCGACACAACTGTGGGTAGTATTCCAGAGAAGAGACACTGATGGGCAAAAGATTTTTATTCTGATTATGATAAGATTAAAGAGGAAAGTATTGCTTTGCATACCAAATGATACCTAGAGACAATAAGACAAAAGTTCAGGAATCAAGAAATTTCAGGATAGGCATGCAACCTTAAACTGAGTTTGGGAAATGAGAAACTGTTCCTTTTTAAGAAAATGGGTTTTCAAGAGGAATAGTACAATACAATCCCTTGTTTACCTCAGAGAATAATTTGGAGGACAAAAACCCAGAAAATTTATCAGAAGCACTGGATCTAGGTGACCGATTCTTGGCTCGCTAGAGGAATTGGTAAGATTAAAAAAACGTCATGCTGGCTTTTAAAAATTTTCCCCACTCATCTCTAAACCTTATTCCAAGTCCTAAATGGTCATAAAGGTAAGTGGGACAGAGAAATTTCAGGGACAAAATGAAGGCTGAGGTGCCCTCTAAAAAAGAAGGAAAAGGTAATTCAGCTGGAGGTAAAGTTTAACTTAGACAATCAGATAAATGTTTCAGGTCCTCGGTAAAACAGACCAGTCCTATACACCAAATGGTAAAAATACCTTTAAGAGTTATGCCCTGTTACTACTGTAACAAAACTGGCACACTCAAAAGTTTTTGAACTGGTCAAGGACGGATAGATCAGGAAAGTGAAGGAACCCCCACAGAGGACTCTAACTGCAGAGATACATCCATTGCCTGCATTAGGTCTTCAAGGCAAGGTGAGTAGGAACCTATTGTGATCTAGACCCCAGTATGTTATATTTTTTCTAGTAGGTGATCCACATTGGTTTTGCAAAAAATGTAGGCAAGTTTAAACATATTTGTCCTTGAGAGATGCGATTAGCACACTACTCTTTGCTACGTTCTGGAGTGCTAACCAGTGTCTAAGAACCTATACTGGGGTAGATATATTGTTTTGAGAAGGGTATTACGGTTTCAACTCATAAGGACAACCGGTACACCAAATCTATGGTAGAATCTACATACCAAGTTGGCTATCTCCCTGTAGGTATCACAGATGAAATTCCCTTCGAAGGGGTCGACCATCTTATTAGGAGGAATAATTGTTATGGCCAGTTAGACAGTAACAACGTAGTTTGGGGGAAACTGCAAGACCGAAAGTTGGGATGAAATGGCTTAGAAACCCAGCCAGACCTTCTCCCTGATGTTCCACCATGAGAAGCATGGCATCATGATCATTGCAACCAACAGTCTTTTTCAATGATATTACTCATGAGGAATGGTAAGGCTTAGTTGGTAACTCTGCTTTCTGAAGTTGAACTGCAGTCAACTGAAGAGAAGGAGATGTCTTCCAGCCAGATCTGAGTCCTGAATTGGAGAATGATCAGTTAAAAAGTGTGTGGAAGAGAGCTTGCACCAGCTAGGGAGTGCAATTAATTTCTGTCATGAAAATGTCGCTGTTGCTGAAGGAAGAGATTTAACAGTATAAATAAGTGTTTTCATTTCAGGAGGAAACTCTTAGAAAGAAATTCACATCTGTTTGCAGTATCGAAGCAAGGAGAACAAGGGTCTTCTCTCCCCAGATGGCATGTCCAAAGGTTTTCCCAGGCAAATTTCTTCTCTGGTCTCAGCTGTGGGAGACTGTCAGAAGATAATTGAGAACCTGGTCATGTCTTTCAAATTAAAGGGAAACCTAGTCGAAGTATTAAACCTGTTTCCCCTTCAGCCGATTTCAGCACCAGGAGAACCCTTCAGCAAGCTGGTAGTGATGTCGGTTGCCCCACGCCTAGGACCAGAATGGGAAATAATTATTTATAATCAATAATTTGCTCCAATAAGACCAGGTACGCTGTAATGCAGTCCCTCTGCATAAGATACTGCTCGATGTAGTCCTTAAGGGTTTTGAATGAAGTACTTTTTTTTTCAAGTTGGTTTTCCTCAAGCAGTACAAAAAGACCAAGGCCCTAACTTACCTCGAAGTATTTTAGAAATGTTTTGAAGGGACTAAAAGTAGAGCCTCAGGTTCCAACTGTTGTACACTCTCCATCTCAATGGAAATAGAGAAATTACATCAAACCCTCAAGACATATGATGCAAAAAGCCTATGTATAGACAATACTAACAACTGGATTGAGAGGATCCCCTTTCTTTGTATTTGCTGAGTGGGGAACCTCTGGAATCTTCTACAAATGGGCTGGGGAGGATGTGATGACCTCCCCCCTCCGGAGCTTTATTCTCAGTTTCAGATACTGTATGGCTCGTATGAGATGGTACGGTACCAGTGATCTCGTGCTCATCAACCATACCAGGATGATGATAGTGGGACCAAAATGTGGACCATGATTACTCTGAGGCTAGGAGAGGAAGTGCTGATAACTGGAGCCAATTCATTGAAAATCTGTATGCAATTTGCCTGTGAGCTGAACATGTTGGGGGGAAGTTCCCAGGGTAGATATAAAACCCCACACCCCCAAGCAAGAAAAGAATGAGTAAGTGTACACAGTAACCCTGTTAAAGGGTTGAGAAGTTATGTCAAAAATTCAAGAGACCAATGTTTTAATGAATGAGTAAAGGCTGCAAACAATAATCTGTATGAAATCAAAAGTGTATTTAAGAAATAACGTAGTGTAAAAGATTTTGGAATGCATGCTTGGTTTTAATGATAAAATCTGTTGGCATGAGTTGGCCAGAGCCACCTTGGAACATTTATAAAAGTTTGGGATGTCAGTAATGGTGGGAAAAAATGAAACTCCATGAGGATATTGTTAAGGAAATTTAACTTGATCCAATTCAAACAAATTTTGTGTGGAAAATCTGTATGAAAATTGGAGATGGAGTAAGAAGTGAAATTCTCCAACACCAGTTTGTAGTGCATAGTGAGAGTCAGTGGGCATTCCCTGCTCATTGTTCCCAAATTAATGGCACCCTGGGCATAAACACCTGACTACCACAGAGTCGTTTAACAACTAAGGTTACAGAATAAGAAGATTGATACTTATGCACTAAAAGAAGCAATACATTTTAAAAAGCTAAAACATGGAAGATGTGATTTTCTCATTTCAGTGTTCCAGCCCATTTTAATTTGTGTAATTCAAATGAGTTCATGTGTGTGTTAAAAATTTGTAGTGTGAGATGGAACGTGATGGTGTTTGTTTAAACTTATGTATCCAACAACAGTTCAAAGAGATGTCTTGGTGTATGTTGTTGCACTGCGAGAGGTGCAGAACTGTTACTGTCTATGAAAGCAACCTTCTAAGTTTTAAAAGTCAACATTTTATCACAGGAAAGACAATAATCGATTGGGGCTTGCTATTCAGCATTAAGATACCTGTCACAGGAACTCCTCATCCGTTCCTGTTGAATGGTGACAAAATCAGACTCTTAAAATAGTCTTGATCCTACACAGCTCCTTTTAATTTTTGGAAGTTCAAATATATAAAATGCTCAGAGAATGTGGGTTGCTGATGCTCTCTCTAGATGTTTTTCATGTGATCATGGTGTGTACTTTTGTAACATAGAGTTGTCTTGGTGGCTGACCTGTTGTTTTTGCAGTGTGTGGGACTCTCGCGAGCCTGAGTACTCTCTACCAGCCATCTGACTGTGATGAGTCAAGTCAGATCCAAAGGTGTGACGCGAGGGACAGGGTGTACGTAAATGTGAGTTTTTGAGGCAGTAGTTTAACAACTCTTCGGTAACAAGAGAACTTCAGGAAGGTACGTGATGTTTTGTCCCTTGGGTGTGCTCTATATACAAAACGGCCCGACGGTTTGCCTTTGTGGTCCCCTGGACCCCTCCATGTTTTCTACTCACATGCCTCCTCGTTCATAAGTTTGAGGATCTGTTGGAGTGGGACCCTCGAAGATTGGGCTTGAGTGCCTGACCATGTTTAAGGATCGAGAGTGTTGACTAAGTAAAGTCCACTGTTACTGGTTTGTGATTGCCACCAAGTGAGAGACACCTTGACATGTTCTTTGTGAAGTGTCTAGTCCTGCACTGTGTAACGCCTGACTGCTCTGGGTTCTCTGGCTCTACTCTCGTCTCCTGATCAGGAAGATTCCACCCTGGAGTACCAGTTTGCTTGCTGGATTACGCGTAGCAGAGCACAGGCCTGTGGTGCGGGCTTTCACAGTGGGCATTGTGTGCAATTTTGCATGTAAATGTGTTATTGTATAAAAGCCACAAATATTGTAAATAGTTTACCCCCTTGGAACATATGGGATGGTTAAAATGCTTTTAAAAAAATTCTTGCAATCTGTTTGTATAATAACAGTAAAGTGAGGAGTTAGTTATGGTGCCTTAGGAAATATGTAGCATTCTAGTAGTCCCCCCACCTAGTTTACCCGCCTTCAGACTTAGGCATATACTTTTTACAAGCCGTATCCGAGGGACATAAACGGCTAGCTTTTATGTGAGACTATTACATTCTGGAGTTGGGGGTGTTATGGGGATATAGGACCCAACAATGTATTTATAAGTTAACAGTTACTATACTAATACCTAATTATATGAATTGATGTGACTTTTGCTCCTAAATGTCAGAAAGACTGATCAACCCTTATGACTGATAGCAGCTTGTGGTCAAACCTACTTTTCTCAATATAATAGGTTATACTATAGACACAAAAACACACAATTTAAGTACAAGTAGTTTTTAAAAAGTTTTTATTTCTTTATTGTAAATAGTAAAATTAAGGTGGGTATGACTTGTGGGTAACTAGGAGAATTGGTGCTTGGCAACAGTCTTTTGTTTTGGTGGGAGGAGATTAGCCTCTCTCTCTCTCCTCCTCACCTCTCCACTGACTCTCTCTCTCTGTGGCGGACCTTCAACCTGGCAGGATCTCTGGTCCTTCTCCCTAACTTTTGGGGCATCATGTGTGCTCCAGGGGGTATTTTATAAATTTAATTTTTGGCCACCATAACCCAGGGGGACTAAAGTGTGTTTTCTAAAACACTGGTTTAGACCCAGAGTTATGTCAAGGAGAGAGAAGGAAGAGAGTGTTGGGAACACACCATGTGGAGAGCACAGGATGGAGTTTAGATTTGTTTGAAATGGAGGCTGTGATTGTATATTCTGTGACATATCCTATTGAGATACAGTTATATTTTTATCGTAGTATAGTTTACATAACCTGTGAAGAGGGCTGTGAGAAGATATCATCAGACACTCAGGTTGATCAGCCATGAAGTAAGATATTACCCTAACAAATAAAGGCCGTTAAGTAAAAGCTAACCCCACACTAGAAATGAGTGAGAACCTACCATCCAGAAATAAGGAAACCAATCGTAACACTAACCTAAACCATAACTAACAAACCTATAACTAACCATAAATAACGAACCTAACCTAACCATAACTAACGACCCTAACCTAACCATAACTAACAGAACCTAACCTAACCATTAACTAAACGAACTAAACCTAACCATAACTACCAAACCAAACTAACCATACTAACGAACCTAACCTAACCATAACTAACGAACTACCCTAAACCATTAAACTAAACGAACCTAACCCACACTAGAATCACTCCCTACGAAAGTAAAAGACTGGGCAGGCGATGCAAAATGCCCCAATAAAAAGGTAAGGGCGCCATTGGAAACACAAGGGAAAACAACAAAGTCTGTCCAGGGGCCCAAATACTGTTCAACAGCCTCCCATCAAGCATTAGGGGAATTGCCCAATAAGCCCCTGGCTGCCTTCAAGAGAGAGCTGGACAGATACCTAAATCAGTGCCGATCATTGCCGGGCTGTGGCACGTACGTTTTACTGCGATGCGGCAGCAGTAACAGCCTAGTTGATACAGGGGCCCTATTCCATCGGGAGCCTGTTCATGGACCGGCGCTGAGAGGGCGTTTGATCCCCGTAATAACCTCCAGGTAACCTCCAGGTAAACAGTGGTGAGGACAAGGCTGTGTTGGCGGGGACAAGGCAGCGCCAGTGGAGACAGGCTTTGTGTTGAGTACAAGGCTGTGTGGAGGACAGACTGTGTATGGAGACAAGCTTGTGGTGTGGGGACAAGGTGCAGTGAATGGAGGACAAGGCTGTGTATGGAGGACAAGGCTGTGTTTTGGAGAGCAAGGCTACGTGGAGGACAAGGCTGTGTGGAGAACAAGGCTGTGTGGAGGACAAGGTTGTCGAGGGCAAGACGGCATGAATGCTGGAGTGGGAAACAGGGAAGAGAGTTAAAATGAATGAGGAACAGGGAGGGTGAGAGACAGGGAAGTGTGAGTGGATAGGGATGGGGTGAGAGGAATGGTTTGGTGATAGAGGTAAGGGACTGGAGTGGAGGGATAGGGAGGGATGTGAGGGTACGGATAAGTATCAGTATCACCTTACCTCCTCAGAGGCTCTGGGAGGCTCACAAACCCTCCCCCCCACCGCAACTAGCCACCATCGTCAACACCACCCCACAACTAACAGCAGCAACAGCAGCGATATCATCAGCAGCACAGCAGTAACAGAGCACATGTACTAGTGAGATAAAAAGATGTTGCTCTGAGTGAGATATAAGACATTATCGAGTACATTCTGAGATGAACGAACCGCACACTGTTTCGTTAATTGCTCACAAGTTACCATTCCATTTTCCGTTTCTTATTTCTTTATTTAATTCTACTCCTCCTCTCTCTCCCTCTCTCTTCGCTCCTCTTTACTCTCATCCTCATCTCTCATCTCCTACGTCTCCTCTCTCTCTCTCATCTCACTCTACTCCTCTCGTGCTCCACTCATTCATATACCTGTGAGTGGCATTACTTTTTACTGCCGCGAGAAACAACGCTCCGTATCCCAGACTCTAACCAAATTTTGTTGACGTTCTGATAAGTTAGTCTGTAGCTGCCAGCAGAGCGCAGTTTTGGCACGATACCACCTCCCAGACGGGATGGCATCTCTTTATGGAAGATTCCTTTTAAGTAAAAAAAAAAAAGATAAGAATGAAGAAAGTTCCTGCATTTTGTGTTGCAGAGATAAGGTCCTGTGGCGGACATGTACTCACTGACAACCTCGTCGGAACACAGACACACGATAAACCACTTCGCCAAGTGATAAGTCATGGACCCAGAGCAATCCCCAACGTTGTAGTCTTATTTTCCTCCTCACTAAGACAGCAGCTGCAGTTAAGATATTGCTTACATAATTTATAGATTGTTGACTTGGCTGTCATTCGACTCCCTACAGTGAAATATGTCCCTGCTCTAACGACACAGCAAAGCGAGAATAATGTACATAGTTTGGTAAAACTCGCCAGTTTCTTCCACCTGCAACATAAAAAGTGTTCCCTTCCTGGATTATGTGAGGTGGGGGGGGGGGTTATAACCTTCCCTCTGATGAGTTCGAAAGTTCTACTCCCGAAGTATATAAAGCAAACCGAGACGTTAATTTTTAAGACTTAAAAACAACATCAGATAGCAAAATGAAATTCGAATCACCCACCCTGTAGCTGAAGTACTGTTCAAAAGGTATATTCCTATATAGACAAAAAAGAAGTAAACTGAGAGAGCGAGACGCTCCCTCTAAGGAGAATACGGAAGAATCATTGAGCTCCACAAGAATGCCAAATTATCTGATACTGATACCGGTAAGGTAAGTGCATAAACACAGGGGAAGTGAAAAATATTGAGCTAAAGTTAAAGATTCCTCAGATCCATGAAATGTACAAGAGGAGCTAAAGCGATTAATGAAATTGAAAGAAATTCGAATATTTTCTTTCATATGCAAAAAACAAGTTCAAAACCACTTCTAGTATATGGCCCCTGCTCAGACAAAACGGATCCTACACCGACGACAACAAAGAAAGAGCGAGATAACAGAAATTCGCAGTATGACTCAGTGATCAGCGGAAGCCACGAACCATTTTAAAGATAGACAATACCAAATCAATATTTTCATCTGAATGAGCCTCACACCCTGCCAATGTAGGACAGATTTATGAGACATAACCCTAACTCCACATACTTTGTGAAAGCCATCGATACATGGCCCATGCAACTCAGCCCCAGACCAGACTCGTGAACTCGGTGTTCATTAAAAACTGCAAGAAACCCCCTCTCATAAGGCCCTAAGTATGCTAAGGAGAAGGAGCTTAGACACAGGCAGTTTATCCAGTCCCACTAAAAACACCAGATTAGTCCCCACCCCATAACAGGTGCAAGCAAAGGCAGTATTAAGAACTAAGAAAAATAGCTAACGTCCCCACATCATAAAAATATTTGAAAGAGTTCAAGAAGCAGTATACAAACCACCTGGACCTCCCAAAAATTGTCACAACCCATGGCAACATGGTTTCCAGAGCAGTTCGCTCCTGCCATTTCGCACTGCTATGACCACTATGATAAGGTCCTAGATGCATCTGGAAAACCAACAGAATGCAGATTTAGTATCCACAGACTTTTGCAAAAGCCTTCGACAAGTTGCGACCATGGTTTAATAACACAAAATTGCGTGCAAAGGAGATAACTGGCTAAAGTAGGCAGATGGAACTTTCTAACCAATCGCACACAAAGTGTAGTGGTAAACAGAGTTTAAATCATGAGCCATAGTAAGATCTCTGTCCCACAAGTTGCACTGAACTTGGCACCTAACCTGTTCCTTATTCTCATATCAGACATAATAGAGTGTAAACCACAGCACTGTATCCAAGCTTTGCAGACGATACTAAGATCAGCATGAGAGTGTCATCCATTGAGGACACGGCCCAAAGCTCCAAGAAGAAATAAACCAAGTATGCTAATGGGCAACAGAGAACAATAATGATGTCAATAAGACAAATTCCAACTACTCCCGTTATGGAAAACTGGAGGAAATAATAACTAGACTGCGAGTATACTACAAACTACAATCACAACAATAGAGCGGAAAAGTAAGTGAAAGACCTGGTGTGTGGTAATGGCCGAAGACCTCACCTTCATGGACCACAACAATGCCACTATCGTCACATCTGCTATGAAACCTGATAGGATGGAAAATGAGAACAATCAAGACAAGAGATGCTAAGCCAGTGATGATCCTTTTAAATCACATATTCTCTCTAGCAGGTAATACTGCTGGTACATTCACATTCTCCATTCAAGCAGGTAAAATTGCTGATCTAAGAATGTATCAGAGAACTTTAACTGCACGTGAAAGTTCCATCAAACACCTTAACTACTGGGAGC
Organism: Cherax quadricarinatus; assembly: GCF_026875155.1. Lineage (NCBI taxonomy): Eukaryota > Metazoa > Arthropoda > Malacostraca > Decapoda > Parastacidae > Cherax > Cherax quadricarinatus. The sequence goes on along the minus strand of NC_069401.1, from coordinate 74,645,519 downwards.
GCCTGTAAGCACTTGACTTGTACTGCGTGTTTGCAGTGACATGATATTGACTTGTACTCACTAGAGCGCAGGCGTGAGAGATTATATCATATCTATACCTGGAAGATTCTGGAGGGACTGTCCCCCTAATATGCCAACACCGCAATCACTCTATAAACGAAAGCAAAAGACTAGGCAGGTTGATGCAACAAACCCACAGTGAAAAAAGGGGCGTCACTGGCACACTAAGAGAAAACGCCAAATAAGTGTGCCGGGGCCCAAGACTGTTTTCAACAGCCTCCACCTAAGCAATAAGGGTCATTACGGGAAGACCCCTGGTTTGTCTTCAAGAGGGTAGCGTGGACAGACTACCTAAAGACGGGCCCGGAATCAGCCGGGCCCTGTGTTCGTACGTATGGATTGCGTGTGCGCATCATGTAACAGCCTCATTGATCAGTGCCCTGATCCACCGGAGGCTGGAAACCCCCAGGGAATGGAGAAAGCGGAGTGCCGTAAGTTTTACTTTTTCGATGCAAAAAAAAATTTTTTTAAACGAGAATTTAAAGGATTTTTTATTTTGCTAAGTTTTGGGGTTAACTGAAAAAATTTTTGGGGGGGAAAAAAAAAAAGGGGGGGAAAGGGGGAGGAAAAAAGGGAAAAAAAGGGGGGGAAAAAAAGGGGGAAAAGGGGGGAAAAAGAAAAAAGGGGGGGGTAAAAGGGGTTAAAAAGGGGAAAGAAAATACCACTCCACAAGGGGAGGAAAAGCCAAAATACAAAAAAGGGCCAAAAAAAGAAAAAAAAAGGCTCAAGTTTTTTTCTGATTTTTTTGGGGAAAAAATTTTTGAGTGAAAATACAAGGTTCCGGGAGGTATATCACCGCTACACACACAGTTCCCTGGAGGATATCACCTGCACACACACGTCCTGAGGGTATATCACCGCTACACACACTTTCCTTTGGAGGTATATACCTCTACACACACGTTTCTGGGTATATCCCCGCAAACACACACGTTCCTGGAGGTATATCACCACTACACACACGTTCCGGGAGGTATATTCACCTGTTACTTCCCTGGGGTATATCACCAGCTACACTACGTTCCTGGTATATCACCTCTACACACACGTTCCGGGAGATATCACAGCTCCCAACACTTCCCTGAGTGATCACCTGCAACACACTTTCCCTGGAGTATCACGCTACACACAAACGTTTCCCTGGGGGTAAATCACCGCTACCACACGTTCCGGAGTGTATATCACCTCTACACACACTTCCTGGGTAAATCAAAAGCTACACACACGTTTCCCGGGAGGTATATCACAGCTACCACACTTTCCCGGGAGGTATATCACAAGCTACACACACGTTCCTGAGGTATATCACCAGCTACACAATTCCTGGGGGTTTATTTTCAAAGCAAACACACACGTTCCCTGGAGGTAATATCACCAGCTACACAACGTTCCTGGAGGTAATCAGCGCTACACACACGTTTCCCTGGAGGTAATATCACAGCACAACACTTCCCGGGAGTTATACACCGGCACACCCCGTTCCCTAGGATAATCACCGCTCACACACTTTCCTGAGGTATATTCCAGCAAACACAAAACGTTCCCTAGTAAATCCCGCTACACAACTTTTCCCTGGAGGTTTATCACCTGCTACACACACGTTCCTGGGGTAACACATGCTACACACGTTCCCTGGAGGTATATCACCGCTACACACACGTTTTCCCTGGAGGTATACACCTGCTACCACACTTCCCTGGGGGATCCCACTAAAACACACGTTTCCCTGGAGGTATATCACCGCTACACACACGTTCCCTGGAGGTATATCACCGCTACCCCACGTTCCCTGGAGGTATATCCCCAGCTACACACACGTTCCCTGGAGGTATATCACCGCTACAACACACTTTCCCTGGAGGTATATCCCCTGCTACACACACGTTCCCTGGGGGTATATCACCACTACACACACGTTCCCTGGAGGTATATCCCCAGCTACACACACTTCCCTGGAGGTATATCACCACTACACAACGTTCCCGAGGTAATATCCGCACACACACGTTCCCGGAGGATACACAGCTAAACACGTTCCCTGGAGGATATACCTTTGGGCACACACGTTCCGGAGGTAATCACCGCTACACAACGTTCCCTGGAGGATATACAGCAACACCACGTCCCGGGAGGTAACCCGTTGCCACACGTTCCCTGGAGGTAATCAGCCTGCTACACACTTCCCTGGGGGGTAATACACTACAACACGTTCCCTGGAGGTAATCCCTGTCACCACGTCCCTGGGTAATCACCGCTACACACACGTTCCTGGGGATATCCAGCTACACAACGTTCCCTGGAGGTATATCACCTGCCACCACGTCCTGGAGGTAATCACCTGCTACACACGTTCCCTGGAGGTATATCACCAGCTACACACACGTTCCCTGGAGGTATATCACCTGCTACACACACGTTCCCTGGAGGTATATCACCAGCTACACACACGTTCCCTGGAGGTATATCACCAGCTACACACACGTTCCCTGGAGGTATATCACCAGCTACACACACGTTCCCTGGAGGTATAGCAGATAAGAAATACTATCATCACGCAACAAATATGTCTTTGAAAGGGAGGAAAGATGCCAGATTAAAAAAAATTAATTGAAAACCACGAACCAAGTCAAAATGTTTTTTGAGCGAAAAGATTATGCTTGTCACAACTACTCGACCCTGTGTGACAAAACTTCGGAGATTGGAAAATAACCAAAACGTAGAGGTGGTCCTCACGGACACCACCAGCTACGGCCTTTGATAAATGCGCAATCATGGAGGGAAGCCCATAAATTAAGATGAACAGGTAAAACATAACAAGCAGGAAAATGGATATAAAGAATACAGCACCAAAAGTAGTTTAAACAAAGCATATTCCAGGTTTAGCAAAGTAAAACGCTTAACACCCCAAGGCACGGTCCTGGTGCTTTCACTGTTTCTCATCCTCAGAGTATACAGATAAAAACACTAACCACAGCTTCGTATAATCCTTTGAGGATATCAAATTGAACATGAAAGTCTTTTAGTGAGTAATGGAAAATAACATGATGTTCAATGAGGACAAATTTCAACTGCTCAGTTATAGTAAGAACTCGAAAGGAGATCTAAATATATAACACAAGAGGACTATTTCAATGAACGAAAAGAAAATGCAAAAGACTTCGATTTAATATTTGTTAGAGAACACTGTAAGGCAATTACAGCGAAGCCCCCCCCCCCCCCCAAAAAAAAAAAAAAAAAAAAAAAAAAGAGTAATGAGAATTTACAAAACAAGAGAAAAAAAAATGCCAAGGTACACCAAATATTTGTGATTTCTGTTAGGTGTGAAAGGCCTGTTAGGCTGACCGATACTAGTGCTGAAAAGGTACAGAAGATTTTTTTGATGCCTGCTGAAATCAGTACTGGGAATGCCTCACAGTACTTGGAATGTACTCTCTGGGCATTTGAAAATACTTGAAATCCTAGTCCCAAATATGGACATTACCATAACAACGTACTAGAGCAGTGGTTCCCAACATTTTTTTACTCCCGCACCCCTATAAAATTTTTGCTCTAGCCTCGCACCCCCTACAATTTAAACTTTGTTCAAGGATAAAGGATGTGGAATCATACTAAATTTTATCAAAAGAAGATATTTATTTCACTTTCTAATATAATATGTGAACAAAAATCAGACTTACAGAAAAGAAACATATCACAGAATGATATTTGAATACACCTTACAAAAATAATAACTTACTTGAAATATATACAAAAAAGTCAAATCAAGAACTACCTTTCAAACCTTTAGAAAGGAATTTTATTTTTTAATATGTAAAAAATCAAACATATGGACAAGAAAGGATGTCTCCGATTAACATTTGAATATACCATACAAAAAATAGTTACTTTCTTTAAATATGTGCAAGATAATAAAATCAAAAGGCTGACTTCCAAAAAGTTTGCGAATCTATTTTAATTCAATGACTCTTCTCGCACCCCCTGGAATGATGTCTCGAGCACCCCCTGGTTGGGAACCCCTGTACTAGAGTGAGAGATAAGTAAGAAAGTATAAAAAAGACCCAATGAATGCAATAAGAGAACACTGTGTCAACATCCGTAGTCCAGGATATTTGCTGCTAGCACATGTCAGAAATATTGCTGGAACAAGTGTGGTTTTTCAGAGGAAACTGGATTAGTACCTTCGCCAAGTGATAGATTAACCAACAGTAACAGACTAGTTGAAAAGGAACTCAAAAAAATAAACTTGACTTCACTAAGTGAATCCCATAAATAATGAAGCTGAATATAAAGTGACCGAGAGAGCTAAAACTCAGTTCCCCAGAGGAGAAAAGTTCACGACATACAAGATACGCAAGGGCATCATTTTCCCGTAGTATAAAACCCTTACCATAACCATTACAGTAACCTTCCGTTGACTCAACGACCAACCGTCTGAGTCACGTCGTTCAAAATGTGCTGACTGACACTATTTCAAAACACCCACTACAGGTACTGCCACCCCTGTCGTTTTACGAGTGTACCAAGAAAGTACGCTGCGGCACGTCCACATATCAGTAATTAACGATAACAGCCACGGAGTATTTCACCTAACCACGAATCGAACTCCCACATGAAATCACAACGGACAAAGAAAAACTGTCACAATAAATTTGGACCTGAGAACCCCACACACACCCACACCCACCCACACACCCACACACACACACACACAGCACACACACACACAAGACACACAAACACACACACACACACCCCACACAATACCACACACACACACACACACACATACCACACACACAACACACCACACACACACACACACACACACCCACACACACCAAAACACACACAAGACACACACACAACACACACACAATACCTTTT
>NC_069401.1:74576958-74640075 GCF_026875155.1 Cherax quadricarinatus | reverse complement strand
TTCTGAAGAAAATACCAAACAGACCTACAAGTAACTCAGAGGAAAAGGCACTCCCCAGGACACACAGTGTCTCATCAGTCGATTGCTGCATCTTCAATAAAGGTAAGTGTCATTTATTCTTCATTAGTAGAGTAGTACATGCACAATATATATTGTGCATGTACTCCACTCAAATTATTTGCATGTATCCTTCCTCTTTGTGTGTTAGGAAAATGATATTTCTCATGTGGTAAAATTTTTTTTTTTCAAACTTTTGGGTTGTCTTGGCAAACGGATAATTTTGATTTCCATTATTTCTTGATGGGGAAATTATTCACATAGCGAACAATTCGCAAAACAGCCAGCCCTCTTTGCAACATTAAGGTCGCAAAATGATCGGGGTCCACTGTACTTTTAAACTTTCATCAACATTCAACACTTTCACCACACTCAACACATTAGTCCACATTTGCATTTTGCAGAGGTGCTCTCAGAAACAACAATTTAAAGCAAATACGTATAAAGATACACAAACATATCCCTCCAAACTGCCAATATCCCAAACCCCTCCTAATATGCAGGCTTTGTACATCCCATATTCCAGGACTCAAGTCCGACTATATGAAAATAACCGTTTCCCCTCCCTGAATCCCTTCACTAAATAAACCCCTGCACACACTCCAACAGATCGTCAGGTCCATGTACATTCGTCTCCATTCACTCCTATCTCTAACACACTCCGCACGCTTGCTGGAAGTCCAAAGCCCCTCGCCCACAAAACCTCCTTTACCAACCCTCCTCTTTCCCAACCCTTTTCGAGGATGCCCCTACCCCTCTTTTCCTTCCCCTATAGATTTATATGCTATTCCATGTCATTCTACATGGATCCAAGTATTTATCCAACCTAAATTGGAAACTACCCTACCAAGCCATATGCTTTTAGAACATAAGAAAGGAGGAACACTGCAATAGGCTTGTTGGGGCCCATAATAATCAGTCCTTTCACAAAACACCCACTAAATCATAACTGCTACCCAAGCAATAAGCCTTTGATAGAACCCTATTACTCATTGCCACCCAATTCAAATCCAATCCCCTCACACACATGGCAATTATCCAAAAACTAAGAAAAAAAATTTTGAAACTACCCAATGTTATAGCTTGGAACACCCTACAAGGCAGAACTGTTCCACATTTAATTTATGTTATTTATTTATTTATTTATTTTAGTAATTTTACATACATACAGGCTGTACAGAAAAAAATACAGGTAAGAGCACATGCCACAGCCCACTTATATGCATAGCAATTACGGGCTGGCTTAAATAAACTTAAGATTAACAAAGCAATGATGAAATCATGCTAAGACATTTTTTTAAACAGAGTAACTATAAAGCACAAATGAGTATTACAAAGACAGGTCCTATGGTTGGCATGCATTGCTGTACATACAGTAGAATGGAGTATTCTGTTAGGTAGTGGATATTTAAAAAATAACAAGTTAGATTGGACCCAGGTTTTAACATTTTATTGATCTAATTGTGAGTTACATTTTAGGATATACAATTTAATAAGGTTCAGTTATTCAGCAATTATTTGGTTTTGGGTGAGTAAGTGATCTTTGATAAAGAACTTGAATTTATACACAGGTAGTGTTTCTTCTTTTATATTTTACAGGTAATAGAATTCCAGATTTTTAAGGGCCTTTTATGTGCATTGAGTTTTTTGCATAGCGTAGATGGGACCCGAGGAACAACAAGAGTGTTCAGTGCCTTGTGTAAGGTCATGTGTTCTGTTGAGGTTGTCAATGAGATGTTTGAGTGGAGGGATATATCAGAGTTAATTGATTTCTATGATGTAATAGGAGGGCAATAATAAGTATGGATGTTTTGTATGTGAGTAGGTTGAAGTGGTTTTGAATATTGGTGGAGTGGTGCCAGCTTAGTGAGAATTTAGTTATCAATCTAACTGGCAGCCTTTTGTTGGGTAATTAGTGGTCTGAGAAGTTACATATAGTTGTTAGAGGCCCCATGCACAAATCCAAAAGTGAGATAGGGGTAAAAAAAGATGGGATAAAGGGCCAGGAGGGCTGACTGTGGGAACATAGTACTCGTAACCATCGATAGTATGCGCTACAGTCTTTGGAAATTGTTCTTAGAAATATTGTTGAATATGTGATTAAATTTGAGTCTAATAGCAAGGTGATTTCCTAAGAATTTTCGCCATCTGTATCAGCTTTGTATAGTATCCTTATACGTTATGTTAAGAGTTACATCTGTAGCTCTCTGTTAACCAAACTGAATGAAGTAGTTTTGTTCAATGTTTAGTGTAAAGTTTGTTAGTCCCTGCATCCAGGTAGATTAATTTCTTGTAATACGGTATTTACAGTATTGGCTAGCGTGACCTGGGCTCCGGGGTTGAGAGAAGACATATGTAGTGTCATCTGCAAAAAGTGTGGGTTAGAGTAGTTGCGAAGCATTTGTAGGCTCATTTAGGAATAGAGAAATGAAAGAAGGGCCAAGGACACTATCCCTGTGGACACCAACTTTAATTGGTTTTGCGTACACATATCTGTCTTCTGTTGCAGAGTATGACATGAGGTAGTTGAGGAGTGCCCTCTAATCCAAGTGTGACAATTTTACGGGAGCAAGTCGTGGTCAACGTATCAAAAGTTTTACGTAAGTAAAGAAACCCAGTGGGACTTCTTTTTTCTCTTTTGCAGTGTATATATGTTCTAGCAGTGTATAATACATCTTAGTATTTTTATTGGCCTGAACCAAATTGGCGGGGGTTGAAAATTTTTTTTGGGAGATGAGGTAGGAGTAGATTATTTATAAATTTAAATTTTTGAAGTTTTTTAGGGGGTGAAAATTGGATATTGGCCTATAGTTATCAACTCTGTTTGGCCCTCCTTATGGATCGGGGTGACCTTGCTATTTGGAATGTGGGGAAGGTGGAGGATTCAAGGTTTTGTTAAGAGTGTTGAAAAATGTTTGGGTGATAGATTGGACACTTTTTTGTATATAAAGGGTGGAAGGTATTTAAATTTCTGCCTTGTTTTTAGTGCTTTGATAAAAAGGGGAGATTTTCGTAGGGGTTTAGTCGGCAGGAAGTGTGTTGGGTAGTTGCCTGGGGTATCATTTGGGTGGGGTATCTGATTGGGATTTTTTTGGGAAAGTTTTGTCCATAGTGGAGAAGAAACATTGGTCTTTTTGCGTTTTGTTGGTGGGGGGGGGTTTCATCTGATTTTGCTAATTTTATTTCGCTATTTCGTGATATCTTTTTTGTTTCCAGAATTTCTGATAGGGTCTTCCAGGCCTTTTTTTTATCACCTTTTAAGTTGGATTTTTGTTCTCATAATACAATTTTTTTGCCCTTCTTATCAGGGGTTGGATTGACGAGTAAGTTTTGTTTGGTCTCGGTTATGTGCCCTTTCTGTCTGTTTTTCATATCGGTGTTTTTTTTTTATGGATTTGAGAATCTGGGTTTTAGCCAGGACTGTTCAGTCTCTTAGTGTCATCTTTTTAGTTTTTTTTGGGGGCATGCTTGTTAAGAGGTATTGGGTCTTTTCTTAGAAAATTATTAAAACATTCGTCAATTCGTAAGTTTCAGCCATTCCCATCAATGTTTGTTATGCTGTTTAATTTAATTTAAGGGTGCCTCTTTGGAAGTCTGAGGTGACATTATATGTCTTGGGGTATTTTACCAGAGTTGTTAGAGAAAGTATAGTGGTCGGGGATTACTATGATTATCCTGTTTTTAAAGGGGATTTTGGTGTTGGCCAGATGTGGTCATAGGGAAACATAGTCCCTGTAACCTTGTGGGTTTTGTTACGTTGGTACAACATGCATTATCATAGTGTTTGTAATTTCAGTAATGTAGGGCCTGGTCTTGCAGGAGTTTTATTTTTAAGTCCCCCTGAGAGTAGTAATATCTTTTCATGCGTGCATCGTCTCATACTTCCTAGTTTTGACTAAATTGGCAATGTTTGATTGTGGAACTCGTAGATGTTTTCACTGGAGGGGTTTTTTGTAGGTTTTTTGGATTTAATTTAGCTATTATATTTTCCCCATGTTCATCCCTTGTGCAAGTATTGTGTTAACCCTAGTTGGTTAGTAGTATACAGCTGTGCCACCCCCTTGTTGGTTGGCCTACAGTTTGTAGGCTGTGTAACCAGGAAGGGCAAGACATCTGTAGTTCAGGCTTTACCATTTTTCAGTTGTGAAGAGGGACATTTTGGCATGAAAGGAATTTAGAACTATGAGGTCCGTAATGCTTGTTAAAGATTGATATTGTTTTTTAAAGATAGTTAGTTGTTGTTGGCTCTGAGAATGCCTTTGTTGTTCGCTGTTTTTAATTACAGAACTTTTTTGATTCATTTTATCTTTCAATGAATTTTTGGTACGGGATAAATGCTTGTAATCATAAGATTTGTAGTGAATCTATAGTTAAATTAAGTAAAAAACAAAGTAAATATTCAAAAGCAAAAAAAAATAGCCCCCAATTATTTAACAAATGTAAAAAAAATGAGCTAAGGTATTTTTAAAGCAAAATAAAGGAGACAATATGAAAGGGACTAAAAATAATTTGTGGGAACAAAAAAAAGTGATGATCAATAAAGGAGCTTGGGAAAATGATAGTAGGTAGTACTTTAAAGGGGAATTTTTTAAAATAAATTTAATATAAAATTATAAAAAAAAAGGGCAAAAAAAAGTTGTGGTGAACAATAAAGTGGGGAATCAAATAAATGAGCTTTTTGGGTAAAATGGGAAAATAGTGAACTTATTTTCTTTTTGCACCTGAGAAAAAGCCCTTGATTTTTTTTAAAAAATTGGAAAATAAGAAAAAGGGAGTTATATAAAACTAAAAAAAAGGAAAAAAATATATAAAGGGACTAAAATTTAAATAATGGGAAACAAAGTTAAAAGGGAAGATAGTAACTTTAAATAATTTTGGTTTAGGAGTAAGACTGTTGTAAATTAAAAAAGTTAGCAGTTTATTGCACAATTTAAAAAAAAAAAAAGAGGTGTTGGTACTAGAGCAAAAGATAGTTTTGGGACTTTTCAAAAAAGTAATTGGAAATACACTAATTGCACACAATAAAAAGTGACAAAAAAACAAGTAGTGGAAACAAAAAATTTAAATGGCAGGTAAGAACAAGAATAATATTAATTTGGATAAGATTTGATTTTAACACAAAATTTTTGAGCAATTTAAAAGCATAAGAAAGAAGTAAAAAGTATTTGGGGGTAGTTGGGATTTGCTATGATGAAAAAAAAATAATAAAAATAATAATCACAATATAATATAACATTACACAATGCACCACACGTAATATGTATTAAGGGCCTTACCAATCTGTTACGAAATGTCGCTTTTCAAGGGAAAGGAGAGAAATCATGTTCGTTTGAGATGGGTTTTTGTTTTCCCGTTGTGTTTTTTCCCCCTTTCGTATTTTTTCCCCTCTCGCGTGAAACATGATGATTTTTTTTCCTGTTTAAGTTTTCTCAGCCTGAACGAAGGTTTTCGTTTTCTTTTTTAGACAAATCTTTATGTACACTCCATTTTTCATTGTAATTGCTGATTTAATTAGGCCTTTCTTTTATTGTATGAATGAAGTCTGATCATTTTAATGGGGTTTTCTTCCCGGGTTTTTCCCAGCAAACGGTTTTTTTGATTTCATTGTTTTGCACGAGACTTGTACGTGGTCCCGTATTATCCGTAGCGTTCTTGCACTGTTTGTTTTGTCACTTGGAATTGTGGACGTTTATTATAACGCATCGACACTTTTCTTGTTCAGTTTTTTTCGTCTTGGGAAATCAAGGTATTCTTTAGTCGAGTTGCATGTTCTGTTTTCCCTCCTTGATTGCTTCTTCAACCTTCATATTTATTGTAGTTATTTGTTCGGTGTGACTGGCAAGCTGCTTTCAGAGTATTTTCGTTCAACACTTCCTGGTAATTCTCTTTTAAGGTTTTGGATCTTGTTCGAGGTTGGTTACTTGGATTCTCGTCGCTCGAGTGTTGCTTTTTTTCTTTGATTTCGTTTTCTAGAGCAAAGATGTAGTCCCCTTTATTTGTCAGGGAAAAATCATACCTGAGTATCATGGGTAATCCTTTTAAAGGGGGTGGAGTTGGGGGGGAGTCAGCCCTGTTTTTGTTTTTTGTTTTCCCTGGGGGGCGGCGTGAGGGGGGTTGATGATACACCGGGGTCCTGCCCGGGTAGACAAGTCAGTTCTAGGGTCCTTGCGTTTTTTCTTTTTTTTAATGATGTTGTTTTTTCTGCGATTCCTTTTTTAGAAACACTGAATAATACTTGTAGGGAATGGAGAAGGCTTGTTTTCTCGAGCTTGGTTAAGTGTTGTCTGGCAGAGGAGGCAGTGTTTGGGTTTGCAGGGGTGTCTTCCCTTTAAACTTCTAAATTTTATCAAAATTTGGGTTTCATTCTTTGTATGCTTGGGTCATTTTGTGGGCTCGTGGGTTCATGTAGTTGAACTTTCACAAAGGGCCCTCACAAGTTTTGAGACGTGTTTTTGGGAAAAAGAGCTGGGAGGATCCCCGCTCCGCTATTCACAATACCCCTACACCAATGTTCATTTATACATTTTATTAGTGCTTTGCTTTTTTGGCCTTTTTTTTTATGTAAATCTATATTTTAAAACCCTTTTTAGGTCCGTCCCGTAATTCGGGTTTTCATTCAGGGGCCAAACCGTAGATCTATGCCAAAATTCTAGTGGCGTCAAATTTAGCACGAGAAGGCTGGTAGGCCTACATCTGAGAGAATGGGTCTGGGTGGTCAGTGTGCACACCATAGAAAAAATCTGGACGCCCGTATGGCATTGTGGGAACGCCAGCAAAGTAGCTTTGTTCATTGGGGCCTGGCGGCAAGGAAGCTCTCACTCCCCACTCACTCTCCGGGCGAATTCTGACTCTCCTCTTCACAACTTACAGTTCTAAGACTGATGGAAGTGGAGCTGAAGACGAATTCTATGGTTTTGAACCATATGGTACCATTGTGCCATATGGTACAATGGTACCATATGGTACAATGGTGCCATGTCATACAATGGTATCATATGGTACAATGGTATCATATGGTAGAGTGGTACCATATGGTACAATGTACCATATAGTACATTGTACCATATGGTACATTATACCATATGGTACAGGGTACAGGAACCCTAATGGAAATAAGTCTGTCTGACTTTTTTTTGGGTTATCCTAGGTTCTCCAAACATATGCTGCTAAGTATGATATTCTATATAACTATTTGTGTATAACTAAATAAACTTACTTATGATGCCACATGCACTTGAGTAAGTTTATTCAGGTGTACAGAAATACAATTACATAGATTATCATACATAGCAGCATATGTATAAAATCCTAGGATAACCCAAAAGTCAGGGTGACTTATTTCCATAGTTATCCCTGTATCTGTACCATATGGTGTCCTGTACTGTATGGTACCCTGTACCATATGGCACCCTGTGCCATATGGTACCATGTACCATATGGTACCCTGCACCATATGTTATCCTGTACTGCATGGTACCCTAGACCATGTAGTACAATGTACCATATGGTACCCTGTAACATATACTGTGTACCATATGGTCAATAGGTGTTGGTGGCATGAGACACCAGCCAAGACTGAGTGAGTGGAGACACAAGCTAGCTACTGACTCCGCAGTTTCCGAGACAAAGTGCTTTGTCATCCACCTCAAGGAACACGTCAAGTTCCTGTACTCTTGTAAATATATAATAGAACATTACTAATATACAACATTTTTGCATATTTTTGTTGTAAACAACTATTGTAAACAAAATAATAATGAAAATATTAGTGTTTATTGTGTTGAATACAACAGTACCATATAGTACCATACAGTACAATGAACCATATGGTATCATTGTACTGTATGGTGCAATGTACCATATGGTACCATTGCATCATATGGTACCATAAGGTACCATTGCACCATATGGTGCCATTGTATCATATGGTATCCTTGAATCATATAGTGCCATTGTATCATGTGCCATTGTACCATATGGTACCATTGTATCATAGGGTGCCATTGTACCATTTGGTACCATTGCACCCTATGGCACCATTGTACCATTTGGTGCTATATGGTACTGGTGGCTAAAGCTCCCGCTTCACACACAGAGGGCCCGGGTTCGATTCCCGGCGGGTGGAAACATTTCGACACGTTTCCTTACACCTATTGTCCTGTTCACCTAGCAGCAAATAGGTACCTGGGTGTTAGTCGACTGGTGTGGGTCGCATCCTGGGGGACAAGATTAAGGACCCCAATGGAAATAAGTTAGTCCTCGATGACGCACTGACTTTCTTGGGTTATCCTGGGTGGCTAACCCTCCGGGGTTAAAAATCCGAACGAAATCTTATCTTAACACAATAACCGCACTAATATTTTCATCATTTTGTTTACAATAAACTTGTAAACAAGTTTTGTAAGCAATATAATGATAAACAAATTAGTGCAGATATTGTGTTGAATACAATGAGTGTACACTTATACAATATACATTATACTGGTCTCACAGGCCACAAATGTTATTAGAAAAAAGAAAAAATTAGAAAAGAAAAGAAAGAAGTATAAAAAACGTAAAGTAAAAAAATGGGATTTTGCGGAAGTCACAGATGTTGCCGCCACCTGGTCATTTTGGGTCAACTTCCCACCGCTGTATCTTGGTAAGTACTGATCAGAAAAAAAAGTTTCTTTTTTTGTCTTATTACCTTCACGAAAATATACGTACTCTTTAATTCTGTAAGAAAAGATTTTTTTTTTTTTTTTTTTTTTTTTTTTTTTTTTTTTTTTTTTTATATAAATTTCCTGGACACTGGAGCACCACTTCAGATTTTGGCCTTGAACCCTGAAGGGGTTAAGCTAGGGAAGTGACCCCTGAAATGACCTAGAGTCTTTATGGAGGGGGATTACCCTTCCAAACAATAACCTCTCTTCCCTCTCTCCTCCCTGTCTTCCATTCATCAACAACAGCCTTCAATAAAGGTAACTGTCATGTTGAATGTTCATTCTTTTGTGCTCTGGTGGCCTGGTGGTTAACGCTCTCGCTTCACACGGTGAGGGCCTGGGTTCGATTCCCAGCCAGAGTAGAAACATTGGACGTGTTTCTTTCCACCTGTTGTCTATGTTCCCCATCAGTAAAATGGGTACCTGGGTGTTAGTCGAATGGTGTGGGTCGCATCCTGGGACACTGACCTAAGGAGGCCTGGTCACAGACCGGGCCGCGGGGGCGTTGACCCCCGGAACTCTCTCCAGATAATCTCCAGATGTATATCTATAAGGTAAAAAAAAATTGTTGTTGATACTTCTGGGTGTCTGGAATGAATTAATTGGATTTACAGTATTTCTTATGGGGAAAATGGATTTGAAAATCGTCAATTTCGATAATAGTCACACATCCAGGAACGGATTAATTACGAGAAACAAGGGACCACTGTATGTATTTCTTATGGGGAAAATTAATTCAGCTAACGATAAAATCGGTTAAGGACAAGCTCTCTGGAATGGATTAAAATCGTTAGCCGAGGATCCACTGTACTTGTGGTTGAGAATTTCAATGCTTAAGTTGGTAAAAATGTTATGGAGGGAGTAGTAGGTAAATTTGGGGTGCCAGGGGTAAATGAAAATGGGGAGCCTTTAACCCGTAAATGATCCAAACGTATACACGTATATACGTTCCTACCGCTAGTGTCCCAAACGTGTATAAACGTTTTATTTTTCCTGCCTTCAAATATGGCACAATAAGCCTGAGGTGCCTTGTCAGCATACAATGGGTCATAACACACAGTGTGCACTGTATTAAAAAAATCTGGGACCACTTAGTACCTTGTGGGAGTAACAGTTCAAATGAGTGCTTGCTAGAGCAAACGGTGCAGCAAACACCTGGGATTCACTGATTTCATGTGGTATTAACTCTCCCATATTAAGAGGAAAGTGATGTTGATCCTGAGTTTAGTGGCTTTGAGGTGGATATGGCCATAAGTGGTCGAGGAAATATCAAAAAACCTCAATAATAACCCATGTGCAACATTTGTGCAATACTCTTTCAGAATGTCTTATAACCTATGCCCTAGTAAAGAGAAACAATTCTGGATCGTAATACTTGTTCAGCAGGCTGGTGGGCTGGCTGGCTGATTGGCTGGCTAGCTGCGCGGCTGGCTGGCTGCTGGCGGCCTGGCTCCGTTTGTTTGCCTGTGTCTGTCTATCTCTATCTCTGTCTATCTGTCTCTGTCTATCTCTGTCTCACAAGTACACATAAATACAAGTATACATAGTGTAAATTACCTAGGATAACCCAAAAAATCCAGACAAAATGCTCTACTCTGCTTGAAGATGTGAGTAAACGTGATGACCAGTCTTGTGGCTCTCTCTGAGACAGAGAGCTAGACAGATAGACAGGGAGCTTGACAGACAGACAAATAGAGAGACAAACATGTTTGTGTACCAGCGAAAACAAAGGGAAGGCGATGCTCATCAAATGTCACCTCTAATCTTATTTTATCAAGTGTTATCACTGCACCCTCACGTATGCTCATCAAATGTCAGCTCTTATCAAATGTTATCTCATCACATCACTGTCAGGGATGGACTTTGTTTTTCATGCTTCAAGGCAACTTATTATTACCTATTATTATTATTACATATTCCCTCCTTCCTCCTCCCTCCTTCCTCCTTCCTCCCTCCCCCCTCCCCCCTCCTCCTCCCCCCTCCTCCTCCCTCCCCCTCCCTCCCTCCTCCTCCCCCCTCCCCCTCCCTCCTCCTCCTCCCTCCCTCCTCCCCCCCCCTCCCTCCCTCCCTCCTCCTCCCTCCCCCTCCTCCCTCCTCCCTCCTCCCTCCTCCTCCCCCTCCTCCCCCCTCCCCCCTCCCCCCTCCTTTCCCTCCCCTCCCCCCCCTTCCCCTCCCTCCCCTCCTCCCTCCCCTCCTCCCTCTCCCCCTCCCCTCCCCCTCCCCCCCCCCCTCCTCCCTCCCCTCCCCCCTCCCCCTCCCCCCCCCCCTCCTCCCCCCCCCCTCCCCCTCCCCCTCCTCCCCCCCCCCCTCCCCCCCCCCCTCCCCCCCCTCCTCCTCCCCCTCCTCCCTCCCCCTCCATCCTCCCCCTCCTCCCTCCCCTCCTCCCTCCCCCCCTCTCTCCCCCTCTTCCTCCTTCTCCTCCTCCCCTCCTCCCTCCTCTTCTCCTCCTTCTCCTCCCTCCTTCTCCTCCCTCCTTCTCCTCCCTCCTTCTCCTCCCTCCTTCTCCTCCCTCCTTCTCCTCCCTCCTTCTCCTCCCTCCTTCTCCTCCCTCCTTCTCCTCCCTCCTTCTCCTCCTCCTTCTCCTCCTCCTTCTCCTCCCTCCTTCTCCTCCCTCCTTCTCCTCCCTCCTTCTCCTCCCTCCTTCTCTCCCTCCTTCTCCTCCCTCCTTCTCCTCCCTCCTCCTCCTCCTCCCTCCTCATTATTATATACTTCCACATATCCAAAACATTGCTGGGACCTATAAATACTTTGTATATATTCCAAGACAGTAGTAAATTGCCATGGCAGGTGTAAATGTCCACCTGCCAGTGTGTTTGTGACAATTTAAATATAATTTCAGTAACTAATACTAGTGTCAGAACAAAGATTGGTTATGAAATGACAAGAACTACTATAAATTGTAATTATCAGAACTTGAAAGTTATATAAAATAATATGAAAAATAGAGAAAAAGGTATATCGGCAACACTTCTGCAAGCGGCAGGACTCCATGTTGCCGTCACGTGAGCATCCAGCGCCAACTTCTCGGCCTCACGTCTCTGGAAGTACTGACCCTAATCTTTTTTTATCCAATAACACTGAGAAAAATGTGCTCTTTTACAGGTTAATTGAGCTATGTGTAGAAAGAGGTTTGGTAATAAGTAATATATATTTTATGAAGAAGAGGATAAATAAATATACAAGGTATGATATAGCACGTAATGAAAGTAGTTTGTTAGATTATGTATTGGTGGATAAAAGATTGATGGGTAGGTTCTAGGATGTACATGTTTATAGAGGGGCAACTGATATGTCACATCATTATTTAGTTGTAGCTACAGTTAGAGTAAGAGGTAGATTGGACGAAAGGAAAAGGGAAACAACAAGTAAGAGAGAGGTGAAAGTGTATAAACTAAGGGAGGAGGAAGTTAGGGTAAGATATAAGCGGTTATTGGCAGAAAGGTGGGTTGGTGCAGGTATGAGTAGTGGGGGGGTTTAAGAGGGTTGGAATAGTTTTAAAAATGCAGTATTAGAATGTGGGGCAGAAGTTTGTGGTTATAGGAGGGTGGGTGCAGGAGGAAAGAGGAGTAATTGGTAGAATGATGAAATAAAGAGTGTGATAAAAGAGAAAAGGGTAGATTATGAGAGGTTTTTACAAAGCAGAAATGTTATAAGAAGAGCAGAGTATATGGAGAGTAAAAGAAAGGTGAAGAGAGTGGTGAGAGATGTAAAAGGAGAGCAGATGATAAGAGTGGGAGAGGCACTGTCAACAAATTTTAATGAAAACAAGAAAAAATTTTGGAGTGAGATAAGTTAAGAAAGCCTAGGGAATGAATGGATTTGTCAGTTAAAAACAGTAGGGGAGTTAGTAGATGTGGAGCTGAAGGTATTGGGTAGATGGCGGGAATATTTTGAGGAACTTTTAAATGTTGACGAAGAAAAGGAGGCAGTCATTTCATGCACTGGCCAGGGAGATATTACATCTTTTAGGAGTGAACAAGAGCAGGTTGTGAGTGTGGGGGAGGTGCGTGAGGCGTTACATAGAATGAAAGGGGGTAAAGCTCCAGGAACTGATGGAATTATAACAGAAATGTTAAAAGCAGGAGGGGATATAGTGTTGGAGTGGTATGTATGGAAGAGGGGAAGGTACCTAGGGATTGGCAGAGAGCATGTATACTTCCTTTATATAAAGGGAAGGAAGACAAAAGAGATTGTAAAAATTATAGGGGAATAAGTTGATTGAGTATAGCAGGAAATGTGTACGGTAGGGTTATTATTGAAAGAATTAGAGGTAAGACAGAGAGTAGGATTGCGGATGAGCAGGGAGGCTTTAAAGTGGGTAGGGGATGTGTAGATCAAGTGTTTACATTGATGCATATATGTGAACAGTATTTAGATAAAGGTAGGGAAGTTTTCATTGCATTTATGGATTTAGAAAATGCATGTGATAGAGTGGATAATGGAGCAATGTGGCAGATGTTTCAAGTATATGGAATAGGTAGTAAGTTACTAAATGCTGTAAAGAGTTTTTTATGAGGATAGTGAGGCTCAGGTTAGGGTGTGTAGAAGAGAGGGAGAATACTTCCCGGTAAAAGTAGGTCTTAGACAGGGATGTGTAATTCACCATGGTTGTTTAATATAATTTATAGATGGTGCTGTGTAAAAGAAGTAAATGCTAGGGTGTTCGGGAGAGGGGTGGGATTAAATTATGTGGAATCAAATACAAAATGGGAGTTGACACAGTTACTTTTTGCTGATGATATTGTGCTTATGGGTGATTCTAAAGAAAATTTGCAAAGGCTAGTGGATGAGTTTTGGAGGGTGTGTAAAAGTAGAAAGTTGAAAGTGAACATAGATATAAGTAAGGTGATGAGGGTATCAGTTGATTTAGATAAAAAAAAAATGGATGTCACATTGGAGAGAAGGAATATGGAAGAAGTGAATGTTTTCAGATATTTGGGAGTTGATGTGTCATGGGATGGGTTTATGAAGGGTGAGGTTAACCATAGAATTGATGAGGGAAAAAAAGGTGAGTGGTGCATTAACCCTTTGACTGTCGTGGCCATATATGTACGTCTTACGAGGTACCGTATTTGACGTATATATACTCATAAATTCTAGCGGCTTCAAATCAAGCAGGAGAAAGCTGGTAGGCCCACATGTGAGAGAATGGGTCTGTGTGGTCAGTGTGCACCATATAAAAAAAATCCTGGAGCATGCAGTGCATAATGAGAAAAAAAAAACTCCGACCGTTTTTTTTTTTAATTAAAATGCCGACTTTGTGGTCTATTTTTGTATAGTATTTATGGTTGTGTATTCTCGTTTTCTTGGTCTCATTTGATAGAATGGAAAACATATAGAAATAGATGTGATTTTGATTGATTTTCCTATAAAAAGAACCTAGAAATGGAGCTCAAAGTAGAGGAAATGTTTGATTTTTGCCAATGTTTAAAAGTAAACAAATGATGCCATTGTCCAATAAATGTCCAACTAGCCATTCTAATATGCAGTCATGAATGGGTTGATGTTATATGTACAATTATTACAGTATTGCAGTAGTCTGCATAATAGTAAGTCTTCTATTTTTTGTTTGAATAAAAATTCAAAATAGAAAGCAAGAGTAATATCAGAGGGGCCTGGAGACATGACTGATGAGCAAAGAAAATGTTATTTTAGAGCCAGGAATGTCTGCATTGTTCATTCTGGACCTTATTTTGAAATTGTCATATTTTTTAGTTTTCATGAAATTGGCCAAATTGCAAATTTCTGACCACATTATTAGGTAATTGAAATCGGTAAATGGGCAGTTTCTTGTACTCAATCGATAGAAAAGATGAAGTTCTAAAGAAATAGCTATGAGTTTGGGCAACCAGAACAATGGAATTAGCCGAAAATAGGGCTCAAAGTGGGCAAAATCGTTGATTTGTAAACAGCGCCGAGGTCGCTAACTTCGCAAGAGCATAATTCCGTCAGTTTTCCATCAAATTTCGTTTTTATGGTGTCATTACAATCGGGAAAATATTCTCTATGATTTCATAAGAAAAAATAATTTTTTTTTTAAATTTTGCAACACCAGGAGACACCTCAGGATTGGGGGTTGCGACAGTCAAAGGGTTAAGGTGTATGTGGAGACAAAAAACATTATCAGTGGAGGCAAAGAAGGGAATGTATGAAAGTATATTGGTACCAACACTCTTATATGGGTGTGAAGCTTAGGTTGTAAATGCTGCAGCGAGGAGGTGATTGGAGGTAGTGGAGTTGTCCTGTCTAAGGGCAATGTGTGGTGTAAATATTATGTAGAGAATTCAAAGTGTGGAAATTAGGGGAAGGTGTGGAGTTAATAAAAGTATTAGTCAGAGGGCTGAGGAGGGGTTGTTGAGGTGGTTTGGTCATTTAGAGAGAATGGATGAAAGTAGAATGACATGGAGAGCATTTAAATCTGTAGGGGAAGGAAGGCGGGGTAGGGGTCGTCCTCGAAAAGGTTGGAGGGAGGGGGTAAAGGAGGTTTTGTGGACGAGGGGCTTGGACTTCCAGCAAGTGTGCATGAGCGTGTTAGATAGGAGTGAATGGAGATGAATGGTTTTTGGGACCTGGTGAGCTGTTGGAGTGTGAGCAGGGTAATATTTAGTGAAGGGATTCAGAGAAATCGGTTATTTTTATATAGCTGGACTTGGTTCTGGAAATGGGAAGTACAGTGCCTGGACTTTAACCCCTTTCAGGGTCCGTCCCGTAGATCTACGGCTTCACGTTGAGTGTCCAAACTGTAGATCTACGCCAAAATTCTAGCGCCGTCAAATTTAGAGCAAAAGCGCTCATAGGCCTACATGTGAGAGAACAGGTCTGCATGGTGGGTGTGCGCCATAAACAAAAAATCTAGGCGCCCACATAGCATTGTGGGAACACCGGCTCAGTTACCCTTGTTCACCATGCCTTGTCGCAAGTCAGCTCTCACTCCCTGGAAAATTGGGACTCTCCTCTTCCTATCTGATAGTTCTGACACTGATGGAAGTGGAAATGAAGACAAATTCTATGGCTTTGATCAGTTAGTGACCGAAAGGAATAACCAGGATATCGATAATAGTGCAAAAAACCCTGACGATCCTCAACGCAAGAGAAAACTAATATTTTCGCGTGGCCAGGCCTCTGACTTCAGTAATGATGATGATAGTGACGTGGATTGTGATTTTATTGTGCTTGACGATCATTCGAGTAGTGATAGGAATCATATTCACCAGTGAAGCGTCGGTATGTACGCCGCCGCATGCGCTCGGGTAGTGTACCCTATGCCGAGCCCAGGGGACAGAGTACATCCCGGAGTACATCCCGTGGCCCTACACCAGGTTTAGATAGTGATAGTGAGGATGATGTGGCTACACTTGGCATGGATAGACCACAGGCATCAGTAGATGGTGGTAGCGGTGATGGTAGTGGCACCGCCATGCATGACTCGCCAGCCCAGGCTGGGACCCTCGCTGCTGACTCGTCAGTTCAAGGACAAAGCGGAGCATCAGCCACCAGCCCACCACAACCACCTGCACAACCAGCCTATGATGTCCAGTATCCACCAGCAAACCGTATCTGGGATTGGCAGCAAAATCCCAATTTTGTTCCCAAGCCCCACCACTTTGATGACTCTCAAAGTGGAATTCTACCTACTTGTCCCCTTGGAACCACGGCCAATGAACTGGAATTCTTTGAATTATTCTTTGACCAGCCATTGATGGAAACTATTGTCAGGGAAAGTAATAAGTATTTTGAGTACACCATGGCAAATACGATCATATCACCACAGTCAAGACTACACAGGTGGAAAGAGACGACTGTTGCAGAAATGTATTTGCTTTTTGCAACAATAATGCTTATGCCTCATGTCTATAAGCATAACATAAAAGCATACTGGTCCACAGATCGGCTAATTTCTAGCCCGGTCTTCAGTGAAATCATCCCAGTGAACAGGTTTATCTTACTGTTACGTATGTTGCACTTCTCTGACAAAACCAGGCCTGACAGAAATGACAGGTTATACAAGATTAGAAATGTTTTCATGTATCAAACAAAAGTTCAGCATATACTTTTATCCATTCAAGAATCTTGTAATTGACGAGTCTTTGATTTTGTTCAAAGGTAGACTGTCATTCAAGCAGTATATACCGAGCAAGAGGAAACGCTTTGGTATGAAACTGTTTGTACTCTGTGACTGTGACAGTGGCCTGGTGTTGGATATTGTTGTATACACGGGAAGTAAAACATTGAAAGATACCAAGATGTTATTGGGTATCTCAGGTGACGTAGTGAGAAACATGATGGCACCTTATCTTGGTAAGGGGCATACATTATATACCGATAACTGGTACACAAGCCCATTACTCAGTGATTTCATGTGAGTGAACAAGACAGATGTGTGTGGCACAGTGCATTCTAATCGTAAACATATGCCCAGGCTGAGTGCAGGTGCTCGTGGTGATGATGTGCAGGTGTTTACTGCCAATGACATCATGGCATTACGGTGGCATGACAAACGAGATGTCATATTGTTGACAACCATTCACCGTAATGAAATGCAAGACAGTGGCAAAGTTGATCGAGTGACTAATGAACGTATTCGAAAACCAGTGACAGTGATTGATTATACACAAAACATGCGCTTGGTTGACAAATTTGACATGCAGATTGGTTTTGTTGATTGTGTTCGTAAGAGTTGCAAGTGGTACATGAAACTTTTCTTCCATCTCATGGACATTTCAATGCTCAATGCATATAATATGTACCAAGTAAAGACTGGCAACAGACCACCGTATGGTGAATTTTGTTTGTCTGTTGTCAGACAACTCATAATGAAGTACCAGGTAAGAACACCTGCTATACAACAAGGTCCTAGAATTACTCAGGATATACCCAAGCGTTTGAGGAGGGAAGGTGATCATTTCATAATACAGCTTCCTTCAACTCAGAAGAAATTTGCTCAGAAGAGATGCAGTGTCTGTGCACAAACAAAACGACGGCAACAAAGACGCAAAGACACTCGGTTTTTGTGTGAGGAATGTAAGGTGCCTCTGTGTATGGTGCCTTGTTTCAAGGAGTTCCACAAGCTCCAGCAGTTCTAAAACCATGTCCAGTGATAGTAAATATGTAAATATATGATAGAACATTAGTATTATACAAGATTTGTGCATGTTTATTGTAATAAACAACAGTGGTAAACAATAATATGATAATAACTTTAGTGTGGTTATTGTGTTCAATACAGTGAGTTTATATATATACATTATATACAGTATTGGTCTCTCAGGCCCCAAATGTTAGTAGGAAAAGAAAAAAATTGGAAAAAGAAAAAACTACAAAAACCGCTAAATAAAGTAATGTGCGTATGTGGAATTCGTTGATTTTGCAGCCACCACATCATTTTGGATAAACTTCTTGGCACTGTATCTCGGTAAGTACTGATCAGAAAAAAAAAATTTTGTCTTATTACCTTCACAAAAATACGCTCTTTAATTCTGTAAGATTTTTTTTTTTTTTTTTTTTTTTTTTTTTTTTTTTTTTTTTTTTTTTTTTTTTTTTTTTTTTTTTTTCAAAAATTTCTTGGACACTGGAGCACCACTTCAGATTTTGGCCTTGGACCTTGAAGGGGTTAAAGGAGGGGGTTTGAGATATTGGCAGTTTGGAGGGATGTGTAATAGGACGGTATACAGTAGGGCCCCACTTACACGGCAGGTTAGGTTCCAGGCTACCACCGTAAAGTGGACCACCCTTTTTTCCCCATATAAATGCATATAAACACTAGATAACAAGTTTACACTAACATATATTAAGTTAGCAGTAGAACTAGGCATCAGAAAACAATAAAAACGTAAAATACACACATAGTGCACTCATTACTTACCTTAAAATATTTGTAGTCTTAATCTAGGGTGAGACAAGTAGTATTTATTGTAAGAAATCAAGTGTGGTATGTATGGTAGTCAGCCAAGCTACCATACCAGGCCACCCCACGTACACATAATATTCTGTTACATTTAAGCATCCCAGAACAATAAAATGATATACAGGTCTTCCTCAACATTCGCGTTTTCAACTTTCGCGGGCTTCACACATTCGCGAATTCCCAACCGCCAAATTCCCAGCCGCCAAATCATGTTTAAGTTTACCGTCATGAGTCCTTACTACCCTCCCTCCGACCCCTGCAACTGGCAGCCAGCCCTCCCACCACTGTGTGGTGAGTGTTTTGCTTGTTCATTATTTACTATTAAACTACAGTATAAATAATGTAAATCCATCCATGACTGCATATTAGAATGGCTATTCGGACAGGTATTGGAAGGTGACATCATGTGTTTACTCTTGAACACAGCAAAGAATCAAACATTCCTACTACTGCTAATAATAATAATATTAACATAATAATAATAATAATAATAAATACGATAGAATTGAAGGAGGAAATTGTACAAAAATACGAGGGTTGAAGCAGTGGTGGAGGAAGTGGTTGACGCATCGTCAGTGTGGCTTTGTTTATGCTGGAGTGAGTATTAGTCTCCGTGCTCTTCCAAACATTTCACAATAATTCATTGTATTTGGTGCTTGTAGATTGAGTGACTGGAGTGGTAGAGACAGTGGTAGAGGCAGTGGTAGAGGCAGTGATAGAGGCAGTGGTAGAGGCAGTGGTAGAGGCAGTGGTAGAGGCAGTGGTAGAGGCAGTGGGTGAGGCAGCGGTTGAGGCAGTGGTAGAGGCAGTGGGTGAGGCAGTGGTAGAGGCAGTGGGTGAGGCAGTGGTAGAGGCAGTGATATTTACTAACATATATGTTATAAATAATAATAATAGTACATTATGAATAACATTTATTATTATTATTATTATTATTATTATTATAAATGTTATTAATATTAACATGTACTATTATTATTTATAACATATATGTTAGTAAATACCACTGCCTCACCCACTGCCTCTACCACTGCCTCTACCACTGCCTCTACCACTGCCTCTACCACTGCCTCTACCACTGCCTCACCCACTGCCTCACCCACTGCCTCACCCACTGCCTCACCCACTGCCTCACCCACTGCCTCACCCACTGCCTCACCCACTGCCTCACCCACTGCCTCTACCACTGCCTCTACCACTGCCTCTATCACTGCCTCTACCACTGCCTCTACAACTGCCTCTATAACTGCCTCTACCACTGCCTCTACAACTGCCTCTATAACTGCCTCTACCACTGCCTCTACAACTGCCTCTATAACTGCCTCTATCACTGCCTCTATCACTGCCTCAACCACTGCCTCTATAACTGCCTCTATAACTGCCTCTATCACTGCCTCTATCACTGCCTCTACCACTGCCTCTACAACTGCCTCTATAACTGCCTCTACCACTGCCTCTACCCAATGCCTCTACCATTTGCCTCACCCACTCCTCAAACCTTGCCTCTATCACTGCCTAAACCCCTTTCCAGTCACACTAAATCTACAAGCACCAAATACAATGAATTATTGTAAATGTTTGGGAAAAGGGCAGGGAGCTAATACCCCTCCAGCATAAAAAAGGGGGCCAAATGACGATGCGCCCAACCCCACTTCCTCCCCCCAAACTGCTTCAACCCTGGGTTTTTTTAAATTTCCCTTCTTAAATTTCCCTATCGTTTTTATTATTATTATTATTAGCAGTATAAAGTAGCGTACCCAAAAAGTTTGTTTTCTTGCTGTGTTCAAGATTTAAAAAACAATGATGTCCCCCTTTCCCAAATACCTGTCCAAAAACCATTCCAATATGCGTCAAAAAAGGGTTGACATTTTTTTATACTGTATTTTAAATAGAAAAAATTTGAACAAAAAAAACACTCACCACACGGTGGTGGGAGGGCTGGCTGCCAGTTGTGGGGGGTCAGGGGAGGGTAGTGGGGGATCACAGTGGTGGGGGGCCAGTGGTATTTAATAACATACATGTTTTTAACCAAAACCCGTTTTGTATTTATTTCAATTTACGATGTTTTCATGTTTTTTAATAAATTGTTCATGGTTCGACAATTTAAAGGAAAAAGTATTGTATTATATTTCCCTACAATATTTTGGGGCCCCAAACTTTTGGGCGTTTTTTCAAATTCGCAAAGGCTTTTTGACCCCTAACCCTGTGAAAAATGAGGGAGCCCTTACAGTTCATCATTACTTCCCTTTAAAATTTTTGTAGTTTAACCCTAAATGGTCCAAAGGGTTTTTTCTTTAAATACGTTTTTTCAACATCTAAAAGTATGAAAAAAAATGTAGATCTTTTTTTGTTTTTACATTTGAAAAAATGTAAAAAAAAATTTTATCTACATTTTTTTTGTTGTTATATTTGAAAATAGTAAAAAAAAGTAGATCGCTTTTGAAAACATACGAATTTAAAGGGGGTCGAACTTTTTTGGCCCGTTTAAGGGTTAATGTTGGGTTGGGGTGATTAAACGAGATAAAAACAAAAAAATGAGGAGAGAAGGTACATGAGGGGGGAAACAGGTCCCAAAGTTTTTAAACAAACCAGGGGGAATGAAATTTTTGTAAACAAACAAAGTGTAACTTTCGGGTTTTTGTGTACAATTACATTGTGTACAAGTTGTTTTCTACATTGAAGGGTAAAAATAAAAAAAAAAACACCCCCAAACCCCTCATGTAACACATTTTTAAAAAGAAATGACGCTCTGAGTGAAGGAAAAGGAAAAAAGCCCACTCGGGAATTTTTTTGGGGTTTTATCCCAGGTTCTCTACAAAAATGCTGTTATGAATTGAAAATCATGTAACTGTGTTTGTGTATCCCCGAAAAACTTACAACATACGAAAGGAATTTTAAAAATTTCCCCCCCTACATTTACCCCCAAAAACAAATTTTCTCTGATGTTGGATTTGGGGAAAATGTTATTCTTGCTGTCACTCGAAAAAAGTCTGGCTACCACACTCTTTATTAATGTTTTTTTATTTATTGGGGGGTTTTTATATATCATCTTTATATGTTATGAAACGTGAAAAATTATAAAATTTTTTAAAAAAAAATATCATGGGGGATTAATGAAAATGTGTAAATTAACGTAAAATACGCCCTTTAAAAACCCCTTTCAGGGTCCGCCCCCGTAGATCGCGGCTCTTTTGGTTCAGGGGTCCAAACCGTAAAATTATCCCAAAAATTTCCGGCGTAAAATTTTAGGGGAGAAGGCGGGAAGGCCTACATCTGAGAGAATGGGGGGGGTGGTCGGTGAAACACCATAAAAAAAAACTGGACGCCCCGCATGGCAATTTTGGGAACGCCGGAAAAGTACTTTGTTCATTTGGCCTGGCGGAAAGGGAAGCTCTCACCCCCACTAAACCCCCTGGGCGAATTCTGACTCTCCTCTTCACAATTTACAGTTCTAAAAACTGAGGGAAAGTGGAGCGGGAAAAAACAAAATTCATGGTTTTGAAACCAGGTGGCACCATTGGGGCCTTTTGGTCAATGGTGCCATACCCTTAGTGGTTTCAAAGGTACAATGGTATCGTAAGGGTTTCAATGGTATTGTAGGGTTTGAGGGGTCCCAAAATAGGGTTTCAATGTCCCCATATAGTAAAATTGTACCATATTTACTTATACCATATGGTACTTATCCCATAGGGTTTACAGGGTACGGGGACCCTAAAAAAATTTAACCCCCTGCTGACTTTTTTTGGGTTACCCTGGGTTCCCCCAAAAATATGCTGCTAAGTATGATTTCTATGAAAACTTTATTTGTGTATAACTAAAAAAGTTACTTATGATGCCAAAATCACTTGATTTAAGTTTTATTAGGTGTACAGAAATAAAATTACATAGATTATCATACATAGCACCCATACTTAAAAAAATCCAAGGATAACCAAAATCGGGGGTTGACTTATTTCCAAGTTACCCCTGTAACCTTTTCCCAAGGGTGTCCTTTCCCTGTAGGGTTTACCCTGTACCAAATGGTACCCTGTGCCATAGGGTCCCCGTACCATATGGTCCCCTGTCCCAAATAGGGTCCCCTGCACCAAAATGTTACCCTTACTGCATGGTACCCTAGCCCAAAGTAGTAAATGTCCCTTTATGGTACCCGTAACTTATACGTGTCCCAAATAGGGTAAATAGGTGTTGGGGCAGGGAGACACCACCCAAAGGACTAAAAGTGAATGGGGGAAAACAAGCTAGCTACTAAATCCCCCATTTTCCCCGAGAAAAATTTTGCTTTGTCACCCCACCTAAAGGGAAACACATAAATTTCCCCCTGTACTCTTGTAAATATAAAAAGAACATTATAATTTTACAACTTTTTTTTTTCATTTTTTTTGGTTGAAAAACAACTTTGTAAAAAAAATAAATAAAAAAATTTTTAGTGTTTATTGTGTTGAATAAAAAAGGGTCCTTTAAAAGACCATACGGTAAAATAAACCCATATGGTATCATTGTACGTATGGTATCATTGTATGTTTGGTACAATGTAAAAATATGGTACAATTGCATCAAAATTGGTACCATTTCACCTATGGTCCCTTTGTTTTAAATTATGGGCCTTTGGTATATTGGAAACCATTGAAACCAAAGGGTTTGGCCATTTTTCCCTTTTTTTAGGGGAACCATTGTATCATGTCCCCCTTTTGTCCCATAGGGTCCCCATTGTATCATAGGGTGCCATTGTACCATATGGTACATTGCACCTTTTTGGGCCCTCCTTTGGAACCTTTGGTACTATTTTGGTCCCGTTGAAATTAAAAACAAAAAACCCCACTAAAAATTTTCCCATTTTTTTGTTTACAGAAAATTGTAAAAAAGGGTTTTGAAAAGCTATATAATGATAAACAAATTAGTGCAGGGTTTTTGTGTTGAAACAATGAGTGTAAAACTTATACAATATAATTATACTGGTTCACAGGCCCCCAAATGTTATTAGAAAAAGAAAAAAATTAGAAGAGAAAAAAAAAAGGGGAATTTAAAAAAAATAAAAATAAAAAAAAAAGGTATTTTGGGGGAAAATCATGATGTTTTCCGCCCGGGCATTTTGGGTCAAAATTCCCACCGCTGTACTCGGGGGGTACTGTCAGAAAAAAAAATTTTTCCTTTATTTTTTTTTCCTTCACAAAAAATATTAAAATTTTTTTAATTTGTAAGAATTTTTTTTTTTTTTTTTTTTTTTTTTCTCTTTTTTTTTCATAATTTTTTTTTAAAACCCGGGGCACCCCCTTCAGATTTTGGCCCTTTGGGCCCTGGAAGGGGGTTTAAAGAACTTAGTGATTATTATTATTATTTCTAATATGGCATCACTTTGCAAACGTCTGGCCCACATCTTTATATTTATGTTTATTTATTCTTCTGTGGGGTTTATTTTTCTCTTTTTTTGTTATGCATCGTGTTTATTATATTATTTTGAAAAAATATCATTGATGGATTAATGAAAAATGTATATTAATGTAATTACAAAATTTAATGAGGGGCCCAAATGATTATTATTTTCATTACTAATATGATGTCTCGAGACATTAAAACCCTCTTGCGATTTTAATGTTAAACCCGCTGCCAGTACAGTATGTAGGTACAAATTTTACTAAGGGATAATTATCAGAGTATTTTATAAAATATGAAATAACTTTTTAAAAACACTTGGGAAAAAATTTGGGGTTTCCCGACAAAAATGGAGGGGGATTTGTGCTTATTTGGGTCTTTACGGAGAATGTAAACAAACCGGTGGGGACGGGGGACCGTTAAATTTGAAAGTTAGGTGAGGGGGGCCGTGTAGAGAGTTTTTGGGCATAAAATTTTAAATGACCGTATTAGCAAAAAGCCATAAGTGGAAAAAGCCATAAAAAAGGGGGCCCCATGAATATATAATTGGGGGCCCCGTATTATATTTTTATATGGAGTTGACTATAAATTTCAGTGGACCCCCCGGGGTTTCCCTTTATTAATCCATTTCAAAAGAGTCTGCCAAATGATGAAATTGCCCCAAAAGGGGAAACCATTTCCCTCATAAAAAATAAAGGAAATAAAAATTAAAACTTTAAAAGACGCCCAAAAAAATTTTTAAAAAAAAAACAAATTTAAAAAAAGATTTAAATACAGAAAACAATGAAAAAATCAAATACATACATACATATATAAAATAATTATAAAATTACCATTTCCCTTTCTGGGGGACCTTTTTGGGTGGAAGAAGAAGGAGGAGGCAATTGGGGGAAAAGGGGTGCACTTTTTTTGGAAGGGGAATTTCCCCCTTTCCCTAAAGACTTGGTCCTTGTTTATCTGGGGTTACTTCCCTTTTTTGTTTTAAAACCCCTTTTAGGGGCCATCCCGTTTGATCTACGGTTTTCTTTTAGGGTCCAAAACCCTAAATCTTTTCGTCATGAGTCAGCTCAATCTGATTTAAAATGTGAGTGGTACACTTGGGCCTTGATTTTTGGGGAATACTTTTTTTGTGGTTTTGGTGCACCACATAAAAAAAATCCTGCAGCACACTTTTTTGTAAATGTGAAAAAAAAAAACTTGAAAACCCAAGTTTTCCCATTAAAACTGCAAATTTTCAGTGTTATTTTTGTTTTTTTTTTTTTTAAAGTTGGGAATTTTCAATTTCTTGGTCTCATTTTATAGAAGGAAGACAAAAATTTCAGAAATAGAGTGATTTTGATTGGTTTTTGCACGGAAAAAGGCTTGAAAAATTTAGCTCAAAGTAGTGGGAAAAGTTTAAAATTTTTCCGATGTTCAAGGGAAACAAAAAGACCCCCACAAAGTCTAATACTGCCAGCTGGGGGGGTCTAAATATAAATTTACAAATGTGGGGATGATATTTATACCCAATTTTTTACAATATTGCCCTAAAAAGTAAATCTTCTATATTTTGGTGGGAATTAAAAAATTTTTTTTTGGGGAATAAAAAACAAAAAGGGATTTATTTGTAAAGCCTAAAAAAGGGAACTAATGAACAGAGGAAAGTTAGTTTAGTGCCAGGAATGCCTACATTGTTTATTCTCGACCCTAAATTTTTAAATTGGAATTTTTTTGAACCTTTTTGTTAAAATTTGGCCCCAAAATTAAACCAAATTTTTTGATCACTTTATTTTGTAGTTTGAAATAGTTGACTTTGGGGATTTTTTGGGGGTCAATCGGTAGAAAAGAAGTAATACTAGTGAAATAGCTAAAAATTTTTGGGCGATGGGAAAGATGTAATTGGCTTAAAATGGGAGTCAAAGTCAGCAAAACGCCGATTTGTAAATATCGCTGACCATCAAATTCGCGGGGAGCAAAATTTCGTCCCAAATTTTTCCTTTAAAATTTTGGACTTTTTGGTTTTTTTGCCTTTACGAAAAGATTTCTCTACCATTTCATAAGGGAAAAAAAAAAAAAATTTTTTTTTTGGGAAAATTCTTGGACATGGGGAAACCCCTTCAGATTTTTGGGCCCTTGGGAAACCCCGAAGGGGGGTTTAAAGACAGTGGGAACACTCGAGAGTCCCTTGGCCTTTTGTTTTCACAAAAAAATCTGTCCCCGAGAGCTCGTTTCTGGCATTTAAGATTTTCCCGAAGTGGGAACAAAAAAGGGGCCCGCAACAGTTTGGGCAGGGTGAAGTTATCCAAAAAAAAATTGGGACTTCAATCCACTTTGGCCCCCAATTTTCCTTAAAAACTTTTAAGAAGGCACCTTCCTCCATTTTCCTTCCCCTCCCTGCAGCAAATTTTCCGAGCTGTGGGGGCTCTTCCGTTGGGAGATGAAGCCTTGCAAACTCTTTACCTGGTTTCCCCCACCAACTCTTCCCAAACCTCAAAACCACTTCCAACCCCATTTGGGAAATTTCCCCCTTTACACAAAAAACTTTTCCCCAATGGGAAAGGCTCCTTAGGGTCAGCCCCCCAAAACCCCTTCCCAAAAACCCCCCTTTTACATATTTTTTGGCCCCCCCCCAATTTTCTCCAAGCCCAAAATTTAAAGTACTGCAAGTCACTCCCTCTCAAACCTTTACCTATAAGGTTTTTACAAGGGGAAAGGGAAATTTTAATGATCCCCTTTCCCCAAAATTCTTAGGGTCAATTCAGTGTTGGGTACTTTCAAAAAACTTTGAAAAACTGCTTTGGGGTACAGTTTTTTCAAATTTGAAATGCCTGCTGGTCCATGGGCCGGGGGAGAGGAGGTTTTAAATTTTGGGGGAAAAACTTCCCCCGGATGAAAAAAAATTCCCCCATAATTTTTTCTTCCCTAATCTGGAGGGTGAGCAGGGGCATTGTTTCCCTTACCAGGAGGGACTTGGTGGGGAAATTTTTTTTCCAGGAGGGATTTTTTTTTCACATGGGGGCCCAAAAACTTCATTAAACCAATTTTAGGAAAAATTTTCCCCTTTTGACTCATGCCTTACTGTTAGCCCCTTTCCCCATCACACAAAAACTACTCTTGGCGACACGGTTTTTTCTCGAACACCTGGGATTTTCAGAGTGATACACCAGTAAAGGCCTTTTACTTTTTCCCAAACCCATAGCATTACACAAAAAATGAGAGTTTGCCCGTTTTTTCATAGGGTTGTGTTTCCCGGGGAAATGTTTTCCCCCCTGCGTGTTTTAAAGGGCCTTTTTTGGCATTTTTTCCAAAAGAGGCCTGTTTTTGTCACAATTGCCACTTGTTGGGGGTTTTTAATTCTTCAGTGTAAATGACTCCTTAAACTCCTGTAAAAATTCTCAGCTGCTTTTTTTGTAACTGGCACCCTCACCATGCCTTACCACAGTGTATGCCATACGTTCTTAATTCTCCAACCTTTGTAGCCTTAAAACAAAAAACATCAAAAATGCCCGAAACGAGTGCTTTGCGGGCTTTTTCTTTATAAATTTGTATGTAACTGCCTTGCCTTTTCACGTTATCAATGCTAATACTATCCCCTGCAAACTTTTTTGGGAAATCCCACCAAAAATACCTTTACTTTGGGGGTTTGGATCTCCCCCTTTTGCAACAACAGAAACACTTTTATTTCCTTTTTCCTTCACCACAGTCGAATGAGTTGAATGGGGTTTGCCGTACTCCTGGCAAGTTCTGTAACATGCGTTTTGCTCTCATATTTTTAATGTTTTCCTTTTAAATTAAATTGGGGTTCCTCATTTTCTTTCCAAAGGGGCGGGCATAGTTTCCGGGCCCCATGGTGACTTATTTAGCAGTTGCAAGACAAAAAAAAAGGTATTATTATAAAATGTATGAACCCGCGGGGTGATGGCCCCTGTGGTAAGAAAGGGGCACATGAGTGTGAATAACGTAGGAGGCGGCTTTGGTGCGCGGTGAAGGCAGACACTACTGGACGGTCGCCGAATAGAGCCCAATCACGAACCACTCACTAAATTTTGCCAAAAAAAACTTGCCAAAAAGTCGGATTACAAAAGTCGCGGCTGCCGACAGCGGGGGGCCCACTTATTTCAGGTCATTTTTTTTATGTTGTATCTTATATATACTTTTAAACTGTTGTATTGGGCACCTCAGCAAAAACTGATTAAGTATGAGTGGGTAAAATGTTAAAATGAGATAAAAGTGTATTTTCATTATGGGGTTTTTCTTTTCTTTTTGGGTCCCCCCTCCTAGGTGGGAGATGGCCAATTTTTAAAAAAAAATGTTTTAATTTTTTTTTTATTATATATATCTATTACAGTGGACCCCCGCCTTCATATTAACCCTTTTCCCTGAGAGCTCATCGCAGCGAAATTATCGTAAGGTGAATAAATTTTTCCCCCAAAAGAAATAATTCAAATTCATTGTGCAAAAACCCACAAAGTATGAAAAAAAAATTTTTACCACATGAAAATTTTAATTTTAATACAACAAACTGACACTACCTTTATTGAAGATCTGGTGATGTTGATGGGATGGGAGGGGGGGAGAGGGGGAATTTTTAAATTTTTTAAAAGGGGGAACCCCCTTCCCCTTTGGCTTTAGGTAGCAGTCTTTTTGGGGTTATTTCCCCTTTTTTTTAAGCCACTAGGACCACTACCGGGGTGCAGCAACAGCTGCCCGTGTGCAGCAAAGATGCAGGGGGGCAGAGCAGCTGCCCGTGGTGCAACAGCAGCTACTGGTTCAGCAACAGTGACTGGTGCAGCAACAGTGCCAGGGGTTGCAGCAAAAGTGATGGTGGTTTGAAAACCCAGCAGCTGGCTGGGGTGCGCACAGCTGACCTGGGCAACAGCAGCTGCTGTGGTGCAACAGCAGTGCCCGGGGTTTCCCAAAACAGTAGGGGTGCAGCAAAAGCGGGACTGTGGTGCAGAACGCGCCCTTTGGTATGAAGTAATATTTCTCACCTTTTTCCCAAGGGGGTTTGGCACTAAAGCTTTCTTTGGGTCCGGGGGCTTATTTAGCAATTACAAGACATAAACAAGGAATAATAAAAAAATGTATCGAATGTATGCATGCAACCGGCCCCCCTGGTCTAAACAATGAGGGCAGGGCGCTGAGGCACTCAGGGTGGGACAGGGTTTTGGGGCGGTCATGTTATCAAAACAGCTGAGGGGGGTGCAGCAGCACTGACGGGGGTGCAGCGCAGTATATGGTGCACAGCAGCTGCCGTGGTGGGAGCAGCAGCTGAACCGTTTGGTCAGCAACACTGACTGTGGTGCAGCAGCACGACTGTGGTGCCAAAAGCGACGGGGGTGCAGCACAGGAGGTGGTAGCAGCAGCTGACGTGGTGCAGCAGCAGCTGACGGTGGTGTAGCAGCAGTGCTGTGGTGCAGCAGCAGAGCTGACAGTGGGGCAAAGCAGTCATGGGGTGCCCACAGCAACTGACTGTGATGCGCAGCAGTTGACTGGGGCAGCAGCCTGACTGTGGTGCAGCGGCTGATGTGGGCGCAGCAGCTGACCCTGGTGCAGGGAGCAGCTACCGTGATTCAGCAACGCTGACGTGGTGCAGCAGCATGACCGTGGTGCAAAACAGCAGCTGCCGTGATTTAGCAACAGCTGCTGTGGTTTCGCAGCAGCCCACTATGGTGCAGCAAAACTGAGGTGGTGCCAAACAGCAGCTGATGGGGGTGCAAGGCGCTGAAGGGGGTCAGCAGCAGCTGCGGGGTGCAGCAGCAGGATTTGGGGGTGCAGCAGCGCTGATGTGGTTTCAGCAGCACTGAGGTGGTGCGCAGCATGATTGGTGAGCCCGCAGCTGACTGTGGTGCAGCACAGTGACCGGGTGCGCGCGCTGAGGGGTGCAAACAGCAGGACCATGGTTCAAAAAAGCTGATGGTGGTGCAGAGCAGCTGACCATGGTACGAGGGTTTTTTCCCCCCCCTTTTTCATATGATCGCGAGAGAGGGATTCCCCCGCTATTGTTTTTATTTATCCACACAATAACAGTTCTCAACATTTCGAGTACTTGCGATCTTGTTTCAAAAACAAATTGCCCTTTTGCAAAAAACAGCTTCCTTGATTGCAATTTGTTGGGCCCCAATAGTACGATGGTTGATTGGGGTTTGGTATACAAAACCCGGGAAATCTGAGACATGCAC
This sequence comes from Cherax quadricarinatus, assembly GCF_026875155.1. NCBI lineage: Eukaryota > Metazoa > Arthropoda > Malacostraca > Decapoda > Parastacidae > Cherax > Cherax quadricarinatus. Next base: position 74,609,881 of record NC_069401.1, on the reverse strand, counting down.
TCCACTTTTGTACTTAGAATTTTTCTTTCTTCATTTCCATATAATTTTACCTTTTTTACTGCACGGGTTGGGACTAGCTTTCTTGGGGGGCCCCTGGTGACTTTTTTTGCAGGGACAAACACAAAAACCCGTGTTAATATGAAATTTTTCCCATTGTATCAGGTTTCGACTGCGCTGGCTGGTTTAAACACTGGCACCCCCGGGCAGCTTAGGACGCCAGGTACACGTGGGACGTTTTCCCCCGCCGGGATGAATCGCATGAGGCAAAGGGAAAATTTTTGCTTAAAACCCTTTTAGGGTCCCAAAGGCCAAAAAACTAAGTGGTGCCCCGTGCCAAGAAATTTTAAAAAAAAAAAAAAAAATTTTTTTTTGTTATGAAATGTAGAAATCTTATTTTGAAGGTAATAAAAAAAAAAAGTACGAAAAATTTTATGGGAAAAAAGACGAAATTTTGCTTCGCAAATTTTTATGTGTCGCGTATTTTCGAAACGGCGTTTTGCCGACTTTGACTCCCATTTTAGGCCCAAATTTCATTATTTCCCGTCGACCAAATTCTTAGCTATTTCACTAGTATTCTTCAATTCTATCGATTGAGCACAAGAAATCGCCATGTCAACGTTTCAACACAAAATAAAGTAACGGAAATTTGGTAATTTTTGGCAATTTAACACAATTCAAAATATTCCAATTTCAAAATAGGGGCCAGAATAAAAAATGTAGGTATTCCTGGCACTAAAAATAACATTTCCCCTGTTCATTAGTTACGTTTTTTAGGCTTTACAAATAAATTTCATTTTGTTTTTTTTTACTAATGAATTTTTATTCAAACAAAAAATAGAAGATTTACTTTTTTCAATATTGTAATAATTGTATAAATACGTCCCCACATTTGTGAATTATATTAGACCCACCAGCTGGGTGTATTAGATGTGTGAGGTCTTTGTTTACTTTTGAACATCAGAAAAAAATTTACTTTCCGTATTTGAGTCATTTCAACCCTTTTTCCGTGCAAAAACCCAATCAAAATCATTCTATTTTGAAATAGTTTTCCATTTATCAATGGAAAAAGAAATTGCAATCAACAAAAAATACATAAAAAACTGCAAAGCCCTTTGTTTTAATCAAAAATCAGTCATTTTTTTTCTCTCTTTATCACGTTGCTGAGGATTTTTTTATGTGGTCAACATGCCACATAGATGTATTTTTCTCATATCTGGGCCCAAATTTCCACTCAGAGTTTATCAGAGTGAGCTGAGCTCTGGCATAGTCTAGGGTTTTTGGCCCTAAACGAAAAAGCCTAGATTAGGGGACGGACCCTAAAAGGGGTTTTAAATGTATCGTTGCTTTTTAAACGAAACGCGGGGTGCCATCGTAAGGTGGGGCCCACGTTTATTATATGTATTTTGTTATTTTTATTAATATATTATGATTATTACCAGGTAGTAGGTTGGTAAAGCAACCCCCCAAGAGGCACTCCGTCCTCCCAAAGTGAGGCAAAACGAAAGCCTGTAATTGTTTTACATGATGGTAGGATTGCTGGTGTTTTTTTGTGTCTCGTAAAATGCAAGTTTCGGGGACATCTTGCTACTTCTTCTTACACTTAGGCAACTACCTACATGTACAAGCAAATTATATATGTACACCAACTTTGGGGTTTTTTTCTATTTTTTTCTAGTTTTTGTTTTTTGTTTTTTTCCTGTTTCCCCATGGGGAAATGGAACAGAATTCTTTCCCCCGCAAGCCATGGTGTTGTAAGAGGCGACTAAAATGCCGGGAGAAAGGGGCTGAGCTGACCCTTCTCCTGTATATGTTACTCTAAATGTAAAAGGAGAAGCTTTTGTTTTGCATTTTGGGTCAACCCCGCCTCGGTGGACTCGGCTAGTGTGTTGAAAGAAAGAAAGGAAAGATATTATCTATTATTATTTATATATTATAATTATTATTATTATTATTACCATATAAATAATGTTCGTTTTATTCAACACAAAAAAAAATAGATTTGTGTTATGCAGACTACTTGGGATATTACAAGAAAATTGTATAAATAATGTCACCCCATTCACAACTGCATGTTGGAATTGACAGAGACTTATTTGTTTACTCTTGAACATAGCCAGATCGATACATTTTCCATACTACTGTAAGCTCAATTTCATGGTACTTTTTGTTGTGAAGCAATCAAATCGTATACTTTATGTATTATATCTTCATTTATCAAACGAGACCAAAAAAAAGAGAATTCAACCATCAAAAAACCATACAAAAAATACCATCTAAGGGGTATATAAATGCTGAGAAGTGAACTCCTTATTAGCTCTGTTTTCTTTCATTTTTGTTGTAACATTAAGAAGCATCTATCCTCTTACATTGTCCAAGTTTCAATAAGATAGTCCAACAAACAAATAAGATGCAGTTCCCTAGATCAAGAGCCCCTCACCAGCATCAAGGAACCTCCCTCGAGGTCCACTTGCCTATGGAAATTTCGCTCGCGTATGGAAGCAAAAAATCAACCCATCGACTGCTCATATTTGGAAAAACTCGCATGTGGATGTGCTCGCAAAGTAGAGGTTCCACCTGTATTGTTTAAAAAAATAAAAGTTCTACTGGGTCTTCGGTATGATCACATAAGACGACTGCATGTAGTGAATTGTTGGTAGAAAAAGGTTTGTCTCATGTATGTGAATTTGCACAAGGTGAAACTATGTAAAGCAAGGGGAAGCCAGTATCCGGTTTATATTCTCTTGAAATGTAATGGTTTTTTAGTTTTAAAGGATGACAGCATTTCTAAAAACAGACTGTCTCTAAACCTTAAAGTACTGTTATAGTATCTGTTTATTTTCTACAAAATTGAGAATTTGTTCCAGTGCAAAGTTGGAATTACTGTACCTTGCTGTTGAAGTTGAGATGTTAACGCCGGAGATTGAACATGAAAACACTATAAGACGAATTTGTTGGTAAGTTACACAGAAAAAAAGAAAATACAGTAAATAAAGTATTTAACAGCCCCCCTCGAATGTTGTAAATATGTGAGAAGCTATCTTTTTTACTTTTCGTTTTTGCCATAAAAGTAAAGGTCCTCCCCATGGTAGTGAAGGTAAAAAAAACTGTAATGATGAAGATGGAATATAAAATAAAGAAAAAACATTAACCTTCTGTATTGTATTGTTCTTCAAAAATAAATTCTGATTAAAAGGCTTCACCACATCAGAAAAATGCTAATATACAGTATTTCAGTTCTTATTGATTTTATTTAATGGTTGGGAGTTTTTGGCATGCGTTTCTTTTTTCAGGTGGCGTGAGTGGGCACAGACTGCATGTATGTTGCATGCAGCAAGTAGCCAAGGGGGGGGGGAGTTCTTCTGTGGGAATGCTGATAAGTGAAGATGTGAACGATGGTCACTTTCTGCTTTAGAGCAAGTTTAACTTGATGTTATCCAGTGTGGAAACGTATGTCAGCTATGGTCTAGTTGTAGGAGTAAAAGTTTCAGTTTTTCTTTTTCATGACATTTCTTTGAACATAAGTTTAGATAGAAATATTATTTATTAATGCTTTAAAATTTTGCTTTAGAATTCTTGCAGCTTTTGAACCAGTGGAAGGTTTTGAAGAGGGTGGCCCTTCTTATTGTGCTTCTCCGTCTTGAGGGAAGCTCCTGGATTATTCATGACCGAAGGGATGGTCTACATAATTTCACGATTATGGGTCTGAAATTCAAGTATCTCAGAGTCAACCCCATATTGCTATTTTAAATTGTAGAATAAGTAAGTAAGAATAGAAATTTAGATGTGAGTGGGGGAACGGTAGTAGGTAGGAATTAACGGGGTGTTGTTTAGGTAAAGCAGTGGGATTGATGGATCAAGCAGAAATGTTTAAAAGCAGGTGGCTTTATAGTTTTGGAGTGGTTGTTGCATTTGTTTAATAAATATATGAAAGAGGCAAAGGTATCTGGGTATTGGCATTGTGTTCATAGTGTCTTTGTATAAAAATAAGAAAAGGCTGTTGAGTATACCAGGTAAAGTATATGGTAGTTATTATTGAAAGAATTAAGAGCAAGACAGAGAGCAAGATTGCAGAAGAACAAGGAAGGTTAATGAAGAGTAGCGGATGTATGGACCAAACATTTACTTTGAAGCATAGAAATGAACAATATTTAGATAAAGGCAACGAAGCTTTTATTGCACTTATTGATTAAGAAAAGGCATGTGATAGGGTGGATAGAGGGGCAATGTAGCAGATGTTGCATGTATGGAATAGGTGGTAGGTTACTGAAAGCAGTGAAGAATTTTTATGAGGATTATATAATGAGGCTTAGGTTAGGGTATGTAGGAGAGGGAATTTTTTCTAGTAAAAGTAGGCCTTAGGGAAGTGTGATATCATCATGGTTAATATATTTATAGATGGAATAGTAAAAGAAGTAAATGCTAGGGTGTTGGAGAGAGATATAGGATTAAAAGATAAAGAATCAAATACAGAATGGGAGTTGTTACATTTGATTTTTCCAGATGAGACAGTGCCTTTTGGAGATTCTGAAGAGAAGTTGCAAAGGTTGGTAGACAAGTTTGGGAGGGCATGTAAAAGAAGGAAATTAAAAAGAAACATAGGAAAGAGCAGGGTGATGAAAATAACAAAATTTAACCCTTAAACTGTCCACACGTAGATCTATGTGCACGTGTGCAGCACTCCGAACATAGATCAACGTTTTATTTTTCATTCAATCAAATTTGGTGTGATAAGGCCTGAGGGGGGTCGGGGGGGGGGGGGGTGAAGACATGAGAGAAATGGGTCTGGCTCTCTCAGTGTGCGCAGCATGAAAAAAATCGGGGACCACTTAGTACCTCGTGGGAGCACCAGTTCAATTGAGTGCCAGCTAGAGCAAATAGTGTGGCAAACACCAGGGATTCACTGATGTCATGTCGTATTAACACTTCCCTTTTAAGAGGCATGTAAAAATAGGTTAGATAAATACACTAGTGGGTGTGAGTTGGACCTGACTAGCTTGTGGTACTAGGTCTGATGCATGCTCTTCTTCAGTGGATGTGACCTGAATAGGTAGGTCATTGGTCTAAGCTTGGGGGGGTGACATGGACCTGCCTTGCATGGGCCAGTAGGCCTGCTGCATTGTTCCTTCTTTCTTATGGTCTTATGTATTCGGCAGACTGGCTGGCTTTGGCTGTCTCTCTCTGTCTATATCTGTTTTTTGTTTTTTTTTTTGTTTTTCCCTTCCGTATATCTGTCTCATCATATCTCTGTCTATTTCTCTGTTCTTACATGTACACATAAGTACAAGTTCTTAAACTTTGTGTAAATTACTTGGATTAACACCAAAAAATTCCAGGCCAAGTGCTTATACAGTGTTTGTAGATATAAAAACATAATAAACATTTGATGCAATTATAGCACTGTCACTTGCTCAGCAATCAGGGAGCGGCTTATAAACCAAAAACCAACAGGTTTACTAGCCACTTCCTGAGACAGACAAGCAAATGGAAGACAGGCACACACAGGCAGACAGAAAGACAGATAAGCAGAGCTAGACAGACAGGCAGATAGACAGACACAGACATGTTTGTGTGTAACAGTGGAAACAAATAAAGCCAGGGTTCTCTGGAGCAGTTCACATTCATCAAATGTCACTGCTTTCTCTGGAGTTGTCTGACATTTGTCATAACACCATTCTTCAAGGAGTTTCATACTCCAGTGTGTCTAAAACATTGCTGGGACCTATAAATACTTTGTATATATTTCTAGACAATAGTAAATGATCAAGGCAGGTGAAAATGTTCACCTGTCAGTGTTATTGTGACTGAGTAATATTTCAGTACCTAATATTAGTGTCGACAAAGATTGGCTATGAAATCACAAGAACTATTATAAACTGTAATTATCAGAACATAAAAATTATATAAATTAAAATAAAAACGAGAAAAAAGGGATATCGGCAATACTTCTGCAAGCGGAAGGACCCGATGTTGCCGTCAGGTGAGCATCCAGTACCAATTACACAGTCTTATCTCGTTAAGTACTGACTTTTTTTTTTTTTTTTTTTTTTTTTTTTTTAAATGGAAGGTACCAAGTTTGAAACATAGATCTACATTTGGATAGTTTAACCCTTTCAGGGTTTCCGACACACTAGTACGGCTTATGCACCAGGGTTATTGACGTACTAGAATGCCTAAATTCTAGCACCTTCAAATCTAGTGAAAGCTGGTAGGCCTACATATGAAAGAATGGGTCTATGTGGTCAGTGTGCACAGTATAAAAAAATCCTGCAGCACACAGTGCATAATGAGACAAAAAAAAAACTCCGACCGTGTTTTTGGATTTAAACAGCGACTTTGCAGTGTATTTTCATATGGTAATATTTGGTTGTATTCTAGTTTTCCTGGTTCATTTCTCGATAGATGGGAGACATATTACATAAATTGAGATAATTTTGATTGGTTTCTAAATTGAAAAGTACCTTGGAAATTGAGCTCAAAGTAGCAGAAATCGTTCGATTTTTACCAAATTTCAAAAGTAAACAAATCATAGCAGCATCCATACACGTCAAATGGTGAGTTGATATTCTTCCACAAGTCTCATAACATTATTTATACCATTTCTACACTAAATGCAGTAGTCTGCCATAACAGTAAATCTTCTAATTTTTTGAGAGAATAATAATTCAAAGTGGAAAGCAAAAGAGATGTAAGAGGGGCTGGGGACATGACTAATGAACAGAGGAAATATTATTTTAGTGCAGGAATATCTATCTTGCTTATTCTGGAACCCATTTGGAAATTGGCATTTCTGAAATTGTGTGTGAAATTGGGTATAAAATTGCCATTTTGAAACCACTTTATTGGATCTTGAAATCTGTAAATGGGGGGTTTCTTGTACTCATTCAATAGAAAATGGAAGAGTTCTAGCGAAATAGATATGATTTTTGTCGACACGTACACTGAAATTGGCCAAAAATAGGGCTCAAAGTGGGCGAAATTGCCGATGCATAAACATCGTCTAGACCGCTAACTTTACGAGAGCATAATTCTGTAAGTTTTCCATCAAATTTCATACTTTTGGCATCATTATGATCGGGAAAAGATTCTCTATTATTTCACAAGAAAAAAAAAATTTCCCGAAAAATTTTCGACCGTGACAACAAGTTTAGGAGAGGGCCTCTCAACCCTGAAAGGGTTAAGGGTTATGTAATAAAAGATTGCATATCATATTGGAAAGAGGGAGTATAATAATAGGTGAATGGTTATTGAATAAAGCAGCATTAAGAGGATACAGATCCATGAAGGATTTGTGAATTCTTGAGTCATTATGCCAGTGAACCCTTTTGCTGTCAAGATCCCTGCTCACAGACTTGCACTCAGTGTCGAAGAATTTAAAAAAAAAAAAATTTTCTCATGAAATGAGAGAGAATGGTAATGACACCAGATGTACAAAATTTGATGGAAAACTTACGGAATTATGTTCTCGCGAAGTTAGCGGTCTCGATATTTATGCATCGCCGATATTTGCCCACTTTGAGCCGTATTTTCAGTCAATTACATTGTTCCAGTCGACCACACTCATAACTATTTTGCTAGAACTCGTTTTTCTTTCATTTGAGTACAAGAAACTGCCCATTTACTGATTTCAGCTACCCAAGAAAGTGATCAGAAATTGGTAATTTGGCCAATTTCATACACAATTCAAGTCAGGCCAATTTCAAAATAGGGGCCAGAATAAACAAAGCAGACATTCCTAGCCACATAAAATAACATTTCTTGTTATTAGGTCCACATCTCTAGGCACCTCTTATATATGCTTAGTCTTTCCATTTTGACATTTTTATTCACACAAAAAAAAATAGAAGATTAATGGTTATGCAGACTAATGCATTATTGTAAAAATGAGTTAAAATAATATCAGCGCTTTTGTGAAAGTAATTAGAACCACAGTTGACGTGTATTGGGACATGTGCGTGATTTGTTTACTCTTGAGCATTGGCCAAATCGAACACTTTTTCACTACTTTGAGCTCAATTTCAAGGGACTTTTAATCTGAAAACCAGTGGAAAATCATAATCTATTTCCCTAATATATCTTCATACTATTCAAATGAGACCAAGAACAAGAAAACAAGAATACAACCATAAATTATCATACGAACAATACAACGAATGTCTGGTTTTTAAACCAAAAAACAGTAGTTTTTTTCTTAAGCACTGCATGCTGCAGGATTTCTTTTATGCTGCACACACTGACCACACAGACCCATTCTCTCACATGCAGGTCTACCAGTTTTCTCTCGCTAGATTTGAAGCGATGGAATTTTGGCGTAATACTATGGCACCAACACTGGCTTGCAAGCCGTAATACTATGGCACCAACCGTGAAAGGGTTAATGCATTGGCAGTCCCCTTGAATTGTTAGAACTAAATAAATATGTACCAAATGACAAGGATTGCCTATAAAATTTGTAGGTTTTGATAAATAGTACAGTAGGGCCCCGCTTTACGGCGTTTCGCCTTACTGCGTTCTGCTAATACGGCGATGTCAAATTATGGCCAAAATTTGCTATACGGCAAGTGGTCTTTCAAATATGGCGCCCCCACCCGGTTTGTTTACATTCTCCATGATCACATCTATTATGTCAGGAAACTTTCCAAAATTTCAAGTATTTTAAAGTTGCTGCGTATTTTATATGTATGTACTCTGATAATTATAATTATGTGTACCTGCACCTAAAATATACTTTCCACACGTGTGATGTGCAAGGGTACACATTAAATCGTACGTCTCTATCTACTTCATTGACGCCATACAGGTGCCATCACAAATCCGGCAATCAGTTATTCGGTTCCTTCAGTTATTTGGCACTAATTTTGGCTAGCATAATTTTATCAAATTTCCAGGGTCACCACACCAACCTGCTGGTACTGTTTGGTGGCGCTACTTGCTGCATAAATCATTACAATTTCTTTTTCTTCATTTATTGTTAATACCTGCTACTTTAGCCCTAGTCATGGTTACAGTGAATAAAAGAAAAGCTTCTCATTTATGTCATGCTCCGACACAGTACATTGTCATTAAAGATGAAGTTGTCTTTGAAGCCACTGTTTCAGTTGCCATGAAGCTCAGTCTCATGAAGCAGGAGTACAGATTTATTATTACGCTAATCATCATCCACTAACGCTTATTTGCCTATCACAATTGATCTAATATGACATAATAAACAATATAAATAGCATAAAACATGTTAAATACTCCAGAATAAATAATTGGCATAACACCAAGCAGTTCGACGGAGGAATGAAGAGGATATGGTATACAAATAACATTCTCCTATCTCTGTCTTGGGGCTTATATTAGAGAAAACGGAGTATAGCACAGGGCTAACTGTGATATACACTCGTACTGCACCATAAACCTGAAACAAAAAAGCTGTTTTCTCCATATAGATTACCACACATAGCATATGTGTAGAGAACCTAGGATAATCCAAAAAAGTCAACGTGGCTTATTTCTAGTACCTGGCTTGGGTTAGCCATATATGATTTTTGGTAAATATTCGATTCCTAGCCAGGGTAGAAACATTACGCGTGTTTCTTTACACCTGTTGTCTATGTTCACCCATCAGTAAATGGGTACCTGGGTGTTAGCCGACTAGTGTGGGTGTTATCCTGGGACACTGACCTAATTTTCTTGAAATACTCTGCATAACAAGCGGCTTTCTATATAGTAGTATGTCACTGATGTCAGCTATGTCTGTATACCTTGTATATGTACGTGTAGTAAATAAAGATATTATTATTATTTTCTCAATTGTTTGTTGAGTTATCTTATTGAAACTTGGGCAATGTATGATGGAAAAATACTTCTTAATGTACACCATAAATGAAAGAAATCAGACCATAAATAGCGGAGCTCACTTCTCAGCCATTAGCGGCTGCTTAGCGGTATAGTTTTGTATGGTTTCTATGGTTATATTCTCGTTTTTTCGGTCTCATTTGATACAATGAAAGATATATTACAGAAATAGATATGATTTTGATTGCTTTCATGACGAAAAGTACCTTGAAATTGCGCTCACAGTAGCGAAAATGTTCTATTCTTTAGCGAAGCTCAAGAGTAAACAAATGACGTCATCGTCCAATACCTGTCTGCCTGCCAGTCTAAATTCCAATACAGAGTTAAGAATGGGTTGACATTATTTATACAATTATTACAATAATGCAGCAGTCTGCATAACAGTAAATCTTTTATTTTTTTGTAAATAAAAATTCCAAATGGTAAACAAGAGTAATATAAGAGGGGCCTGTAGCTATGACTAATGAACAGAGAAAAAGTTAATTTAGTGCCAGGAATGTCTGCATTGTTTATTCTGGATCCTATTTTGAAATTGGCATCTGTTGAAATTTGTGTGAAATTGGCCAAACTGACAATTTCTGACCACTTTATTGGGTAGTTGAAATAAGTGAATGGGTGGTTTCTTGTACTCAGTTGACAGACGAGAAGTAAGTAAATAAGTAAGTTTATTCAGGTATACAGAAATACAGTTACATAGATTATCATACATAACAGTGTATGTATAGAGAACCTAGGATAACCCAAAAACGTCAAAGTGACTTATTTCCAGTACCTGGCTTGGGCTTGCCATATATGATTTTTGGTAAATATTTTTTTTTCTCGGTTGTTTGTTGGGCTATCTCATTGAAACTTGGGCAGTGTATGATGGAAAGATGCTTCTTACAACAAAAATAAAAAAGATGGACAATAAATAAGGGAGTTCACTTCTCAGCCATTAGCCGCCTCTTTGCAGTATATTCCTCTTCAAGGGGGGCTCCTTGGCGTGGTGAAGAGGCTCTTGGTCTGAGGAATTAGACCTGTTGGTCTCCTTCCTCAGACCGAACCTAATTACCCCCCAATCCCCCATTCCCTATCCCATCCTCCCCTTTTTCCTTTCCTCCTCCTCCTCCCCACCCCTCCCTTTTGCCCTTTGTTTTTTTTTTTTTTTTTTTTTTTTTTTTTTCCCCACAGGCACGCTAGTTCCTAGGTAGGGGAAAGGGTACTGGGGTCCATCCCATTCCTTTGAGGTTCTTGGCGGTGGCGTAGTTTGCCATGGAATCTGGATTGCCTGGGGATGTCCCAATCCCTCTCCGGTATCCCGGAGGGTGACTTTGGATGTCTCTCGGGCGACGGGTGTATCTCTGGAAGCCACCTTTCAGATTCCGGGGGTGGTGGCCGAAGGAGGTGTGCTTTGTGGCGGATTTCCGGCCGCCCTCTCTTTTGTCCACCGAGGTAGCTCGGCAGATGTGAGGTTGCTATCCCGGATTGCCGGTTTACTGGCATGATGGGTATGGTATGGCACGGGTTCCCTGCTGCATCTGCTCTACTTGCAGTGCTGAGGTCCTCTTGGGCGCAGAGGGAGATTTCTGGCCCTTTCATTCCTCCTAGGAACTATCCCTCCCCGGTCCCCCCTTTTTTTATTCTTTTTTTTATTTTTATTTTCTTCTTTCTTTTTTTTTTTCTTAAAAACAAAAAGAAAGAAGTAACCTAACCATGGCAGCCCTAGTCCATGAACCTGCTACCCCCGGGCCCCTTCTTGATACCGCACCTCGTTCTGACCCCGCCTTGTCTTTGGACCACTCTTCGGTCACTCCTCATGCCTCTGTACCTCTTGCCGGTGCTGTTTCCTCACCCGCTTCAGGTACTGAGGCCTCGACTGACTCCTTCGATTTATCTGACCTTCGCTCTCCTCTGACTATGCTTCCGGCCTCTCCCTCTACGGTGCGGCAATTTTCGAATCGCCGGCCCGTTCCACGTCGGACCAACTCTGGTCCCACGCCTAATCGCCAACGACAATTACCTGCTCACGATACTTCTCCACCTTCTCGTTCTTCTCAGAAAAGATCGACATGTCCTTCACTACCTTTCCACGCTCAGTTTCAGACTGCACAGTGGACTAAATTCTTCACTTTACGACCGACTTCCTCTATTGCCCATCTTTCTGACCACAGTATTGGCAAGGCACTCTTACGCCATGTTGGTAAAGATATTTCTTTTCATGCTCTTAAGAGCGGTACACGCATCATCACCATACAGAATGCTACCCAGGCTCATGAGCTTTCTCGTCTTTCCTTTATCGATACTGTTCCTGTCACTATTGAAAAACATCATTCCCTCAATTCTTGTAGTGGTACCGTCATTCTGCCCCATACCATAGTTCAACAAAATTTCCAGACATGTGGCACTGACATTCTTGAACAGCTGGAACTCCAAGATCTCCCAGTCCTCAAGGTAGACACTTATGTTCTTCCTGCCTGTGGGCGGAGACGATACCCTAGCAATGTGGCTCATGTAACATTTGACAGCCGTGAACTCCCATCCTCAGTTTATGTAGCAGGACATCGGTTACAAGTTCGAAAGGTGATCCCTACACCGCAACAGTGTAGAAATTGCTGGCGATTTGGCCATCCAGCGAAATATTGCAGATCTATCGCCGAATGCCCGGTCTGTGGTGTCGATGATCATTCTAATATGTCTTGCAATCGACCTCCCTCTTGCCTTAATTGTCATGAGGCTCACCCTTGGTACTCTCGCCGTTGTCAAGTCTACTTAAACGAGCGGGAAATCCGTTACCTCAAAGAGGCAGGAGGTCTCCCTTATGCCATGGCAGTTTCTCATCTCCGCCTCCAAGGGAGACTACCTCGTGTTTCTTATTCCCGTGTTTCAAAACGTCCCCCCACTTCTGGGATCCCATCTTCTGCAACCACCTCTGTGGTTACCTCTCCCATAGTCACTCCTGTATCTAATTCTTTTACTGTCCGAGGCTCAGACGTCCCTACTTCAAAGCCTCAGTCTGATCTCGCTTCTTCATGTTCTCCCTCACAAGCCTCAGTAGCGACGAGATCTCGTATGACACTTCTCCTAATCGTCCCTCTACTTCTCAAAAATCTCTGTACCTGGTTCTTTCCCTCTCACTGGCTCTGTTACAAGTACAGTGGACCCCCGCATAACGATATTAATCCGTTCCTGAGAGCTCATTGTTATGCGAAATTATCGTTATGCAAATGAATTTTCCCCATAAGAAATAATGGAAATCAAATTAATCCATGCAAGACACCCAAAAGTATGAAAAAAAAATTTTTACCACATGACATATACATTTTCCTACACACAAAGAGAAGGATACATGCACAATAGTAGAGTAGTACATGCACAATATATATTGTGCATGTACTACTCTACTAAATGAAGAATAAATGACACTTACCTTTATTGAAGATGCAGCAATGACTGATGAGACACTGTGTCCTGGGAGTGCCTTTTCCTCCTGAGTACTGTAGGTCCTGTTTGGCATTTCTTCCAGAACAGGCCTTATCACACTGTGTATGCCACTTACGATCTTAAATGTCTCAAACCAACCTTTGCTGGCTTTAAATTCACCAATATGAGCACTAGTTCCAGGCATTTTTCCCTGTTCACCTGAGTGTTAGTCGACTGGTGTGGGTTGCATCCTGGGAGACAAGATTAAGGACCCCAATGGAAATAAGTTAGACAGTCTTCGATGACACTGACTTTTTTGGGTTATCCTGGGTGGCTAACCCTCTGGGGTTAATTGTTTCCTGGTATTCTCAATAAGCCACACCAACAATGGTGCTACAGCAGCAGCAGCAGCTGACAGTGCTACAGCAGCAGCAAATGGTGGTACAGCAGCAGCAGACGGTGCTACAGCAGCAGCAGCAGCTGACGGTGCTACAGCAGCAGCAGCAGCTGACGGTGGCACAGCAGCAGCTGACAGTGCTACAGCAGCAGTAGCAGCTGACAGTGCTACAGCAGCAGCAGACGGTGCTACAGCAGCAGCAGACGGTACTACAGCAGCAGCTGACAGTGCTACAGCAGCAGCAGACAGTACTACAGCAGCAGCTGATGGTGCTACAGCAGCAGCAGCTGATGGTGCTACAGCAGCAGCAGCTGACAGTGCTACAGCAGCAGCAGCAGCTGATGGTGCTACAGCAGCAGCAGCAGCTGATGGTGCTACAGCAGCAGCAGACGGTGCTACAGCAGAAGCAGACGGTACTGCAGCAGCAGCTGACGGTGGTACAGCAGCAGCTGATGGTGGTACAGCAGCAGCAGCAGCTGACAGTGCTACAGCAGCAGCAGCAGCTGACAGTGCTACAGCAGCAGCAGTTGACAGTGCAGCAGCAGCAGCTGACAGTGCTACAGCACCAGCTGATGGTGCTACAGCAGCAGCAGCAGCTGACAGTGCTACAGCAGCATCAGTAGTTGACCATGGTACCACAGTATTTCGATAATATTTCTCCCCCTTTTTACCACAGGGTTGGCACTAGAAGCTTTCTTGGGGCCCATGGTCACTTATTTTGCAGATAATATCACCAAAAACGCTGTAATAATACGAAATGTTCCGATTGTATGCTTGGATGTTACCGCGGAGGCTGGCTTGTAAACAATGCCACCGGCGGAACATGTGAGGCTGGCTCAGGCCTCACATAGAGGCGTCTCGGACGAATAGCGCTGAGCGAGTTTTTTAGCGCTATGCGAGGCAAAATTTTAGTGATAAAATGTATTGCTATGCAGATTTAACGTTATGTGATGCCAACGGTATGCAGGGGTCCACTGTATAGAGGTTCACCCTCCTCCTCATACTGTACCTTCCTCCCCTGTTCCCTCCCAAGTTTCTTCCTCTTCTGCCACCTCCCAGGTTTCTGCCTCTTCTGTCCCCTTCCACGCTTCTCCAGTTCCCTCCGCCCTTTTGCCCCCCCCTACCTTGGTAGAGTCCATTACAGTTCCAATCTTTACTCATCCTCCCCCTACCATTTCCAATATTGTCTCCCATACGACGTCTCTGAATTCCGAAACACTTGAAGCAATCTCTGAATATATTGCAGAGACCAAACCATCAATGGACACTGATCCACCCTCCGTTCCTTCTCACTCCTCTGCTCCATCTGCGCAACTCTTTTCTTCACAGCGCACCATTCCTTCGCTGCTTGAACGTTTTCCACTGCCTCCGCATGTGGACTTTTCTAACCCCTCTAGTCCGTAGGAACCCTTACCTGCGGATTTCAGGTATCTTTATCATTGCCAATCATAGCCTATTTACAGTGGAATATACTCGGCCTCGGGTAATCGGGGTGAGCTTCAGATGTTACTCTCCCAGTTTTCCCCTGTTGGTGTTTGCTAACAGGAACCATAATTACACTCTGCTGTTATCTCTCCCATCTCAGGCTATAATTTATTGTATTCTTCAGATCCTTTTCCTGATGGGACCTTTAATGAAAGTGCCCTTCTTCTACGCACTGATATTCCGTACCATCAGCTATTTGTTCGCACTTCGCTGCATTACACAGCAGCCCGTATCCACTTACATGACAGCGATCATTTCCCAATCATTCTTACTTCCCCTTCATATTCACCACCTCTTCGCATCCCACGCTGGCAATTTGATCAGGCAAATTGGAACCTTTACTCACACCTAACTGTTTTTAGAGAGGTTCCTACTTCGTCCTCCATCGATGAGCTTTTACACCTCTTCTCGTCCTCCGTTTTAACCGTAGCTTCTAATTGTATACCCCAAACTTCGGGCAGGCATTCTCAGAAATGTGTGCCTTGGTGGTCTCCTGCTTGTGCTTGTGCATGACGTTTGAAACGCGCTGTATGGGGCAGGTACCGGTACAACAGAACCACAGAGAGACTTCTTGATTTTAAGCAGAAGCGTGTGATCGCTCGCCGTGTCATCCGTGATGCTAAACGCACTTGCTGGCGAGATTATGTCTCCACCATCACCTCTGCTTCCTCTATGAGTGCAGTCTGGAAAAAAGTACGAAAACTGAGTGGTAAATATTCTCCTGACCCGGCTCCTGTTCTGCGGGTTGCCGGTGTTGATATAGCACACCCACTAGATGTTGCCAATGAAATTGGCAGTCATCTGGTCCGTATTTCTCAGGGACTCCATCTATGCCCCTTATTTCTTTCCTCAAAGTCTGCCAGAGAGTTAGCACCCTTGGACTTTTCTTCTCTCAGAGAAGAACAGTATAATGTGCCTTTTACACTTCATGAACTGGAGGCAACACTCTCAGCTTGCCAATCATCGGCAGCTGGGCCCGACGACATTCATATTCGTATGCTACAACATTTACATCAGTCAGCCCTTGCAGTCCTATTATGCCTTTACAATCTTATTTGGTCACAAGGAGTTCTTCCACAGCTGTGGAAATCCGCCATTGTTCTCCCTTTCCGCAAACCATGCACTACGGGACGTGAAGCCTCCCACTATCATCCCATTGCTCTTACCAGTGCAGTTTGCAAAGTGATGGAACGCCTAGTAAATAGACGTTTAGTGTGGTATTTAGAGACACACAACAGTCTCGCCACTCGTCAATATGGCTTTCGTAAGGGACGTTCTACCATAGACCCCTTACTGCGCTTGGATACGTATGTTCGTAATGCCTTTGCGAATAACCACTCAGTTATTGCTATATTTTTTGACCTTGAGAAGGCATATGACACAACTTGGAGGTATAATGTTTTAGCCCAAGCCCACTCCTTAGGCCTTCGAGGCAATCTACCATCCTTCCTTAAGAACTTTTTAACTGACAGGCATTTCCGTGTTCGGGTTAATAATGTGCTCTCCCCGGACTTTATCCAAGCTGAAGGTGTCTCCCAGGGATGTGTTCTGAGCACAACACTTTTTCTCCTTGCTATTAATGACTTGGCCTCTAGTCTTCCATCAAATATTTGGTCATCACTCTATGTTGATGACTTCGCTATTGCCTGTGCAGGCGCTGACTGTCCCATCATTACAGTTTCTCTCCAGCATGCAGTCGACCGTGTTTCCAATTGGGCCACCACACGTGGGTTTAAATTTTCCAGCACTAAAACCCACCAAATTACTTTCACTAGACGCTCTGTCATCTCCGATCATCCTTTGTACCTCTATGGCCCCCGTATCCCTGAACGTGATACAGTCAAGTTTCTGGGCCTCCTCTTTGACCGTAGGTTATCCTGGAAACCTCACATTACCTCTCTGAAGGCAACTTGTCACAGCCGGCTGAACCTTCTTAAAACCCTTGCTCATCTTTCATGGGGAGCTGATCGTTGAACCCTCCTTCGCCTACATTCCTCCCTCATTTTATCGAAACTTGATTATGGTGACCAGATCTATTCAGCGGCATCTCCTGCTACTCTCTCTAGCCTTAACCCCATTCATCACCAAGGATTACGTTTATGCCTTGGTGCTTTTCGCTCTTCCCCTGTCGAGAGCCTCTATGCAGAAGCGAACGTTCCATCCTTATCCGATCGCTGTGATGCCCATTGCCTTCGCTACTATGTACGTTCTCATGATCTCCGCAATCCTTCCATTTATAGAATGGTCACTGATATTAGTAGACATTCTTTATTTGTTCGCCGCCCCTGTTTACTCCGTCCCTTCTCTCTTCACCTTCATTTGTTCTTGTCTTCTCTTCAATTACCACCTTTCTATGTTCATGTAGCATCTCACTTTTCCCTACCCCCCTGGGAAGTTCCAGCTGTTCGAGTCTGTTCTTTCTCTCTCCCTTGCTCGAAAGCCCGACTGTCTACGGTTGCTTCCCGCTCTCTTTTTCTTGACCACTTTCACTCTCATTCTCATGCCATTGCTGTGTACACAGATGGCTCTAAGTCTTCTGACGGCGTAGGATTCGCGACAGTGTTTCCGGACAGCGTCGTACGAGGGCATTTACTATCTTTGGCTAGTATTTTTACTGCTGAATTGTATGCCATCCTTGCAGCACTTATCCGTATTGCATCTATGCCTGTGTCATCATTTGTGGTTGTCTCAGACTCCCTTAGTGCTTTACAGGCTATACAGAAATTTGATACACCTCACCCCTTAGTCCTCCGTATCCAACTTTGGCTACACCGCATCTTTACCAAGCATAAAGATATTGTTTTTTGTTGGGTCCCTGGTCATGTTGACGTACAGGGCAATGAACAGGCAGACACTGCTGCGCGGTCAGCAGTACATGACCTACCAGTTTCATATAGAGGTATTCCATTTACGAACTATTTTGCTGCAATATCTTCCCACCTTCACACCCGTTGGCAACAACATTGGTCTACTATGCTCGGCAACAAACTTCAATCTATTAAACCGAGTATAGGTTACTGGCCATCTTCTTATCACCAGTGTCGAGGTTGGGAGACTACTCTCTCCCGTCTTCGCATTGGCCATACTCGTCTTACTCATGGATATCTCATGGAGAGGCGCCCTGCTCCTCTCTGTGAGAATTGCCAAGCTCCATTATCAGTCAGCCACATTCTGTTGGACTGCCCACTATATCAACGAGCACGCAGAATTTACCTCAGTCGTCGTCTTCGCTCCGCTGCTCTCTCTTTACCTTCCCTTCTCGCTGATGGACCCACCTTTCATCCGGACTCTCTCATTGACTTATTGACAACAACTGACTTCACAAATTCTGATACCTTCAGCCCTTTCTACTTCAATCTCTTGCAACCCTCTACTCCCGTATTATCCCCTGCCCCGCTGTTTTCTGTAACCTACTGATCATCCCTCCTCCCTTCTGCCATCCAATACCCTCGCTTCCTTCCCTACCCTGGAGTGCTGTATAGCCCTTGTGGCTTAGCGCTTCTTTTTGATTATAATAATAATAATAATTTGCAGTATATTTTCGTATGGTTTTTATGGTTGTATTCTCATTTTTTGGGACTCATTTGATATAATGAAAGATATATATTACAGAAATAGACATGATTTTGGTTCCTTTCATCACGAAAAGTACCTTGAAATTGAGCTCAAAGTAGCGGAAAAGTTCGATTTTTGCTGATGTTCAATGAACTTTGTGAAAGTCAAGTTGTTTAATTTTATTAAGTGTATTCTAACCTAATCACTCTGTAATCTGGCAAACTCAGTAATCCGGCACACTACAGGTCCCAATGATGCCAGATTTGTGATGGAGGACCTGTTCTACATAATAATAATCATTCTTGGGCACACTAAATGTCTTATTTTACATTAACATAGGCATTTTCATTAATCCATCTATGATATCTTCCTCAAAATAATATATGAAACCCATTACATAGCATATAAGCACGATACATACACTCACAGAATAAAAATTGACATAAATACGAGATTTGTTTACAAAGCAGCTGTGTAGGTAGTGTCAGAAGAATTATGTTTTCTCTAGTCAAACTGAGGGATAACTAGAAAAATATTCTTTTCGTATGCCTTTACTCTATATATAGCAATTCACGACCCTTGTGGGTTTAGTGCTTTTTATAATTTTTTTTTTTTTTTTTTTTTTTTAGCAAGTCTGCCATCTCCCACCGAGGCAGGGTGACCCAAAAAGAAAATACTTTCATCATTCAACACTTTCACCTCACTCACACATAATCACTGTTTTTGCAGAGGTGCTCAGAATACAACAGTTTAGAAGTATATACATATAAAAATACACAGTATATCCCTCCAAACTGCCACTATCCCAAACCCCTCCTTTAGAGTGCAGGCATTGTATTCCCATTTCCAGGACTCAAGTCCGGCTATATAAAAATAACCGGTTTCCCTGAATCCCTTCACTAAATATTACCCTGCTCGCACTCCAACAGATCATCAGGTCCCAAATACCATTCGTCTCCATTCACTCCTATCGAACACACTCATGCACGCCTGCTGGAAGTCCAAGCCCACAAAACCTCCCTTACCCCTTCCTTCCAACCTTCTCGAGGACAGCCCCTACCCAGCCTTCCTTCCCCTACAGATTTATACACTCTCCACGTCATTCTACTTTGATCCATTCTCTCTAAATGACCAAACCACCTCAACAACCCCTTTTCAGCCCTCTGACTAATACTTTTATTAACTCCACACCATCTCCTAATTTCCACACTCCGAATTTTCTGCAGAATATTTACACCACACATTGCCCTTAGACAGGACATCTCCACTGCCTCCAACCGCCTCCTCGCTGCTGCATTCACAACCCAGGCTTCACATCTATATAAGAGTGTTGGTACTACTATATTTTCATACATTTCCTTCTTTGCCTCCATAGATAACGTTTTTTGTCTCCACATATACCTCAACGCACCACTCGCCTCTTTTCCCTCATCAGTTCTATGATTAACACGTCAACTCCCAAGTACAGTGGTCCCTCGTTTTTCATAGTTAATCCGTTCCTGGAGCTGCTACTATTAACGAAATCTACGATTTGCGAATCAATTTTCCACATAAGAAATAATGTAAATACAATTAATCCGTTCCTGACACCCAGAAGTATTAAAACAAAAAAATTTTTTACATGAAATATACATGTAGTACATAAGCAATACAATGGGAAATGATGAATGAAATATTAACAGCATAACACTTACCTTTATTGGAGATTCTTCTTAGTGTATGGGAGACTTGAGGAGGAGAGAGAGTGGATTGTTTATAGTTTGGAAGGGGAATCCCCTTCCAGCAACACCTCAGATACCAATTGCTTTTCTGGGGTTGCTTCTCTTCTCTGTTTCTTAATGCCACTAGGACCACCTTGAGAGTCACTGGAGTCCTGTCTCGCAAAATAACTGTCCAGAGAGCTCTGTTTCTGGCGCCTCTTTAAAACTTCTCTAAAATGGGCCAAGACTTTGTCACTGTACATGTTGTCAATATGGCTTGCAACAACCTTGTCAGGGTGATGTTTCTCCATAAAGCTTTCCATCTTACCCCACATAGCAAAAATCTCTTTAATATCTGAAGAAGGCACCATCTTCCATCTCTCTTCCTCCTCCTCTGCAGCAAGATTCTGAGCTGTGATCTGTTGCTGTTCCTGCTGAAGCTCTTGCAGCTCCTCAGTGGTGAGCTCTTCGTTGTGGTCTTCCACCAATTCTTCCACATCCTCCAAACTCACATCCAACCCCATGGAACTCCCCAGTGCCACAATTGATTTTACAACTGACATAGGCTCATCATGGTCAGTCCCAAACCCTTCAAAATCCCTCTTGTCGACACAATCTGGCCACAATTTTCTCCAGGAAGAGTTCAAAGTTCTGGTAGTCACTCCCTCCCAAGCCATACCTATAAGGGTTATGCAAAGGAGGATGCTGAAGTGTTCTCTCCAAAATTCCCTTAGGGTCAAGTGAGTGTCTGTGGTCACAGTCAAGCACCTGTGAAACATTGCTTTGGCATAGTTTTTTAAAGTTTGCAATGACCTGCTGGTCCATGGGCTGGAGGAGAGGAGTGGTATTCGGGGGCAAGAACTTTACTGTGATGAACCCAAACTCCTCGAAAATTAAGTCATCCAAGTTTGGAGGATGAGCAGGTGCATTGTCCATTACTAGCAGGCATTTGAGATCCAATTTCTTTTCCAGGAGGTAATTCTTCACACTAGAGCCAAACACTTCATTGAACCACTCGATGAAAATTTCCCTCGTGACCCATGCCTTACTATTAGATTTCCAAAACACACAATTTACTCTTCATAACATTGTTTTTCCTGAACACACTGGGATTTTCAGAATGGTACACTAGTAATGGCTTCACTTTGAAATCCCCACTAGCATTAGCACAGAACATTAGCGTCAGCCTGTCTTTCATAGGCTTGTGTCCTGGCACTGCCTTTTCCTCCTGTGTAATGAAGGTCCTCTTTGGCATTTTCTTCCAAAAGAGGCCTGTTTCATCACAATTGAGCACTTGTTCATGTTTCAGTCCTTCAGCCTCTATGTACTCCTGGAATTCATGCACATATTTTTCAGCCGCCTTGTGGTCCAAACCGGCAGCCTCACCATGCCTTAACACACTGATGTTTTTCTTAAATTCAATCATATTTCTCACCTTCTTTACCACAGGCTTGGCACTAGGAGCTTTCTTTGGAGCCATGGTAGCTTATTTAGTACTTGCAAGCACTAAAATAAATGGAATATTATGAAATATTTCGCTGGAGCATGTGAGGGGACCTTCGCTCATTGGTAAACAATGCCAGACTGGCTGCCGCCCCGGCTCACGCCGTGGGTATGCGTCCCAGACGAACTACTACTCGCGAGTCAACCTATGAAAAGCGAGCCCATGTTTATACAAAAATACCCCTATGATTTCCGAAATCTATGATTGCCGAGAACTACGAAAAGCGACCTCTTCAAGGGGGGCTCCTTGGCGTGGTGAAGAGGCTCTTGGTCTGAGGAATTAGACCTGTCGGTCTCCTTCCTCAGACCGAACCTAATTACCCCCCAATCCCCCGTTCCCTATCCCATCCTCCCCTTTTTCCTTTCCTCCTCCTCCTCCTCCCCACCCCTCCCTTTTGCCCTTCCTTTTTGGCCTTTTTTTTTTTTTTTTTTTCCACAGGCACGCTAGTTCCTAGGTAGGGGAAAGGGTACCGGGGTCCATCCCATTCCGTTGAGGTTCTTGGCGGTGGCGTAGTTTGCCGTGGAATCTGGATTGCCTGGGGATGTCCCGATCCCTCTCCGGTATCCCGGAGGGTGGCTTTGGGTGTGTCTTGGGCGACGGGTGTATCTCTGGAAGCCACCTTTCGGATTCCGGGGGTGGTGGCCGAAGGAGGTATGCTTTGTGGCGGATTTCCGGCTGCCCTCTCTTTTGTCTACCGAGGTAGCTCGGCAGATGTGAGGTTGCTATCCTGGATTGCCAGTTTACTGGCATGATGGGTAGGGTATGGCATGGGTTCCATGCTGCATCTGCGCTACTTGCAGTGCTGAGGTCCTCTTGGGCGTGGAGGGAGATTTCTGGCCCTTTCATTCCTCCTAGGAACTATCCCTCCCCGGTCCCCCCTTTTTTATTCCTTTTTTTATTTTTATTTTCTTTTCTTCTCTCTTTTTTTTTTCTTAAAAACAAAAAGAAAGAAGTAACCTAACCATGGCAGCCCTAGTCCATGAACCTGCTACCCCCGGGCCCCTTCTTGATACCGCACCCCGTTCTGACCCCGCCTCATCTTTGGACCACTCTTCGGCCACTCCTCATGCCTCTGTACCTCTTGCCGGTGCTGTTTCCTCACCCGCTTTAGGTACTGAGGCCTTGACTGACGACCTTCGCTCTCCTCTGACTATGCTTCCGGCCTCTCCCTCTATGGTGTGGCAATTTTCGAATCACCGACCCGTTCCACGTCGGACAAACTCTGGTCCCACGCCTAAACGCCAACGACAATTACCTGCTGATGATACTTCTCCACCTTCTCGTTCTTCTCAGAAAAGATCGACACGTCCTTCACTACCTTTCCACACTCAGTTTCAGACTGCACAATGGACTAAATTCTTCACTTTACGACTGACTTCCTCTACTGCCTATCTTTCTGACCACAGTATTGGCAAGGCACTCCTACGCCATGTTGGTAAAGATATTTCTTTTCATGCTCTTAAGAGCGGTAAGCGCATCATCACCGTACAGAATGCTACCCAGGCTCATGAGCTTTCTCGTCTTTCCCATATCGATACTGTTCCTGTCACTATTGAAAAACATCATTCCCTCAATTCTTGTAGTGGTACCATCATTCTGCCCCATACCATAGTTCAACAAAATTTCCAGGCATGTGGCACTGACATTCTTGAACAGCTGGAACTCCAAGATCTCCCAATCCTCAAGGTAGACACTTACGTTCTTCCTGCCCGTGGGCGGAGTCGATACCCTAGCAATGTGGCTCGTTTAACTTTTGACAGCCGTGAACTCCCATCCTCAGTTTATGTAGCAGGACATCGGTTACAAGTTCGAAAGGTGATCCCTACACCGCAACAGTGTAGAAATTGCTGGCGATTTGGCCATCCAGCGAAATATTGCAGATCTATCGCCGAATGCCCAGTCTGTGGTGCCGATGACCATTTTAATACGGCTTGCAATCGACCTCCCTCTTGCCTTAATTGTCATGAGGCTCACCCTTCGTACTCTCGCCGTTGTCAAGTCTACTTAAACGAGCGGGAAATCCGTTACCTCAAAGAGGCAGAAGGTCTCCCTTATGCCATGGCAGTTTCTCATCTCCGCCTCCAAGGGAGACTACCTCGTGTTTCTTATTCCGTGTTTCAAAACGTCCCCCACTCCTGGTATCCCATCTTCTGCACCCACCTCTGTGGTTACCTCTCCCATAGTCACTCCTGTATCTAATTCTTTTGCTGTCCTCGGCTCAGACGTCCCTATTCAACGTCTCAGTCTGATCTTGCTTCTTTCGTGTTCTCTCTCACAAGCCTCAGTAGCGACGAGATCTCGTATGACACCTCCTCCCAATCGTCCCTCTACTTCTCAAAGTCAAAAAAAGGTCCGTTAACACCTCCTACCCATCTTCCACCTCCTCATTTTCCCTTCCCTGTCTCTGTACCTGGTTCTCCCCTCTCACTTGGCTCTGTTACAAGTGTAGAGGTTCACCCTCCTCCTCGTACTGTACCTTCCTCCCCTGTTCCCTCCCAAGTTTCTTCCTCTTCTGCCACCTCCCAGGTTTCTGCCTCTTCTGTCCCCTTCCACGCTTCTCCAGTTCCCTCCACCCTTCCGTCCCCCCCTACCTTGGTACAGTCCATTTCAGTTCCAATCTTTACTCATCCTCCCCCTACCATTTCCAATATTGTCTCCCATACGATGTCTCTGAATTCTGAAACACTTGAAGCAATCTCTGAATATATTGCAGAGACCAAACCATCAACGGACACTGATCCACCCTCTGCTCCTTCTCTCTCCTCTACTCCATCTGCGCAACTCCTTTCTTCACAGCGCACCGTTCCTTCGCTGCTTGAACGTTTTCCACTGCCTCCGCATGTGGACTTTTCTAACCCCTCTAGTCCGTAGGAACCCTTACCTGCGGATTTCAGGTATCTTTATCATTGCCAATCATGGCCTATTTACAGTGGAACATACGCGGCCTCAGGGGTAATCGGGGTGAGCTTCAGACGTACTCTCCCAGTTTTCCCCTGTTGGTGTTTGCTTACAGGAAACCAAAATTACACTCTGCTGTTATCTCTCCCATCTCAGGCTATAATTTATTGTTTTCTTCAGATCCTTTTTCTGATGGGACCTTTATGAAAGTGCCCTTCTTCTACGCACTGATATTCCATACCATCAGCTATTGTTCGTACTTCGCTGCATTACACAGCAGCCCGTATCCACTTGCATAGGTGGTATACGCTCTGTTCTTTATATCTCTCTCCTTCTCGGGCATTATCTATTCTGTATTGCCTTTCTTGTTTCGTCATTACCACCACCGATTCTGTTACTTGGTGATTTTAATGCCACCATTTCCTCTGGGGGGGGGTCTCACTGTGATTCCCGTGGCATTCAGTTAGAGGCTTTCTTGCCACCCACCCCCTCCATGTTTTAAATACAGGTACTCACACCCATTTTGATCCTCGGACTCACACTCCTCTTGCATCGATCTCTCAGTCTGCTCTTCCTCCGCCGCATTAGACTTCACTTGGTCTGTTCTTCCGGACTTACATGACAGCGATCATTTCCCAGTCATTCTTACTTCCCCTTCATATTCACCACCTCTTTGCATCCCACGCTGGCAATTTGATCAGGCAAATTGGAACCTTTACTCACACCTAACTGTTTTTAGAGAGGTTCCTTCTTCGTCCTCCATCGATGAGCTTTTACACCTCTTCTCATCCTCCATTTTAACCGCAGCTTCTCATTCTATACCCCAAACTTCGGGCAGGCATTCTCAGAAATGCGTGCCTTGGTGGTCTCCTGCTTGTGCTCGTGCAGTGCGTTTGAAACGCGCTGCATGGGGCAGGTACCGGTACAATAGAACCACAGAGAGACTACTTGAATTTAAGCAGAAGCGTGCGATCGCTCGCCGTATCATCCGTGATGCTAAACGCACTTGCTGGTGAGATTATGTCTCCACCATCACCTCTGCTTCCTCTATGAGTGCAGTCTGGAAACAAGTACGAAAACTGAGTGGTAAATATTCTCCTGACCCGGCTCCTGTTCTGGGGGTTGCCGGTGTTGATATAGCAAACCCACTAGATGTTGCCAATGAAATTGGCAATCATCTGGTCCGTATTTCTCAGGGACTCCACCTATGCCCCTCATTTCTTTCCTCAAAGTCTGCCAGAGAGTTAGCACCCTTGGACTTTTCTTCTCTCAGAGAAGAACAGCATAATGTGCCTTTTACACTTCAAGAACTGGAGGAAACACTCTCAGCTTACCAATCATCGGCAGCTGGGCCCAACGACATTCATATTCATATGCTACAACATTTACATCAGTCAGCCCTTGCAGTCCTATTATGCCTTTACAATCTTATTTGGTCACAAGGAGTTCTTCCACAGCTGTGGAAATCCGCCATTGTTCTCCCTTTCCGCAAACCAGGCACTACGGGACATGAAACCTCCCACTATCGTCCCATTGCTCTTACCAGTGCAGTTTGCAAAGTGATGGAACGCCTAGTAAATAGACGTTTAGTGTGGTATTTAGAGACACACAACAGTCTCTCCACTCGTCAATATGGCTTTCGTAAGGGACGTTCTTCCATAGACCCCTTACTATCCTTGGATACGTATGTTCGTAATGCCTTTGCGAATAACCACTCAGTTATTGCCATATTTTTTGACCTTGAGAAGGGATATGACACAACTTGGAAGTATAATATTTTAGCCCAAGCCCACTCTTTAGGCCTTCGAGGCAATCTACCATCCTTCCTTAACCCTTTGACTGTCGAAGGGCCCAGTCCTGAAGTTGCTCCTGGTGTCGCAAAATATTCGAAAAAAAAAAATTTATTTTTTCTTATGAAAATGTTAAGATTATTTTTCTGATTGTTTTAGTCCCCAAAAAAAAAATTTCCCATCAGTACTTACCAAGATATAGAGGCATGAAGTTTGCAGAAAATGAGCCGCGTATGGCAACAGCGGCGACTGCCGCTCACCCGGTAAACTTTGGTTTACTTGTATTTGAAGGTTTGTTGTTTTTTTCACTATTTTATTTTTTTACATAACTTATGTGGCCTGTGAGACCAAAGTAAGGTGCAATGTACATATATACACTCGTTGTATACAACACAATAAGCACACAAACATAATTATCAATATATTGTTTACAAAACTTGTTTACAAAAACAAACAATACAAAAATTTTTTTTATTACTATTGTTCTATAATTATATATACCAATATACAGTCACTGAACATACTCCTAGAAGTTCTGTAGCTTGTGGAACTCTGTGAAACATGGTGTCATACACAGTGGTGTTTTACACTCTTACACATAAAACATGGTGTCATACACAGTGGTGTTTTACACTCTCACACATAAAACATGGTGTCATACACAATGGTGTTTTACACTTCTCACACATAAAACATGGTGTCATACACAGTGGTGTTTTACACTCTCACACATAAAACATGGTGTCATACACAGTGGTGTTTTACACTCCTCACACATAAAACATGGTGTCATACACAGTGGTGTTTTACACTCACACATATAACATGGGTGTCATACACAGTGGTGTTTTACACTCTCACACATAAAACATGGTGTCATACACAGTGGTGTTTTACACTCCTCACACATAAAACATGGTGTCATACACAGTGGTGTTTTACACTCTCACACATAAAACATGGTGTCATACACAGTGGTATTTTACACTCTCACACATAAAACATGGTGTCATACACAGTGGTGTTTTACACTCTCACACATAAAATCAGTGTGTGTGCATTTTTGTTGAATTTTTTTTTTATGTGCAAAGACAAAACACCTCGTCTGAGCAGTTTTCTTCAAAGTATTAGCAGGCAGTTGTGTTATGTAGCTATCCTAGGTAAATGGTCGTGTGTCATCATTCCTTCCTAATTTCCTTCATTCCTTTCCTACCTGGAGACTACCTGGAGGGCATTCCACCTCTCTTCCTACATTCCTTCATCTGTCCTTCATTACTTTTTTCCTTCCTTTCATCTAGTCCTTCCTTCATTCCTGCCTTCCCTTCTTGCTTCTGGTTTCTATAATATATATACACATATATAGTCACTAGATACTTTCATAAAACTGCTATTATCACCCTTCAGCAAGCTTGTCTTGTGTGCGAGTGTGTGGCTTATAATTGTTTTGAGTCAGGAGTGGGCAGCTGTCAAAATGACATATTGTCTCATTAGTCACTGCCCCTACCGCCTGTCAAAACAATGGGGTCGGATGCTGCTTCCCCCTCCATTCTATCTAATTATCTTTCTCCCTCATTCTATCTCTTTCAATCTGTCTCTCTTTCTCTCTCTCTGTCTATCTCTGTCTCACAGGTACACATAAATACAACTATACATAGTGTAAATTACCTAGGATAACCCAAAAAATCCAGACAAAGTGCTATACTCTGCTTGAAGATGTGAGTAAAGGTGATGATGACACAGTCTTGTGGCTCTCCCTGAGACAGAGCTAGAAGGATAGACAGGGAGTTTGGCAGACAGACAAATAGACAGACAGACAAATGTTTGGTCTTCTTCTTCTTCTTCTTCTTCTTCTTCTTCTTCTTCTTCTTCTTCTTCTTCTTCTTCTTCTTCTTCTTCTTCTTCTTCTTCTTCTTCTTCTTCTTCTTCTTCTTCTTCTTCTTTTCTTCTTCTTCTTCTTTTCTTCTTCTTCTTCTTCTTCTTCTTCTCTTCTTCTTCTTCTTTCTTCTTCTTCTCTTCTTCTTCTTCTTCTTCTTCTCTTCTTCTTCTTCTTCTTCTTCTTCTTCTTCTTCTTCTTCTTCTTCTCCCTCCTCCTCCTCCTCCTCCTCCTCCTCCTCCTCCTCCTCCTCCTCCTGGCTCTTGACAGATGGACAGCTGCCCTCCACCCTCGTTTACGCTCATCAAAGGTCAGCTCTTATCAGATGTTATCTCCCCTTATCTTGTCACTGTCATGGGGTGAACTGTTTTCATGCCTCAAGGGAACATATTATTACATATTATTATTATTAGGTATTATTATTATTCTTATTCTTATTCTTCTTCTTCTTCTTCTTCTTCTTCCTCCTTCCACCTTCCACCTTCCTCTCCTCCTCCTTCCTCCTCCCTCCCTCCTTCCTCCTCCTCCCTCCTTCTTCCTCCCTCCCTCCTTCCTCCTCCTCCCTCCTTCTTCCTCCTCCCTCCTTCTTCCTCCTCCCTCCTTCTTCCTCCTCCCTCCTTCCTCCTCCTCCTCCTTCCTCCCTCCTTCTTCCTCTTCCTCCTTCCTTCCTCTTCCTCCTCCTTCCTCCTCCTCTTCTCCTCCTCCTCTTCTTCCTCCTCCTCTTCTTCCTCCTCCTCTTCTTCCTCCTCTTCTTCCTCCTCCTCTTCCTCCTCCTCTTCTCCTCCTCCTCCTCCATTGCTTTTGGTCTCAAACTCTCGAAATCATGAAATTGATCTTCATTGACACTTCCATCGTGTTAGAGCATCACTTGGGAAGAGAAGAGTCCCAGATTTGAAGGGAAGTCACATATTTCTTACCGCTAGACATGCTGAAAAAGGACCACTGAAATGGTATTCCCACAATGCACCACTGGCTCCCCGATTTTTTTTATATGGTGCACACTGACCATGGAGACCCATTCTCTCACATGTGGGCCTACCAGCTTTCTCCTGCTTGATTTGAAGCCGCTAGAATTTATGCGTATAGATACGTCAAACACGGTATCTCCTATGACGTACATATACGACCGCGACAGTCAAAGGGTTAAGAACTTTTTAACTGACAGGCATTTCCGTGTTCGGGTTAATAATGTGCTCTCCCCGGACTTTATCCAAGCTGAAGGTGTCCCCCAGGGATGTGTTCTGAGCACAACACTTTTTCTCCTTGCTATTAATGATTTGGCCTCTAGTCTTCCATCAAATATTTGGTCATCACTCTATGTTGATGACTTCGCTATTGCCTGTGCAGGTGCTGACTGTCACCTCATTACAGTTTCTCTCCAGCATGCAGTCAACCGTGTTTCCAATTGGGCCACCACACGTGCGTTTAAATTTTCCAGCACTAAAACCCACCAAATTACTTTCACTAGACGCTCTGTCATCTCCGATCATCCTTTGTACCTCTATGGCTCCGTATCCCTGAACGTGATACAGTCAAGTTTCTGGGCCTCCTCTTTGATCGTAGGTTATCCTGGAAACCTCACATTACCTCTCTGAAGGCAACTTGTCACAGCCGGCTGAACCTTCTTAAAACCCTTGCTCATCTTTCATGGGGAGCTGATCGTCGAACCCTCCTTCGACTACATTCCACCCTTATTTTATCGAAACTTGATTATGGTGACCAGATCTATTCAGCGGCATCTCCTGCTACTCTCTCTAGCCTTAACCCCATTCATCACCAAGGATTACGTTTATGCCTTGGTGCTTTTCGCTCTTACCCTGTCGAGAGCCTCTATGCAGAAGTGAATGTTCCATCCTTATCCGATCGCCATGATGCCCATTGCCTTCGCTACTATGTACGCTCTCATGATCTCCGCAATCCTTCCATTTATAGAATGGTCACTGATATTAGTAGACATTCTTTATTTGTTCGCCGCCCCTGTTTACTCCGTCTCTTCTCTCTTCGCCTTCATTCGCTCGTCTTCTCTTCAATTACCACCTTTCTATGTTCATGTAGCATCTCACTTTTCCCTACCCCCCTGGGAAGTTCCAGCTGTTCGAGTCTGTACTTTCTCTCTCCCTTGCTTGAAAGCCCAACTGTCTACGGTCGCTTCCCACTCTCTTTTTCTTGACCACTTTCACTCTCATTCTTATGCCATTGCTGTGTACACAGATGGCTCTAAGCCTTCTGATGGCGTAGGATTCGCAGCAGTGTTTCTGGACAGCATCGTATGAGGGCATTTACTATCTTCGGCTAGTATTTTTACTGCTGAATTGTATGCCATCCTTGCAGCACTTATCCGTATTGAATCTATGCCTGTGTCATCATTTGTGGTTGTCTCAGACTCCCTTAGTGCTTTACAGGCTATACAGAAATTTGATACACCTCGCCCCTTAGTCCTCCGTATCCAACTTTGGCTACACCGCATCTTTACCAAGCATAAAGATATTGTTTTTTGTTGGGTCCCTGGTCATGTTGACGTACAGGGCAATGAACAGGCAGACACTGCTGCGCGGTCAGCAGTACATGACCTACCAGTTTCATATAGAGGTATTTCATTTACGGACTATTTTGCTGCAATATCTTCCCACCTTCACACCCGTTGGCAACACCGTTGGTCTACTATGCTCGGCAACAAACTTCAGTCTATTAAACCAAGTATAGGTTACTGGCCGTCTTCTTATCACCAGTGTCGAGGTTGGGAGACTACTCTCTCCCGTCTTCGCATTGGCCATACTCGTCTTACTCATGGATATCTCATGGAGAGGTGCCCTGCTCCTCTCTGTGAGAATTGCCAAGCTCCATTATCAGTCAGCCACATTCTGTTGGACTCCCCACTTTATCAACGAGCACGCAGAATTTACCTCCGTCGTTGTCTTAACTCCGCTGCTCTCTCTTTACCTTCCCTTCTCGCTGATGGACACACCTTTCATCCGGACTCTCTCATTGACTTTTTGACAACAACTGACTTACTTCACAAATTCTGATACCTTCAGCCCTTTCTACTTCAATCTCTTGCTACCCTCTACCCCCGTACTATCCCCTGCCCCGCTGTTTTCTGTAACCTACTGATCATCCCTCCTCCCTTCTGCCATCCAATACCCTCGCTTCCTTCCCTACCCTGCAGCACTGTATAGCCTTTGTGGCTTACTGCTTCTTTTTTATTATAATAATACGAAAAGCGAGGGACCACTGTATCTGAAAACATTCACTTCTTCCATACTCCTCCTCCCCAATTTGATATCCAATTTTTCTTTATCTAAATCATTTGATACCCTCATCACCTTACTCATTTCTATGTTCACTTTCAACTTTCTACCTTTACACACACTCCCAAACTCATCCACTAACCTTTGCAATTTTTCTTTAGAATCTACCATAAGCACAGTATCATCAGCAAAAAGCAACTGTGTCAATTCCCATTTTGTATTTGAATCCCCATAACTTAATCCCACCCCTCTCCCGAACACCCTAGCATTTACTTCTTTTACAACCCCATCTATAAAAATATTAACCATGGTGACATTACACATCCCTGTCTAAGACCTACTTTTACTGGGAAGTAGCAACCACCCAGGGGGGTACTACCGTCCTGCCAAGTGAGTGTGAAACGAAAGCCTGTAATTGTTTTACATGGTAGGATTCCTGGTGTCTTTTGTCTGTCTCATAAATATGCAAGATTACAGGTACGTCTTGCTACTTCTACTTACACTTAGGTCACACTACACATACATGTATACGTTTAGTTATACACACTCATCTGAGTTTTCTTTGATTTTATCTTAATAGTTCTTGGTCTTATTACTTTTCCTTTTATATCCATGGGGAAGTGGAATATGAATCTTTCTTCCGTAAGCCATGCGTGTTGTAAAAGTCATCTAAAATGATGGGAACAATAGGCTAGTAACCCCTTTTCCTGTAATAATTACTAAAAAGAATAAATAGAAATATTATTATTGTTATTATTATTATCTTCATTCACTCTAAAAATGGTGTGTTGCTGTTTGTTTATTCTTTACTAACTTGTACAACTTGTACACAATGTAAGAGTATTTGTATTGTGAGGTAATTATTATTATAATTAAAAGAGAATATGAATGTGTAAATTCAAGAATTATGTGGATTAAAGTAAAGGTTGGATGCGAGAAGTGGGTCATAATAAGCGTGTATGCACCTGGAGAAGAGAGGAATGCAGAGGAGAGAGAGAGATTTTGGGAGATGTTAAGTGAATGTATAGGAGCCTTTGAACCAAGTGAGAGAGTAATTGTGGTAGGGGACCTGAATGCTAAAGTAGGAGAAACTTTTAGAGAGGGTGTGGTAGGTAAGTTTGGGGTGCCAGTGTGTAAATGATAAAGGAGCCCTTTGATTGAACTTTGTATAGAAAGGGGTTTAGTTATAGGTAATACTATTTTAAGAAAAAGAGGATAAATAAAAAGTATTTAA
>NC_069401.1:74457205-74576458 GCF_026875155.1 Cherax quadricarinatus | reverse complement strand
CCTACAATAACGGGTACAAGACCGGGCAGGTGGTGCAACATTCTAATAATGAACAGCACATAACCGGGCAGGTGGTGCAACATTCCCACAATGAACAGCAGAACACTGGGCAGGTGGTGCAACATTCCCATAACGAACAGTACAACACTGGACAGGTGGTGCAACATTCCTACAATGAACAGTACAAGACCGGGCAGGTGGTGCAACATTCCTACAATGAACAGTACAAGACCGGGCAGGTGGTGCAACATTCTCACAATGAACAGCACATAACCGGGCATTTGGTGCAACATTCCCACAAAGAACAGCACAAGACTGGGCAGATGGTGCAACATTCCCACAATGAACAGCAAAAGGCTGGGTAGGTGGTGCAGCATTCCCACAATGAACAGCGCAAGACTGGGCACGTGGTGCAACATTCCCACAATGAACAGCAGAACACTGGGCAGGTGGTGCAACATTCCCATAACGAACAGTACAACACTGGACAGGTGGTGCAACATTCCTACAGTGAACAGTACAAGACCGGGCAGGTGGTGCAACATTCTCACAATGAACAGCACATAACCGGGCAGGTGGTGCAACATTCCTACAATGAATAGCACAAGACAGGGCAGGTGGTGCAACATTTCCGTAATGAACAGCACAAGACAGGGTAGATGGTGCAACATTCCCACAATAAACAGCACAAGACTGGGCAGGTGGTGCAACATTCCCACAATGAAGAGCACAAGACTGGGCAGGTGATGCAACATTCCCACAATGAGCAGTACAAGACAGGGCAGATGGTGCAACATTCCCACAATGAACAGTGCAAGACTGAGCAGGTGGTGCAGCATTCCCACACTGAGCAGTACAAGACTGGGCAGGTGGTGCAACATTCCCACAAGGAACAGCACATAACCGGACAGGTGGTGCAACATTCCCACAAGGAACAGCACATAACTGTTCAGGTACTAGTATCATGTGGGAGTTCGAACACGTGGATTGGGTAAAAATACTCACGTAGGCTGGAAGTACGTATATTGTAACTGAAGTATGTGGAAGGGCGCCACAGCCAATCCTGCCTCTATCGCTCACTCTCGTATAACTGACTGGCCGCCCACAATACCCATATGTGAGGGGGTCTTTGAATACTGCTGTGGTCAGCACAATATGAATAGACAGTGACTCAGGCAGAGACGGTTGGTAGTGAGTCAGCTACTCTTACACTGGTTACTGGTAACTGGTTACTACTACTGAGAGCTCGGCGACGCTAACGTATGTCGTCCCGACATACAACTAATACAAACTAGAGATGGCAGGTATACGGCTTGGGCTGATTCTATAGAATGTCAAAGTACACAGCAATTAAACATTATAATATACATAAGTAGAACATTGGAATGGAAGCTTACGTAACTGAAACTGTAATGCAATACAAGGTATAATATAGCACAACTCATCGAAGAAACTCAACGTTGGGATTACACAATAAGTGACAAAAAAATTTGATCGATCGATCTGTATTCATGTGATCTACGGATTCTGAGGAAGGAATATATACAAAGAAGTGTTTAACAGAAAGGCAGATTCGGTGCACTCAAATCTAGACTGTTAACTCTCAGAATGCAGAGAGAACATGAACACACACAAAAAAATTCTTGAATACTGATAAGTTGATACTGTAATTATTCATCTATACAGGTTATTTACATTTAACCCCAACTCTGCTAGGGTAAGATTGACATATGCAGAATGGGTGTCATCTCTGGGAGGATCAAACTCTGTTGCATTAGCTAACTCATGCTGTATTTGAGGCAAATCTGAATTGGATGTTACAAATGATACTTGAGGATTTCTCAATACCTGTCGTGTACGTAGGGAATAACGACATTCAGGTTGATCGTCTGACTGAGTATCAGAGGAAGAGAGTACAGGATCAGGAGGATTGTCAGAGTCCGTCACATTAGTCTGGGTTGGAACATCATTATCATCACATACTAACTTCATATGATCTAAATGCGATTCTTTATACTGACCAGTACTAATTTCTCTAACCTTATACTTATTACCAGTGATATGTTCAACTACTCGATAAGGACCAACAAACTTTTGATCAAGCTTTGGCATTGCAGACGTTTTGTTAAAGTTAATCAGCATAACTCTCGAACCTTCTTTGATTTTGGATGGCTTTGCTCGAGTGTTTGCGACTCTTGTAAATTCTGCTGTTGATTTATGAAGTGTTTCACGGATTCTTCTAAAAACACTTTGAGCTAAGCTGGTACGAGTTGCTATGAAATCATCAGGGTTGTAATTTGGTTTCGGATTAGAATATAACAACTCATAAGGCAAACGTTTATCTACACCATACAATGCATAATGTGGAGTATCACCTATAGAAACATTGTAAGCAGAATTTATAGCACACTGCACATCAGGTATAACTTCATCCCAAGTTTCACTGTTGGGATTGATAGTGGCTCTCAAGACATCAAGTACTTTCTTATTGGTTCGTTCCGCTAACCCATTGCTGGCAGGATGATGAGGAACAATGGTGGATTTATAGATCTTGTACAAGGTGCACAAATTTTCAGGAATTTCATTACAGAATTCACCTCCATTATCTGTTACTAGGGACTTAGGGGTGGTATGCCTGCAGATAATGCGTTCTTTAAACGCTTTAGCTACTGGCTCGGCAGTCTTATCTGCAATAGGAACTAACTCACAATATCTGGTGAAATGGTCTACCATAACACACAGATGTTTGTTGCCTTGGAGGGAACATTGGAAATTAGTTAAATCTAGCGCAACTCTTTCCCATGGTTCGCTAGTAGTTGGATATATATACTTGGATTGGATTAGGACCATTAGCATTACCTTTATGTTGCATGCAGACACTACATTTCTTAACATACTCAGAAATATCAGTTGCCATACGAGGCCAAAAGTATTTCAATCTGGCTCGTTTTACTGAACGATCCATACCAGGGTGTGCAACACCTGGTACATCGTGAACTAGCTGTAAGGCTACATTCACTAGTGACTGTGGAATTACTAACTGGTATACTCTTCTGCTAGGAGTACCCAACTCGGCTGTTCGATACAGTAATTCTTGGTTCATGACAAAGTCACTGATGGGTGCTGGTGGCTTCACAGTCAGAATAAGATCTTCCTGGAGCAGGAATCGAATCACACCAGACCACATGGGATCTGTTCGTTGAGCATTCTTTACATCTTCAGCACTAAATGGAGGGTCTGCAGTTACTATACTAACATGTGATAAGGCATCTGCGACTACATTTGACTTGCCAGGTAAATGCTCAAAGGTGGGATTGAACTCTTGGATAGTCAAGGTCCATCTGGCTAACCTTTCAGTAGGTTGTTTGTTCTGGAATAAAGGTATCAGCGGAGCATGGTTTGTCAAGACATGAACAGAGTACTGATAAATAATGTCTCGGAAGTGCTTTAAAGACCATACTATTGCTAAAGCTTCTTGCTCAGTTACTGTATAATTATGTTCAGCCTTCGTAAGGACTCGGCTAGCAAATGCAACTGCGTTGTACTTGCCATCAGTCTTCTGAGCTAGTACGGCATCTGGAAATTTCAAAATTGGAGCAGATGTTAGCTTTTCTTTTAGAGTTTGGAATGCTCTTTCTCGACGGAAGGTCCAAACAAAAGGAGCATCTTTCTTAAGCAACTCAGAGGAGCAGCTATGGAAGAAAAATTGGCAATGAAAGATCTATAAAAACCTGCTAAGCCCACAAAGGATCTTACAGCATCAGCAGTTTTGGGTGTTGGAAAATTTAGTACTGCCATTACTTTACTTTGGTCAGTCGTAACCCCTCTAGGAGTGACTATGTGACCAAGAAACTTAATTTCTGATCTGAAAAATTGACATTTAGACAGTTTGATCTTTAAATTGGCTTCTTCAAGCTTACCAAGTACTACATCAAGTCTTTTCAAGTGTGTATCCACGTCTTTAGACATGACGATTACGTCATCTAAGTACACCATAAGTGCATTACCTATGAGACCTCTAAAGATATTAGTCATGAGCCTTGAGAACGTGATAGGGAAAGATCGTAATCCAAACGCCATACGGAGGAAGTGATAATGACCTGTAGGAGTGGAGAATGCAGTTAGCTCTTGGCTGTCCTCGTGAAGAGGGACTTGCCAAAACCCTTGTAACAAATCCAGGGTTGAAAAGACTTTGTTATCTCCGATGTTACGTAAAAGATCACCCAGTACAGGAAGTGGGAAGCGATCTGGAATGGTTTTCGCATTTAACTTCCTCAAGTCAATCACTGGGCGCCAAGTACCATCCTTCTTAGGTACTAGGATCAGGGGTGCATTCCAAGGTGAATTGCTAGGTGCAATAACTCCATCATCAAGCATTTGATTGATCAATTCTTCTGCGACAGCAACTTGTGAATGAGGCATTCTGTACGTAGGTATGTAGATAGATCTAGTACCAGGTTCAAGTGGAATACGATGGGACAATAAGTTCGTTATACCCATCTTCTCACCTGGTAAAGCAATGGCTTTACGACGTTTGTTCAACAGTGTCAACAAACGCTTGACTTCATCTAGGAAGTCAGTGGGAGCTAAGTCTTTCTCCTCAACTGGTGGAACAGATTGATCCAGTGAAGTGGATGAGGTCTCCCCGGCAGAAATAGCACCGACCCACTGGTCAGGTGACAACTCGTCCTCTACCTGAACAGGGTAAGGATAGTGAACAAGGTCAACAAGATTGGTATTTGCTCTGAGGCGAACTCTGTGACCAGAAGTGTTGGCCAGGAAGAAATGGATCTTACTATCTCTTACAACATGTAAGGATGGTTCAACAAATAGACCTTTTACTTTGCAAGAATCACTGTCAACTAGGACGTTATCACCATCTGGAACACTAGGAACAACTACACTCTAGTGAGGGCACTAGCTGCGACAGAAACGTCTTTCTGCAGACGGCACGTGACATCAACAAGAGATGGCATTACTAGTTGCAAGTAATTGTTTTCCGACAAGGCGTCCCCTGTGGAGAAACTACTACTTGAACTAGCAGACATTGCAGGGATAGGCTCAGCACTCAAGGTAGTCAGAGCGTCCTCGGACACTTGAGGTAACTGGACACTATCTTGCAAGTCTGAAGTTGCAGGAACACAGACAGAAGTGACAGGATCATCAGTGCCTTACCGCTTGGGTACGCTACTGGATAATGCACTGGCCTGTAAGGACTTAATTCGAGTGTCATACTCTGCGGCAGTATGGCAGATCTCGGATCCAAGCTGGTAACCCCAGAATGGAACGATCAAGTCGTCAATTTGGGCATGCCATCGATAAGGGTCGAGCACAATGCGTAAGTCTCGCATGGAAGCAAAGCCCAGCAGAAGGTCACCAGGGAAAGTAATCTGGTCGACAGCAAGGAAGGAAGCAGTGAAGTCTCTACCTTGAATAGAAAAGCTTAGGGAAGTCCGACCTCGGACACGCAGGTGAGAACCAGCTACTCCACTAAGGGAGGACACAAGAGTCGGTTCTACGAGAAGGACATGTCGTAACTGCTTATCCTTAAACAAACTAGACCTAATAATATTGACTTGCGCACCAGAGTCCATGAACAAATGAACGGGCGCATTATGAACAGATGCTTGCACTATAGGGCCTATGGTAGCATTGGAAGTTATGCGCAAACAAAAAGGTGGATTGTCATCAGAAAAGACTTGTTCTACTTCATCCCCAAAATCATCTATGTCAGAGACATGTGAAGCAACATCATCAGCAGGATTGTCATTCTCGAGACTGCTTAAGGCTTCAAAGGAATTGTGAACGGGGATGGTGTACTCATTATCACCTACTGTCACCATGGGACGGTTTGACTGGGGCGCTCGAATTTCCCCGAATTGGAAGAATGAGCCTGGTTCTGGTTAGTTTGAGAACCACGACGTCTGTTTCCTCTACGGGTTCTGCGGTTGGAACGGCCACGGAAAGACCTAGAGTACTGAAGGTTATAGAGAGCATTGCACTCAGATGTGTCATGTCCATGTATTCTATGATAAGTACAGTAGGGAAGATCTGGGTACTCATCAACAGTACGACGTCTCTTAGGGTAACTATCAGGACAATTAATTGCAATATGGCCACGGAAACCACAGTTGTAACAAGTCCGCCGACTATGGTTACTGAATGTACTATGAATACTACGAGGTTTATAACGACTCTGTACACTGGTTCTTGGTGATCTCTGAGATGGTTGACGACCACGATTTGTCTCTGTGGCGCAAACAAGAGGTGGTGCAGACTGAGGCATATGTGTGACATTACTTTTGATACATGGGAAAGTACCCTGGGGGCACAAGGAACGTACATGATTTAAGGCTGTAAGTGGTTCCATCGTCACAGTTGGAGGATGAGCCTCATAAGCACACACGGAAGCAGGCGGCATTAGTTCTTTGATTGCTCCAAAAGCTGCTATTTTAGCAAACGGTTCTGTGAATGGTTTAACCTCTTAAGGGAGAAAAGCTGATGACTGGACAGCATTGATAAATGATGATAAAAGTTTGTCTAATCTAACAGCAAATGCACTCAACGCTTCATTACTCATGGGTGTAGCATTCACTAGTTCCCTAAGAACGACATATGGATCAACTGTTTTTACTGGGACAAGGAAAGAACGAATCAGTTCCTCATATTGTGACCACTTAGTAAGATTCCTGAAGTCACGCATATCAAGGAGATCAACAACGTGAACAGCAGCAGGGGATCGATAAAGAGCCTCTTTAGCAAGTCTGATAAGACTTTCCTCTGAAGGAGGACCTTCAACTAGAGCACCAGCACGAGAACGAATGGCCGCAAACCATGCTTCAAGTCTATGTACATGGCCATTGAATAAAGGTAACGCATCAATGGAATCACGAGTATAACTATAGTATCTCGGTGTCTGGGTCGGTCTGTCAGTCAGTAAGGAACTGTGAGGACTGGTGACAGGGGCAACAGTAGCCTGAGAGGTCTGAGTGTCGACATTCACTAAAGTATCACTTGACGGTATGTGAGACATAATGGCAAAGTTGCACGAGAACAAATAAGGCAAAAATAATGAACAATAAAAATGATACAAAATGCTAGAATTGAAATAAAAGAGATGCAACTAATTCTGCAGAAGTAATAAAAAAAATGTAAGATACACTGCAAGAGGAAGGACAACTCAAAGTAAAGGACTATTGGCCAAGAAAAAAAAATTACATTGAAATATACAAGTAAAAATATTACTGGAGACTGAATTAAAGGCAAAATGAGCTGTCTTTACTCTTGCTAATAAAGGAATTAATTAATAAAATTTGAAATGAATGTAAAAAGTATAAAATAAAATTACTAAATTGTTAACTGGGAAATTTAAATATTTTCTAAGAATGCATAAACAAAATTAAAATATAATTCATAAAAATATCAATAAAAGAAAATTCACTGCAGAACAAGTGCAACAAAATAATTCACTGCAGAACAAGTGCAACAAAATAAGGTGTAGAAATAATCACTGCAGTAATAAAGTGTCACTGGGAAAACTCAGATTAAATAATGAAATAAAAATATGAAGAAAAACTGATTGAACACTTTAACTCTCAATTGTAAATTAGACAAAACAATTTACTCAAACAGAGTAAAGAAAACACTTTACGTTAAAAGTAATTGAAATTGCATCAAGAGTGAATTTGTTCAAAGAAATATAAAAATATGAATAAAATAAAACAAAGGAACAAAACGGGAAGTGTAACACTTACAGTGGCAGGGCACACAACACTTAATCACGTATTCATTATCTTAGTATATTCTTACAACAAAATCTTGCTGTGACTGATACGACAAAAATTTGCTGGCAAAAATAATGGTACACAGTCTGCGAAAAAAATTAGAGGAATGAGACACTGCTGGCATACGAAAAAAGACACACATAGAAATAAATGGATAATTTGGTATACTGGGGTGAATATCACTGCATGAAATACAATGACAATTACTGGAGAATACAACGCTGAAAGAATACACGATAAAAAAATGAATCACTTCACACAGAGTGACTGACTGGTACACTACACAATAATACTTACTACAGACAGAGAGTAGCATAAAAAAAAAAACACACAGATAAAAAAAATATAAGATGAGCGATAACACTGAAAAAATATTGCAAAAATAACGAGTCAAAGAAACACTGAGTCTACACTGAAAACACAAGGTTTAGAGTACACAAGAAATTTACTATAAATGTCTCACACACGCAAATGTCTTTAAATGCAAGAAAAATGTCTCTAAACAGAAAAATTATCACAGAAGTCTGTAGTAGTCGACGGTGATGACTGGTGATGAGGAAGGTTGTCCTGCGCGGTGATGACGCCGACACTCACACTGTCGTCGTGAAGAAATGCGCTTTCTCGGTGAACTCGCATAATTGGCTTTATCGTCGGCGCTCAGCTACATCTCTTGACCAATTATGTGAGCCAAAACAGTATTAGGACCCGGTACAAGGGTGCAAACAGCCACAGGTAGATGGGTGGGTGGCTGGTGGTGGGTGGTTAGTGGTGGGTGGGTGGAGGGAGAGTGTATAGCGGTGGGTGAGATGACTCTCACTGGCGCTCTGGCACGCACTCCACTCACTACCCACGAAGGTGGCTTGATAAGCCACTCTATGCCACAGGGATGGTGAAAGTCACTCTTAGCATCCAACTGGGAGCACAAAGCGATACATGAGATGATACTTCAGAGGCTCTGAACTTGTGTGGCTTACTTCTCTCTCTCAGCTGTGTTAGAAGCTGGGTTGGCTGACTGGCTTAACCCACGAGAATGGCTGACTGGAAGACATGTAACGATGCACACAGCACGGAGGAACAGGTGAATGACAGGAGACAGGCTGGATGATAGGCTGACTGGCGTTCACTTCCACAGTCTGGCTTACTGACTGGCTTAATTGCAAAATCCGGGTCAACCCCTCGGAGATTGAAGCAATTAGCACACGAACTAAGCCAGGAAGCTTGAAAAACTTCTGCAACAGGCTTGCAGGCTGGAGGTGGTGAGTGAGGGGAGCGAGTAGCTGGAGTGGGTGAGACGGTTCACCTTTGACCCTGCCGGCTACTCACAAACAGTCTTCTAACGTCTTGAATTACCCGTAAAAACTTAAATCCACGCTCCCACCGCTGCCACCATTTATCATGTGGGAGTTCGAACACGTGGATTGGGTAAAAATACTCACGTAGGCTGGAAGTACGTATATTGTAACTGAAGTATGTGGAAAGGCGCCACAGCCGATCCTGCCTCTCTCGCTCACTCTCGTATAACTGACTGGCCGCCCACA
Source organism: Cherax quadricarinatus (assembly GCF_026875155.1). Lineage (NCBI taxonomy): Eukaryota > Metazoa > Arthropoda > Malacostraca > Decapoda > Parastacidae > Cherax > Cherax quadricarinatus. Next base: position 74,567,136 of record NC_069401.1, on the reverse strand, counting down.
GTACCCATATGTGAGGGGGTCTTTGAATACTGCTGTGGACAGCACAATATGAATAGACAGTGACTCAGGCAGAGACGGTTGGTAGTGAGTCAACTACTGGTACACTGGTTACTGGTTACTACGACTGAGACTAGAACATTCCCACAATAAACAGTGCAAGACTGAGCAGGTGGTGCAGCATTCCCACAATGAGCAGTACAAGACTGGGCAGGTGGTGCAGCATTCTCACAATGAACAGTACAAGACTGGGCAGATGGTGCAGCATTCCCACAAGGAACAGCACATATCTGTTCAGGTACTAGAACATTCCCACAATGAACTGCACAACACTGGGCAGGTGGTGCAAGATTTCCAAAATGAACAGCACAAGACTGGGCAGGTGGTGCAACATTCCCACAATGAACAGCACAAGACTTGGCAGGTGGAGCAACATTCCCACAATAAACAGCACGTAACCGGACAGTTGGTGCAACATTCCTACAATGAACAACACGAGACTGGGCAGGTGGTGCAACATTCCCACAATGAGCAGTACAAGACTGGGCAGGTGGTGCAACATTCCCACGATTAACAGCACAAGACTGTTGGTGGTGCAACATTCCCTCAATGAACAGCACAACACTGGGCAGGAGGTGCAACATTCCTAGAATGAACAGTACAAGATGGGGCAGGTGTTGCAACATTCTCACAATGAACTGCACAACACTGGGCAGGTGGTGCAAGATTTCCAAAATGAACAGCACAAGACTTGGCAGGTGGTACAACATTCCCTCAATGAACGGCACAAGCCTGGGCAGGTGGTGCAACATTCTTACGATGAATAAGTACAGGACAGGTCAGGTGGTGCAACATTCCCATAATGAACAGCACTAGACTTGGCAGGTGGTGCAACATTCCCACAATGAACAGTACAAGACTGGGCAGATGGAGCAACATCCCTACAATGAACAGTACAAGACTGGGCAGGTGGTGCAACATTCCTACAATTAACAGTGCAAGATTGGGCAGGTGGTGCAACATTCCCACAATGAACAGTACAAGACTTGGCAGGTGGTGCAACATTCCTACAATGAACAGTACAAGACCGGGCAGGTGGTGCAACATTCTCACAATGAACAGTACATAGACTTGGCAGGTGGTGCAACATTCCTACAATTAACAGTGCAAGATTGGGCAGGTGGTGCAACATTCCCGCATTGAACGGCACAAGACTTGGCAGGTGGTGCAACACTCCCACAAACAACAGCACAAGACTGCGCAGGTGGTGCAACATTCCCACACTGAAGAGCACAAGACTGGGCACGTGGTGCAACATTCCCACAAAGAGCAGTACAGGACTGGGCAGGTGGTGCAACATTCCCACAATGAGCAGCACAGGACTGGGCAGGTGGTGCAACATTCCCACAATGAGCAGCACAGGATTGGGCAGGTGGTGCAACATTCCGACAATGAATAACACAATTCTGGGCAGGTGGTGTACCATTCCCAGAATGAACAGCACAAGGCTGGGCAGTTGGTGCAACATTCCCACAAAGAACAGCACATAACCGGACAGGTGGTGCAACATTCCCACAATGAAAAGAACAAGCCTGGGCAGGTGGTGCAACATTCCCACAATGAACAGCGCACAACTGGCAGGTGGTGCAACATTCCCACAATGAACAGTACAAGCCTGGGCAGGTGGTGCAACATTCCGATAATGAACAGCACAAGACAGGACAGGTGGTACAACATTCCGATAATGAACAGCACTAGAATGGGCAGGTGGTGCAACATTCCCACAATGAACAGCGCACAACTGGCAGGTGGTGAAACATTCCCATAATGAACAGCACAAGACAGGACAGGTGGTACATTCCGATAATGAACAGCACTAGAATGGGCAGGTGGTGCAACATTCCTACAATGAACAGCACAAGACTGGGCAGGTGTCGCAACATTCCCACAATGAACTGTACAAGAGTAGGCAGGTGGTGCAACATTCCCTCAACGAACTGCACAAGACTGGGCAGGTGGTGCAGCATACCGACAATGAACAGTGCAAGACTGAGAAGGTGGCACAGCATTCCCACAATGAGCAGTACAAGACTGGGCAGGGGGTGCAACATTCCCACAACGAGCAGCACAAGACCGGGCAGGTGGTGCAGCATACCCACAATGAACAGTACAAGATTGAGCAGGTGGTGCAGGATTCCCACAATGAACAGCACGTAATCGGGCAGATGGAGCAACATTCCCACAATAAACAGCGCAAGACTGGGCAGGTGGTGCAACATTCCCACAATGAACAGCACCTAACCCGGCAGGTGGTGCAACAGTCCTACAATGAACAGCACAAGACAGTGCAAGTGGTGCAGCATTCCCACAATGAACAGTACAAGACTGAACAGGTGGTGCAACATTCCCACAATGAACAGTGCAAGACAGTGCAGGTGGTGCAACATTCCCACAATGAACGGCACAACACTGAGCAGGTGGTGTATCATTCCTATAATGAACATGACTATGCAGGTGGTGCAACATTCCGATAATGACCATTAGAAGACTGGGCAGGTGGTGCAACATTCCCACAATGAGCAGCAAAAGACCGGGCAGGTGGTGCAACATTCCCACAATGAACAGCACAAGACCTGGCATGTCGTGCAACATTCCTGCAATGAACAGTACAAGCCTGGGCAGGTGGTGCAACATTCCCACAATGAACAGCGCATAACTGGGCAGGTGGTGCAACATTCCCACAATGAGCAGTACAGGACTGGTCAGGTAGTGCAACATTCCCATAATGAACGAAATGGCAGGTGGTACAGCATTCCCACAAGCAACAGCACATAACTCAGCAGGTGGTACAACATTCCCACAATGAGCAGTACAGGACTGGGCTGGTGGTGCAACATTCCCATAATGAACAGCACAAGACTGGGCAGCTGGGCCAACATTCCCACAATGAGCAGTACAGGACTCGGCAGGTGGTGCAACTTTCCCACAATGAACAGTACATAACCGGACAGGTGGTGCAACTTTCGCACAACGAACAGCACATAACTGGGCAGGTGGTTGAACATTCCCACAATGAACAGCATACAACCGGACAGGTGGTGCAACATTCCCACAATGAACAGCACATAACTGGGCAGGTGGTGGAACATTCCCACAATGAACAGCACATAACTGGGCAGGTGGTGCAACATTCCCCATAATGAACAGCCCAAGACAGGGCAGGTGGTGCAATATTTCCACAATGAACAGCACAAGAATGGGCAGGTGCTGCAACATTCCCACAATGAACAGCACATAACTGGGCAGGTGGTGCAACATTCCCATAATGAACAGCCCAAGACTGGGCAGGTGGTGCAATGTTTCCACAATGAACAGCACAAGACTGTGCAGGTGGTGCAACATTCCTACAATAAACAGTACAAGACCGGGCAGGTGGTGCAACAATCCCACAATGAACAGTGCAAGACTGGGCAGGTGGTGCAACATTCCTACAATAAACAGTACAAGACCGGGAAGGTGGTGCAACAATCCCACAATGAACAGCACAAGACTGGGCAGGTGGTGCAACATTCCCACAATGAACAGCACAAGACTGGGCAGGTGGTGCAACATTCCCACAATGAACAGCACAAGACTGGGCAGGTGGTGCAACATTCCTACAATGAACAGCACAAGACTGGGCAGGTAGTGCAACATTCCCACAATGAACAGCACAAGACTGGGCAGGTGGTGCAACATTCCCACAATGAACAGCATGTAACCGGACAGGTGGCGCAACATTCCCACAATGAACAGCACATAACTGGGCAGGTGGTGGAACATTCCCACAATGAACAGCACATAACTGGGCAGGTGGTGCAACATTGCCATAATGAACAGCCCAAGACTGGGCAGGTGGTGCAACATTCCCTCAATGAACAACACAAGAATGGGCAGGTGCTGCAATATTCCCACAATGAACAGCACAAGACTGGGCAGGTGGTGCAACATTCCCACACTGAACTGCACAAGACTTGGCAGGTGGTGCAACATTCCTTCAATGAACAGCACAAGACTGGGCAGGTGGTGCAGGATACAGACAATGAACAGTTCGAGACTGAGCAGGTGGTGCAACATTCCCACAATGAACAGTACAAGACTGGGCAGGAGGTGCAACATTCCCACAATGAACAGCACAAGACCGGTCATGTGGTGCAACATTCCCACAACGAAAAGCACAAGACTGGGCAGGTGGTGCAACATTCCTGCAAATAACAGAAAATAACCGGGCAGGCTGTGCAACATTCCCACATTGAACGGCACAAGACTGGGCAGGTGGTGCAACATTCCCTTAATGAACAGCACTAGACTGGGCAGGTGGTGCAACATTCCCACAATGAACAGCACAAGACTGGGCAAGTGGTGCAACATTCCTACAATGAACGGTAAAAGACCAGGCAGATGGTGCAACATTCTCACAATGAACAGCACATAACCGGGCAGGTGGTGCAACATTCCCACTATGAACAGCACATAACCGGACTGTTGGTGCAACATTCCCACAATGAACAGCACATAACTGGGCAGGTGGTGGAACATTCCCACAATGAGCAGCAGATAACTGGGCAGGTGGTGCAACATTCCCACAATGAACAGTACAAGCCTGGGCAGGTTGGTGCAACATTCCCACAATGAAAAGCGCTTAATTGGGGAGGTGGTGCAACATTCCCAAAATGAACAGTACAAGACTAGGCAGGTGGTACATCATTCCCATAACGAACAGTACAAGACTGGGCAGATGGTGCAACATTCCCACAATGAACAGTACAAGACTGGGCAGATGGTGCAACATTCCCACAATGAACAGTACAAGACTGGGCAGATGGTGCAACATTCCCACAATGAACAGCACAAGACTGGGCAGGTGGTACATCATTCCCATAATGAACAGCACTAGAATGAGCAGGTGGTGCAACATTCCCACAATGAACAGCACAAGACTGGGCAGGTGGTGCAACATTCCCACAATGAACAGCACAAGACTGGGCAGGTGGTGCAACATTCCTGCAATGAACAGTGCAAGACAGAGCAGGTGGGGCAACATTCCCACAATGAACAGCACGTTACCGGCCAGGTGGTGCAACATTCCTTCAATGAACAGCACAAGACTGGGCAGGTGGTACAACATTCCCACAATGAACAGCGCGAGACTGGGCAGGTGGTGCAACATTCCCACAATGAATAGCACAAGAATGGGCAGGTGGTGCAACATTCCCACAATGAACAGCACAGCACTGGCAGGTGTGCACTTCCCCCAACATAAAAGACGGGGAGGTGGGGCAAAATTCCCCCCAATGAACACTAAACGGGCGGTGGGCAAATTCCCCAATGAACAGTACAAATGGGCAGAGGTGCAACATTCCACAAGAACAGTACAAGACTGGGGAGAGGTGCAAAATTCGCACAAGAATGCACAAAACTCGGGAGGTGGGCAGCCCCTTTCCCCCAAGAACAGTACAAGATGGCGATGGGGCAACATTGAAAAATGAACGCACAAGACTCGGAGGTTTGGGCAGCCCCCACAATGAACAGCACAAGACTTCAGGTGGGCAAATTTTCCCCAATTTCAGCAAAAACTTGGGGAGGGGGTGCAACAAACTCAAAACAGACAAAACGGGGCCGGGGGTGCAACATTCCCACAATGAATGCCAAAAACTGGGAGGGGGTGCAACATTTCCCCCAATGAATGCACAAGACTGGGCAGTGGGGCAACTTTTCCCACAAAAAAACGCACAAGACTGTAGGTGGTGCAAAATTTCCCCCAATTAACAGCACAAAACTGGCCAGGTGGGGCAACATCCCCCAAAGAAACACTTGACTAGCAGGGGGCAACTTCCCATAATGAAAAAGCACTGACGGGGAGGGGGTGAACATTTTCATAAAAAGACAAGATGGTCAGGTGGTGCAACTTCCCCAAAGATAGCAAAGAGGGGAGGTGGGCAACATTCCCCCAATGATCAGCAAAGGGTGGCAGGGGGTGCTATTCCCCCCAATGAACATCCGTAACGGGAGGTGGTGCAACATTCCCACAATGAACTACAAGATGGAGGTGGGCCATTCCCCCAAAAAAACAAACAAAATGGGGAGTGGTGCAACCTTCCCCCCCAAATAAACAGTACAAAGGGCCGTGGTGCACATTCCCCAAAAAAACAAACTCAGGGGGTGCAACATTCCCCCCAAAAAAAGTACAAGACTGGGCACGGGTGCAAATTCCCCCAAAAAACACCAAAAACGGCAGGTGGTGAACATTCCCCCAAAATAAAAACAGTACAAGACTACAGGTTGTGCAAAATTCCCCCCAAAAAACAGTAGCAAAAATTTCCCCTAATGAAGAGCACTAACCGGGAGGTGTGCAATATTCCCACAATGAAAAGCACAAGACGGGCAGGTGAAAAAGCAAACCAAAATTCCCCCAATGAAAACACAAGACGGGCAGGGGGCAAAATTCCCACAATGACAGCAGAAACGGCAGGTGGTTTCAGCATTCCCCCGTGAAAGCCAAACTGGGCAGGTGGTGCAATATTCCCCCCAATGAACAGCACAAACGGGGGAGGTGGTGCAACATTTCCCACAATGAACCACCGGCTGGGAGGTGGGGCAAAATTCCCACAAGAACAGCGAAAAAAGGGCTGTGGGGCAAATTTCCCCCAGTGAAAAAGCAAAGACTTGGCAGGGGGTGCCCCTTCCCAAAGAACACAAGCGGGGGGGGGGGGTGGGCAACATTCTACGATGAACAGCACAAGAATGGGCAGGTGGTGCCATTCCCCTTTCCAAAATGGGAAACCCCCGTAAAACAAGACGGGCAGTGGTGCAAAATTCCCACAATTACAAAATTTAGGGGCCCAAACTGCTCATCTGCCCCCCTATGCATAAAAGGGATTTTAATATATCTCTGCTTTCTTTAAGATCCCTAACTGCTAAGACCCGCCACCACTTTTAAAACCGCATTTTTCTTCAAGACTTATTTTCAAGACCCCTGGCTGTTTTGAAGACCCCTAGCAGTCTTCAAGATCCCTGGCTATTTTTGAGACCCCTAGCTGTCTTCGAGACTCCAGGAGTCTTCGAGACTCCAGGAGTCTTCGAGACCCCTACCTGTCTTTAAGACCCTTGTCCGTCGTGAAGACCCGTAGCTGTCTTTAAGACCCTTATTTGTCTTCGAAACCCCTAGCTGTCTTCAAAACCACTAGTTGTCTTCGAGACCCCTAGCTTGCTTCAGGACCACTGGCTGTCCTCAAGACCCCTAGGTGTTTTCAAGACCCATTGCTGCATCCAGGACTCCTGGCTGTCTTCGAGAACCCTAACTGTCTTCTAGACCGATGGCTGTCTTCGAGATATTTAGCTGTCTTCAATTCCCCTTTCTACATTCAACTCCTGGATGACTTCGAAACCCTAGCTGTCTTCAAGACCTCTAGCCGTCTGTAAAACCTTTAGCTGTCTTTGAAACCCATAGCTGTCTTCAAGACCCCTAGCTGTTTCAAAGATCCCTTGCTGTCTTCATGACCCCTAACTGTTGTCGAGACCCCTAGTTGTCTTCAAGACCAAGAGCAGTTTTCGAGACCCCCTAGCTGTCTTCAAGACCCGTGGCTGTCTTCAAGACATCTGTTTTAAATATTCCTGGCTGTCTTTGAGACACCTAGTTGTCTTCAAGACCCCTGACTGTCTTCAAGATCCCTGACTGTTTTCAAGACACCTAGCTGACTTCGAGACCCCTAGTTGTCTTCCAAGACCAAGAGCAGTCTTCAAGACCCTTTACTCTCTTCAAGACCTGTGGCTGTCTTCAAGACCCCTGGATGTCTCAGAGACCCACAGCTGTCTTCAAGACCCCTAGGTGTCTTCAAAACCACTGGCTCTCAACACCCGTACCTGTCTTCAAGACCCTTAGCTGTCTTCGAGACCCATAGCTGTCATCGTGACCCCTGGTTGTCTTCGAGACCTCTTGCTGTCTTCAAGATCTCTAGCTGTCTTCGAAACCCCTAGCTGTCTTCAAAACCCCTGGCTGTCTTTCAGACCCCTGACTGTCTTTTAGACTGTTAGCTGTCTTCAAGACCCTTGGATATCTTCAAGACCCCTAGCTGTCTTAAAACACGTAGCTATCCTCAAGACCTCTGGCTGTCAAAATCCCAAGCTCTCTTCAAGACCCCCTAGCTGCCAAGACCATTGAGCTGTCTTCAAGACCCTTGGCTATCTTCAAGACCGCTTTCTGTAAAGACCCTGAGCTGTATTCAAGACCTTTGGGTATTTTCAAGACCCTTGCCTGTTGTTAGGTAAGACACATGCAACAGTTAGATATCTTTATTTCGAAACGTATCGCCTACACAGTAGGCTTCTTCAGACGAGTACAGAAAAGCCTGATAGAAGCAGAAGATACTTGAAGACGATGTAATCAGTCCATCACCCTTGAAGTTTTGTGGTGGTCAGTCCCTCAGTCTGGAGAAGAGTATTGTTCCATAGTCTGAAACAATATGTGTAGGCGAAACGTTTCGAAATAAAGATACCTAACTGTTGTATATGTGTCTTACCTAACAACCTGTCGGTATTTTATACAATTTTAATGTTCACCCTTGCCTGTTTTCTAGATCCCTAGCTGTCTTCAAGATGCCTGGCTGTGAGGACCCTTAGATGTCTTAAGACACCTAGCTATCTTCACGGCCCAAGGCTGTCAAGACCTCTAGCTGTCTTGATGACCCCCTGGCTGCCAAGACTTCCGAGCTGTCTTCAGGACCCTTTGCTATCTCCAAGACCCCTGGCTATCAAGTTCCCTAGCTGTCTTCAAGACCATTAGCTATCTTAAAAGACCCCTAGCTTTCAAGACCTCTAGCTCTCTTGAAGACCCCTGGCTATCCTCAAAACTCCTGAATGTCAAGACCCCTAACTGTCTTTAATACCCATGGGTGTCAAGATGCCTAGCTGTCTTCAAGACTTTTAACTTTCTTCAAGACCTCTACCTGTTTTCAACACCCCTGGCTGTCTTCAAGATCTCTAGCAGTCTTCAAGATCTCTAGTTGTTTTCAAGACCCCTGGCTATCTTCGAAACCACTAGTTGTATACATGACCTCTAGCTGTCTTCAAAACACCTGCCTGTCTTCGAGACCCCTGGCTTTTTTCGAAACCTCTAGCTGTCTTCAACTCCCCTGGCTATCTTTGGGACCCTTAGCTGTATTCAAGACCCCTGGCTGTCTTCAAGATCTCTAGCTGTCTTCAAGACCCCTGGCTGTCTTCAAGACCTATAACTGTCAAGATCCCTGGCTATCTTCAATATCCCTAGTAGTCTTCGAGACCCATGTCTGTCTTGAAGACCCCTGGCTGTCTATTAGACCCCTAGCTATCTTCAAAGCCACTAGTTATCTTCGAGACCATAGCTGTCTTCAAGACCCCTAACTGTCCTCTAGACCACTAGCCCTCTTCAAGACTGGCTGTCTTCGGAATCCCTAGCTGTCTTCAAGACCCGTAGCTGTCTTCAAAACCCCAAGCTGTCTTCAAGAGCCCTAGCTGTTCTCAAGACTTCTGTCATCAGTATCTCTGGCTGTCTTCGAGACCCATAGCTGTCTTCACTACCCCTGGCTGTCTTCTACAACCTTAGCCTTCTTCAAGACCCCTGGCTCGCAAGACCCCTAGCTGTCTTCAAGACCCCTGGCTATTTTCAAGACCCTGGCTGTCTTCCAGATATTTTGCCCTCTTCAAGACCCCTAGCTGTCTTCAAGAGGGAGCTCGACAGGTAACTGAATTCAGCACCTAATCAGCCAGGCTGTGGTTTGTACCTTTGTTTACGTGAAGCCAGCAGTAACAGACTTGTTCATTAGGTCCTGATCCACCGCGAGGGGCGTTGATCCCCGAACCATCCTCCAGGTATACTCCAGGATATTTCTCTTTGATATTACTCTGATATTAATTACTCTCGTTACTCAGTAATATTACTCTGTTGCTATTTTTGGATATTACTCACTGAATTAATATAATCCACTGATATTACTGTTTTTACCTTCTGATGTTACTGTCTGATATTAATCTTTGATATGATTAAATTATTTTACTAACTGATATTGTCCTCTGATATTACTCTGTGAAATAACTCACTGATATTCTCTTATATTACCTAATTCTATTACATTTGTTTTTCCTGTTTGATATTACCCTTTGTATATACTAACATTGTCCTTTGTTATTACCCAGAATATAAATATTTGATATTACCTGTTGATATTACTCTCTGGTAATGCTCCATAATTTTTTTCTCTGATATTACTCGCTGTTGTTACTGATATTATTCACTCACTGATATTACCATCTAAAGCCATTCTCTGATATTACTCATTCATAATACTCAAAGATATTAGACATATTACTTGCTGACATTACACATTTAGAGATGATAGAGCAGAATAGGATGACTTAAAGGAAAGCTTCGAATGACGGGGTAAAGGTGGTTTTGTATATAAGGCGCTTGGACATCTAACAAGCGTTAACTCCTAAAATGATGTTAACACTAACAGCATAGTTAACACTAACAACTAACACACAATGTTAACATCTAAAGCAATGTTAACATCTAAAACAATGTTAACATCTAAAGCAATGTTAACATCTAAAACAATGTTAACAACAACAGTGTTAACACTAACAACAATGATAGCACTAACAAAAATGTTAAACACAGTAATGTTAGGAACAACAACATTGATAGCAACTGTCAATTTACGTTAGCCATGATGCCACGGACTTTAATACTGTCAGGTCAGCAGAGTTCATACCCTGCTAGACGCCCTGCAGTGAGGGGGCAGGAGTCAGCAAGTACCCATCAGACAGACAGGACAGACTGCAGGCAGGGCTTCTCACCACCTCTACTCAATATACCAGTTTACCGTCTCAGTGATTATAGTTTACCACTTATACCCTTCCGATAAATGGTGTTCAGTAGTGGTTACATGAATTTTAATTACGTGCTAGTGGCGTGTACTCACGTACTTCTCCCACAGGAGGCGCCATGCCGGGAAACGACTACTTGAAACAAGTTATGCCATCTCTTGTTGATGTCACAGGCCATCTGCAGAAAGACGTTTCTGTCGCAGCTAGTGCACTCACTAGTGTGTCTGTTGTCCCTCGTGTTCCAGATGGTGATAACATCCTAATTGACCGTGATTCTTGTAAAGTAAAGGATTTGTTTGTCCAGCTGACTTTACATGTTGTAAGAGATAATATCTACTTTTTCCTCACAAATACCTCTGGCTAGAGTGTCCGCCTCAGAGCGACCACCACCATCGTTGACTTTGTTCACTATACTTGTCCTGTTCTGGTAGACGATGAGTTCTAGGACATAACTTGAAGACAGTAGGACTATATACAGAAGATGAGGTAATCAGTCCCTCAACCTTGGAGTAGGTGCAAAAAGCACCGTAGTCGTGGAGATTCTGAAGCAGAAGCAAGGAGCCTGGCGCTTATATAGTAACGTCAGGTGTAGCAGACGAGGGCATAGTCACTGGTAGACGGGATTCCCCAGTGGAAGTAGGTCCTTCCCAAAGAGATGGGTTAGTTGTAGTAGTAGTTGTCGTAGTCGTGAAGGTTATGTACATGTCTTCAGAATGAAGATTCCATGATGTTGCAGTGTCCGACAAGTTGTGTAAGAATGGTATATAATACCGACAAGATGAAATTAAGACACATGTGCAACATCTGGGTATCTTTACTGTAGACGTTTCGCCATCCAGTGTCTTTATCAATACAAATACTAGGACATAACTTGAAGACAGTAGGACTGTATACAGAAGATGAGGTAATCAGTCCCTCAACCTTGGAGTATGTGCGAAGAGCACCGTAGTCGTGGAGATTCTGAAGCAGAAGCAAGGAGCATGGCGCTTATGTAGTAACGTCAGGTGTAGCAGACGAGGGCATAATTATGTCCTAGAATTTGTATTGATAAAGCCACTGGATGGCGAAACGTCTACAATAAAGATACCCAGATGTTGCACATGTGTCTTAATTTCATGTTGCCGGTATTATATACCATTCTTACACAACTTGTCAGACACTGCAACATCATGGAATCTTCATTCTGAGGACATGTACATAACCTTCACGACTACGACAACTACTACTACAACTAACCCATCTCTTTGGGAAGGACCTACTTCCACTGGGAAATCCCGTCTACCAGTGACTATGCCCTCGTCTGCTACACCTGACGTTACTATATAAGTGCCAGGCTCCATGAATGGTTCAGAGAACCGACACGTTGATAAATTAGACACATGTGCAACTCTTGGGTATCTTTACTGAGGAAACGTTTCGCTAGACATTGGCTTCATCAGTCCATACCAAGGAGAATCTTGAAGAACAGGAGAAGAATGAGGTAATCAGTCCCTCAACCTTGAGTCGATGTGGTCAGTCCATCAATCTTGAATAGAATGATTCTAATGTGTCTAATTTATCAAGATGCTTGATGACGGTGCCATTGCACATAATTCACCTTGGAATGCACCCTTGATCCTAGTACCTAAGAAGGATGGTGTTTTGCATCCAGTGATTGACTTTAGGAAGTTGAATGCTAGAATGATTCCAGATCGCTTTGCACTTCCTGCAATTGGTAACTTTTTAAGTAATATCGGAGACAGTCTTTTCGACGCTAGACTTGTTACAAGGGTTTTGGCAAATTCCTCTTCAGAAGGACAACCAAGTTATAATCACATTTACCACTCCATTCATTTCCTCAGAATGGCCTTCAGTTTACGTTCATCACCTATCACATTTTCGAACATCATGATGATCGTATTTAGAGACCTTATAGGTGACAAGCTCATAGTGTACCTAGATAACATAATCGTCATGTCAGAAGACGTGGAGACATACCTCAAAAGACTTGATTTGGTGCGTGGTAAGCTTGAAGAAGCCAAGATTAAACTGCCTAAATATCAAATTTTCAGATCGGAGATGACGTTTCTTGGTCATGTAGTCACTCCTAGAGGGGTTATGACTGACCAAAGTAAAGTAACTGATATACAGAATTTTCCATCTCCCAAAACTGTGCTTAGCAGGTTTTTACAGACCTTTCATTGCAATTTTTTCTGCTATAGTTGCTCCCCGAATTGCTTAAGAAAGATGCTCCTTTCGTTTGGACCTTCTGTAAAGAAAGAACATTCCTAACTCTCAAAGAAAAGCTAACTTCTGCTCCTATTGTAAAACTCCCAGATTTTCAGAGCCTTTCTAACAACTGACACTAATTCCATTGGCATAGGTGCCGTCCTAGCTCGAAAAACCAATAGCAAATGCAACGCAGTTGCATTTGCTAATCGTATCCTTACAAAGGCTGAAGGCAATCATACAGTAACTGAACAAAAAGAATTAGCTATAGTATGATCTTTAACCCTTTGGGTGTCGGTCCAGTAATATCATGGCTTTAAAACCACTGTTGGTCCTATAATACAGCGCCAAAATTCTAGCGGCTTCAAATCTGGTAGGAGGAAGCTGGTAAGACTACATGTGAGAGACTTGGTAACAAACTTCATTCAATCAAACCGAGCATAGGTTACTGGCCCTCTTCTTGTCATCAGTTGGGAGACCACTCTCTCCTGCCTTCGCATTGGCCACACTCGTCTTACTCATGGGTATCTCATGGAGAGGCACCCTGTTCCTCTCTGTGAGCAGTGTCAAGTTCCCGTATCGATTAGCCACATTCTGTTAGACTGCCCTCTCTATCAACGAGCACGCAGAATTTACCTCCGTCGTCGTCTCCGCTCTACTACTCTCTCTTTACCTTCCCTTCTTGCTGATGGACCCTCCTTTAATCCTGACTCTCTCATTGACTTCTTGACAACGACTGATTTACTCCACAAACTTTGACGATGATACCTTTCGCACTCCCCTCAGCCCTTTCTAGCTCAGTCTCTTGCTGCCCTCAACCCTTTCACCATCCACTGCCCCGCTGTTCTCCGTAACCTATTACTCATCCATCTCCCTTTTGCCACCTGATGCCCTAGCTTCCTTCCCTACCCTGCAGCGCTGTATAGCCCTTGTGGCTTAGCGCTTCTTTTTGATTATAATAATAATAATAATAATAATAATAATAATAATAATAATACATGTGAGAGAATGCGTCTACATAGTCAGTGTGCACAGTATAAAAAAATCCTGCGCACGCAGTGAATGAGTAAACAAACTGAGGTGGTGATTATGGTATAAAACAGCGACTTTGTGGTGTATTTTTGTATGGTTTTTATGGTTGTATTCTTATTTTCTTGGTTTCATTTGATAGAATGGAATATATACACCACAAATAGAGATGATTCTGAATGGTTTACCGAATAAATGTAGGTTGAAATTCAGTGGTGTGCACAGTTCCATTAATCTGCCAGTTCCATTAATCTGCTAACCGCTAATTAGCAGAACTAACTTTCTGTTTAGCAGATTAGCGTTTCTGCTAACTTTGGAAACCGTTAGCAGACCAAATAACTTCCGCTAAATAAAGTTCCGCTAACTTTGAGTCTGCTAAAAATAAATTCGTACGTTGTTGATAGTCGGAAAGCAATGCCTTTTCAACGGTGCACGTGTTTGTTCCTGTCTGTTATGAGCGTTTCTCCACCAGTCAGGCACGCTATTGCCTGAAAACGTGTAAGCATGACTTGTCAACGCAGCAGCAGCATCTAAGCAGCATTGTTATAGTCTTACAGTGTAAGCGATCACCGAGGTGCTTTGTCACTTATCGTTATGAACAGGGCAGGCGTTTCTGTTCTGCCTGAGAACATAAAGAACACTGCAACAGGCCTACTGACCCATGTGAAGCAGGTCCATGCCACCCCCGGCCTAGAACAATGACCACCTAGTCAGGTCACTTCCACTTAAGGAAGGAGCACGGCACCAGACCTGGTAGCCCAAGCTAGTGAAGTCCAACTAACATCCACCCACACCCATTCATGTATTTATCTAACTTATTTTTAAAGCTACACAAGGTCTTAGCTTCTATGAGGGCACACGGGAGTTTGTTCCACTCATCCACAACTCTATTACCAAACAAGTGCTTTCCTATGTCCTTCATGATTCTGAACTTTTCCAACTTGACACCATTCCTGCGAGTTTTGTCTTGCCTGGATATTTTCAGCACGCAATTTACATCCCCTTTATTTATTCCTGTTTTTCATTTATACACCTCAATCATATCCCCCTCAATTCTACGCCTTTCGAGAGAGTGCAGATTCAGAGCCCTCGGTCTATCCTCATGGGGAAGATTTCTGATACATGGGATCAACTTTGTCATCCTCCTTTGTACATTTTCCAGAGCATTTATATCCATTCTGTAATATGGTGACCAAAACTGTGCAGCATAATCTAAATGAGGCCTAACCAAGGATATATAGATTTAAAGAACAACCTGAGGACTTCTGTTATTTATACTTCTTGATATGAAGCCAAGGATTCTGTTAGCTTTATTGCAAACACTTATGCACTGTTGTCTTGGTTTCAGAATACTGCTAACCAGAACTCCTAAATCCTTTTCGCAATCAGTAGTATTAAGATCTACACTATTTAGTTTATACGTGGCATGGTTATTGTCCTGTCCAACATTTAGCATCTGCCACTTCTCCGACCACTGCATCAGTCTATTCAAATCCTCCTGGAGTGCACTAATTTCCTCGATAAAATGAATTGGACGGCCTATTTTGGTGACATCAACAAATTTGCTTATGTTGCTATTTATTCCCTCATCTATATCATTTATGTAAATTGTGAACAACAAGGGGCTCAGCACTGACCCCTGTGGAACACCGCTTGTGACGTGCCCCCATTCTGCAAACTCTTTGCTGCCTATTTGTCAACCACGCCTCTACCCAGGAAAAAAAATTCTCTTCAGTGTGCCTTAGGTTTCCTCAAAAGTCTCTGATGTGGAACTCTATCAAAAGCCTTACTGAAGTCCATATACACAATGTCATATTCACTACCATGATCTACCACCTCAAACACCTTAGCGATAAATGTTAGTAAATTCGTAAGACAGGAACGCCCCTTAGTAAAACCGTGTTGAGATTCATTTATCAATTTATGCCTTTCAAGATGGCTACAAATTGCCTCGGCAATTATTGATTCCATAAAATTTCCTACTATGTAGGTAAGGCCTATTGGTCTATAGTTCGAAGCTAAGAACCTGTCACCTGCCTTGTAAAGAGGTATTACATTTGCCATGTTCCACTTATCACGCACTATGCCATTTTGTAGTGATATGTTGAAAAGATTAGCCAAGGGTTTGCTAAGTACCTCTTTACATTCCTTTAACACCCTTGCAAACAGTTCATCAGGGCCGGGGGATTTGTTAGGTTTAAATTTCTCTATTTGTCTGAGGACCATGTCACTAGTTATTGCAATAGTTTATTATCGTCCTGTTCTACATAATTTATTATTTCTGGAAATTCGCTAGTATCTTCCTGAGTAAAAACTGAGAGAAAGTAAGAATTGAAAAGTTCACTCAGATATCCCTATCACTGTCAATGAGCTGACCTAACCTACTCTTAAGTGGGCCTGTCTTGTCTCTAATCTTACTTCTGTATACTTGAAAGAACCCTTTTGGGTTAGTCTTCGAATCCCTTGCGACCTTAGCTTCATAATCCCTTTTTGCTTTTCTTATTCCTTTTTTTATTTCTCTCTGATTGAATATATTGATTTCTTAACTGCCCATCCCCTCTTTTGATACGCCTAAAATGCCTCTCTTTTGACCAATGAGATGTTTTAATCTTTTGTTCATCCATCTGGGATCATTTTTGTTAGATCTAATTTCCCTACTCGAAACAAAAGTTGTCTGGGCAGCTAGAACTATGCTCTGAAAAACGTCATATTGGCAACCAACACCAGCTACCTGACCCATAGTCAGATCATCCCAATTTGGCCCACCCAGGTAATTTTTCAGTCCCATGAAATCAGCCAATCGAAAGTCTGGGACAGAGACTTGATTGCAGTTTACTGGGTAATTCCATAATATATTAAACTAAGTGATTTGTGATCACTTTCCCCAAGCTCATCATTAACCTCAAGATTATTAATTAGTGAATCTTTGTTGGCAAGAACCAAGTCAAGCAGATTGTTTCCTCTAGTTGGCTCTGTCACAAACTGTTTTAAAAAGCAATTCTGAACTGTATCAAGAAAATCACTCGACTCAAGACTTCCTGTCAAATTGTTCCAATCAGTTTGTCTACAGTCAAAATCCCCCATTTACACAACATTTTCATATCTAGACGCCTTGTGAATTTCGTCCGATAGCAGCTTAATGCACTCCCTACAAAGGTTTGGTCCTCTTCAAGGGGGGCTCCTTGGCGTGGTGAAGAGGCTCTTGGTCTGAGGAATTAGACCTGTCGGTCTGCTTCCTCAGACCGAACCTAATTACCCCCCAATCCCCCCTTCCCTATCCCATCCTCCCCATCCTCCCCTTTTCCCTTTCCTCCTCCCCATCCCCACCCCTCCCTTTTGCCCTTCCTCTTTTTGGCCTTTCGGATTTTTCCCACAGGCGCGCTAGTTCCTAGGTAGGGGAAAGGGTACCAGGGTCCATCCCATTCCGTTGAGGTTCTTGGCGGTGGCGTAGTTTGCCATGGAGTCTGGATCGCCTGGGGATGTCCCGATCCCTCTCCGGTATCCCAGAGGGTGGCTTTGGGTGTCTTTTGGGTGACGGGTGTATCTCTGGAAGCCACCTTTTGGATTCCAGGGGTGGTGGCCGAAGGAGGTATGCTTTGTGGCAGATATCTGGCCGCCCTTTCTTTTGTCCACCGAGGTAGCTCGGCAGATGTGAGGTTGATATCCCGGATTGCTGGTTTACTGGCATGAAGGGTAGGATATGGCAAGGGTTCCATGCTGCATCTGCACTACTTGCGGTGCTGAGGCCCTCTTGGGCATGGAGGGAGATTTCTGGCTCTTTCATTCCTCCTAGGAACTGTTCCTCCCCGGTCCCCTAACCATGGAGTACCTAATCCATGACCCCGCTACCCCCAGGCCCCTTATTGTTACCGCGCCCCTTTCTGACCTCGCCTCGTCTTTTGGCCACTCTTCGGACACTCCTAAGACCCCTGTATCTCTTGCTGGTGCTGTTTTGTCACCCGCTTCAAGTGCTGGGGTTTCGACTGACTCCTTCAATTTGTCTGACCTCCGCTCTCCTTTGACTATGCTTCCGGCCTCTCCCTCTACGGTGTGGCAATTTTCGAATCACCAGCCCATCCCACGTCGGACCAACTCTGGTCCCACTTCTAAACGCCAACGACAATCCCCTGGTGACGTTACTTCGTTACCTTCCCATTCTACTTGGAAAAGACTGACACATCATGCACTCCCTCTCCACACTCAGTTCCGGACCACACAATGGACTAAATTCTTTACTTTAAGACAGACTTCTTCTACTGCCTATCTTTACGACCATAGTATTGGCAAAGTGCTCCTACACTTTGTTGGTAGAGATATTTCCTTTCATGCTCTTAAGAGTGGTATGCGTATCATCTCAGTCCAGAATGCTACCCAAGCTCATGATCTTTCTCTTGTTTCACATATCGATACTATTCCTATCACTATCGAGAAACATCATTCCCTCAATTCTTGTAGAAGTACTATCATTCTGCCCCATACCATAGTCCAACAGAATTTCCAGACATGTGGCAATGACATTCTCGAACAGCTGGAACTCCAAGGTCTCCCAATTCTCAAGGTAGACACTTATGTTCTTCCTGCCCACGGGCGGAGACGATACCCTTACAATGTGGCTCGTTTAACTTCTGACAGCCGTGAACTCCCACCCTCTGTTTATGTAGCAGGACATCGGTTACAAGTTCCAAAGGTGATCCCTACACTGCAGCAGTGTAGAAACTGCTGGCGATTTGGCCACCCAGCAAAATATTGCAGATCTTTAGCCGAATGCCCAGTCTGTGGTGCCAATGACCATTCTAATACGTCATTCTAATACGTGTTTCAAAACGTCCCCCCACTTCTGGGGTCCCATCTTCTGCAGCCTCCTCTGCAGTTGTCAGTCCCATAGTCACTCCTGTATCTAATTCTTTTGTGTCCTGGGCTCAGACGTCCCTACTTCAACACCTCAGTCTGTTCTCACTTCTTCGTGTTCTCCTTCACAAACTCCAGTATCGACAAGACCTCGTACGACACCTCCTTCCAATCGTCCCTCTACTTCTCAGAGGCCCAAAAAATCTCCTTTAACCCCTCCTTCCCTTCATCCACCTCCACACTTTACCTTCCCGGTCTCTGTACCTGGGTCTTCCCCTTTCACTGGCTCGGTTACAAGTGTGGAGGTTCATCCTCCTCCTCGTAATGTGCCTTCCTTCCCTGTCCCCTCCCAAGTTTCTTCCCCTTCTGCCACCTCCCAGGTTTCTGCCTCTTCTGTCCCCTCCCACATTTCTCCAGTTCCCTCCCCCTTTCCTGATGCCTGGACCTTGATTAGATGGTCCTTACAGTTCCCGAATCTTAACTGAATCCTTCCACTTCCCCTCCCCACTTATGATCTCCGTTTAGCGCTTCCCTGAATCGAAAATAAAAGCTACCCTTTGAATTATATAAGTCCATACATTCGATCACTCAACCTACCCTCTGTTCCATTCTCTTTCCTCTTGCTCCACCTTGAAGCAATCTCTTTTTGCAAGGCACCATCCATCGACACTAACACCCTGTTCTTCTCTTCCTCTCCCATTGCGCAACTCTTCTCACACACCTTCTAGCTGCTTAAGTTTCCCTTCACCTGTGGATTTCTCAGTGTACCCTTACTGGTTTCAATATGCTTATTTACATGTGGAATATTCACGACCTCAGGGGTAATCGGTGTAAGCTTCAGACTTTGCTCTCCCAATTTTCCCCTGTTGGTGTTTGCTTACAGGAACCAAAATTACACTCTGCTGTTATCTATCCCAGCTCAGGCTATAATTTATTGTATTTTTCGGATCCTTTTCCTGATGGGACCTTTAATGAAAGTGCCCTTCTTCTACTCACTGATATTCCATACCATCAGCTATTTGTTCATACTTCGCTGCATTGCACAGCAGCCTGTATCCACCTGCATAGGTGGTTTACACTGTTTTTTTGCACCTCTCTCCTTCTCGAGCATTATCTATTCTGGATATTGTCTTTCTTGTTTTGTCATTACCCCCACCACTTCTGTTACTTGGCGATTTTAATGCCCATCATTTTATCTGGGGGGTCTCACTGTGATTCCCGTGGCATTCTGCTAGAGGCTTTTTTTGCTTCCCACCCCCTCCATGTTTTAAATACAGGTACTCACACCCATTTTGATCCTCGGACTCTCTCTTGCATCGATCTCTCAGTCTGCTCTTCCTCCGCTGCACTAGACTTCACCTGGTCTGTTCACCTGGATTTACATAACAACAATCATTTTCCAATCATTCTTACTTCCACTTCATATTCACCACCTCTTCATAACCCACGCTGGCAAATTGATCAGGCAAATTAGGACCTTTACTCACAACTAACTGTTTCTAGTGAGGTTCCTTCTTCTTCCTCCGTTGATGAGCTTTTACACCTCTTCTTGTCCTCAGTTTTAACCACAGCTTCTCATTCTATACCCCGAACCTCGGGCAGACATTCTCAGAAATGCATGCCTTGGTGCTTGGTGCTTGTGCTCGTGCAGTACGTTTGAAACGTGCTGCGTGGGGCAGGTACCGGTATTAATAGAACCACTGAGAGACTTCTTGATTTTAGGCAGAAGCGTGCGATCGCTTGCCGTGTCATCCGTGATGCTAAACGCACTTGCTGGCGAGGTTATGTCTCCACCATCACCTCTGCTTCCTCTATGAGTGCAGTCTGGAAAAAAGTACGAAAACTGAGTGGTAAATATTCTCCTGACCCGGCTCCTGTCCTGCAGGTTGCTGGTGTTGATATAGCAAACCCTCTAGATGTTGCCAATGAAACTGGCAATCATCTGGTCCATATTTCTCAGGGGCTCCAGCTATGCCCCTCGTTTCTTTCCTTAAAGTCTGCCAGAGAGTTAGCACCCTTGGATTTTTCTTCTCTCAGAGAAGAACAGTATAATGTGCCTTTTACACTTCAGGAACTGGAGGCAACACTCTCAGCTTGCCGATCATCGGCAGCTGGGCCCGACGACATTCATATTCGTATGCTACAACATTTACATCAGTCAGCCCTTGCAGTCCTATTATGCCTTTTCAATCTTATTTGGTCACAAGGAGTTCTTCCACAGCTGTGGAAATCTGCCATTGTTCTCCCTTTCTGCAAACCAGGCACTACGGGACATGAAGCCTCCCACTATCGTCCCATTGCTCTTACCAGTGCAGTTTGCAAAGTGATGGAACGCCTGGTAAATAGACGTTTAGTGAGGTATTTAGAGACACACAACAGTCTCTCCACTCGCCAATATAACTTTCGTAAGGGTCGTTCTACCATAGACCCCTTACTACGCTTGGATACGTATGTTCGTAATGCCTTTGCGAATAACCACTCAGTTATTGCCATATTTTTTGACCTTGAGAAGGCATATGACACAACATAGAGGTGTAATATTTTGGCCCAAGCCCACTCCTTAGGCCTTCGAGGCAATCTACCATCCTTCCTTAAGAACTTTTTAACTGATAGACATTTCCGTGTTCGGGTTAATAATGTGCTCTCCCCGGACTTTATCCAAGCTGAAGGTGTCCCCCAGGGATGTGCTCTGAGCACAACACTTTTTCTCCTTGCTATTAATTATGTGGCCTCTAGTCTTCCATCAAACATTTGGTCATCACTCTATGTTGATGACTTCGCTATTGCCTGTACAGGCGCTGACTGTCACCTCATTACAGTTTCTCTCCAGCATGCGGTCGACCGTGTTTCCAATTGGGCCACCACACATGGGTTTAAATTTTCCAGCACTAAAACCCACCAAATTACTTTCACTAGACGCTCTGTCATCTCCGATCATCCTTTGTACCTCTATGGCCCCGTATCCCTGAACGTGATACAGTCAAGTTTCTGGGCCTCCTCTTTGACCGTAGGTTATCCTGGAAACCTCACATTACCTCTCTGAAGGCAACTTGTCACAGCCGGCTGAACCTTCTTAAAACCCTTGCTCATCTTTCATGGGAAGCTGATAGCCGAACCCTCCTTCGCCTACATTCCACCCTCATTTTATCGAAACTTGATTATGGTGACCATATCTATTCAGCGGCATCTTCTGCTACTCTAGCCTTAACCCCATTCATCACCAAGGATTACGTTTATGGCTTGGTGCTTTTCGCTCTTCCCCTGTTGAGAGCCTGTATGCAGAAGCGAACGTTCCATCCTTATCCGATCGCCGTGACGCAATCCTTTCATTTATAGAATGGTCACTGATATTAGTAGACATTATTTGTTTGCCGCCCCTGTTTACTCCGTCCCTTCTCTCTTCACCTACATTTGTTCTTGTCTTCTCTTCAATTACCACCTTTCCCCCTGGGAAGTTCCAGCTGTTCGAGTCTGTTCTTTCTCTCTCCCTTGCTAGAAAGCCCAACTGTCTACGGTCGCTTCCTGCTCTCTTTTTCTTGACCACTTCCACTCTCATTCTCACGCCATTATCACCTTTC
This sequence comes from Cherax quadricarinatus, assembly GCF_026875155.1. Classification (NCBI taxonomy): domain Eukaryota; kingdom Metazoa; phylum Arthropoda; class Malacostraca; order Decapoda; family Parastacidae; genus Cherax; species Cherax quadricarinatus. The sequence goes on along the minus strand of NC_069401.1, from coordinate 74,544,574 downwards.
CCCCTGGGAAGTTCCAGCTGTTCGAGTCTGTTCTTTCTCTCTCCCTTGCTAGAAAGCCCAACTGTCTACGGTCGCTTCCCGCTCTCTTTTTCTTGACCACTTCCACTCTTATTCTCATGCCATTGCAGTACACAGATGGCTCTAAGTCTTCTGACGGCGTAGAATTCGCAGCAGTGTTTCCGGACAGTGTCGTACGAGGGCATTTGCTATCTTCGGCTAGTATTTTTACTGCTGAATTGTATGCCATTCTTGCAGCACTTATCCGTATTGCATCTATGCCTGAGTCATCATTTGTGGTTGTCTCAGACTCCCTTAGTGCTTTACAGACTATACAGAAATTTGATACATCTCACCTCTTAGTCCTCCGTATCCAACTTTGGCTACGCCGCATCTTTACAAAGCATAAAGATATTGTTTTTTGTTGGGTCCCTGGTCATGTTGACATACAGGGCAATGAACAGGCAGACACTGCTGCGCGGTCAGCAGTATATGACCTACCAGTTTCATATAGAGGTATCCCATTTACAGACTATTTTGCTGCAATAGCTACCCACCTTCACACCCATTGGCAACAACGTTGGTCTACTATGCTCGGTAACAAACTTCAATCTATTAAACCGAGTATAGATTACTGGCCGTCTTCTTGTCACGTGTCTTCGCATTGGCCATACTCGTCTTACTCATGGATATCTCATGGAGAGGCGCCCTGCTCCTCTCTGTGAGAATTGTCAGGTTCCATTATCAGTCAGCCACATTCTGTTAGACTGCCCACTTTATCAACGAGCATGCAGAATTTACCTCCATCGTCGTCTTCGCTCCACTGCTCTCTCTTTACCTTCCCTTCTCGCTGATGGACCCATTTTTCATCCGGACTCTCTCATTGACTTTTTGACAACAACTGACTTCACAAACTCTGATACCTTCAGCCCTTTCTACCTCTACCCCCGCACTATCCCCTGCCCCGCTGTTTTCTGTAACCTACTGATCATCCCTCCCCCCTTCTGCCGCCCAATACCCTCGCTTCCTTCCCTACCCTGCAGCACTGTATAGCCCTTGTGGCTTAGCACTTCTTTTTAATTATAATAATAATCAAGACTCACGAAATCGTAATGACACGATTGCAAACAAACCATACCCTCTGATCGTGGGTTCTATCCCCGCCCATGGTATGGTTAATCAGATCAAAACGTTTAATAGCCCACATAAAGTCCCAGTAATGATGCTGTCCTCTGCCTCTGTAGATGACTCTGATTCCTAGCACGTCATTCCAGAGATTCCAAGTTAAACTTCCTAATTCTGCCCTCCCCAAAGACTCTAGCCCTTTAATGTTGGGGCTTTCTAAAGATCAAATAATAAGCCTAACTACCCTCTTACAAACTTACCCTGACATATTTTCAGATGTCCCAAAAACGGTGCACCTTTGGATATCATGATGTAGATGTCGGAAACACTAAGCCTATTAAACTCTCCCCCTACAGAGGTAATCCTGAAAAACAAAGGCTACTTCAACAGGAGGTAGCATTTCTATTAGAACACGGGTTAGTGGAGGAGGAGTCCAGTCTGTGGGCTTCTCTATGTATCCCTCTTAAGAAGTCTGATGGAGGTTTTTGAATGTGTGCAGACTACTGTAAGGTGAATGAACGGTGTTCCAGATGCTTACCCTCTGCCGTGTTCGGATGATGTGGACTTTCTGGGTAAGGCCCCTTTTGTTTCCAAACTAGGCATCCTTAAAGGTTACTATCAGGTACCTTTGACAGATAAAGCTAAGGAAATGTCTGCCTTCATAATTAAAGGAGGTAACTATCAATATACAATGACCCCATTCAGAATGTGGAGCTCACCAGCCACATTCCATAAACTGATCCAACAGGGTATTAAAGGATATGAAGACACGACAGCTTATTTGAACGACATAGTTTCCATTGCACAGTATCAACATGTTTCCCGACTTATGGCTCTCTTTGAGAGGTTTAAGAGTTTCCAGTAAAGTGTAAGTTTATGTAAGTCGACATTTGGCCAGTCTACTATTAATTTTTTGGGCCATGAAGTAGGTAGTGGTAAAGTAGCCCCTAAATTTGCTAAAATTCTTACCATTAAGAATTACACAGTACCTCATGATAGGAAATCCCTCCAAAGATTCTTAGGGATGGTAGGTTTCTACAGACGCTTCTGTAAGAACTCTGCAGATGTTGTAGCCCCCCTAACCTCGCTTACTATCCAGAAACAGAAATTTCAATGGACCCCAGAGTGTCAAGAAGCATTTACCAAAGCCAAAAGGCTAAGTTGTATCGCACCCATTCTCCTGCCTCCCAATTTTTCAAAATCTTTTGTGCTACAGGTTGATGCAGGCGAGTCAGAGGTGGGGGCAGTACTCCTACGGAAATCTGGGGAAGAGTGGTTGCAGCCTGTTATTTACTTTTCTGCCAAATATCAAGCTCGTAGAGAAAGAAGCCCTAGCTCTGATACTTGCATTGGAACATTTCGAGGTCTACGTGGGGCAGTCGTCCCAGGTGGTCACAGTCTACAGTGATCACAATCCTCTAGTCTACCTCAATATCATGAAAACTGCAACACATGTCTGATGAGATGGAGACTCAGGCTACAACCCTGTAACATTAGAGTCATACACATAGCTGGCTGGGACGAAAACAGGCCTGGATTGCTTGCCATCTCTGTGGTCAGTGGTTCCATGGCATATGCACGGATTTTAAACCAGTGACCACACTTGACAAACTCGGAGAGATGTTTTTGGCATGGGCATGTCATTAATTGCCTCTTCAAAGTCTTGTTGAGTTAGAATAATATCCGAGATTTTGGGATGACCAAATTTTGGGTTTTGTTCTTAAGGAATTCATTTGGATTGTCGACCCTTAGTCTGGGCAGTGGCTCACTGAACACTGAGTCATATTGGACTTTAGTATCTCACTCATTTCTTGGCTATAATCTGTGATGTCCCATCCCGCCTAAGCAGAGCCCCTATACTGGATGTTGTTTTTCCCTGTGATTCTTGTCTCCTATTCGATTCCTTCTGCTTAAGTTCGGATCCATGTTGTTCGGATCCGTGTTGTTTAGGATATCTTCCCAGCTTGCTTCATTTAGGACATGGTTTACTTCATCCCATTGTATGTTTTTGTTACTGAAATTGAATTTCGTGAAGAGACCTTCGTGACTGCTCACATTTTGCTGGTCCGGAGCCCTGTGCATCCACGTCTGTACCTCTCTTATGTTGTGTTCTGAGTGTATTGTCTTTGATACAGTTATATTACGTAACAGATCGTCATTGTTAGTGAAGATGAGGTCCAGCATATTTCCTAGTCTTGAAGGCTCTACTATTTGTTGATTTAAGGTGAATTTGGTGCAGAGATTTAATAGTTCATGTGTGTGTGAATTTTCATCTGAGCTGCCTCCCGGGGTGATCTCTGCTAAAACATTGTTAGCTATACTCCATTTTAGGCGTCTCAAGTTGAAATCTCCTAGTAGTAAGATGTTTGGGGCAGGAGTTGGGAGACTTTCCTGACAATGATCAATTTACTCAAGCTGCTCCTGGAATTGCTAGGAAGTTGCATCTGGAGGCTTGTATGCCACCACAATGAGAAGGTTTTGGTTTTCAGTCTTTATCGCTTAAACTTCAACTACATCATTTGAGGTGTTTAGTAGTTCTGTGCAAATGAGCGACTCTGTGACATACAGGCCAACCCCCCCCCCTCCCCCTTGTTGCCTGTTTAGTCTGTCGCATCGGAATAGGTTATAACCTGGGATCCATATTTCGTTGTCATAATGATCCTTTATGTGGGTCTCTGTGAATGCTGCAAACATTGCATTTGACTCAGTGAGCAGTCCCTTGATGTAAGGAATTTTGTTTTTTCTGACTGCTTCAGACCTTGCATGTTTGCAAAGACAAATGTCGTTGTATTGGTGGAATTTAAGGGGGTTTTATTTGCTGACTCTAATATCTGATGTTCTGGAGTAGAGGCCAATGTCCGTACCTCTGCTCCAGAAGTGTTTTCAGGTGGTGTAGGATTATTGTCATTTCTTGCCAGTCTTTTTTTTCCTTCTGGCCCTAAAAAACCTCTGTCCCTGGAGAGTTTGTGGCTCCCCTCTTTTGTTTCCCATAGTCTGGCTGGTCTGTGTCTTCTAGTCCCTTTAGATGATGTGCCTGGCAGTATGTATTGTAGCATTTTCTTTCATGGATTGATGAGTGACACATTTCTGGGTGGAATAAGTTACATGAGGGGAAGTTGCACTCTCCTGTTGTCATGTGGGTGCGGCATTTTTTTGAGATGGTCAAAGGTGCATGTCCCACCTGTTTTACCAGATATACCGTGCCTACAGATACCCAAGGCATAGTATTTACATGGATTGTAATTCTGTTTGCTAGTATTTATTGTAGCTGCAGTCACCCCTGTATGTCATTAGTGCTTCCACCAGACTTTGCTGGTAGTGTATCGCTATTCCCAGAGGCATCATCCCATTTTGATCCATCTCCAGCGGTATCTCTATTTTGAACCTCTGTGGACTGAATAACGTTGTCTTCAGTGTCCTCCAGGATAACACTAGTACCCTCACGAGCACTGTCTTCTAAAACATCACTAGGACCCTCTGGAGCACTTTCCTCCAGGACAGCACTATCGCCCTCAGGAGCAGTGTCCAAGACAGCCCTGTCCCTACCACCCATCTTATTTTCCCAACTGTCATACCATGCTGACATGTCTTTCAAGAAGGATGTTTTATTGGTGTTTTTGTCTTTTAATATAGATGTAATTTCCTCATACAGGTGTATCTCATTTTGGCAGATCCAAAAACGTCTCTCTGAGTTTATATCAAGTGTGGTCACTGGTTTAAAATCCCTTCATATACCATGGGGCCACTGACCACATAGATGGCAAGCAATCCAGGCCTGTTTTCGTCCCAGCCAGCTGTATGTATGACTCTAATGTTGAAGCCTGAGACTCCATCTCAACAGATATGTGTTGCAGTTTTCATGGTATTAAGGTAGACTAGAGGATTGTGATCACTGTAGACTGTGACCACTTGGGACGACTGCCCCACGTAGACCTTGAAGTGTTCCAATGCAAGTATCAGAGCTAGAGCTTCTTTCTCTATGGTGGCATAAGCCTTTGGTGGGCTTGATATCTGTCCCAGGCCCAGACTCGTGGAACTCCTTGTTCATCAAGAATTGCAAGAAGCCCCTGTCGCCTGCCTTCAGCAATTTATGGAGAGGGAGCATGGACACAGGGGTCATCCCACACACACTAAAAACAACAAACATAGTCCCACTCCACAAAGGTGGCAGTAAAGCAAATGCAAAGAATTACAGACCGATAGCACTAACATCCCATATAAAAATCTTTGAGAGGGTTCTAAGAAGCAAGACAGCCAGCCACCTAGATACCCGTCAGTTACACAACCCAGGGCAACACGGGTTTAGAGCAGGTCGCTTCTGCCTGTCCCACCTACTGGACCACTATGACAATGTCCTGGATGCTGTAGAGGATAAACAGAATACCGATGTAGTATGCACAGACTTTGCAAAAGCTTTTGACAAGTGTGACCATGGTGTAATAGCACACAAAATACGTGATAAAGGAATAACGGGAAAAGTTGGTAGATGGATCTACAACTTCCTGACAAATAGAACACAAAGAGTAATAGTAAACAGAGTAAAGTCTGAGGCAGCCATGGTAAAAAGCTCTGTTCCACAAGGCACAGTACTCGCTCCCATTCTATTCCTCATCCTCAATTCCAACATAGAGATGTAAGCCATAGCTCCGTGTCTTCCTTTGCGGATAACACCCGGATTACCATGGCAGTGACCTCCATCGAAGACACCGCGAGACTCCAAGCGGACATCAACCAAATCTTCGAATGGGCCACTCAAAATAATATGAAGTTCAAATAGGAAAATTTTCAGTTACTCAGATATGGAAAACTTGATGAAATTAAAAATGTATCAGGGTATACAACAATTCTAACCATACAATAGAGCGGAAAAGTAATATAAAGGACCTGGGAGTGATAATGTCAGAAGATCTCACCTTCGAAGACCACAACAATGTATCTACCTCACCCGCTAGGAAAACGATAGGATGGATAATGAGAACCTTCAAAATTAGGGACGCCAAGCCCGTGATGATTCTCCTCAAATCGTTTGTGCTCTCTAGGCTGGAATACTGAACACTAACGGCCTCGTTCCAGGCTGGCGACATTGCAGGCCTGGAGAGTGTACAAAGAACTTTCACGGCACACATAAGTGCGATAAGGCACCTAAACTACTGGGAACGGTTGAAGGTCTTTGATCTGTATTCTCTCGAACGCAGGTGAGAGAGATACATGATAATATACACTTTGAACGTCCAGGAGGGATTGGTACCAAACCTGCACACGAAAATCACTACCTATGAAAGCAAAAGACTAGGCAAGAGATGCAACATTCCCCCGATGAAAAGCAGGGGCGCCACGAGTACACTTAGACACAACACAAAAAGTGTCCGGGGCCCAAGACTGTTCAATTCCCTCCCAGCATGCATAAGAGGGATTACCAATAGACCCCTGGCTGTCTTCAAGAAGGCACTGGACAGGCACCTAAAGTCAATTGACCAACCGGGCTGTGGTTCGTACGTCAACTTGTGTGCGGCCAGCAGTAACAGCCTGGTTGATCAGACCCTGATTCACAACGAGGCCAGGTCTCAGACCGGGCCGTGCGGGCGTTGGCCACTGAAACCCTCTCCAGGTAAACTCTAGGTAAACACACCTCTCTGAACAACTTGCTGTACCCACACACCTCCCTCAGCAAGCTGCTGTACCCACACACCTCCCTCAGCAAACTGCTGTACCCACACACCTCCCTCATCAAACTGCTGTATCCACACACCTCACTCAGCAAACTGCTGTACCCACACACCTCCCTCAGCAAACTGCTGTATCCACACACCTCACTCAGCAAACTGCTGTACCCACACACCTCACTCAGCAAACTGCTGTACCCACACACCTCACTCAGCAAACTGCTGTACCCACACACCTCCCTCAGCAAACTGCTGTACCCACACACCTCCCTCAGCAAGCGGCTGTACCCACACACCTCCCTCAGCAAACTGCTGTATCCACACACCTCACTCAGCAAGCGGCTGTACCCACACACCTCCCTCATCAAACTGCTGTACCCACACACCTCCCTCAGCAAACTGCTGTATCCACACACCTCACTCAGCAAGCGGCTGTACCCACACACCTCCCTCAGCAAACTGCTGTACCCACACACCTCCCTCAGCAAGCGGCTGTACCCACACACCTCCCTCATCAAACTGCTGTATCCACACACCTCACTCAGCAAACTGCTGTACCCACACACCTCCCTCATCAAACTGCTGTATCCACACACCTCACTCAGCAAACTGCTGTACCCACACACCTCCCTCATCAAACTGCTGTATCCACACACCTCACTCAGCAAACTGCTGTACCCACACACCTCCCTCAGCAAACTGCTGTATCCACACACCTCACTCAGCAAACTGCTGTATCCACACACCTCACTCAGCAAACTGCTGTACCCACACACCTCCCTCAGCAAATTGCTGTATCCACACACCTCACTCAGCAAACTGCTGTATCCACACACCTCACTCAGCAAACTGCTGTATCCACACACCTCACTCAGCAAACTGCTGTATCCACACACCTCACTCAGCAAACTGCTGTACCCACACACCTCACTCAGCAAACTGCTGTACCCACACACCTCCCTCAGCAAGCGGCTGTACCCACACACCTCACTCAGCAAGCGGCTGTACCCACACACCTCCCTCAGCAAGCGGCTGTACCCACACACCTCCCTCAGCAAGCGGCTGTACCCACACACCTCCCTCAGCAAGCGGCTGTACCCACACACCTCCCTCAGCAAGCGGGTGTACCCACACACCTCCCTCAGCAAGCGGCTGTACCCACACACCTCCCTCAGCAAGCGGCTGTACCCACACACCTCACTCAGCAAGCGGCTGTACCCACACACCTCCCTCAGCAAACTGCTGTACCCACACACCTCCCTCAGCAAGCGGCTGTACCCACACACCTCCCTCAGCAAGCGGCTGTACCCACACACCTCCCTCAGCAAGCGGCTGTACCCACACACCTCCCTCAGCAAGCGGCTGTACCCACACACCTCCCTCAGCAAGCGGCTGTACCCACACACCTCCCTCAGCAAGCGGCTGTACCCACACACCTCCCTCAGCAAGCGGCTGTACCCACACACCTCCCTCAGCAAACTGCTGTACCCACACACCTCCCTCAGCAAGCAGCTGTACCCACACACCTCCCTCAGCAAGCGGCTGTACCCACACACCTCCCTCAGCAAGCGGCTGTACCCACACACCTCACTCAGCAAGCGGCTGTACCCACACACCTCCCTCAGCAAACTGCTGTACCCACACACCTCCCTCAGCAAGCGGCTGTACCCACACACCTCCCTCAGCAAGCGGCTGTACCCACACACCTCCCTCAGCAAGCGGCTGTACCCACACACCTCCCTCAGCAAGCGGCTGTACCCACACACCTCACCTCAGCAAGCGGCTGTACCCACACACCTCCCTCAGCAAGCGGCTGTACCCACACACCTCACTCAGCAAGCGGCTGTACCCACACACCTCCCTCAGCAAGCGGCTGTACCCACACACCTCCCTCAGCAAGCGGCTGTACCCACACACCTCCCTCAGCAAGCGGCTGTACCCACACACCTCACTCAGCAAGCTGCTGTACCCACACACCTCCCTCAGCAAGCGGCTGTACCCACACACCTCCCTCAGCAAGCGGCTGTACCTACACACCTCCCTCAGCAAGCGGCTGTACCCACACACCTCCCTCAGCAAGCGGCTGTACCCACACACCACCCTCAGCAAGCGGCTGTACCCACACACCTCCCTCAGCAAGCGGCTGTACCCACACACCTCCCTCAGCAAGCGGCTGTACCCACACACCTCCCTCAGCAAGCGGCTGTACCCACACAACAGCCGGTTTATGTATAAAACATTTTGTTATTTAAAATAAAGATTTGTTTTTTCATTCCTAGTTTTTGTGCGGCTTTCAAGGTGTGTCTTGATGCCGGTTCTTTTATCCGAATATCCGGTGATACTCTTGTTATGTGGGACATGACTTTTATCTGATGTTCATTCGACTGTGTGTTTCCTGATTTATATAGAATTCTTGAAGCTAGTTATTGTGGGTGAAGCAGAGAGGCTGTTGTCTGCTGAGTTGAAGGATCACCTCAGATGTTAGGTTATCATGACTCAAGAAATCGTAATGACACGATTGCAAATAAACCATACCCCCGGCCGGGATTGAACCCGCGGTCATAGTCTCAAAACTCCAGCCCGTCGCGTTAGCCACTAGACCAGCTAGCCACAATATGATTCATCCAACTAGGTATATTTCTACACCATAGGAAAGTTAGCACAGGCACCTCTGTGACCACAAATGCAAGTTTTTAAAGACGAATCTCCAGCTAGCGTGGCCGTGACGAACTCTAGCTCAAGTCCCTTCACTGCCGTCATGTTCCCCAAGATAGTTTCCTTGATGTTGTAAGGCTCTGATTTAGGGAATTGGATCTGTGCTCCATGTTCCCCGAATTAGCCTGAATGCCTTCCACATCCCCCCCCAGGCGCTGTATAATCCTCCGGGTTTAGCGCTTCCCCCTTGATTATAATAATAATAATGCCGTCATGTTGACGGCAGTGAAGGGACTTGAGCTAGAGTTCGTCACGGCCACGCTAGCTGGAGATTCGTCTTTAAAAACTTGCATTTGTGGTCACAGAGGTGCCTGTGCTAACTTTCCTATGGTGTAGAAATATACCTAGTTGGATGAATCATATTGTGGCTAGCTGGTCTAGTGGCTAACGCGACGGGCTGGAGTTTTGAGACTCTATGACCGCGGGTTCAATCCCGGCCGGGGGTATGGTTTATGTTAGGTTATGTGTGAGATCAGATGTTTGGTCATGTGTGAAGTCAGATGTTAGGCCAGTTCAGATATCAGGTCATGTGTGAGGTCAGATGTTAGGTCATGTGTGAGGTGATATGTTAGGTCATGTGTGAGGTCAGGTGTTAGGACATGTGTGAGGCCAGATGTTAGGTCATGTATGAGGCCAGATGTTAGGTTATGTGTGAGGTCAGATGTTAGGTCATGTGTGAGGTCAGATGCTAGGTCATGTGTGAGGTCAGATGTCAGGTCATGTGTAAGGCCAAATGTCAGGTCATGTGTGAGGTCAGATGTTAGGTCATGTGCGAGACCAGATGTCACATCTGGTGTGAGGCTAGATGTCAGGCCATGTGTGAGGTCAGATGTCAGATTATGTGTGAGATCAGATGCCAGGTCATGTGTAAGACCAGATGTCGGGTCATGTGTGAGGTCAGATGTTAGGTCATGTTAGACCATGTTATCTTAGATTTCAGGTCATGTGTGAGGCCAGATGTCAGGTCATGTGTGGGGCCAGATGTCAGGTCATGCGTAGCGTCTGTTCCGTGTACATCATGCAGGTACCTCATTCACTGCCTTGGTAAAAATCCTTAAATTATAAAGGGGTGGACTGGTAATCCAGCGGAAGGCTTCGATTAGACGACTAAAAGGTTCATCTGCGGATCATATGACTAAGACCCGCGTCAAGAAACACTTGTCTTGTTTCCTAACAAACCTTACCTACCTACCTCTGGCTTGGCCTCTGCGTGTACACTGCACTCTGTCTCCCTCCAGTAGTCGTCTTGTGATCCCTATTATGGAGATACTCTGACTCTCACCCAACTGTTTCTAACCTATGCCCTAAACACAAGGGGCAAACCTTCAGTCTTGCTTAGCCCTTTCACCAACACTCCTTCCTCTTTCTTAGGTGGCCCGGTGGCCTGGTGGCTAAAGCTCCCGCTTCACACACGGTGGGCCCGGGTTCGATTCCCGGCAGGTGGAAACATTTCGACACGTTTCCTTACACCTGTTGTCCTGTTCACCTAGCAGCAAATAGGTACCTGGGTGTTAGTCGACTGGTGTGGGTCGCATCCTGGGGGACAAGGTTGAGGACCCCACTGGAAATAAGTTAGACAGTCCTCGATGACGCACTGACTTTCTTGGGTTATCCTGGGTGGCTAACCCTCCGGGGTTAAAAATCCGAACAAGATCTTATCTCTTATCTTATCCACTCCCTCCGACAACTTTCCACACCTCGCGAACTTCTACCCTCTCCTATGCTGCCGCCTTCAGCGGCACTGCCTACATAATCACGACTGTACAGTCAACCACTCTTATCTCCAAACACCGCGGCTCTGACTTTCCTGCATTTCTTAGCTCCTTTCTCGTATCCGGCAATCTTCCCACTATCACCTTTCCAACTAGCTTCACCATTCCTCCCCCTCTCTCTCCTACGACGTATAAATAAAACACTAAATGCATCTGTTGACATTTTATTGTGAAGACGATTCGTCTACCAGGGATTTTATCAGTTTATACAGATAATAACAAGACATGGGTTGTAGAGAGGTTCTGAGGTGAAGGACTGAAGTTATGTAGTAACATGTAAGGAGCCAGCCGAGTAAGTGATGTTAGGTAATCTCAGTATCAGGTACCGGAAGAATAAATAACAAAAAGGCACAATACCGTGACTGGAACGATACACAAATAACCCGCACATAAAAGACAGAAGCTTACGACGACGTTTCGGTCCGACTTGGACCATTGACAAAGTCCTGCTCCTCCCCTGTTAGTGTGACTTTGTCAATGGTCCAAGTCGGACCGAAACGTCGTCGTAAGCTTCTGTCTTTTATGTGCGGGTTATTTGTGTACCGGAAGAATATGCGTTCCTAAAACTTCGGGGATTATCATTGATGTTATTCGTTGTGTCTATAACTGTAGATACTAAACATAATCTGCTTTGACTGAGAAGTCTTGCTTCTGGGAAGTTCATAAGGTGGTTCTCGATGTTTCTGTGTAGGATGAGTTTAGATATGTCAATGACTACTATTGGCTTTAGCTGAGGTATTGAAAAGGTTGTTACTGTTTTTGTTGACGGGGAATACAGTGTATGTGTTCGAGTGGTGCATTGCAACTGGAGTTATGTAGTATCATCTCGGCTTTCTTCTTGCAATCGATGATAAAAAATGTTATGGGTAATTAAGTTCAATGACAACATAATTAATATAATTAAATTCTTCTTCGAGGGATATGAGAGTGGAAGAGACTTGTATGTTCTTAAGGAGAATCCAGTGATCCCATGCTTGTTTCTAGCATCAGGATGTGAATAATAATGTATATCATTTATATATATATGTTTGCTCTAGGCTTTTATATCAAGTTTATCGCCATCTTTTCGAATCATTACGTCTAAGAAGGAAATGTGCTATTGTTCTTCATTGGTGAACTTGACGGAAGGTTCCACCGCATTGATGTTGAGGAGATTCTGGGTGTTGAGGCGTCGAGAGGCAATGATTAGGGTACCGTTGACTAATCTTTCCCATGTGACACCTTTTGGAATGTGAGTCTTCCTCCAGCTGTTCCACGTAAAAGATGATCATGACATCACTAATTGACACACAGTTCAATGGCGTCAGTGAAATTTTGTGCAGGTAGAAGTAAATTTAGTCCATCATGAATAAGGCCAACGATCTGAGAGGCTGGCACTAAAGTGCCAGCCTCTCAGATTGTTGAAACGAAAGATTCTCTTATTTTCCATCGCTTTGTTCTTGATTCTGTTGAGATCTTCAGAGTGTTTTAAGTAGAACCTTCAGTCACGTTCACTACTGAAGAAAAAAAAACAGGATAACTTCCTAGAGTACTGATGCGGCAAGATGGCGATAAACTTGATTTCAAAGTCTTGAAGATGTCTCAAGCCCATGAAGGTGGACGCATCTCCAGGCTGAGGAACTGACCACTTCAGACTGTTTCAAGGTTGATGAACCAGTCACGTAATCTTCACCTCTCCATTGCTTCTGCTATCTTCGCCATCTCTGTACTCGACTGATGAATATCATTATTTTAATAATATACGATACCGACAACTTGATAAGTAAGACACAGGTACAATACCGGAAACACTGAAATCGGCTATAATTGACTCTAATAATTTGCCTACAACTGAGGTGAGGCTTATTGGGTCGAGTGATAAAAAATAATTACAACCCACAAATTGGTAATGACGTCTGGACGATGTTTCGCCTCGTCCAGAATGTACAGAAACATTATTCAGTTATCATTTCCACTTTGTAGGCTCCTCTGAATAAATATTTGGACTGTATACACGGTATTAATATTGAGATATAAATACATAGACAGTTTCTTTGGCATTATTGTCATAAATTCATACATGCATTCATAGAGGAATGATATTCATTGTGTTAATACTGATACATATATAATTACTTCAGTATACATATATAGAAAAACGGGATACATAGCATTAGGGGTGACACACATACTATTACCTCAACACACACACATATATATATATATATATATATATATATATATATATATATATATATATATATATATATAAAATATATATATATATATATATACATATATATACCAAGGCGGAGGAAAAAAAATCAGAAGCCAAGAAAAATGTCTCTTGACTCAAGTATATGTAACAGAAGTCCCACTCTAAGGACGGGAACTCTATTTTAGCTGGATTTCCATGATCTAGAATCCGTTTTACCTAGACTAACTTGAAGTTAATTTCACAGGGAGTAAAACATAGATACTAGGTGAGAATGGTAAATTATGAGTGGCAACCAATGGTTAACATGTTGAATGGTAAATAACCAATGGTTGTATAACTGTGGAAAGAGTCGGAGCTCCAAACACAATGTTGGTGTTTTTTTTAACATATATTGTTACTGTGTTGGCGCTTGTAGCATACACTGTTCCAGTGTTGGTGATTTTTTTATATTTTTTCCAGTGCTGGTTTTTTTAACATACATTGTCCCAAACAGTGCTGGTGTTTTTTTTAGCATTGCTCCAAACAGCTTTGGTGTTTTCTAAATATACACTGTTCCAAACAGTGTTAGTGTTTTTTTAATATACTTTGTTTCAAACAGTGTTAGTGTTTTATAACATACATTGTTCCAAACATAGTGTTGGTGTTTTATAACATTGTTCCAAACATAATGTTGGTGTTTTATAACATAAATTGTTCCAAACATAGTGTTGGTGTTTTATAACATAAATTGTTCCAAATACAGTATTGGTGTTTTGATAACATAGTGTTCAAAACACAGTTTTGGTGTTGTATAAAATACATTGTTCCGAGCACAGTGTTGCTGTTTTATAACATACATTGTTCCAAATACAGTGTCGATGTTTTTTTTAACTTTGTTCCAAACGTAGTGTTTGTTGTATGTAATATCTGTCTCTAAGAAAGGTAGATGAGCTTTCACATATAAAGCGTTTCATGGCTGAAGATTTGCAGCATCAACAGTCTTATACATGTTAGTGTTGTCAGTGAACCTTCGCCGTAATTCATGAAACATAACATCAATACTATAAAAAAATGAAGGTGAAGCTTGGCTGTGACAGTGACATCTCCATCATTCAGTTTAACTTCACACCAACTCAACTTAACGCTCATGATTTCACTTAAGCTTTTAAGAATGCTTCTGCTAGACGTCTTGACTGCACCTCTCGTTCAACATCATCAGCCGTAAAGTGCTGGTTGTAGCACCTTCACACATGTGACATACACTGTACTTTCCGTAGACTAAATAAACAATTAGATCAACCATTAAGAAGGCGTGTTGCATTACAATATCCTCAAAATGTCAACAGTCATACCATACCCCGGCCTGATCTCTGCCGTCACAGTGGAAGATATGTGTGGTTCACTGATGGTAAATGCAAGACTGGTACGCCAGACGCTAGTGAGTGATCATTGCCAGTTTTAAACAGCTCCTGACAAGCAAAACGCCACCACAAGTTATAGTAATGTTTGTTAAACTTCACCGTCACCTGTCACTGTTCATGTGTCTCACTGTAGTTCATCAAGAAAGATTCAGCATCCCAGTTACAGTATTATATTTTTGTTGTTATGGGTAACCCGCCAGTTACACAGTGTGACACTGCGTCGTACAGTGTCACACTGTGTCGTACAGTGCCACATAGTGTCACACTCTGTCGTACAGTGTCGTACAGTGTCACACTGTGTCGTACAGTATCAGTGTCACACTGTCGTACAGTGTCACACAGTGTCACACTGTGTCGTACAGTGTCACACAGTGTCACACTGTGTCGTACAGTGTCACACTGTGTCGTACAGTGTCACACTGTGTCGTACAGTGTCACACTGTGTCGTACAGTGTCACACTGTGTCACACTGTGTCGTACAGTGTCACAGTGTCGTACAGTGTCACATATTCTTTATAGCACAAACGTCGCACAAAATACGAATAATGCAAAAGAAAAAAGAAGATCCTTCGCTTCTAAATTACCACTTAACGAGTTCCATGTCATTACTTAATGGATTCCAAGTCTTCACTTGAGGGATTCCAAGTGTTCACTTAGTGGACTCCAAGTCTTCACTTAGTGGATTCCAAGTCTTCACTTAGTGTATTCCACCTCCTCATTTAAGACTGTCTCAGAGAACCACTTTGGTAAATTCCTGAAAAAAAAATTTATATAATCAGTATACCCGTATTAATTACACAATGTATATAATAAAATATTAAGTTCCTTCGATTTTTATTAAAAATTTGGTATTTTTTTATTTATAAATGTGAAGAGGAGGTGGCCAGGCTAGACTGTACTGTTGTTGGTATTAAAATACTGGACATAGTGAAGAGCAACGGAACGAGACAACAGACATAACGAAGAGCAACGGAACGAAACAACAGACATAATGAAAAGCAACGGAACGAAACAACAGACATAATGAAGAGCAACGGAACGAAACAACAGACATAATGAAGAGCAACGGAACGAAACAACAGACATAATGAAGAGCAACGGAACGAAACAACAGACATAATGAAGAGCAACGGAACGAAACAACAGACATAATGAAGAGCAACGGAACGAAACAACAGACATGAAATAATAGATGGACAACGGTAGACAGGATAATTATTGGCTGGAACTAACACTGTAAATACTAAGACAGGCACTGAAAGACAGGAAATGAAATACAGGAATTAGTGGGGCCAAAAATGATAGACAACACTCAACACGAAATATTTGACAGGAAATAATACATGGAATACTAGACAGGAAATATTAAACAGGAGCTACTAGACAGAAGATACTAGAGAGGAAATAAGTAATTGGTCAGCAGACACAGGTAGACTGCTTTCTGGGTGAGTGTCCGCCTCCTGATACACTGTAGCTGACCATACACACACTCCTACTAGTATGTAGCTACTTTCAAGAGGATCCCTTGATGCTGCTGGTGAGATCTTGATCCAAGGAATTGGAGCTGTTTATCTCTTTCATGGATCAAACCTGATTACTCCCCCCCCCACTGATTAATATAATAACACCAGCGTGAGAAGTTTGAAGACTGTCGCACATGTGTCTTACTATTTAACAAATGAATAATTTGTTTAATTCTACTTAATAAGTACATGCCGATAAATTATGGAATTTAGAATTGAGGGCAATAAATAACCAGTCAAGCTCATACTGGAAGCAAGTAAGCTTCTCGGAGTTCAGAAAGCTGCGCCTCGCTGCATTAAACTGCTCATGAGCAAAATGCAAAACCAGAAGTCTCACTGAGCTTTTGTTTTTTCCTGCTAAGACTAAGTAATTCCTATGTTTTGTTAACCTCAGCCTAGTGGAGAACTGAGTTTTGTGCACTACCAAATGTATACATATTTCTTCCTATCACTAGAATACTTTGATTCTACAAATCTGTAATAAAATGTGAATGCAATATATTTTGAATGTTAATCAACTCCTAAACATCCTTTTGGGTATTAATCCAGTCCAAAAAATTCTCTGAGATGTGGGCGTGGGTTGGGATGTGGGCGTGGGTTGGGATAAACTTGGTTTTGTAAGGAGTGAGAAAGACAGGATGGGGTAGAAATGTTTCAATTCAAGAATTATGTGGAATAGAATAATAATGGGATGTGAAAAATGGATTATAGTAAAGGTTATGCACCTAAGGGCGAAAGGAGTGGAGAGAGAGAGAGAGAGAGAGAGAGAGAGAGAGAGAGAGAGAGAGAGAGAGAGAGAGAGAGAGAGAGAGAGAGAGAGAGAGAGAGAGAGAGAAAGGCTGGCTGGAAAAAGACACACAGATGCAATATAATATTATCCTTTATTGGCAATGTTCAGCCGACACAGTACACGCCAGTACTCTTGGCACCTTCCTCCTGGGACGCCAATACTGTTGGTACCTTCCTGGCTATGACGTCACGTCCTCATGCTGCGTATTTCATCTCTCTATGGGGTTTCATGGTGACGGAACAGTTCCTACCAGCAGCAGACAAGATCTAAGGAACCCTGATCGTGTATCAGCCAGCAACAGCTTCGGAAATTTCAACCAAATCAAGGCAAGTGTGCGAGCATCAGTGCCAACTTAGGCCTAACATGACAGAAAAAAAATGAGCATCTTCAACAGATACTGATAAATTTTATAAATATAGGTAGTCAGAATGGTGCTCTTGATTACAAAGATGTCAAAAGTGCAGTAATTGTATTCAGTTTCAAACAATTTGCAAGGAAGAAGCCAAGAGCTTGAAACATTGTCTAGGAATTTACTGACAAATTGCCGGGAAATGCGTAGAGAAAAATGTAAAAATAAAAATGTACAAACTATGCTATTTCCACACTGTAGCCTAAACAAAATAGTCTTACCATCTTATGAGAAAGTGATTGTAATAACTTACTACAATGGATAGATTACAAGTTTTTTCCTGGAACATTGTTTCCATCAGAAAGCGGTTGCCTGACTTACAACCAAGAATATTGATGTCATCTGTTTGCAGGAATGTCGACTGCAAGCTGGAGCACCTCCACCAAAGTTTCCTGGATATGCAGCTTATAACTTAAGGTCAACCAACTGTTATGTGATGTATGTTTAAAAGAACTTGCCACATTCACTCCTTGTCTTGCAGAGTCGAGTAAACATGCAGTATCATGGTGTCAAAATATACTCAGGCAACTTTTCCATAAACATTTTTGATCTTTATGCTCCAGCGAACTAGCTTCGACCTGATGCTTTACCAGTTCCCATCAATAGTAAACCTACCCTCGTTCTTGGAGACATTAATGCCAGACAAAACATTATCGGAGGGTCTGTAACAAATACCAATGGAACTATACTTCTGAAATATCTAAATGAGCATGATAATGTTCAAATTGTGGGCACTATTAGGCCTACTCACATATATGTCGGCATACAAGATCTGTGATTTCGATTTAATGTATCATATACGATGCATGACTCTGTCATAGTTGACGATCTTATATCTGATCACTTCCAACGACTCACAACTGTCAATCTTGATCACATCTCCACCAATCAAGGAGCTAAATACAGAAGGAGAAAACTCATTCTTTATCCAGAACACGGATATAATATATAGCTTCTTTAATTACTTGGATCAGTGGCGTAAGAATTACGAGCCCATTGGCACACGAAAATTCAGTGATGATTTAGTTGCCACTATTGAGACTTTCCTCACAGATCAAGTGAGCACAAAAAGAAGACATAAATTTCCCACCATAAATGGCAACAAAAACCAATGTAAATATAATGATCCTGAGCTACACAATCTAACACATGCAGCAACGTGGATTAGTAAAGTGTGAATGTAGAACCCCAGACGTGTTCAGAACATTCCAAGCTGTACTAGCAAATTCAAGGAAAAGAAAGCAAGAACTTATACAAGAGGGATGGGAACAATTTGTTAGTGGGTTAAATTGGGTCCAATCCTGGAAGAGAGACATAATAATAGTACTAATAATAATATTCATAATATCTTTATTTCTAAAAGTACATGTACAAGGTATACAGTCCAAGCTGACACTAATGATATACAACTATATAAAAAAGTCACTTGTTATGTAGAACATTTCGGGCAAATTAGGTCAGTTTTGTCCCATGATGTGACCCACACCAGTCGACTAACACCTACGTACCCATTTTGCTGATGTGAAACGTAGGCAACCGGTGTAAAGAAACACGCCCAGTATTTCTACCCTCGCTGGGAATCGAATCCGGACCCTCGCCATGTGAAGCGAGAATATTAGCCAGCAGGGCATGTTGCAACGACTCAAAGAACTTGCTGCCCCTGCCACTTAGCAGTGAAAAGATCACCAAGAGTTAGTTGACTGTTGTGGGTTGCATAGTAAGGAAACATCGGAAATTTATGTTAATGAAAAGCCACACTTCGAAAAAGAATGAATGCACACACACACACACACACACACACACACACACACACACACACACACACACACACACACACACACACACACACACACACACACACACATACACACACATACACACACATACACACACACACACACACACACACACACACACACACACACACACACACACAGGAGGAGATGGCAAGGGGAGACAGAGGAGAAACAAAGGATTACATAACACTTCGGACTGGAGGTCCCAAGCTGGTGATTGCACTAATGTATAACGCACCACAGAACAGCAAGATGCCAAGACAAGAATATGATGAGAGTAACAGAGACATGGTCGGTACACTGGATGAAATGGCAAGAAGGGCCCATGTGGATAGACCAAAGCTACTGGATGTGGGTGATTTCAAGCACAAGGAAATTGACTGGAAAAACCTGGAGCCACACAGGAGCCCCAAAAAAGGGTGGGCTAAGATGGTAGAGGTGGTACTGGAAAACCTCATGCATTAACACGTTAGGAACACTACCAGAGAGAGAGGAGAGGACGAACCAGCAAACTGGATCTTATATTCACCTTGAATAGTTCAGATATTGAGGACATCACATATGAAAGGCCCCTCGTGCTAGTAATCATGTGGTCCTGAGCTTCGAATACATAGAGTTACAAGTGGAGAGGGAAGCAGGAAGGGCAGGATGAAGCCAAACTACAAAAGAAGTTGACTACACAGGCACGAGGAACTTCCTGCGCAAGGTTCAGTGGGAAAGAGAACTGGCAGGAAAATCAGTAAATGATATGATGGAATATGTGACAATATGCAATGAAGCAGAGGAGAGGTTCGTATCCAAGAGTAACAGAAATAATGAGAAGGCCAGGACGAGCCCAAAGGTGCAGAGAAGCCAAAACTAAGTGCACTAGAGAATGGAAGAAGTATAGAAGGCAAAGGACTCGGGAAAATAAGGGGATTAGTCGAAGAACCAGAAATGAATATGCACAGATAAGGAGGGAAGCCCAACGACAATGCAAAAATAAATGATATAGCAGCGAAAGCCAAGACTGACCCAAATCTGTTGTATAGTAACATCAGAAGGAAGGCAACAGTCAAAGACTAGGTAATCAGGCTGAAGAAGGTAGGAAGAGAGATCACAAGAAACGACCGAGAAGTATGCGAAGAGGTCAACAAGAGATTTAAAGAAATATTTGCAGTGAAGACAGAAAGGACCCCAGAAAGCTGGAGTGGTGGAGTACACCATCAAGTGCTGGACACAATACATACAACCGAGGAGGTGAAGAGGCTGCTCAGTAAATAAGATACAGCAAAGGCGATGGGGCAGGATAACATCTCTCCTTGGGTCCTGAGTCAGGGAGCAGAGGCGCTCTATGTACCATTAACAACAGTTTTCAAAACATCTATCGAAAAAGTGCGATTACCTGAGGTGTGGAAGAGAGCAAATGCCTTCTCAGTTTTTAAGAAAGGAGACAAACAACAATAAAATACAGACCAGTGTCATTGACATGTAAAGTATGGAAAGTCATGGAGATTATCAGAATGAATTTATTCACGTCAACCAGCACGGTTTCGTGGAAGAGAAATTCTGTAACACAAACCTACTGGAGTACAATGAAAAGGTGGCAGCAGTAAGGCAAGAGAGAGAAGGGTGGGCAGATTGTGTTTTCTTGGACTGTAAGAAAGCTTTTGACAGTTCCACACAAGAAATTAGTGCAAAAGTTAGAGAACCAGGCAGGTATAACAGGAAAGGCAGTGCAATAGATCAGAGAATAACTGATATGTGCAACAGTTAGGTATCTTTATTTCGAAACGTTTCGCCTACACAGTAGGCTTCTTCAGTCGAGTACAGAAAAGTTGATAGAAGCCTACTGTGAAGTTCTGAGAAGTTCAGGCTGAAGAAGCCTACTGTGTAGGCGAAACGTTTCGAAATAAAGATACCTAACTGTTGCATATGTGTCTTACCTAACAACCTGTCGGTATTTTATACCATTTTAATGTTCAGAATAACTGATATGAAGACAACATTTAGTCGTGGCATGCGACGAGGTGTCAGACTGGACGCCTGTGACGAGTGGAGTTTCACATGGGTCAGTCCTAGGACCGGTGCTGTTTCTGGTGTATGTGAATGACATGACGGAAGGGATAGACTCAGAAGTGCCCCTTTTTGCAGACGATATGAAGCTAATGGGGAGAATTCAATCGGAGGAGGACAAGGCAGAACTACAAAGGGATCTGGACAGGCTGCAAGCATAGTCCAGCAACTGGCTCCTAGAGTTTAACCCCACCAAGTTCAGTCATGAAGATCGATGAAGGGTAAAGAAGATCACAGAGTACAGTCTAGGGGCCCAAAGACTGCAAACCTCACTCAAGGAAAAGGATCTTGGGGTGAGCATCATACCGAGCACATCTCCTGAGGTGCACATTAACCAAGACACTGCTGCAGCATATGGGCGACTAGCAGACCTAAGAAGAGTGTTCCGACACCTCAATAAGGAATGGTTCAGTGTACGTCAGGCCCATATTGGAGTATGCAGCGCCAATTTGGAACCCACACCTGGTCAAGCACGTCAAGAAATTAGAGAAAGTGCAAAGATTTGCAACGAGACTAGTCCTGAAGCTAAGGGGCATGTCCTACGAGGAGAGGTTAAGGGAAATCGACCTGACCACACTGGAGGACAGGAGAGAGAGAGAGCGGGGGAGGGAAGGAAAGGACATGATAACGGCATATAAAATACTGAGAGGAATTGACAAGGTGCACAGAGACAGAGACAGGGTGTTCCAGAGATGGGACATTGCAACAAGAGGTCACAACTAGATGTTGAAGACTCAAGTGGAAATATAAACACATATGCAGTATAATGACAACGTTTCGCCCACACAGTGGGCTTTTTCAAGTCACAAATAGATCTGTTTGTAACTTGAAAAAGCCCACTGTGTGGGCGAAACGTTGACAATAAAGGATCACATTATACTGCATATGTGTTTATATTTCCATTGTGTCGGTGTTTTATACCATTTATTTCCAAGACTCAGATGAGTCACAGAGATGTTAGGAAGTATTTCTCAGTCATAGAGTTGTCAGGAAGTGAAATAGTCTGGAAAGTGATGTAGTTGAGGCTCGTACCATACATAGCTTTGAGAAGAAGTATGATAAAGCTCATTGAGCTGGGAGACAGAGTACCTATTGGCGACCAGTGAAGAGGCGGGGCCAGAAGCTGTGACTCGACAAGTGCAACCAAAATTAGGTGAGTACACACACACAGAGTTAAAGACGTACAACAGAAAAAAAGTTAAGTTAGGAATCTTATACAATTTCCACATTATATGGAAATATAAACACATATGCAGTATAATGTGATCCTTTATTGACTACGTTTCGCCCACACAGTGGGCTTTTTCAAGTCACAAACAGATCTACCTGGGGTGGAAGGGACGCGAGTATTTATAGTCAGGTTCAGAATGCTGAGGTCAGGTGGAGAATGCTGCATCTGATGATGTACCGAGTGGGGTTATAGAGTCTAAAATCTTGGGTAGCTTGGAAAGGAGATTGGATAAGTTTGTGAGCAGACCTTCTACAGTGTTCTTCCATTCCTGTGTTCTTATGTGGGATAGCGATGAAGAAGTTTCTTGGCAAGTGGTTCAGCTATGTTATAGAAGCCACTATTCTGGTTGAAGTTGTCGGATATAGAAATAAGTGATGATTCCAGGATTCTTCGGTATTGAGTGTTGTCTTCTGTGGCGATAAGTCTTGAGTTTCTGTAGTTTATCAAGTGGTTGACCTCTTCAAGGGGGGCTCCTTGGCGTGGTGAAGAGGCTCTTGGTCTGAGGAATTAGACCTATTGGTCTTCTTCCTCAGACCGAACCTAATTACCCCCCAATCTCCCCTCCCCTATCCCATCCTCCCATCCTCCCCTTTTTCCTTTCCTCCTCCTCCTCCCCACCCCTCCCTTTTGCCCTTCCTCTTTTTGTCCTTTGGGATTTCTCCCACAGGCGCGCTAGTTCCTAGGTAGGGGAAAGGATACCGGGGTCCATCCCATTCCATTGAGGTTCTTAGCAGTGGCGTAGTTTGCCGTGGAATCTGGATCGCCTAGGGATGTCCCGATCCCTCTCCGGTATCCCGGAGTAGCTTTGGGTGTCTTTCGGGCGCGAGTGTATCTCTGGAAGCCACCTTTCGGATTCCGGGGGGTGGTGGCCGAAGGAGGTATGCTTTGTGGTGGATATCCGGCCGCCCTCTCTTTTGTCCACCGAGGTAGCTCGGCAGATGTGAGGTTGCTATCCCGGATTGTTAGTTTACTAGCATGATGGGTAGGGTATGGCACGGGTTCCATGCTGCATCTGCGCTACTTGCGGTGCTGAGGTCCTCTTGGGTGCGGAGGGAGATTTCTGGCCCTTTCATTCCTCCTAGGAACTATCCCTCCCCGGTCCCCCCTTTTTTTATTCTTTTTTTATTTTTATTTTCTTTTCTTCTTTCTTTTTTTTCTTAAAAACAAAAAGAAAGAAGTAACCTAACCATTGCAGCCCTAGTCCATGAACCTGGTGCCCCCGGGCCCCTTCTTGATACCGCACCCGTTCTGACCCCGCCTCGTTTTTGGGACCACTCTTCAGACTTTCCTCATGCCTCTGTACCTATTGCTGGTGCTTTTTCCCTTTCACCCGCTTCAGGTTAGAGGCCTCAACGGGACTCCTTCGATTTATCGGACCTTCGCTTTCCTCTGACTATGCTTCCGGCCTCTCCCTCTACGGTGCGGCAATTTTCAAATCGCCGACCTTTTCCCACGTCGGGACCAACTCTGGTCCCACGCCTAAACGCCAACGACAATTACCTGCTGATGATACTTTCCACCTTCTCGTTCTTCTCGGGAAACGATCGACACGTCCTTCACTCCCTTTCACGCTCAGTTTCAGACTGAACAGGGGAAATAAATTCTTCACTTTACGACCAACTTCCTCTACTGCCTATCTTTCTGACCATAGTATGGAAAGGGCACTCCTACGCCATGTTGGTATAGATATTTCTTTTCATGCTCTTAAGAGCGGTATGCGCATCATTACCGTACGGAATGCTACCCAGGCTCATGAGCTCTCTCGTCTTTCCCATATCAAACTGTTCCTGTCACTCTTGAAAAACATTCATTCCCTCAATTCTTGTAGTGGTACCGTCATTCTGCCCATACCATAGTTCAACAAAATTTCCAGACATGTGGCACTGACATTCTTGAACAGCTGGAACCCCAAAGATCTCCCAATCCTCAAGGTAGACACTTACGTTCTTCCTGCCCGTGGGCGGGACGATACCCTAGCAATGTGGCTCGTTTAACTTTTGACACCCGAGAACTCCCATCCTCAGTTTATATAGCAGGACATCGGTTACAAGTTCGAAAGGTGATCCCTACACCACAACAGTGTAGAAATTGCGGGCCCGATTTGGCCATCCAGCGAAATATTGAAAGATCTATCGCCGAATGCCCAGCCCTGTGGTGCCGATGACCATTCTAATACGTCTTGCAATCGATCTCCCTCTTGCCTTAACTGTCATGAGGCTCACCCTTGTACTCTCGCCTTTGGGTCAAGTCTATTTAAACGAGCGGGAAACCCGGGTATAAAAAGAGACAGAAGGTCTCCCTTATGCCATGGCGTTTCCATCTCCGCCCTCCAAGGGAGACTCCTCGTTTTTTCTTATTCCCGTGTTTCAAAACGTCCCCCCACTTCTGGTATCCCATCTTCTACACACCTCTGGGTTACCTCTCCCATAATCACCCCTGTATCTAATCCTTTGCTGCCCTCGGCTCAGACGCCCCTACTTCAACGCTCAGTCTAATCTCGCTTCTTCGAGTTCTCTCTCACAAGCCTCAGTATCGACGAGACCTCGTACGACCCCTCCTCCCAATCGTCCCTCTACTTCTCAAAAGTCAAAAAAAGGTCGTTAACACCTCCTACCCTTCTTCCACCTCCTCATTTTACCTCCCTGTCTCTGTCCTGGTTTTTTCCCCTCTCACTGGCTCAGTTACAAGTGTAGAGGTTCACCCTCCTCTCGTACTGTACCTTCCTCCCCTGTTCCCTCCCAAGTTTCTTCCTCTTCTGCCACCTCCAGGTTCCTCCCTCTTCTGTCCCTGCCACGCTTCTCCAGTTCCCTCCACCCTTTCGCCCCCCCTACCTTAGTACAGTCCAATACAGTTCCAATCTTTACTCATCCTCCCCCTCCTTTCCCCAATATTGTCTCCCATACGACATCTCTAAATTTCCCGAAACACTTGAAGCAATCTCTGAATATATTGCAGAGACCAAACCATCAATGGACACTGATCCACCTTCCGCTCTTTGTCTCTCCTCTGCTCCATCTGGAAAACCCTTTCTTCACGGGCCCCCACCGTTCCTTCGCTGCTTGAACGTTTTCCACTGCCTCCCATGTGGGACTTTTCTACCCCTCTAGCCCATAGGAACCCTTACCTGCGGATTTCAAGTATCTTTATCATTGCCATCATGGCCTATTTACAGGGGAAATATTACGCGGCCTCAGGGGAAATTTGGGGGGTGAGCTTCAGTTGTTACTCTCCAGTTTGCTGCTGTTGGTTTTTGCTTACAGGAACCAAAATTACACTCTGCTGTTATTTTCAACATCTCAGGCTAAAATTTATTGAATTCTTCAGATCTTTTCCTGATGGGACCTTTAATGAAAGTGCCCTTCTTCTATGCACTGATATTCCGTACCTCAGCTATTTGTTCATACTTCGCTGCATTACACAGCAGCCGTATTCACTTACATAGGTGGTATACGCTTGTTCTTTATATCTCTCTTCTTCTCGGGCATTATCTATTCCGGATTTTGCCTTCCTTGTTTTGTCATTACCGCCCCCGATTCTGTTACGTGGTGATTTTAATCCCCACCATTTCCTCTGGGGAGGGGGTCTCACTGTTTCCCGTGGAATTCAGTTAGGGCCCTTTTCTTGCACCACCCCCTCCAGTTTTAAATTACAGGTATCACACCCAAATTTTGATCCTCGGACTCATACTCTCTCTTGCAAACGATCTCTCGTCATGCTCTTCCTCCGCCGCATTAGACTTCACTTGGTCTGTTTTTCCCGGACTTACATGACAGTGATCATTTCCCAATCATTCTTACTTCCCCTTCATATTCGTCACCTCTTCGCACCCCACACTGGCAATTTAATCGGGCAAATTGGAACCTTTACTCACACCTAACTGTTTTTAAAGAGGTTCTTCTTCGTCCTCCATCGATGAGCTTTTACAAACCCCTTCTCGTCCTCCGTTTTCACCGCAGTTCTCATTCTTTACCCCAAACTTTGGGCAGGCATTCTCAGAAATGCGTTGCCTTGGTGGTCTCCTGCTTGTGCTCGTGCAGTACGTTTGAAACGCGCTGCATGGGGCAGGTACCCGGGACAATAGAACCACAGAGCGACTCCTTGATTTTAAACAGAAGCGTGCGATCGCTCGCCGTGTCATCCGTGATGCTAAACGCACTTGCTGGCGAGATTATGTCTCCACCATCACCTTTTGCTTTCCTCTATGAGTGCAGTCTGGAAAAAAGTACGAAAACTGAGTGGTAAATATTTCCTGACCCGGCTCCTGTTTTTGCGGGTTGCGGTGTTGATATAGCAAAACCACTAGATGTTGCCAATGAAATTTGGGAATCATCTGGTCCGTATTTCTCAGGGACTCCATCTATGCCCCTCATTTCTTTCCTCAAAGTCTGCCAGAGAGTTAGCAAACCCCTTGGACTTTTCTTCTCTCAGAGAAGAACAGTATAATGTGCCTTTTACACTTCAAGAACTGGAGGCAAAAACTCTCAGCTTGTCGATCATCGGCAGCTGGCCCCACGACATTTTTTTATTCGTATGCTACAACATTACATCAGTCAGCCCTTGCAGTCCTTTACGCCTTTACAATCTTATTTGGTCACAAGGAGTTCTTCCACAGCTGTGGAAATCCGCCATTGTTCTCCCCTTTCTGCAAAACCAGGCACTACGGGACATGAAACCTTTCCCCCTATCGTCCCATTGCTCTTACCAGTGCAGTTTGCAAAGTAATGGAACGCCTAGTAAATAGACGTTTTAGTGTGGTATTTAGAGACACACAACAGTCTCTCCACTGTCAATATGGCTTTCGTAAGGGGGCGTTCTACCATAGACCCCTTACTACGCTTGGATACGTATGTTCGTAATGCCTTTGTAAATAACCACTCAGTTTATTGCCATATTTTTTGACCTTGAGAAAGGGATATGACACAACTTTGGGGGTATAATATTTTAGCCCAAGCCCACTCCTTAGGCCTTCGAGGGGAATCTACCATCCTTTTAAGAACTTTTTAACTGACAGGCATTTCCGTGTTCGGGTTAATAATGTGCTCTCCCCGGACTTTATCCAAGCTGAAGGTGTCCCCAGGGATGTGTTCTGGAGCACAACACTTTTTCTCCTTGCTATTAATGATTTGGCCTCTAGTCTTTCCCTCAAATTTTTTGGTCATCACTCTATGTTGATGACTTCGCTATTGCCCGTGCAGGCGCTGACTGTAACCTCATTACAGTTTCTCTCCAACATGCAGTCGACCGTGTTTCCAATTGGGCCACCACACGTGGGTTTAAATTTTCCAGCACTAAAAAACCCACCAAATCACTTTCACTAGACGCTCTGTCATCTCCGATCATCCTTTGTACCTCTATGGCTCCTGTATCCTGAACGTGATACAGTCAAGTTTTGGGCCTCCTCTTTGATCGTAGGTTATCTGGAACCTCACATTACCTCTCTGAAGGCAACTTGTCACGCCGGCCCGAACCTTCTTGAAACCCTTGCTCATCTTTCATGGGGAGCTGATCGTTTGAACCCTCCTTCGCCTACATTCCACCCTTATTTTATCGAAACTTGATTATGGTGACCAGATCTATTCAGCGGCATCTCCTTACTCTCTTTAGCCTTAACCCATTCATCACCAAGGATTACGTTTATGCCTTGGTGCTTTTCGCTCTTCCCCTGTCGAGGCCTCTATGCAGAAGCGAACGTTCCATCCTTATCGATCGCCGTGATGCCATTGCCTGCGCTTTCTATGTACGCTCTCATGATCTCCGCAATCCTTCCATTTATAGAATGGTCACTGATAATTAGTAGACATTCTTTATTTGTTCGCCGCCCTGTTTACTCCGTCCCTTCTCTCTTCGCCCTTTATTCGCTCTTGTCTTCTCTTCCAACTACCACCTTTCTACGTACATGTAGCATCTCACTTTTTCCCTACCCCTGGAAAGTTCCCGCTGTTCGAGTCTGTTCTTTCCCCTCCCTTGCTCGAAAGCCAACTGTCTACGGTCGCTTCCCGCTCTCTTTTTCTTGACCACTTTCACTCTCATTCTCATGCCATTGCTGTGTACACAGAAAGGGTCTAAGTCTTCTGACGGCGTAGGTTCGCAGCAGTGTTTCCGGACAGCGTCGTACAAGGGCATTTACTATCTTCGGCTAGTATTTTTACTGCTGAATTATATGCCATCCTTACAGCACTTATCCGTATTGCATCTATGCCTGTGTCATCATTTGTGGTTGTCCAGACTCCCTTAGGTGCTTTACAGGCTATACAAAAATTTGATACACCTCAACCCTTAGTCCTCCATATCCAACTTTGGCTATGCCGCATCTTTACCAAGCATAAAGATATTGTTTTTTGTTGGGTCCCTGGTCATGTTGACGTACAGGGCAATGAACAGGCAGACACTGCTGCGCGGTCAGCAGTACATGACCTACCCGTTTCTTATAGAGGTATTCCATTTACGGACTATTTTGCTGCAATATCTTCCCACCTTCATTTCCGTTGGCAACAACGTTGGTCTACTATGCTCGGCAACAAACTTCAGTCTATTAAACCCAGTATAGGTTAATGGCCGTCTTCTTATCACCAGTGTCGAGGTTGGGAGACTACTCTCTCCCATCTTCGCATTGGCCATACTCGTCTTACTCATGGATATCTCATGGAGAGGCGTCTTGCTCCTCTCTGTGAGAATTGCCAAGCTCCATTATCAGTCAGCCACATTCTGTTGGACTGCCCACTTTATCAACAAGCACGCAGAATTTACCTCTGTCGTCGTCTTCGCTCCGCTGCTCTCTCTTTACCTTCCCTTCTCGCTGATGGACCCACCTTTCATCCGGACTCTCTCATTGACTTTTTGACAACAACTGACTTACTTCACAAATTCTGATACCTTCAGCCCTTTCTACTTCAATCTCTTGCTACCCTCTACCCCCGTACTATCCCCTGCCCCGCTGTTTTCTGTAACCTGCTGATCATCCCCCCTCCCTTCTGCCATCCAATTCCCTTGCTTCCTTCCCTACCCTGCAGCGCTGTATAGCCCTTGTGTTTAGCGCTTCTTTTTGATTATAATAATAATCAAGTGGTTGAGTGAATTACGGTGTTGTACACAGGCATTCCTTGTATCGTCAGACCTGCTTGCGTATTGGTGTTCTGAAATACGTGTTTGGAGGTCCCTTGATGTTTCGCCCACGTATAATTTGTTGCAGTCATTACAAGGGATTATGTATACCCCTGCAGAGGGTGGAAGCTTGTCCTGTCTATCACTGGTCGTGGTTGTGGAGGTAGATACTTGGAATGAGGTATTGGAAAAGATGTTGGAAACGTGTTTGGCAATGGAGTTAGTGGGGAGGACTATGTATCTCTTCTCGGCAGTGTCTTCTCTGGGTGTGTTGAAGATGTTTAATGCCCGTCGTCTGCAGTCTCTGATGAAGTGACGAGGATAGTGGAGTTTAGAAAATACTTGTTCAATTATCGTGCATTCTTCTTCAAGAAACTCATTGAGAGTAAGACACATGTGCAACGTCTGGGTATCTTTATTGTAGATGTTTCGCCATCCAGTGGCTTTATCAATACAAATTCTAGGACATAACTAGAAGACAGTAGAACTATGTAGTTCTACTGTCTTCAAGTTATGTCCTAGAATTTGTATTGATAAAGCCACTGGATGGCGAAACATCTACAATAAAGATACCCAGACGTTGCACATGTGTCTTACTCTCATCTTGTCGGTATTATATACCATTCGTACACAAGAAACTCATTGCTGCAGATTCTGAGTGCACGCAGGAAGAAGCCTATAATTACACCACGTTTAGTTTTGGTGTCGTGGTGAGAGTAGAAGTGAAGAAGATCGTTTTGGTTGGTGGGTTTTCGATAGACATTAAAACGAAGTTCGTGGTCGGCCTTACAGAGCAGAACATCAAGGAAAGGAAGAGTGTTGTCGACTTCTTCTTCAAGTGTGAACTGGATTGAAGGCTCGACCTGGTTGAGCTTGTCTTGGAGAGCTTGAACGTTGAAGCGTTTTGGAGTTATGAGGAGAATGTCGTCAACATAACGGAGCCAGGTGACAGACGAAGGAATAATGGTGGAGAAACGTTCGGCTTCTAGATGTTCCATGTATAGGTTCGCCAGGACCGCACTGAGTGGCGAACCCATGGGTAGTCCAAAAGTCTGCTGAAAGAGGTGATTTTTCGAAAGAGAAACACGTAAAGCCAACACATAGTTCAACAAGGTCGATGAAATCGCTGGCTGGAATGGGAAGATCAAGTGAATCGTCAATTTTCCTGCGCCAGAGATCGATGGCTTGTGTAGTAGGTCCTTTGGTGAATAGGGAAGTCACGTCAAGGCTGGAAAGTTTCTTGTTCCTGATGGTGATGTTGCGAATGCGATTGAGAAGATCACCCGAGTGTTTGAGATGTGCTGGACTGATAGTGCCCAAGAGTTTAGAGAGGTGTTTTGCGAGAATTCCTGAGAGCTGGTGGGGAGCACTGCCTATTCCCGAGGATTTGGGCCTCAGTGGGATACCAGGCTTGTGAGTTTTTGGCAGGCCGTACATTCTGGCAGGTCTGGGGTTGCTGGGCATGGTGTGCAGAAGTTTCTTCCCTTGTTCTGAGCCCCTCAGAATGCGGCGAGTCCTTTGAAGAAAAGTTTTAGTAAGGTTGTCCACTTGGTTAGTTGTGAGAGTTGTTAGGTAAGACACATATGCAAAAGTTAGGTATCTTTATTTCGAAACGTTTCGCCTACACAGTAGGCTTCTTCAGTCTGTTTCATACTATAGAACAATGCTCTTCTCCAGACTGAGGGACTGACCACCTCAAAACTTTAAGGGTGATGGACTGATTACATCGTCTTCAAGTATCTTCTGCTTCTATCAACTTTTCTGTACTCGACTGAAGAAGCCTACTGTGTAGGCGAAACGTTTCGAAATAAAGATACCTAACTGTTGCATATGTGTCTTACCTAACAACCTGTTGGTATTTTATACCATTTTAATGTTCTAGTTGTGAGAGGTTTATAGGTATCTGGGTCATTAAGTAGATTGAGCATTTTGTTCCTGTAATCGTCAGTGTTGGCTTTACGTGTTTCTCTTTCGAAAATCACCTCTTTCAGCAGACTTTTGGACTACCCATGGGTTCGCCACTCAGTGCGGTCCTGGCGAACCTATACATGGAACATCTAGAAGCCGAACGTTTCTCCACCATTATTCCTTCGTCTGTCACCTGGCTCCGTTATGTTGACGACATTCTCCTCATAACTCCTAAACGCTTCAACGTTCAAGCTCTCCAAGACAAGCTCAACCAGGTCGAGCCTTCAATCCAGTTCACACTTGAAGAAGAAGTCGACAACACTCTTCCTTTCCTTGATGTTCTGCTCTGCAAGGCTGACCACGAACTTCGTTTTAATAATACCCTTTACCGGGCAGGACCGAGTGTAGTCGGTCCTCATAACGTGGTTTTTTGCGCACGTCCTCCAACTCCCCCAGCGCATCTAGGTTCCCATTCTCTATTTCTGACCAATCACAGACCTTCCCTGAGTCGCCCAGGCTGAGCGGTGATGGCGGCTGCTCGCTTCCCATTGGTCGAGAGAGCAGAATGTAAACACTTCTACCTTGCCGGCGCCAAAACTCGTGTTTCTCGGTTGAGTGCTCCTTACATACTGAAGCATTTCACCCCGTACAATGTCGGTAAGTACTGATTTGTGTGTCTAGTGTGTAAATGAATAGTTTAGCCATATTTTGATATATATATGAAGGCGTTGTGAAGCATATTACGAGTGCACAATGCAAATGAAAAAAGTGCAACAAAATAGGACCAAGTACAGTCGTTCCTGCCCTTTTAGGTGCAGTTTTCAAGTTTCGGTATATAAATATTTCCATAAAATTTGGTAGTGTATATATGAATTCAGTAATGGTCTGGGTGTGTACAGAACGTTTTTATTGTCCTTCCAGATCAATAAGAAATTGTTCTACGGTGAGTCCTCCAAGGATAAGTCGAAATTTGTCTGTGTTTGGATGACAGTGACTCAGATCAAGATCCAGATGACCTGGAAGTGGTGGAAACTGATGATGAATACTTGCCAACAAGATGCAGAGGTGCCAACAGATGAGAAGGAAGCTATGCCACCATCCAAAAAGAAGAAATTGAACAGAAGAAGATACTTGCTTACATGCAAGTATTGCAGCAACAAGAATAATCATGTCGCATCTTCATTTTCCTGTGCCACATGCAAAGTAAATCTATCCATCAAGAAGATAGAAATTGTTCATAAGTTTCATTGGCAGAAATTAGTGATGTAAAAGGATTGTTCTTTCTCAGGAACTCAAGAATATTTCATTTGTAAGTTGTATCTCATTGAAAATTGGTCATTTTTTGATAAGTATTTTCCTACTTCTATTTTTTTACTGCTTATAAATTGTTCAGAAACAAGTTCCATTTATGTTTTTTATATTGTCTACTTTTATAATAAATTTAAAAAATATTTATTTCGTTTTTTTTCAACAATTGCAACCTTGCAACATTCTAAATTGTTATACCCCAAACGGGCAGGACCGAATATACTCGGTCTTCGAATATCAGCAATTGCCCGAGATGTTACTTTCACAACTCTGTTTGGATGGTCTCAGTGACCTTACATCGAGTGGCTCTATCTCCTCATACGAAATCACTTTCAAAATCTGCATTTTAGTCTGCTTTGCCCGGTAAAGGGGTTAAAGTCTATCGAAAACCCACCAACCAAAACGATCTTCTCCACTTCTACTCTCACCACGACACATAAGAACATGAGAACATAAGAAAGGAGGAACACTGCAGCAGGCCTGTTGGCCCATACTAGGCAGGTCCTTTACAATTCATCCCACTAACAAACATTTGACCAACCTAATTTTCAATGCTACCCAAGAAATAAGCTCTGATGTGCAAGTCCCACTCAAATCCAACCCCTCCCACTCATGTACTTATCCAACCTAAATTTGAAACTACCCAAAGTCCTAGCCTCAATAACCCAACTAGGTAGACTGTTCCACTCATCAACTACCCTATTTCCAAACCAATACTTTCCTATGTCCTTTCTAAATCTAAACTTATCTAATTTAAATCCATTACTGCGGGTTCTCTCTTGGAGAGATATCCTCAAGACCTTGTTAATATCCCCTTTATAAGGAAATAAGGAAACACTCGTGAATAATCTGGAGATCACTGAAGAGCTTGGAGCAAGTGATCACAAATCCATCACTTTTAGCATTAATTGGGAATGCAAGAATAATGATAATACAGTAAAAATCCCTGATTTTCGTTCTGCCGATTATAATGGACTTAGGGAACATCTGTCTAATCTTGATTGGGGTTATCTAGCTAATGATTTTATTGACGATAATCATACTTATGAATATGAAGGGATCTGCTTTTATGATTGCTTTCTTAATAATGTACACAGTGCCCAGAGTATATACATTCCCCAGAGAGAAATTAAGTCTAATAATAACGATCCCAAATGGGTTAACAGGAGGCTAAAGCATCTATTAGGGGAGAAAAGGGGAATTTATAGGCGCATCAGAAGACGAGAGGTTAACCTTACTGACCAATATGTTCAGCTTAAAAGAGAAGTAAAAAGGCGATTAGAAAGGCTAAACGTGACTATGAAATTAGAGTTGCTAATGAATCAAAGACTAATCCAAAGGGGTTCTTTCAAGTGTATAGGACGAAGGTGAAGGAAAAAGTAGGACCTCTGAAAACTGGGAATGGACAGCTGACGGATAATGAACTGGAAATGTGTTCCTTATTTAATGACTATTTTTTGTCAGTTTTTACACAGGAAGATGTAAATGAGATTCCAGTAATTAACAATTATTTAGTTCCTGATGAATTTGAGTTAACTAATATTACTGTCACGAGGGACATGGTTATTAAACAGATAGACAAACTGAAACAAAATAAGTCCCCGGGACCCGATGAGTTGTTTTCAAGGGTACTTAAGGAATGCAAGATGGAGCTTAGTCAGCCACTAACGAGTGTGACAAAAATAGTATAAAATACCGACACAATGGAAATATAAACACATATGCAGTATAATGTGATCCTTTATTGACTACGTTTCACCCACACAGTGGGCTTTTTCAAGTCACAAACAGATCTACCTGGGGTGGAAGGGACGCGAGTATTTATAGTCAGGTTCAGAATGCTGAGGTCAGGTGGAGAATGCTGCATCTGATGATGTACCGAGTGGGGTTGTAGAGTCTAAAATCTTGGGTAGCTTGTAAATGAGATTGGATAAGTTTGTGAGCAGACCTTCTACAATGTTCTTATGTGGGATAGCGATGAAGAAGTTTCTTGGTAAGTGGTTCAGCTATGTTATAGAAGCCACTATTCTGGTTGAAGTTGTCGGATATAGAAATAAGTGATGATTCCAGGATTCTTCGGTATTGAGTGTTGTCTTCTGTGGCGATGAGTCTTGAGTTTCTGTAGTTTATCAAGTGGTTGTGTGAATTACGGTGTTGTACACAGGCATTCCTTGTGTCGTCAGACCTGTTTGCGTATTGGTGTTCTGAAATACGTGTTTGGAGGTCCCTTGATGTTTCGCCCACGTATAACTTGTTGCAGTCATTACAAGGGATTATGTATACCCCTGCTAAGGGTGGAAGCTTGTCCTGTCTATCACTGGTAATGTCCTTGATGGTCGTGGTTGTGGAGGTAGATACTTGAAATGAGGTATTGGAAAAGATGTTGGAAACGTGTTTGGCAATGGAGTTGGTGGGGAGGACTATGTGTCTCTCCTCGGCAGTGTCTTCTCTGGGTGTGTTGAAGATGTTTAATGCCCGTCGTCTGCAGTCTCTGATGAAGTGACGAGGATAGTGGAGTTTAAAAAATACTTGTTCAATTATCGTGCATTCTTCTTCAAGGAACTCATTGCTGCAGATTCTGAGTGCACGCAGGAAGAAGCCTATAATTACACCACGTTTGGTTTTGGTGTCGTGGTGAGAGTAGAAGTGGAGAAGATCGTTTTGGTTGGTGGGTTTTCGATAGACTATACATGGAACATCTAGAAGCCGAACGTTTCTCCACAATTATTCCTTCGTCTGTCACCTGGCTCCGTTATGTTGACGATATTCTCCTCATAACTCCTAAATGCTTCAACGTTCAAGCTCTCCAAGACAAGCTCAACCAGGTCGAGCCTTCAATCCAGTTCACACTTGAAGAAGCCGACAACACTCTTCCTTTCCTTGATGTTCTGCTCTGCAAAGCTGACCACGAACTTTGTTTTAAAGTCTATCGAAAACCCACCAACCAAAACGATCTTCTCCACTTCTACTCTCACCACGACACCAAAACCAAACGTGGTGTAATTATAGGCTTCTTCCTGCGTGCACTCAGAATCTGCAGCAATGAGTTCCTTGAAGAAGAATGCACGATAATTGAACAAGTATTTTCTAAACTCCACTATCCTCGTTACTTCATCAGAGACTGCAGACGACGGGCATTAAACATCTTCAGCTATCCCACATAAGAACATTGTAGAAGGTCTGCTCACAAACTTATCCAATCTCATTTACAAGCTACCCAAGATTTTAGACTCTACAACCCCACTCGGTACATCATCAGATGCAGCATTCTCCACCTGACCTCAGCATTCTGAACCTGACTATAAATACTCGCGTCCCTTCTACCCCAGGTAGATCTGTTTGTGACTTGAAAAAACCCACTGTGTGGGTGAAACGTAGTCAATAAAGGATCACATTATACTGCACTAACGAGTGTATTCAATGCGTCCATCCTTACCAGTGTTGTGGAAGATGGCTAATGTGGTTCCTATATTCAAATCAGGGGATAAGTCCACTCCTTCAAATTACCGTCCAATAAGCCTGACATCTATAGTGGGCAAGTTATTAGAATCAATTATAGCTGACATTATCAGAAGTCACCTTGAAGAGCATAACTTGATAAATGAATCTCAGCATGGATTCACGAGAGGTCGTTCCTGCCTGACAAACTTACTGACGTTCTTCAATAGAACATTTGAGGCAGTTGACAGTGATAAGGAATATGATATTGTTTATTTGGATTTTAGTAAAGCCTTCGACAGAGTACCTCACAAGAGACTCTTAAGAAAAGTGGCAACTCATGGTATAGGAGGTAAAGTTCTAGCATGGATTGAGGCATGGCTTACCAATAGAAAGCAGAGAGTTACCATTAATGGAGTGAAATCTGAGTGGGGATTAGTCACTAGTGGCGTTCCACAAGGATCAGTTTTAGGCCCTCTCCTGTTCATAATTTACATTAATGACCTTGATGAGGGGATTACTAGTGACATGAGTAAGAACATAAGATGAAGATTGAGACACTTATGCAGCATATGGGAATCTTTATTCAGGAAACGTTTCGCCACACAGTGGCTTCATCAGTCCAATACAAAGAGGAACGCCTTCCTCTTTGTATTGGACTGATGAAGCCACTGTGTGGCGAAACGTTTCATGAATAAAGATTCCCGTATGCTGCATAAGTGTCTCAATCTTCAACTTGTCGGTTTTTCAAACCATTCATCACACACATAAGAACATAATTTGTAGATGAATGGTTCAGAGAACCGACATGTTGATAAATTAGACACATGTGCAACTCTTGGGTATCTTTGTTGAGGAAACGTTTCGCCACACAGTGGCTTCATCAGTCCATACAAAGGAGAATCTTGAAGAACAGGAGGAGAATGAGGTAATCAGTGGCATAAACCTTGGTAATAAATACCGTCAAGTTGGTTTAGAAAGATTCGTGCTTCACTTCCTACTCCTGACAGAAGGACTGCAGAATATATACTCAGCCAAGTTACCACTGCCAACATCCAACAGAAATTGAAGCTATCACGAAAACTACAAGACCTGTGCTCCCACAGCAAATGGAGCGAAATGGGACGACCAGAAATCATGAATAACTTATCTTCCTATACACTAACCGTCACCGAGACAGAAGCCCTCAGCCTAGGGCTCAAGTTTACTACTGGCATCAACAAGAAACATAATCTGGTGGATATGGTAACCAAGAACCAACTTTTTGGAGACTCCGAGTTTCAAAAAGGCTTTGTCCAAGGAATTATCACTGCTGCAGCTACTGAGCCTTCAAGACCGGTCATTCCCAGAAGATACATCCAAGCACTCAGGAACTTGGCCAACAACCGCTGACAAAGGAGGTGGTGTGGTGTTACTCAACACTGTCGACTACAACAATAAAGTCTTAAATCTTCTCAACGATGCCAACACATACCAGCCTGTATCGGAATCAGTGCTACTTCAAAGTACCCAGACTTTCCTTCAAAAGGCTCGTAGCATCTTACGAAAATCAGAACAAGGCAAAAAACTACTTAAACTTTTACCAGGTCAACCGAAACCAGCACGCCTGTATGGCCTTCCTAAGACACAAACCTGGTATCCCACTACGGCCTATCACTTCGGGCATAGGGATGTCACCACACAGACTAGCCGGCCACCTTGCCAAATACCTTTCAGCGCTTCTGGGCACCATCAGTCAAGCCCACCTCAAACACTCAGGTGACCTTCTCTCCCGAATTTCCAACCTGAATGTCAAAAACAAAAGCATGGCTTCCTTCGATGTCACAGCCCTCTTTACCAACGTTCCTACTGACGCTGCAATCAACATTCTGAGACAGAGGCTCACTGAAAACCACGACCTCCCTTTACCTCTTCTAGATTTCATCAATCTAGTGGAACTTTGTGTTAATTTCAACTTCTTCAAGTATCAGGACAACTGTTACAAACAATGCTTTGGGATGGCAATGGGCAGCCCGCTCAGTGCTGTGCTTGCCAACCTCTTCATGAAAAACCTGGAGACAGAAATTCAGCACCCTCATTCCCAACACCGTTACCTGGCTAAGATACGTTGATGATATATTGGTTTTCTATCCGAGACGTCTCAATATCCAGGCCCTTCTCAACAAGACCAATGCAGTTGAACCATCTATAAAGTTTACACTTGAACTCGAAAATGATGGCAAACTTCCTTTCCTCGACGTTCTACTGTGCAGATCTCCCGACAGTGACAAACTTCTCTTCAAAGTGTATAGAAAACCTACCAACAAGGACGATCTTATACACTTTTATTCACACCAAGACACCCGCACTAAGAGAGGAGTCCTCATTGGCTTCTTCTTGAGAGCTCTTCGCATCTCCAGCCCTTGTTTTCTAGAAGAAGAATGCACTTACATAACACAAGCCTTTACACGTCTTCAGTTCCCATCTGTCTTCATCCGAGATTGCTGACTCAAGGCACAAGCTATCCTCAACAAACCGCCCATGGAACAGCCCCCTAAACAGTTCATAGTGCTCCCATGTGGCGGTGTTGCCACGAATACTCGCCGGGCACTTGCTATGAGTAACATCAACGTTTCCACCATAAACACATCATCTATCAAAGACCTCACTACGAAACGCAGCCCCACACCTCTAACTTCTACAGCAGGCGTCTACACTATCCCCTGTGGGTTCTGTCCCAAGAAATATGTAGGCGAGACAGGCAGAGATCTTGCAGTCCGCCTGAATGAGCATCGAAATGCCTCTAACAGAGACGACGTAAGGTACGCCTGTGTCCTCCACAGAGACTCACGGGGCATTTGATGAACTGGAACGAGGCACAACTCGTTCTCACCGAACCAGACCTCAGACGCCGACGGTGCCTAGAAGCCTCACTAATCGCCGTCACCGACACTATAGAACGCAACACTGGAAACTACAAAATTTCAAAAACATTGGCATACATGATACTTAAGCAGCACCAACCCAGCAACACAGGAGTCAGTAGGTAAGACACATAGGCAACAGTTAGACAACTTTATTCCGAAACGTTTCGCCTACACAGTAGGCTTCTTCAGTCGAATACAGAAAGTAGGCAGGAACAGTAGAGATGTGAAGACGATGTAATCAGTCCATCACCCTTGAAGTCGTAGAATTTGAGGTTGTCAGTCCCTCGGCCTGGAGAAGTTCAGTTCCATAGTCAGGAACTAACTGAAGATCAAGCGACAGTCCGGAGACTTAAATACTGTCGGAAGGAGAGGTGCAGAGTAGTAGTAGTAGTGGCTACACTCTCACTACTACTACTACTACTACTCTGCACCTCTCCTTCCGACAGTATTTAACTGTACTCGGGAGTTTGTTCCACTCATCCACAACTCTATTACCAAACCAGTACTTTCCTATATCCTTCCTGAATCTGAATTTTTCCAACTTAAAACCATTGCTGCGAGTCCTGTCTAGGCTAGATATTTTCAGCACACTATATACATCCCCTTTATTTATTCCTGCCTTCCATTTATACACCTCAATCATATCCCCCCTAATTCTACGTCTTTCTAGAGAGTTCAGATTCAGGGCCCTTAGTCTATCCTCATAGGGAAGGTTTCTGATACATGGGATCAACTTTGTCATCCTCCTTTGTACATTTTCCAGAGAATTTATATCCATCCTGTAATACGGTGACCAAAACTGTGCAGGATAAACTAAATGAGGCCTAACCAAGGATGTATAGAGTTGAAGAACAACCTGAGGACTCCTATTATTTATGCTTCTTGATATGAAGCCAAATTCTTATTACCTTTTCCAAACATTACACTGTTTGGGGGGGTTTGTTACTCAACCCAAACCCCTTTAAATCTTTTTTTCCCCCCTTTTAAAAAATCTAATTTTTTAATTTAAAAAATTGGCTGGGTTTTTGGCCCCTGGCCAAATTTAGAACTTTCATTTTTTATTTAAAACCTGCCTTCCCTTTTCCAACCCATTCATACCCCCAAATTCAAATTCTTTTTTGGAGTTCAATTCCCCTTAGTTAATTCAAGGGGGTTTTGTCATGGGAAAAAATTTTCCCTTTCCCCCTTTTGTCATTTTCCCGGTTTTATTTTAATTTGGTAAAAAACAGCAGGGGGCCCCAACCCAAGGATTTGGTTTGGAAAAAACCCAGAAGGCCCCCCATTATTTTTTTCAAACCCAAAATTTAAATTTTTTGCAAACGCCTGTTGTTTTGGTTTGTCCAACAAACCTCCTTTTTTTCCGGAAAAAATTTTTCTCCTTTTTTTTAATGTGCTTTTTTTTCCCTTTCCAACCTTTAAAAGGGGGGGATTTGTCAAAACCCTTCGGGCCCATTACCCCCAATATCATTATTAAAATTCCCGGGAATCTAACCCCCTCAAATAATTGGGGGAAAAATTTTTTGTAAGCCAAACGCCCCTTTTAAAACCCTCATCTAATTCTTTTATTAATTTTGCCAAAAGGGGCCCGAACTGCCCCGGGGAAAGGGCTTTTAAATTTAAATTGGGATTTTTTTCCAGTTTTTCCCAATTAAAACCTTTTGTCCCTTTTTAAACCATCCCCCCCCGGGGGAAAAAAATTCCTCCTTTTGGCTTTTTTCCCCCGCTTTGATTATTAAAATTACGAATCCTCCAATTAATTTTCCCATTAAAGTTCCCCAAAAATTTACTTATTGGTTAAAAAATTTTCCGAAGCAAAAACCCCCTTTTTGAAAAATTTAGGTTTTTAAATTTTCCCTTTTCCCAATTTCTCACCTCCCAAATTTTGGGTGGGGGTTGATTTGGAAAAAAAGGTTTCCTTGTTTAAGTTCCCCAATTTTTTAAGAACCCTTCCAAAAATCCCCCCCTGGGGTTTGTTAGGGTTTTTTTTTATTATTTTAATAATTCACGGCCCCTTCCTGCAATTATGTTTTCCAAAATTTTTCCCCATTAGGGAAATATGCTTTTTTCCCCCTTTTTAAAAAAAAAGGGGAAAGTTTTTTTAAAAATTTACACATTTCCTTTCCCTTTATTGGCACCCAGGAATTTTATGAAAAAGAACCAAAGGGGAACCCCCACTTTTGAACCCCACTGGGGCCCGGGGGAGGGGGTTTTTAATTTACCACCCTTAAGCCAAGGGGACCCAACCTATTTTAGGTTTTTTTCCCACTTTATTTTTAAAAGGAAACCGGAACCCCTGGTAAAAACTAGGGGGTAGGTTTAAAACCCCCCCAAAACCATCCTGTTTTTTATCCCCTAATTTTAAACTTAAAACAAAGCGGGCCCGAAACGGGACTGGGGGGGTTTTTCCAAAACCCCTCCACAACCAAATTCCCAACCAGTATTTCCTTACCTTCCTTTGGGGAAACCGGAACCAACTTAAAACCTTTTGGGCCCCAGTCCCCCTAACCCCATAGTATTTACCCAAAACCTTTTTTTAAACATCCCCTTTATTTTTCCTGTTTTCCATTTTTATTACACCTCAATTTAAAAATTTTCCCCCCTAATCCCCCTTTCTAAAATTTTCCAAAAAACCCTTTGTCATCCCAAGGGAATTTTCGAAACTTTTTAATCCCCTTTATTTTTCCGTTTCCATTTTCCAAAATTTAAATTTTCCATTTTCTGGAAATTTTAACGGGTTGAAAAAATTCTGGGGGGTTTCCCTAAAGGGGATCCAACCATATGTTTTAATTTTAAGAAAAACCCTAAAAGGGCCCCAAAATTTAGCTTTTAAATAAAGGCCAAGAAAATTTATGGAGTAAGAAAAACCGGGATCCAATTTATTCCCTTTTGGCCAAACATTGGGCCTTTTTTAAGTCGAAATAGGAAAATTTGGGCAAACAAAAAATTGAAACAAATTCCCTAACCCCCCATTGGTAAGTCGTAAAAAAATTTATTGAAAGGGGCCTGAGTTAAGGTTAAAAGCCCCATATTTTCAGGAATTTAAATTTTTAAACCCCCGGGGCCAAGAAAAACGAAATTTCAGGAAACCCCTGGGATAAGGGGGAAACCCGGAACGAACGAAGAAATTTCGGGGAAGGCCCCGGGGGGGGCTAAAGGAGGGAAAAGGGCGGGGCCCCAGGTGGGGGGTTTGTTCAGCCGGTTAGGCCGGGTTTAACCCGGCGGGCCGGAACGCAGATATGTAAGAAAGGAAATTTCCACTCCTTTTTGGGTTAACCCGGGGGGGGAAAGGGGGAAGGAAGGGACCATGCGACTTTTAGAGCTAAAGGAGTGTAAAACCCGACCCCTTGTCTTAACTAAAAGGGGTTAAGGCGAACGTGGATCAGAGAAGGGAAACCTGTCATAAAGGGTTTACCTCTCGGAGAACCCAAAGGGTTTTGAAAAATTTGAGACACTTATGCAACACAGGGGAAAATCTTTTTTGAAGAAACGTTTTCGCCACAAGGGGTTCATCATCCAATACAAAGTAGAAATGGGTAAGGAGAGTAGAATTTGGGGGAAATCAGTCCCTCAACCTGGATTCGATGTGTTTCAGCCCAAATCCCCTTTTGTAGTAAGTGCAGCAAGGGCCAGAGGGGTGGCTTTATACTGGGTGAAATGATTTGAACAGGGGGAGGCGGGATCTTAGTTGGGGGCCCTTTGCCACTAATGTAATTTAGGCCCACGCCCAAAGGGTTTGGGGGGAAAGCGTTAAAGTTTTTGTACCAAGTTTCCCCATATGTTGCATTTGGCCCGACAGATGTGATGAATGGTTTTGAAAACCGACAAGTTGAAGAATTGAGACACTTATGAAAACACGGGAATTTTTATTGAAGAAACGTTTCCCACACAGGGGGGCCTTTCACCTTCCAAAATAAAAATAAAAAGGGGAAAGGGAGAGAAAAAGAAGTATAGGTAATCAGTCCCTAAACCCTGGATTCGATGTGTTCAGCCCCACACTCTTGTAGAAAGGGTGCAGCATAGGGCCAGAGAGGAGGTTTTAAATACTGCGGTGAGATGATTGAAGCAGGGGGAGGGCGGGATCTTAGGGGGACCGGGCCCACTAAGGTAAGTAGGCCCCATCGTCCAAATTTGGGCAAGCTTTGAAGTCCTTTGTACCAAAAATTCCATGATTTGCAGTGTCTAACAGTTTTGGAAAAATGGTTTTGAAAAACCGACAAGTTGAAAATTGAGACACTTAGCAACCCCAGGGGAAAAAATCCTTTTTTGAAAAAACTTTTCCGCCACACAGGGGCTTCATCACCCCCAATTTACAAAGTAGAAATGGGTAAGGAGATAAAAGTATGAGGAAATTTCATCCCTCAACCTGGTTTTCGATGTGTTCAGCCCCTTTCACTTTTGTAGTAATGCAGCATAGGGCCAGAGAGGGGGCTTATATACTGCGGTGAAAAGAGTTGAAGCAGGAGAGGGGGGGAAATTTTAAGGGGGAACCTCCCCACTAATGAAAAGTAGGTCTTTCGCCCAAAAGGGTTTTGGGCAAGCGTTGAAGTTTTGTACCAAGATTCCATGATTTTTGCAGTGCCCGGGACAGATGAAATTAAATTGGTTTTTTAAAAAACCGAAAATTTGAAAAATTGAGACACTTATAAACCACAGGGGAATTTTTTTATTGTAATAAATTTTGGTAAATTACCGACAATAAGTAAATTAAAAAAGGGCACAAGTGCAAAATAATGTGACATTTATTGTGGCAACGGTTTCGCTCTCCAGGAGCTTGAAAAAAAGCCCTGGGGAAACCAAAAGTTGCCACAATAAATGTCACATTTTTGGGAAACTTTAATTTTAAGAAACGTTTCGCCACACAGTGGCTTTTATCAGTCCAATACAAAAAGAAATGGTTTAAAGGGATAAAAAGTATGAGGTAAACATCCCTCAAAACCGGATTCGATGTGTTCAGTCCCCTCCCCCTCTTTTAGTAATGCAGCATAGGGGCCCGGAGGTGGGTTATATCCCGCGGTGAGATTAGTTTTAAGCAGGGGAGGCGGGGTCTTTGTGGGCCCTGCCACTAATTAAAGGTCTTCGTCCCAAAATTTTTGGGGAAGCGTTGAAGTCTTTGTTTCCAAATTCCCTGATGTTTCGTGGGCGACAGAGTGATGAATGGTTTTGAAAACCGACAATTTAAGAATTTTAGACACTTAAAGCAACAAATGGGAAACTTTTTTGGGAAAAAACGTTTTCCCCCACACAGTGGGTTCATCAATCCAAAACAAAAATAGAAATGGGTAAAAGGAAAAGAAAAATATGAGGTTTATCAGTCCCTCAACCTGGATTTTGATGTGTTTCCCCGTCCCTCACTCTTGAAATAATTCAGCCTTTGGGGCCCGAGAGGGGCTTAATGCTGCGGTGAATGAGTTTTAAGCAGGAAGGGAAGGGGGATTTAGTGGGACCCACTTACTTAGGGGAGGTCCCCCCTAAAATCCGCCCCCCTCCTGCTTCAAATCAAACTCACCGCAGTAAATAAGCCACCCCTCTG
Organism: Cherax quadricarinatus; assembly: GCF_026875155.1. Lineage (NCBI taxonomy): Eukaryota > Metazoa > Arthropoda > Malacostraca > Decapoda > Parastacidae > Cherax > Cherax quadricarinatus. The sequence continues at coordinate 74,499,710 of NC_069401.1, read as the reverse complement.
GGCCCCAGCTGCACTTACTTTCAAAAAGTGATGGATTTTTAAAAAACATTGGGAAACCAGGTTTTAGGGACCCGTTAACCCCCAACTTTTAAATCTCCTTTCCCATTTCTACTTTTTAAATTTGGAAATGATGAACCACTGTTTCGAAACGGGTTTTTTCAATAAAAAATTCCCATGTTTTGGGAAAAAAGTGTCTCAATTCTTCCCAAATTGTCGGTTTTCAAAAACCCTTCATCACATTTTTCAACACTGCAACATCATGGAATCTTGGTACAAAAAACTTTAACGCTTTCCCAAAACCTTTGGGCGATACCTACTTACATTAATGGGAGGTCCCACTAAATCCCGCCTCCTCCTGCTTCAACTCATCTCACCGCAGTAAATAAGCCACCTCCGGCCCTATGCCCGGGAAATTTCAAAAAATTTATGGACGAACACATCGAAACCAGGTTTGGGGGGACTGATTACCTCATACTTCTACTCTCCTTACCCATTTTTACTTTTATTTGGGCTGATGAAGCCACTGGTGGGGAAAAATTTTTTTTAATAAATTTTCCCCTGTGTTGCATAAGTGGGCTCAAATTCTTCCCAAATTTTCGGGTTTTTAAAAAACCCTTATCCATCTGTCAGACACTGCAACATCAGGGAAACTTTTTTTCAAAAACTTCAACCTTGCCCAAAAACCTTTTGGGCGATGACCTACTTACATTATGGCAGGTCCCACTAAACCCCCCTCCTCCTGCTTCAACTCATCCCCCGCAGTATATTTCCACCTCTCTGGGCCCCATCTGCACTTACTAAAAAAGGGGGGACTGAACACATCGAATCCAGGTTTTGGGGGCTGATTACCTTTAACTTTTTACTCCCCTTACCCATTTCTACTTTTTTAAATTTGGGCTGATAAGCCACTGTGTGGCGAAACGTTTTTTCAATAAAGATTCCCATGTGTTTTTCATAAGTGTCCCAATTTTTCAACTTGTCGGTTTTTCAAAACCATTTATCACATCTTCAGACACTGCCCAAAATCATGGGGAAACTTTTTACAAAGAATTCAACGCTTTCCAAAACCTTTTGGGCAAGACCTACTTTCATTAGTGGGAGGTCCCCCCCCAAAAATCCCGCCTCCTCCTGCTTCAAAATCATCCACCGCAGTAAAATAAGCCCCCCCTCTGGCCCTTCGCCCCTTACTACCAAAAGTGATGGACTGAACACCCTCGGGAAACCAGGTTTAGGGAAATGATTTCCCCCAAAAATTTTCTACCCCTCCTTACCCATTTTTTTTTTTACTTTGTATTGGACTGATGAAACCACGTGTGGCGAAACGTTTCTTTAATAAAGTTCCCCCTTGTTGGGTAAGTGTCTCAATTTCAACTTGCGGTTTTTCCCAAAAACCCTTCATCGAATTTCCAAAAGGGTTTTTTGAAAAAGGGTTTGGAGCAGGGTCATGCAAGGAAAAGAAAAGGTTTTGGGTTTGGGGGTCTCAATTTTTCCCAAAGGGGAAATCCATTATAAATTCTGTCAAAATTTGAAAATCGGGTTTTTGGTAAAAAATTTAACGCTTCCAACAGGAGGATGATTTACCAATGGCAAGGGCCCCATTAAAGCCCCCCCTTTCCCCCAATCCTCCCCATTTAATAACCCCACCCCGGCCCAACCCCCTTTTGGTTCAAAAACACTTCGCCTTGGGGGAAATAATTTTTTTTTCCCGCAAGAGGACTAAAAAAGAACCCATTGGGGCGAAAGGTTTTTAAAAAAGTTTGGGTCCCTTTGGGCAAAATGTTTCTTCTTTAACCTTGCGGTTTTAAAAACCATTCATAAACCGGTTTTTTGAAATGGGTTTTAAAGGAGGGGTTTTAAAGGGTTTAAAAAGGGGGGTTTTGGGGGTCTGGGGATTTTTAAGGGGGGGCCCAGTGTTTCCCGGGGTCACAGGTAATTGGGGTCAGGGGTTTTCCCATTTATTTAAAAATTTTAATGCGGATTTGGGTTTGCTTTGGGGGAAATCCCCCCTTTTGCCCCGCAAGAGGGGCCCTTTGTGGGGACCCTCATTTTTTTTTTGTTGTTTTTTTAAAGGAGGGGTGTAAGGGTAAGCTTCAAGGCGTTTTAAGGGATTTTTGGTAAAGGGGTTTTTGGTGCGTTGGGGGTGTTTTTTGTAGAGGGGGGGAAGGGACAGTTTTCCCTTTGGGTTTTTCCCCCCTTTTAAAGGGTAAAAATAGCCCAAGATTAACGCCGGGAATTTGTTTCAGGGGAGAAACGGGCCTTTTCTGGGGAAAGAATTGGGGGAAATTTTTTTGAGAAAATAGAAGCGGTTTGTGAAAGGTTTTGTTCCCTTTTTGCCCAGACATTGAAAAACCCTTTTTGTTTTTTGGGGAACAGGCGGGTTGTTTTTTGTTCTTGTTTATGTTGAGGGGTTTTTTGGAAAGGGTGTTAAGGGTCTTGTTGATTTGTGGGGGGGGGAAGGGGAAAACCCCGGGGACCCAAAAGGGAAAGTAGAAAAAGTTGGGTGTTTCCAGGTACCCGCGGAAGGGCGGGGGGTTTTAGATTTTTTTAAGGGGGGTTTTAAAGTTTCGAGGATTTGGTTGGGCTTTAAAAGTTTTTAAAAAGGGTCCAAAAGGGGCCCTTTTTTTGGTTTTAGGGAAGGGGAAGAGAAAGGCACTTTGGGAGGGGAAAGGAAATACCAAAGGGGAAAGGGGGGTTTTAAAGGTTTTGGGGTTAGGTTTTAAGGGGGGGTTTGGGAAAGGTTTTTAAAAGGTTTACCAAAAGGGGCGAGGGGGCCTTGGGGGAAGGGTTTCTGGGAAAGAGTTTTTTTTGGGTTTGGAAAGGGGTGCGGGGGTTTTTTAAAGGGGGAAGGGAAGTTAGAGGAAAGGGGGCTTAAGGTTTGTTGTACCGTTGTGGGGGAAGGTTTTTTAATTTTTTTTTGGAATGGGATGGAAGTTGGGGGGTTTTGAGGGGTTTTAAGGGTTTTGGGAAAGGAAGTGCCCCGAGTTTTGGGGGGAGGGAAGGGGTCTAGAGGGTTGTGGTTTTTGGTTTTTGAATTTTTGGTGGGGTTTTTCCTTTTATTTCTTTTTGAAAAATTTGGGGGGGAAAGGTTTGGGGGGTTTTTAATGTGTTTTTTTGGGGAAATTTTGGGTGACCGGGGGTAAATTGTTTTTGTTTGGGTGACGGTGTTGTTGTTTTTGTGGTGGGAATCCTCAATTTTTGGGTTTTAAAAATTCCGGGGTTTGTTTTTAAAACCGGTTTGTGCGTTTTTTAGTTTTCCTGTGTTTTTGGTGACGGTTTAAAAGGTAAAAATTTTGGTGTGAGTTTTCATTTGGAAAAATTGGTTGTTTTTGGGCTTGGGGTAATGGTGGCCGGTTTGGGGACTTTTAAAGGAATCGAGGGGTGGTTTTTTGGGTTTTTGCTTGTGGGTTTTTTTAATGGTTGTTTGAAAAGGATTCCCAGCAGGTTTTGGGTTGGAAGAAGGGGTGGGTTTTAATAGGTTTTTAGGGTTTTTTGGAAAGATGTAAAGGTTTTTGGGAAAATGGGGTTCGGGGGAATGGGGGGGTTGGAGGAGTTTTCCCAAGAAAATTGGTCGGTTTGGGGCCAGCTAAATTAGGGGTTTTGGTTTGGCCCGGTTTGAAATAAAGGTTGGGTTTTCCGGGGGCCCCCGGTAATTGTGAAGGTTATTGAAGTTGGGCAAAAAAAAAAAAATTTTAAAAAAAAAAAAAAAAAATTTGGGCCCAAATTTGGTTTTGTTACTGGTGTGATGAAAGGCGGTGTGTTTGGCATTCATGTCAGCTAGTAGGTTTTTTTTGGGTTTGTGTTGGGAATTTGAAGACAAAAGGAAAAGGGTTTTCGGTATGTTGAGAATGGGTGTTTGGGCAAAGAAAAGGTGGGAAAAAGAAAAAGGGGCCCAAAGGGTGGGGGGGTTTTCTGACGCAAGACAGTGTTGGTGAAAAAAAAAAGGATTGGGAAAATTTTTTTTTGTTGGTTTTGCAAGGGGGCCCAACCCCATCGTGGGGATCATGGGGGGGACTTTTAGTGCAGTATGACCATAATGGGGGAAATTACTTTGGGGGGCTTTGAGGCGGGAAATTTTTTGGGAAAAACAATATCTGGTCTCTCTGCTTAAAAGGAGCCGGCCAGTAGGTGTTCAAATTGTAAAAGTAAGAAACGTACTTTTGAACTGAATCATTTTAAAAACATGATTTAATGGTTTCGTCATGGGAAAAAAGTTTTGTCGGAGGATTTTTGGTTTAAAAACCCGTGATAGGGTTGTTTTTCAGTGGATGCGAGTTTGTAGGTGTTGGGAAACCCGTTTCCTGGAGGGGGGGGGAAGAGAGGGATCTGTTTTTTTGTTCTTTTCTTGTCTGTCAGAAGTTGGGGGGGTTTTGGGGTTTGGGGGAAATTTTGTCGGGAGGAGGGTGGAGTTGGACCGGGAAATGAATTTTTGGTTGTTGGGTGGGGGAGGGGGAAAAGGGTTAGGCAGAGGAAGTGGAATTTTTTGGTTGGGGGAAATGGGAAGTGGAAGCTCTGGTACGGGTTTGGGAAGGGGGAAGTTTTGGGGTTGGGGGATGGGGGGAAGTGGGTAAGGGGGGTTCGGGGGAGGGGTGGTCTTTAGCAGCAGCAGAAAGGGGGGGGTTGGGGGAGGGGGGGAAAAGTAGTAAAGGGAGGGGTGGGGGGGGGAGGAGAGCTGGGGGGTGTAGGAAGTGGGGGGGTGGGAAGAGGGAGGAGGAAGGGGTTGTGGGGGTTTTAGAAAAAAAGCAGGAAGGAGGGGAAAATTTTAAAGAGGAAGTTGGGTTGTGGACAAGATTAGGTTAAGGACATGTGAGTATTTTGATTGGTAGGCTTGAGAGTTTACCATCGCAGAGTGGGCAGCAGTGGCAAAGTTGGGCCTTAGTTTTGTATCGGGGGTGGGGGTTTTGTAGGGGGTAAAAGGGAGAGGTGATTGTAGTCTGTGGTTGGTGTTTGAATTTGTGAAAGGTAGGGGGGGTAGCCAAGTGCGGGGGGTAACCCAGGGATTGGGGGGGGGGTTGGAAGGTATTATGGGAAGGGGGAGGTGAGGGGGGGGGTTTGGGGGAAAGGGAGGGGGGTTGGCTTTTCTTGGGGTGGTTAGAAGCCCTTTTCTAGTAGGGCGGGAAAATTTGCAACTGCATTTGTGTGACCCCCCCGCATTTTAGAACATTTAAGGGGGAGGTTTTTCGAGTGTTTTCCGAAGTGGCCAGTTTGCTGAAAAATTGGAGCAGGTTTTTTTGGGGAAATGCATGAGGGTTTTGTCGTGGCCGAATTTGTAGCATTTCCCTCATTGTGTGATGGGGGTTTTAAAGTTTTTGGGGTGGAAAAAGGGTTTTTTGGGGGGAATTTCGGATGGGTCCCTTTGGCCCAAAGGGTTCCCCTTGAATTTAAAGGGGTAGAAAGGGGTCAGAAGGAATTTTTAACAGGTATTTTGAGGATGGTTTGAGTTTTTAGGTCTTTAAAATCGTCAACAGAGACTTTTTCTTTGTACTAATGTCTTTAATTAAGTCTTCTTTGTTGTGTCCCGGGGAGTCAGGAGAGAATTAAATTTCGTGTTTTGCGCACTGTGCTTTGGCGCGGGGCCAGGAGTCCAAATAAAGTGAAGCCTGATTTATAAGTTTTTGTCTGGTCTCGGTTGAGGTGTTCGTTTCGTAAGAATGTCTTCAAAAAAGTTTTTTGAATCCAGAAACTGGTTTTAAAGAAATTTTGCTGAGGAGCGCGGGGATCTGGTACAGTAAATTTTTTGGACAATTTTGGCCATGATCAGAAATTTTGAGTTTTTAGGTTAAGCGAGAAAGAAATTTGGGGGTTGGAAGAGGGGGGGGCGGGTAGGCCTTAGAAGCAGGAGTAGACAGGTAGGGCAGGGGTTGGCAGAAAGGGTGGGGAAGGGGAAAGGGGTGGGGAAACATTTCAAGGGATTGTAAATTTGATGCGGGGGTCAAACCTGTGAGAAAAATTGGGTAGGGGAAGTACTGTGAAAATAGACACACGTACTTGCCCGATTATAAAATTTAAAAATTTCTTGTGGGGGCCGTCTCTGGAGGGACAGGAACTGAGGGGGTGAGCTGTTTCTTGGGGCACGTTGCCCCGAAAATGGGTGTAAGGCGTGGGAGACCACACGTCCCGGCTGAGGCGTGGGGACTTTGGGCAGCAACAAAAGGAGTGCAAAAGGAACCTTTCCCGCCCTTTGGTAGGAGCCCAAAGAGCACCAATCCTGATGGGGAAGACGAAGGTAATTAAAAAACCACTCGGGGAAGAAAAAGAACTTGGCTGTGAGCGATGGGGGAGCCAACACTTTCTGAATGGCGGCAGACTTCCAAACAGGGTGAGGCGTGGGGACTTCAGACAACGGCGAGGGGGGCAAAAACTGGTGTATAGCGTGTAGACTACACGACGTTGGGGCGTGGAAAGGGTACAGATAGCAACAAGGGGTGCAGAGGAGGGTTCCTGCCCTTTTGGGAAAGGGAAACCCCCGACGCAAAATCCCCGAGGTGAAGACGAAAAGGGTTTTAACCACCACTCTGAGGTTTGTCACACTCAACACGGGGTAATTAGAGAGGCAAGATCGTTCTCGTTTGGGGCTGTTGGGTTTCCCCCTAAGATCAAGCGGGCAGTGCGGGGAAATTAAATACTCTCGGGAAAGGGGGAGGTGCAGGTAGTATAGTAGTAGTATAGTGAGTTTTAGCCATGAGAGGTCCTGTCCCTCTTAGACCAAAAACTTTTCACTTAAAAAAACTTGTCCCCAAATTTTTTTCTGTACCCAAATTTCATGTGTTACAGTGTCGACAAAAATAAACATCAAAATTTGGGATACAATACCGGGAAAAGGGTTTTTTAGGGAAGACACATATGCAAAAGGGTTTGACAACTTTATTTTTTAAACGTTTTTGCCACACAGTGGCTTCTTTTAGTCGAATACAGAAAGTGGCAGGAACAGGAGAGAAGTGAAGAGATTTTAATCAGTCCATCACCCTTGTAGTCGAAGAATTTGAGGTTGTCAGTCCCCCGCCTTTGGGGAAGTTCAGTTCCCTAGTCAGGAACTATTTGAAGTCAAGCGACAGTGATCTTCAGATAGTTTTCCCACTATGGGAAATGAACTTCTCCGGGGGGGCCCAGGGATGACCCAAAAAATCAAAATTTTACGTACAAAGGGGGATGGACTGATTATCGTTTCACAAATCTACTGTTCCTGCCTACTTTTCTTATTCGACTGAAAAAGCCCACTGTGTTTGGCGAAAAGTTTTTTGGGAAAAAAGTTGTCTTTAAATGTTGCATATGCGTTTACCCCAACAACCTGTCCCGGGATTGTATACCATTTTGATGTTTATCTTTGTCAGACACTGCAACAAAATGGGATCTTGATACAGAAAACACCTTGGCAAGCTTTTCAATTTAGAAGTTTGGATTGGGGAGGGACATGGAACCTTTGTGGTACATTCTCACTACTATTTCTACTACTACTCCCGCACCTCTTCCTTTCCCAGAGGGATTTAAGTCTCCGCCCCCTGTGCTTGATTTCAGATAGTTTTCCCGATTTTGGAACTGAACTTCTCCAGGCCGAGGGGTGACAAACCCCAAAAATTTTACGACTACAAGGATGATGGAAATTATTACTCGCCCCTTTACATTCTACTGTTCCTGCCCACTTTCTGGATTCGACTGAAAAAGCCTACTGTGTAGGGCCCAAAGTTTCGGAATTTAAAATTTTCTAACTGTTGAATTTTGTGTCTTACCTAACCCCAAACCCGACGGTTTTTTTAAACCTTTTTTAATTTTTCATTTGTCAGGGCACTGCAACTCATGGGGATCTTGGTACAGAAAAAAACCTTGGACAAGCTTTTTTAAATGAGAAGTGTTTGGGTCTGGAGGGTCATGACCCTTTAGTGGCTACATTCTCATACTACTACTTCTACTCTGCACCTCTCCTTCCCCAAAAAGGCCCCATTTTTGAACCAGGAAAAATTTTGCAAACGAATTCTCCAGGGGGACTGGGAAAAACCAAATTACGCCCCAAAAAGGGTGAACGGGGACCCGCTTAAAATTTCGGTTTGGCCCCTTTGGATTTACCGGAAAAAGAACCGGGGGAAAGGGGGCGGGGAAAAGGGCAAGGGGGAAAAAGTGGAGATTAATTTTATGAGAGAAGATAAAGGATTTGGGTAAGGGGGAAAAGGGAAATTTTAAGTTGGGGGGTGTTGGGTCTTAGAATAGTTCTCTTGGCTAATTCTCCAACCAACTTACACCTCAACCCCTTCCTTCCCCAGGGGGATTTGGGGTGCAATCGCTTAAACTCAATGTTCCCTTGCCCAAATTTTAGGCCCAAAACCCTTTAAATGGGTTAGGCGAAACGTTTCAATTTTCCCGGGTTTTTTTTCTGTTTGATAAAAAAAAGGGCCTTTCTTTTAAAAAATTTTGGTAAAATTTTTAACCTTTGAAAGTTTCTTTCAAACAACCCGCATTTAACCCTTTTTGGCATCTTGGGGGAACCCCGGAACAAACAAAAAAACCCTTTGGCCAAACTTTTCAAGTGGAAATGTTGGTTGAGAGGGCCCTGACCTTTTCCCGTGGCTACATTCTCACTATTTTTTATTTACTACTACTACTACTCTCACCCCTCTTCCCGGGGTATTTAAGTTTCCCCACTGTCGCTTGATCTTTGATAGTTCCTGATATGGGGGGTGAAATTCTCCAGGCCCAGGGGGCTCCCAAACCCCAAAAATTTTCGGGCTACAAGGGGGATGGGCTGTTTTCCCTCGTTTTCACCTCTATGTTCCTCCTTCTTTTTTGTATTCGACTGAAAAAAGCCCACTGTGAGGCGAACCTTTCGGAATAAAGTTTTCTAACTGTTGCAATGTGGCTTACCCAACCCAACCCGGCGGTATTGTATTCCTTTTTTATGTTTATTTGTTTTAACACTGAACCCTGGCCAACCCTTTGGACAGAAAAAAACCTTGGGGCAAGTTTTAAGTGAGAAATGTTGGGGTCTGAGAGGGACCCCTTTACCTTCAGTGGTACATTCTCACTACTTTTTTATTAAATACTATACTATCTGCCCCCTCTCTTCCCAGGGGTTTTTAAATCTCCGCCGTCGCTTGATTTTTTCAGATAGTTCCTGATATGGAACTGAAATTCTCCCGGCCCAGGGGTTTCAAACCCCAAATTTACGACTACAAGGGGAGGATTTATTACAAACGTCTTCACATCTCTTGTTCCCGCCTTTCTTTCTGTTAAATTTGCTTTAAGAGCCTACTGTGTAGGCGAAACGTTTAGGAAATAAAGTTTTATAAAAATGTTGCATATGTGTCTTACCTAACAAACCCGTCGGTATTGTTTTACCTTTTGATGTTCATCTTGTCAGAATGCATCCCCATTTGGGATCTTGGGAAGAAAAACCTTGGAAAAAAGCTTTTCAAGTGAGAAATGTTGGATTGAAGGGACATGCCCCCTCAGTGGCTACCAATTTTCCTATACTACTAATACTATATACTACTCTACAAACCCCTCCTTCCGCGAGTATTTAAGTCTCCGCACTTTTCGCTTGATCTTCAGATGTTTCCCGACTATGGAAAATGAACTTCTCCCCGGCCGAGGGAACCCCAAACCTCAAATTTTTTCGGGTAAAAAGGGGGATGGACTGTTTAAAATCGTCTTCAATCTCTTTCTGTTCCGCCCCTTTTTTCTGTATTCGGGCGGGGAAAACCCACTGTGTAGGCCCAAACGTTTTTCTGTATTCGACTGAAGAAGCCTACTGTGTAGGCGAAACGTTTCGGAATAAAGTTGTCTAACTGTTGCATATGTGTCTTACCTAACAACCTGACGGTATTGTATACCATTTTGATGTTCATCTTGTCAGACACTGCAACACATGGCATCTTGGTGCAGAAAACACCTTGGACAAGCTTTTCAAGTGAGAAGTGTTGGATCTGAGAGGGACATGACCTCTCAGTGGCTACATTCTCACTACTATTTATACTACTACTACTACTCTGCACCTCTCCTTCCGAGAGTATTTAAGTCTCCGCACTGTCGCTTGATCTTCAGATAGTTCCTGACTATGGAACTGAACTTCTCCAGGCCGAGGGACTGACAACCTCAAATTCTACGACTACAAGGGTGATGGACTGATTACATCGTCTTCACATCTCTACTGTTCCTGCCTACTTTCTGTATTCGACTGAAGAAGCCTACTGTGCAGGCGAAACGTTTCGGAATAAAGTTGTCTATCTGTTGCATATGTGTCTTACCTAACAACCTGTCGGTATTGTATACCATTTTGATGTTCATCTTGTCATACACTGCAACACATGGCACCTTGGTACAGAAAACACCTTGGACAAGCTTTTCAAGTGAGAAGTGTTGGATCTGAGAGGGACATGACCTCTCAGTGGCTACATTCTCACTACTACTACTACTACTACTACTACTACTACTACTACTACTACTACTACTACTACTCTGCACCTCTCCTTCCGAGAGTATTTAAGTCTCCGCACTGTCGCTTGATCTTCAGATTTTTCCTGACTATGGAACTGCACTTCTCCAGGCCGAGGGACTGACATCCTCAAATTCTACGACTACAAGGGTGATGGACTGATTACATCGTCTTCACATCTCTACTGTTCCTGCCTACTTTCTGTATTCGACTGAAGAAGCCTACTGTGTAGGCGAAACGTTTCGGAATAAAGTTGTCTAACTGTTGCATATGTAACTTACCTAACAACCTGTCGGTATTGTATACCATTTTGATGTTCATCTTGTCAGACACTGCAACACATGGCATCTTGGTACATTATTATTATTACAATCAAGGGGGAAGCGCTAAACCCGGAGGATTATACAGCGCCTGGGGGGGTATGTGGAAGGCATTCAGGCTTAATTTGGGGAACTGGAGCATAGATCCAATTCCCTAAATCAAGAGCCCCTCACCAACATCAAGGAACCTTCCTTGAGGGGCATCTTGGTACAGAAAACACCTTGGACAAGCTTTTCAAGTGAGAAGTGTTGGATCTGAGAGGGACATGACCTCTCAGTGGCTATATTCTCACTACTACTACTACTACTACTACTACTACTCTGCACCTCTCCTTCCGAGAGTATTTAAGTCTCCGCACTGTCGCTTGATCTTCAGATAGTTCCTGACTATGGAACTGAACTTCTCCAGGCCGAGGGACTGACAACCTCAAATTCTACGACTACAATGGTGATGGACTGATTACATCGTCTTCATATCTCTACTGTTCCTGCCTACTTTCTGTATTCGAATGAAGAAGCCTACTGTGTAGGCGAAACGTTTCGGAATAAAGTTGTCTAACTGTTGCATATGTGTCTTACCTAACAACCTGTCGGTATTGTATACCATTTTGATATTCATCTTGTCAGACACTGCAACACATGGCATCTTGGAACAGAAAACACCTTGGACAAGCTTTTCAAGTAAGAAGTGTTGGTTCTGAGAGGGACATGACCTCTCAGTGGCTACATTCTCACTACTATTACTACTACTACTACTACTCTGCACCTCTCCTTCCGAAAGTATTAAGTCTCCGCACTGTCGCTTGATCTTCAGATAGTTCCTGACTATGGAACTGAACTTCTCCAGGCCGAGGGACTGACAACCTCAAATTCTACGACTACAAGGGTGATGGACTGATTACATCGTCTTCACATCTCTACTGTTCCTGCCTACTTTCTGTATTCGACTGAAGAAGCCTACTGTGCAGGCGAAACGTTTCGGAATAAAGTTGTCTATCTGTTGCATATGTAACTTCTAACTGTTGCATATGTGTCTTACCTAACAACCAGTCGGTATTGTATACCATTTTGATATTCCTCTTGTCAGACACTGCAACACATGGCATCCTGGTACAGAAAACACCTTGGACAAGCTTTTCAAGTGAGAAGTGTTGGATCTGAGAGGGACATAACCTCTCAGTGGCTACATTCTCACTACTACTACCCTACTAGTACTACTCTGCACCTCTCCTTCCGAGAGTATTAAATTCCGCACTGTCGCTTGATCTTCAGAAAAGTTCCTGGACTATGGAACTGAACTTCTCCAGGCCGAGGGACTGACAACCTCAAATTCTACGCTCAAGGGTGATGGACTGATTACATCGTCTTCACATCTTACTGTTCCTGCCTACTTTCTGATTCACTGAAGAAGCCTACTGTGTAGGCGAACGTTTCGGAATAAAGTTGTCTAACTGTTGCATATGTGGGCTTACCTAACAACCTGTCGGTATTGTATACCATTTTTATGTTCCTCTTTTCAGACACTGCAACACTCATCCTGGTACAGAAAACAACTTGGACAAGCTTTTCAAATGAGAAGTGTTGGATCTGAGAGGGACATAACCTCTCAGTGGCTATCAATTCTTACACTACTTTCTACTACTATACTACTCTCAACACTCTCCTTCTTCGAGAGTATTTAAGTTCCGCACTGTCGCTTGATCTTCAGATTTCCTGACTATGGAACTGAAATTCTCCAGGCCGAGGGGCTGACACCTCAATTCTACGACTACAAGGGTGATGGACTGATTTACAATCGTCTTCACATCTCTACTGTTCCTGCCTACTTTCTGTATTCGACTGAAGAAGCCTACTGTGTAGGCGAAACGTTTCGGAATAAAGTTTTCTAACTGTTGCAAATGTCTTACCTAACAACCTTCGGTATTTTATACCATTTTGATGTCATCTTGTCAGACACTGCAACACATGGCATCTTGGTACAGAAAAACCTTGGACAAGCTTTTCAAGTGAGAAGTGTTGGATCTGAGAGGGCATGACCTCTCAATGGCACATTCTCACTACTAACTACTACACTACTACTACTCTCTACTACTACTACTAACTCTGCACTCTCCTTCCGAGAGTATTTAAGTCTCCGCACTGTCGCTTGATCTTCAGATTTTCCTGACTATGGAACTGAACTTCTCCAGGCCGAGGGGACTGACAAACCTCAAATTCTACGACTACAAGGGTGATGGACTGATTACATCGTCTTCACATCTCTACTGTTCCTGCCTACTTTCTGTATTCGAATGAAGAAGCCTACTGTGTAGGCGAAACGTTTCGGAATAAAGTTGTCTAACTGTTGCATATGTTCTTATCCCAACAACCTGTCGGTATTGTATACCCTTTTGATTTCATCTTGTCAGACACTGCAAAACCCTGGCATCTTGGAACAGAAAACACCTTGGACAAGCTTTTCAAGTAGAAGTGTTGGTCCTGAGAGGGACATGACCTCTCAGTGGCTACATTCTCACTACTACTACTACTACTACTACTACTCTGCACCTCTCCTTCCGAGAGTATTTAAGTCTCCGCACTGTCGCTTGATCTTCAGATAGTTCCTGACTATGGAACTAACTTCTCCAGGGCCCAGGGGCTGACAACCTCAAATTCTACGACACAGGTGATGGACTGTTACATTCGTCTTCACATCTCTACTGTTCCTGCCTACTTTCTGTATTCGAATGAAGAAGCCTACTGTGTAGGCGAAACGTTTCGGAATAAAGTTGTCTAACTGTTGCATATGTGTCTTACCTAACAACCTGTCGGTATTGTATACCATTTTGATGTTCATGTTGTCAGACACTGCAACACATGGCATCTTGGTACAGAAAACACCTTGGACAAGCTTTTCAAGTGAGAAGTGTTGGATTTGAGAGGGACATGACCTCTCAGTGGCTACATTCTCACTACTACTACCACTACTACTACTACTCTGCACCTCTCCTTCCGAGAGTATTTAAATCTCCGCACTGTCGCTTGATCTTCAGATAGTTCCTGACTATGGAACTGAACTTCTCCAGGCCGAGGGACTGACAACCTCAAATTCTACGACTACAAGGGTGATGGACTGATTACATCGTCTTCACATCTCTCCTGTTCCTGCCTTCTTTCTGTATTCGACTGAAGAAGCCTACTGTGTAGGCGAAACGTTTCGGAATAAAGTTGTCTAACTGTTGCATATGTGTCTTACTTTGATTTCCTCTTGTCAGACACTGCAACACATGGCATCTTGGTACAGAAAACACCTTGGACAAGCTTTTCAAGTGAGAAGTGTTGGATCTGAGAGGGACATGACCTCTCAGTGGCTACATTCTCACTACTACTACTACTACTACTACTACTACTACTCTGCACCTCTCCTTCCGAGAGTATTTAAGTCTCCGCACTGTCGCTTGATCTTCAGATAGTTCCTGACTATGGAACTGAACTTCTCCAGGCCGAGGGACTGACAACCTCAAATTCTACGACTACTAGGGTGATGGACTGATTACATCGTCTTCACATCTCTACTGTTCCTGCCTACTTTCTGTATTCGACTGAAGAAGCCTACTGTGTAGGCGAAACGTTTCGGAATAAAGTTGTCTAACTGTTGCATATGTGTCTTACCTAACAACCTGTCGGTATTGTATACCATTTTGATGTTCATCTTGTCAGACACTGCAACACATGGCATCTTGGTACAGAAAACACCTTGGACAAGCTTTTCAAGTGAGAAGTGTTGGATCTGAGAGGGACATAACCTCTCAGTGGCTACATTCTCACTACTACTACTACTAGTACTACTCTGCACCTCTCCTTCCGAGAGTATTTAAGTGTCCGCACTGTCGCTTGATCTTCAGATAGTTCCTGACTATGGAACTGAACTTCTCCAGGCCGAGGGACTGACAACCTCAAATTCTACGACTACAAGGGTGATGGACTGATTACATCGTCTTCACATCTCTACTGTTCCTGCCTACTTTCTGTATTCGACTGAAGAAGCCTACTGTGTAGGCGAAACGTTTCGGAATAAAGTTGTCTGACTGTTGCATATGTGTCTTACCTAACAACCTGTCGGTATTGTATACCATTTTGATGTTCATCTTGTCAGACACTGCATCACACGGCATCTTGGTACAGAAAACACCTTGGACAAGCTTTTCAAGTGAGAAGTGTTGGATCTGAGAGGGACATGACCTCTCAGTGGCTACATTCTCACTACTACTACTACTACTACTACTACTACTACTACTACTCTGCACCTCTCCTTCCGAGAGTATTTAAGTCTCCGCACTGTCGCTTGATCTTCAGATTTTTCCTGACTATGGAACTGCACTTCTCCAGGCCGAGGGACTGACAACCTCAAATTCTACGACTACAAGGGTGATGGACTGATTACATCGTCTTCACATCTCTACTGTTCCTGCCTACTTTCTGTATTCGACTGAAGAAGCCTACTGTGTAGGCGAAACGTTTCGGAATAAAGTTGTCTAACTGTTGCATATGTAACTTACCTAACAACCTCTCGGTATTGTATACCATTTTGATGTTCATCTTGTCAGACACTGCAACACATGGCATCTTGGTACAGAAAACACCTTGGACAAGCTTTTCAAGTGAGAAGTGTTGGATCTGAAAGGGACATGACCTCTCAGTGGCTACATTCTCACTACTACTACTACTACTACTACTACTCTGCATCTCTCCTTCCGAGAGTATTTAAGTCGCTTGATCTTCAGATAGTTCCTGACTATGGAACTGAACTTCTCCAGGCCGAGGGACTGACAACCTCAAATTCTACGACTACAAGGGTGATGGACTGATTACATCGTCTTCACATCTCTACTGTTCCTGCCTACTTTCTGTATTCGACTGAAGAAGCCTATTGTGTAGGCGAAACGTTTCGGAATAAAGTTGTCTAACTGTTGCATATGTGTCTTACCTAACAACCTGTCGGTATTGTATACCATTTTGATGTTCATCTTGTCAGACACTGCAACACATGGCATCTTGGTACAGAAAACACCTTGGACAAGCTTTTCAAGTGAGAAGTGTTGGATCTGAGAGGGACATGACCTCTCAGTGGCTACATTCTCACTACTACTACTACTACTACTACTACTACTACTACTACTACTACTACTACTACTACTACTACTACTACTAATCTACACCTCTCCTTCCGAGAGTATTTAAGTCTCCGCACTGTCGCTTGATCTTCAGATAGTTCCTGACTATGGAACTGAATTTCTCCAGGCCGAGGGACTGACAACCTCAAATTCTACGACTACAAGGGTGATGGACTGATTACATCGTCTTCATATCTCTACTGTTCCAGCCTACTTTCTGTATTCGAATGAAGAAGCCTACTGTGTAGGCGAAACGTTTCGGAATAAAGTTGTCTAACTGTTGCATATGTGTCTTACCTAACAACCTGTCGGTATTGTATACCATTTTGATATTCATCTTGTCAGACACTGCAACACATGGCATCATGGAACAGAAAACACCTTGGACAAGCTTTTCAAGTAAGAAGTGTTGGTTCTGAGAGGGACATGACCTCTCAGTGGCTACATTCTCACTACTATTACTACTACTACTACTACTCTGCACCTCTCCTTCCGAAAGTATTAAGTCTCCGCACTGTCGCTTGATCTTCAGATAGTTCCTGACTATGGAACTGAACTTCTCCAGGCCGAGGGACTGACAACCTCAAATTCTACGACTCAATTGTGATGGACTGATTACATCGTCTTCACATTTCTCCTGTTCCTGCCTTCTTTCTGTATTCGACTGAAGAAGCCTACTGTGTAGGCGAAACGTTTCGGAATAAAGTTGTCTGTTGCATATGTGTCTTAACTAACAACCTGTCGGTATTGTATACCATTTTGATGTTCATCTTGTCAGACACTGCAACACATGGCATCTTGGTACAGAAAACACCTTGGACAAGCTTTTCAAGTGAGAAGTGTTGGATCTGAGAGGGACATGACCTCTCAGTGGCTACATTCTCACTACTACTACTACTATACTACTACTACTACTACTACTCTGCAACTCTCCTTCCGAGAGTATTTAAGTCTCCGCACTGTCGCTTGATCTTCAGATAGTTCCTGACTATGGAACTGAACTTCTCCAGGCCGAGGGACTGACAACCTCAAATTCTACGATTACAAAGGTGATGGACTGATTACATCATCTTCACATCTCTACTGTTCCTGCCTACTTTCTGTATTCGACTGAAGAAGCCTACTGTGTAGGCGAAACGTTTCGGAATAAAGTTGTCTAACTGTTGCATATGTAACTTACCTAACAACCTGTCGGTATTGTATACCATTTTGATGTTCATCTTGTCAGACACTGCAACACATGGCATCTTGGTACAGAAACACCTTGGACAAGCTTTTCAGTGAGAAGTGTTGGATCTGAGAGGGACATGACCTCTCAGTGGCTACATTCTTTACTATACTACTATACTATACTACTACTACTATACTCTGCACCTCTCCTCCCAGAGTATTTAAGTCTCCGCACTGTCGCTTGATCTTCAGATAGTTCCCGACTATGGAACTGAACTTCTCCAGGCCGAGGGACTGGGCAACCTCAAATTCTACGACTACAAGGGTGATGGACTGATTACATCGTGTTCACTCTCTACTGTTCCTGCCTACTTTCTGTATTCGACTGAAGATGCCTACTGTGTAGGCGAAACGTTTCGGAAAAAAGTTGTCTAATGTTGCATATGTGTCTTACCTAACAACCTGTCGGTATTGTATACCATTTTGATGTTCATCTTGTGATTTCTCTTGTCAGACATGCAACCCGGCACTTTGGACAGAAAACACCTTTGGGCAAACTTTTCAAAGGGGAAGTGTTTGGGTCGAGAGGGACATACCTCTCATGGCTACATTCCACTACTACTACTAACTATACTACTCTCACTACTCGCACCCCTTTCCCAGAGTATTTAAGTTCCGCACTTGTTGATCTTCAGATAGTTTTTCCCGATATGGAACTGAACTTCTCCCGGCCCAGGGGCTGACAACCTCAAATTCTCGCTTTAAAAGGGGTGGACTGATTACATCGCTTCACTCTCTATGTTTCCCCGCCTACTTTCTGTATTCGATGAAGAAGCCTACGTGTAGGCGAAACGTTTCGGAATAAAGTTGTCTAACTGTTGATTGTGTCTTACCTAAAAAAACCTTCGGTATTGTTAACATTTTGATGTTTAATTTTTTAGACACTGCAACACATCATCTTTGGGACAGAAACACCTTGGACAAGCTTTTCAAGTGAAAAGTGTTGGATTTTTAAGGGAAAAACCTCTCAGGGTACATTCTCATACTCTTCCACTACTACTACTATCTGCACCCCTCCTTCCGAGAGTATTTAAATCCCCGCACTGTCCTTTTTTTCAATTTTTCCTGACTATGGAACTGAACTTCTCCCGGCGAGGACTGACAACCTCAAATTTACACCAAGGGTGATGGACTGATTTTCCGTCTTTACATCTCTACTGTTTCCCCCTACTTTCTGATTCGACTGAAGAACCTACTGTGTAGGCGAAACGTTTTGGGAATAAAGTTGTCTAAATGTTGAATGTCTTTCCTAACAACCTTGGGATTGTATACCATTTTGATTTCCCCCTTTTTCAGACATGCAAACATGGCTCCCGGGGAAAAAAAACCTTGGACAAGCTTTTTAAGTGAGAAGTGTTTGACTGAGAGGGGCAGACCTCTCTGGCTACCTTCTCATACTACAATACTACTACTACTACAAATACACTTCTATACTCTTCCCCCCTCTCCTTCCCAGAGTTTTAAGTCTCCCCACTGTCCTTGATCTTCAATAGTTCCTGACTATGGGAAATGAAAATTTTCCAGGCCCAGGGGCTGAAAATCAAATTCTAGACTACAAAGGGTGATGGGCTGATTACACTCTTACATCTCACTGTTTCTGCCACTTCTGTATTCGATGAAGAAGCCTACGTGTGGCGAAAAGTTTCCCGGAATAAAGTTGTCTAACTTTGCAAGTTCTTTCCCAACAACCTGCGGATTGTTAAAATTTTTATTATTTGTCAACACTGCAACCATGGCATCTTGGACAGAAAACCCTTGGGCAGCTTTTCAATAAAGGTTGGTTGAGAGGGACATAAATCTCAGTGGCTACATTCTCACTACTATACATACTAAATCTGCACCCTCCCTTCCGAAGATTTTTTGTTCCGCACTGTCGCCTTGATCTTCAGATAGTTCCTGACTATGGAACGAACTTCCCCAGGCCCAGGGCTGACAACCTCAAATTCTACGACTACAAGGTGATGGGTGATTACATCGTCTTCACATCTCTCTGTTCCCGCCTCTTTTTGTATTCGACTGAAGAAGCCTACTGGTAGGCGAAACGTTTCGGGAAAAAAGTTTCTACTGTTTCATATGTTCTTACCTAAAAACCTGTCGGTATTGTATCCATTTTTATGTTATCTTGTCAGACACTGCACCAGGCATCTTGGACAGAAAAACCCTTGGGCAAGTTTTCAAATGAGAAATGTTTTGGGTCTGAGAGGGGCATGACCTCTCATGGCTACATTCTCAATACTACTCTACAAAATACTACTACTACTACTCTTAAACCCCAACCCCCCTTCCGAAGTATTTTTTTAATTTCCCCACTGTCGCTTATCTTCAGATTTTTCCGACTATGGAACTGACTTCTCCACCAGGGACTGACAAACCCCAAATTCCCACGACTACAAGGGTGATGGACTGATTACATCGTCTTCACATCTCTCCTGTTCCTGCCTTCTTTCTGTATTCGACTGAAGAAGCCTACTGTGTAGGCGAAACGTTTCGGAATAAAGTTGTCTAACTGTTGCATATGTGTCTTACCTAACAACCTGTCGGTATTGTATACCATTTTGATATTAGCTTTATTGCGAACACTTATGCACTGTTGTCTTGGTTTCAGATTACTGCTAACCAGAACTCCTAAATCTTTTTCGCAATCCGTAATATTAAGATGTACATTATTTAGTTTATATGTGGCATGGTTATTGTCCTGTCCAACATTTAGAACTTTGCATTTGTCTATATTAAACTGCATCTGCCACTTCTCCGACCACTGCATCAGTCTATTCAAATCTTCCTGGAGTGCTCGAATGTCCTCGTCAGAATGAATTCGACGGCCTATTTTGGTGTCATCGGCAAACTTGCCGATGTCGCTCTTTATGCCCTCATCTATGTCGTTTATGTAGATTGTGAACAGCAGGGGGCCACCGCTCGTGACGCTTCCCCACTCTGATTTCTCCCCATTTATGCAAACTCTCTGCTGCCTATTTGTCAACCATCCCTCTATCCAGGAAAAAATTTCTCCTCCTATTCCATGTGCTTTAATTTTCCTCAATGGTCTCTGATGTGGGACCCTGTCAAAAGCCTTACTGAAGTCCATATACACAATATCATATTCATTACCATGATCTACCTCCTCAAATACCTTAGTGAAAAAAGTTAATAAATTCGTAAGGCATGAACGCCCCTTTGTAAAACCATGCTGAGATTCGTTGATTAATTTATGCTTTTCAAGGTGGCTACGAACTGCCTCGGCAATTATCGATTCCGTAAATTTTCCCACTATGGAGGTTAGGCTTATTGGTCTATAGTTCGAAACTAAGGACCTGTCACCTGTTTTGAAAATAGGTATCACATTTGCCATTTTCCACTTATCTGGCACCATGCCAGTTTGCAGTGATATGTTGAAAAGATTAGCCAAAGGTGTGCTAAGCTCCTCTTTACATTCCTTTAGAACCCTTGCATACAGTTCATCAGGGCCTGGGGTTTGTTAGGTTTTAATTTATCTATTTGCCTAAGGACCATGTCACTTGTGACCCTAATCGTGCACAGTTTATTATCGTCCTGTTCTACATAATTTATCATTACTGGAATATCGCTGGTATCCTCCTGTGTAAAAACTGAGAGGAAGTATGTGTTAAAAATTCTGCAAATTTCCTTATCACTGACCCGAGGAACTTTTGAGTGGGCCTATCTTGTCCCTGATCTTACTTCTGTATACCTGAAAGAATACTTTTGGGTTAGTCTTCGATTCTCTTGCAACTTTAACCTCATAATCTCTTCTTGTTTTTCTAATTCCCTTTTTTATTTCTCTCTTTAACTGAATATAACGATTTCTTAATTACCCCTCTCCTCTTTTGATTTGCCTATATATGCCTCTCTTTTGACCAATCAGATATTTTAATCTATTGTTCATCCATTTAGGATCATTTTTGTTTGATCTGATTTCCCTATTTGGAACATAATTTGACTGAGCAGCTATAACTATGCCCTGGAATGCATCATATCGGCAACCATCACCACCTACCTGACCCTTAGTCAGGTCATTCCAGTTCAGCCCACCTAAGTAATTTTTCAGTCCTATGAAATCAGCCAAGCGAAAGTCAGGGACGGAGACTTGATTGCCATTATTAGGGGAATTCCATGATATATTAAAACTGAGTGATTTGTGATCACTTTCCCCAAGCTCATCATTAACCTCAAGATTATTAATTAGTGTTTCCCTACTGGCAAAAAACCAAGTCAAGGAGGTTATTTCCCCTAGTTGGCTCTGTCACAAACTGTTTTAAAAAACAATCCTGGATCGTATCAAGAAAGTCACCTGTCTCTAAATTTCCTGTCAAATTGCTCCAGTCAATCTGTCTATAGTTGAAATCTCCCATTAGCACAACATTTTCGTATGTAGATGCCTTACGAATTTTGTCCCATAGAAGTTTACTGCACTCCCTATCAAGATTTGGGGCCCTGTAAATCCCCACCCAAAATATTTTTCTCGGCCCTCGAGAAGCTGTAACCAAACAGATTCAGTGGCTGACGCTTCTAATTTATTATCTTGTCTAACACAACAATTTAAATTGTCTCTGACATACATCGCTACTCCACCACCTTTCCTGTTGACCCTGTCAGTGTGGAATAATTTATAGCCTTGTATGTGACATTCAGAGGGCATCTCTCTATCTTTCAAATTGAGCCAGGTCTCTGTTATAGCAATAATATCTATGTTTCCTGCACTTGCAATTAATCTTAGCTCATATATCTTATTTCTTACACTCCTGCTATTAGTATAGTAAACCTTAAGGGAGCTAGTCCCTTGCTGCCCTCTGCTGTCCCCCTTTGTTTGCTGACCTGATCTATTGTCTTTATTTATAACTTCATGCTGAATGCCTTTTATACATTTACTGTTTCCAACCCTAGTGCTGCACCTCTCCTGCTAACGGTTTATAAGCTCCTTCTCAGCATGTATGCCGTATTCTATTCAAGATTAATGGACTGACCACATCGACTCAAGGTTGAGGGACTGATTACCTCATTCTCCCCCTGTTCTTCAAGATTCTCCTTTGTATGGACTGATGAAGCCACTGTGTGGCGAAACGTTTCCTCAACAAAGATACCCAAGAGTTGCACATGTGTCTAATTTATCAACATGTCGGTTCTCTGAACCATTCATCTACAAACCTGTCAGACACTGCAACTCCTTGGGATCTTAATACTTGGGAATTCTTCGCTTGCCTAATTCTTGGGCACGACCTACTTCAACATTGAACAAATGTGACACCACCTTTGACTGCTGCACCTCTCCTGCCAACGGTTTATAAGCTCCTTCTCAGCATGTATGCCGTATTCTATTCAAGATTGATGGACTGACCACATCGACTCAAGGTTGAGGGACTGATTACCTCATTCTCCTCCTGTTCTTCAAGATTCTCCTTTGTATGGACTGATGAAGCCACTGTGTGGCGAAACGTTTCCTCAACAAAGATACCCAAGAGTTAAGAACATAAGAACATAAGAACGAAGGAAATAAATGGTATAAAATACCGACACAATGGAAATATAAACACATATGCAGTATAATGTGATCCTCTATTGACTACGTTTCGCCCACACAGTGGGCTTTTTCAAGTCACAAACAGAACTACCTGGGGTGGAAGGAACGCGAGTATTTATAGTCAGGTAGTTCTGTTTGTGACTTGAAAAAGCCCACTGTGTGGGCGAAACGTAGTCAATAAAGGATCACATTATACTGCATATGTGTTTATATTTCCATAAGAACGAAGGAACACTGCAGAAGGCCTACTGGCCCATGCGAGGCAGGTCCAAGTCTCCTACCGGCTTAAGCCAATGCACCCAACCTAGTCAGGTCAGGTTACATTGACTTAAGGGAGGAACACGGCAACCGACCTGGTAGCACAAGCTATCAGGTCCAGCTCACACCCACCCACATCCACTCATGTATTTATCCAACCTATTTTTAAAGCTACACAACGTTCTGGCCTCTATAACTGTACTCGGGAGTTTGTTCCACTCATCCACAACTCTATTACCAAACCAGTACTTTCCTATATCCTTCCTGAATCTGAATTTTTCCAACTTAAAACCATTGCTGCGAGTCCTGTCTAGGCTAGATATTTTCAGCACACTATTTACATCCCCTTTATTTATTCCTGTCTTCCATTTATACACCTCAATCATATCCCCCCTAATTCTGCGTCTTTCTAGAGAGTGCAGATTCAGGGCCCTTAGTCTATCCTCATAGGGAAGGTTTCTGATATATGGGATCAACTTTGTCATCCTCCTTTGTACATTTTCCAGAGAATTTATATCCATCCTGTAATACGGTGACCAAAACTGTGCAGCATAATCTAAATGAGGCCTAACCAAGGGTGTACAGAGTTGAAGAACAACCTGAGGACTCCTATTATTTATGCTTCTTGATATGAAGCCAAGGATTCTATTAGCTTTATTGCGAACACTTATGTACTGTTGTCTTGGTTTCAGATTACTGCTAACCAGAACTCCTAAATCTTTTTCGCAATCCGTAATATTAAGATCTACATTATTTAGTTTATATGTGGCATGGTTATTGTCCTATCCAACATTTAGAACTTTGCATTTGTCTATATTAAACTGCATCTGTCACTTCTCCGACCACTGCATCAGTCTATTCAGTGGTGACGTGTACATAGCTCTGTGAAGACCTGTTTGTGTGCTCTCTGTGAATCTGAACCAGGATGCCCTCTCTTGAGCAACTTTACCAGCAGCTGAGAGAAGAGCTCAGAGTTGCTAAGATAGAGATACGGCGATTAACGGAGGAGTACAAGAGGATTCGTAGTAATCCTTCTGTTGTGAGTCCCCAGGTTAAGAGGGGAGCTTGGTCAGTGGCCGGGCAACATGGAACCAAGCTGAAGATCAAGAAAACGGTTGGAGAGGCAGAAACAACGAGAAACCAGAAGACTACCGTGGAAACTTCCAACCCTTCTCGGTGCTATCTGACGAATTAGTGTTCTACTGGGAATCCGCAACGACACCAAAAACTTTGGCAACTGAGTGAACACCCCTGAAACCCCAACGAATACCATCGAGAACGTCTTGACGAATTCTACAAGTGGTGGAATGCTACCGCGAATGGTGAAGTCGACTACTTCGGAGCGATCACGACGACGATGGAACGCCAAGAAGTTAAAAACAATTGTTGTATTTGGGATAGCCCAGATTAGTACATGGATAGGGCATTCTGCTTGAAGGACAGATGCACAGAGTAGAGGCCGAGAGTGGTGTTTTCCTGGGGCTGGGATGAAAGGATATTGTTATAGCCGTCTGGATGACATCATGAGAGGTAATGGGAGCAATACTATTATCTGTCTCAGTGCTGAAAGGAGCAACGATGTTGGCAGACGTAGGAGTGAGGACCTGATTAGCAGGTATAGGTCAGCAATAGAATAATTAGGAGGAAGGGTGGGAAACCTGTCATATGTGGCATTTTGCCAAGGAGAGGAGGTGGAAATGGAATGGTTGTCCAGAGCAATTGGTGTCAATGCTGGCTGGACAAATACCTGTAAGGAAAATGGCAGTAACATTCATTGACAACTGGACCTCTTCTATGGCAGAAATGACATGTATGTGCCAGAGAATGGGTTCACATTATCTAGGTGTGGGGTGGGAGCACTGGCCAAGCGCAGTGGAGGAGCTGTTAGGTCCTTTAAAACAGAATAGTTAGTGGTATGGTTTTGCGGAAAAACTGTGAAGTCTCAGGTATTAATTTGAAGTACTAGGAGAACTAGTAATAGGCAAAATGAGGAGGATATCTGGAAAGCCAATGGCACTTTTTTTTTTTGTTTTTTTTTTTATTTTTTTTTTTTTTTTTTATTTTGTTTTTTTTTTTTTTTTTTTTTTTTTTTTTTTTTTTTTTTTTTTTTTTTTTGACAAGGACAGTAAGTAGGTTTAGTGGAATAACAGACAGGAGCAGGAAGGGTAAAGAGAGAGGAGGACTTAAAGTATTTATACACAAATTGTCGCAGGTGCTAGGAATAAGATGACATTGAGACTAGTTGCTATGTGGCTGGTAACATAGATGTATTTGCCATTCACTGAGACGTGGTTTAATTCAAAAAGTCGGAAACTGCGCTGCAGAATGTCACATTCAGGTTTTAAATTGTCCAAGTAGAATAGAAGTATCGGGAAGGGGGTGGGTGGCATAGTATGTCCGAGATCGCTGACGATTGCATAAAAACGTTATTAAGTCTGAAGAACCATACAGATTCTGTTTGGATAGAATTATCAGAGGGGCATGAAAAATTAAATTTTAGGTGTGATATACCGTCCCCCAAATTAAGATAGGGACCAAGGGAGACTACTATGGGAAGGAAATGTTAGGGCCACAAGGCACGATAATGTAGTAATCTAGGAGACTTTAACTTAGTCATATTGATTGGAATTTCTTGACTGGAATTTTTGAATCATACGATTTCTTAGAATAGTTCAGGATTGTTTTTTGAAGCCAGTTTGTGACAGAGCCTACAAGGGGAAATAACCTCTTGACTTAGTTTCTGGCAAACAATGAATCCCTTGTGAATAATTTAGAAGTTTCAAGGAACTGGGTGCATAGCATCCACAAATCCAATTACATTTAGAATTGGAATGGAAGTACGGAAAGTAGGGATAACTCAGTAACAGTCCCAGATATTCGCATTAGCAGCTTACGATGGGCTTAGAGAAACACTTTATCATCTGTTGCTGGGGTAACGAGAGAGCTATCAATATGACAGTTTTCTGAACACAATACGTGCTGTCAAAGAACGTTTATCCCTTACAAAGAAATTAGATCAAATAGAAATGACCCAAAATGGATGAATAATAGGTTGAAATATCTACTAGGGCATTAGAAAGGAATTTATAGGCGTATCAAAAGAGGCGAAGGTCATCTTATGAATCAGTATATTGACATTAAGAGGGACATTAAAAAGGGGATAAGCCTCTACCTGCTTCACCTCACCTCACTACAGTATATAAGCCACGTATACGGTTCTATGCTGTACATTCTACAAGATTGATGGACTGAACACATCGACTCCAGGCTGAGGGACTGATTACCTCATACTCCTCCTCTCCTTACGCCTTCCTCTTTGTATTCGACTGATGAAGCCAATGTGTGGCGAAACGTTTCCTGAATAAAGATTCCCATATGCTGCATAAGTGTCTCAATCTTCAAATTGTCGGTTTTTCAAACCATTCATCACAACTGTCAGACACTGCAGCATCATGGGATCTTGTTACAAAGAATTCTTCAACACTTGTTCAACCTTTGGAACGAAGACCTCTTCGACTAGTGGATGGGTACCACTATAACCCCGCCTCCATCTGCTTCACCTGGATACGATAGACAGTATATAAGCCACGTATAACGGTTCTATCCTGTACATTCTACAAGATTGATGGACTGAACACATCGACTCCAGCTGAGGGACTGATTAACCGTCATACTCCTCCTCTCCTTAACGCCTTCCTCATTTGTATTGGACTGATGAAGCCAATGTGTGGGCGAAACTTTCCTGAATAAAGATTCCACATATGCCTGCTGTCTCAATCTTCAAATTGTCGGTTTTTTCAAACCATTCATCACAACTGTCCAGACACTGCAGCATCATGGGATCTTGTTACAAAAGAATTCTTCAAAACACTTGTTCAAGCTTTGACGAAGACCTACTTCGACTAGTGATGGTACCACTTATGACCCGCCTCCATCTGCTTCACCTCGCCTCACAATATATATAAGCCACGTATACGGTTCTACCTTACATCTACAAGATTGATGGAACTGAACCACATCGACTCCAGGCTGAGGGACTGATTACCTCAAAAAAATCTCCTCCTCTCCTTACGCCTATCCTCCTTTGTATTGGACTGATGGAAGCCATGTGTGCGAAACGTTTCCTGAATAAGATTCCCATATGCTTTGCTTACACTTCTTTGATATAAATCCCATAATCTATTGCCTTGATTACGTACGCGTTAGGCATTGCCCTGTCTTGGTTAAGGTTGCGCTCCACCATAACCCCCAGCCCTTTTTCGCAATCTGTATGGCTAGTTTCTACATCATTTAAATTATAAAGTGCTAGGGTTTATGGACACTCCCGAGCTTCCGAAACTTGCATTTATCTACATTGAACTGCATCTGCCACTTTTCTGACCAAGAATAGAGTGGGGGGGGGGGTTTGACGCCTGAGTTCCATAACATCTACGTTGAATCAATAATCCTACCTATCTTTGTGGTCATCGTCGAATTTGTTCATATCACTAGTATTCCCTCATCACGATCAATTGATATATATTACAACAACAACGGGCCCTCAAGAACGATCCCTGTGGAACGCCACTTTTTACAGATCCCCACACGGATTTAAACCCATTTATGGACACTCTCTAGAACTCTCTGCTTCCTGTCTGTGAGCCATGACCGATCCACGAGAGGCACTTCTCCCCCAATGCCATGAGCTGCCACTTTCTTTAACAGTCTTGGTGGCGGAACTCTATCAAAAGCCCCTTACTAAAAATCTAAGTAAATAATATCAAATTCCTTTATCGTGGTCAACAGCCTCAAAGCTTTACTGAGAAGTTAAAAATTAGTTAGACAAAGACCGGCTCTGTGAATCCATGCTGAGTATCCTTCATCAAGCTATGCATATCGAATGGTTCTTCTTATAAATCTCAGCTTATAATTGACTCTAGTAATTTGCCGTACAATTGAGGTCGAGGCTTATTGGCGGTAAATCTGAACGGTAACGACTCGGTCCCCTGTTTTAAAAATAGGAATTCATTAGCCATCTTCCACATATCCAGCACAACGCACATGTTTGCAAGAGAGATAAATTAAAAATATTAGTTAATGGTTCACAGCTTCCATTTTGCATTCCCTTTAGAACCCTTGAAAAACCCTCATCAGGACCCGTGACTTATTTTGCTTCAGTCTGTCTATCTGCTTCACAACCATTTCACTAGTGACTGTTGATGTTTACATAATTTATCTCTCTATCCACTATAAAAATAATTACCGAATATTATTAGTGTTTTCCTGTGTAATAAACCGAGAGAAAATAATTATTTAAAATCGAGCAAATTTCATTCTCTTTCTGTCAGTAAGATGCCCATAGTTATTTTTAAGGGACCTATTCTATCTCTGACTTTTTGTTCTATAGAAGACCTGGAAAAAACTGTTTGGGGGGTAGTTTTAGAATCCCTACACTCTTTAATTTCATATGTCCCTTTTAGCTTTTTCTTATCCCCTTTTTAATTGTCCCCTCTTAATGTCAATATAATGTTCATAAGATGACCCTCGCCTCTTTTGATACGCCTATAAATTCCTTTCTATGCCCCTAGTAGATATTTCAGCCTATTATTCATCCATTTTTGGTCATTTCTATTTGATCTAATTTCCTTATGGATAAACGTTCTTTGAGCAGCATGTATTGTGTTTCAGGAAAAACTGTCATATTGATAATCTCTCTTCGTAACCCCAGTCAACAGATGATAATGTTCTCTAAGCCGCATCGTAATCTGCTAACGAAAATCTGGACTGTTACTGGAGTATCCCTACTATCATACTTCCATTCATTTCTACATGTAATTGATTTGTGGTCGCTACACCCATTCCTCTAAACTTCTAAATTATTAACAAGGATTCATTGTTTGCCAGAACTAAGTCAAGCATGTTATTACCCCTTGTAGTTCTGTCACAAACTGCTTCAAAAAACAATCCTGAACCTACTTCTAAGAAATCGTATATTCTAAAATTTCCCCAGTCCCAAGAAATTCCAACAAATATGACTAAAGTTAAAAGTCTCCTAGAATTACTACATTATCGTGCCTGTGGCCCTAACAATTTCCTCCCATAGTAAGTCTCCCCTGGTTCCCTATCTAAATTCGGGGACGGTATAAATCACACCTAAAATAATTTTTTCATGCCCTCTGAAAATTCTATCCAAACAGACTCTGTATGTGTTACTTTCAGACTTAATACCCGTTTTTATGCAACAGTTTCAAGCGATCTCGGAACATACAATGCCACCCACCCCCCTTCCCGATACGTCTTATCTACTTGGAATACATTTAAAACCCTAATGTGACATTCGCAGGCATGGCCCGACTTTTTGAATTAAACCACGTTCCATAATGGCTAATACATCTATGTTACCTTTGCACTAGCAACTAGTCTCACTCGTCCATCTTATTCCTAGCACATGCGACTATTTGTGTAAATAAATATTTAATGACGCCCTCCATCACTTTACCCTTCCAAAGCACCTTTCTGTATTCCACTAAACCTATTACTGTATTGACAATTAGTGGCCACCTTGGCCCTTTTCCAAAATCCTCCCAATTTTGCCTATTACCTAGTCTCCTAGTACTCATGTTTCTACCCTCGACCTTCACAGTTTTTCCCGCCAAAACCCATACCACTAACTATTCCTAGTTTAAAGACTAACAGCTCCCTCCACTGCGTTGGCCAGTGCTCCCACCCCACACCTAGACAAAGTGATACCCCATCCCTGGCATACATGTCATTTCTGGCCATAGAAGAGGTCCCAGTTGTCATGAATGTTACCGCATTTTTCCTTACAGTATTTTGTCGACCATCAATTGACACCAATTGCTCTGGACAACCATTCATTTCCAACTCCTCTCCTTGGCAAAATGCCACAATATGACAGGTTTTCCCACCCTTCTTCCCTAATTATCACTCTGCCTGACCTATACCTGCTAATCAGGTCCTCACTCCTCTACGTCTGCCAACATCGTTGCCTCCAACACTGAGACAGATAATAGATTGCTCTCCCATTACCTCTCATGATGTCATCCAGACATACGCTAACAATATCCATTCATTCCAGCCCCAGGAAAAACATACTCTCTGCCTCCTACTCCTATCCTTCAAACAGAATCCCCTATCCATGGTACCTAATCTGGCTATCCCCAACAATTAACAATGTTTCACCTTCCTTGGCGTCGTCCGAGTGATGCTCCGAGTAGTCGACTCACATTCGCCAGGTAGCATTACACAACTTGTAGAATCCGTTATGAACGTTCTCGATGATCTCGTTTGGGGTTTCTAGGGAGTCTCACTCACATCTGCCAATGCTTCCTTGGTGCGTCGTTGTGGCATTCCCCATAAGAACACTCCATTCGTAGGTGCACCGAGAATGAGTTGGAAGTTTCCCACGGCAGTTCTTTCTGTTTCTCGTTGTTTTCTGCCTCTTCCAACCGTTTTCTTAATTCTTCAGCTGGTTCCATGTTGCCCGACCACTGACCGAAGCGCCCCTCTTAACCTGGGGACTCACAAAAACAGGTGGATTACTACGAATCCTCTTGTTCTCCTCCGTTAATCGCCGTATCTCCAGTTTAGCAACTCTGAGTTCTTCTCTCAGCTGCTGGTAAAGCTGCTGAAGAGAGGGCGTCCTGGTTCAGATTCACAGAGAGCACACAAACAGGTCTTCACAGAGCTAAGTACACGTCACCACTCTATAATAAAGTGTTTATGTTTGTTATTATTTATTTTTCTATTCATTAATTTTCCTGAGGAGGAGCCAGCCTGAGTAATACTGTCTGAAGTTGTTACAGGGCTGAGTAAGCCTTCACAGTTGCATTTGTGTTCTTTTACTTAAAATGTCGGTAATTCTACCAATATTAATACATAAAGTAAAAGGACACAAGTGCAACTAATGTGACATTTATTGTGGTAACGTTTCGCTCTCCAGGAGCTTTATCAAGCCATTACAAACAATACATGGACACAGAGGGTATATAAAGGCTCAGAGTGAGGTGTAATACTAGTGAGGTAACATTTCGATGTTCACTAGTGGTAGTGGTAGTAGTAGTAGTAGTAGTAGTAGTAGTAGTAGTAGTAAAAAAATAATACAATATGGAAGAGCAATTAAATCGTACATGAGTAAAAGGATATAAAAGCTATTACTTGGGTAACCTAAAAATAGGTTGGACAAATATAGGCTGGAAAGATGCATTTTTTTTTTTTTTTTTTTTTTCAGTGTTCACTCTCTGTAATGTGCTTTGTGTAGTATAACAGGAGAGACTATGTGATAGGCAGGGTTTACTGTTATTCCAGGGGGGAGGATTCTTGGCGTATAAGACTGCGGAGATGGTGAAGCTGCTTTTGTTTTGTTTAATTGTATTCGAAACAGCGATCAGTGCTGATTCAAGGCACTTGCGTCTGCGGAAATTAGTGATCAAAGAAACTAATTTCCGCCAGACGCAAGTGCCTGATTCAGCACTGATCGCTGTTTCGAATACAATTAAACAAACAACGGCAGCTTCACCATCTCCGAAGTATCTTAGCCAAGAATCCTTCTGAAACAGTAAAACAGTGCCAAATCACATAGTCTCTCCTGTATACTACACAAAGCACATACAGAGAGTGGAACACTGAAAAACAAAAAAGAAAAAAAAAAAAACTGCATCTTTCAGCCTAATTTGTCAACCATTTTTAGGGTTACCCAATAATAGCTTTATATCCTTTTACTCATGTACGATTTAATTGCTCTTCCATATTGTATTATTTTTGTTACTAACTACTACTACTACTACTACGTGTACTTAGCTCTGTGAAGACCTGTTTGTGTGCTCTGTGAATCTGAACCAGGATGCCCTCTCTTGAGCAGCTTTACCAGCAGCTGAGAGAAGAACTCAGAGTTGCTAAACTGGAGATACGGCGATTAACGGAGGAGAACAAGAGGATTCGTAGTAATCCTCCTGTTGTGAGTCCCCAGGTTAAGAGGGGAGCTTGGTCAGTGGTCGGGCAACATGGAACCAAGCTGAAGATTAAGAAAACGGTTGGAGAGGCAGAAACAACGAGAAACCAGAAGACTGCCGTGGAAACTTCCAACTCATTCTCGTGCCTGCCCTGACGAATGTGATTGGTTTCTAACTGGGAATGCCACAACGAGCACCAAGGAAGCATTGGCAGACGTGAGTGAGACATCCCTAAAACCCAGCGAAGACCATCGAGGAACGTCATGAACGATTCTACAAGTGGTGTATGCTACCTGGCGAATTTTGAGTCGACTACTCGGAGCATCACTACGTACGACGCCAAGGAAGGTAAAAACATTGTTGTTGTTGGGGCTAGTCAGATTAGGTACATGGATAGGGCATTCAGTTTGAAGGATAGGAGTAGGAGGCAGAGAGTGTGTTTTCCTGGGGCTGGGATGAAGGATATTGGTTAGCCGTCTTGGATGACATCATGATAGGTAATGGACAATCCTATTATCTGTCTCAGTGCTGAGGCAACGATGTTGGCAGACGTAGGAGTGAGGGACCTGATTAGCAGGTATAGGCAGCAATAGAGATAATTAGGAAGAAGGGTGGGAAACCAGTCATATGTGGCATTTGGCCAGAAGAGGAGTTGAAATGATGGTTGTGCCAGAGCAATTGGTTCAATTGCTGGCTGGACCAAATACTGTAAGGAAAATGCGTAACATTCATTGACAACTGGGACCTCTTCTATGGCAGAAATGACATGTGATGCCAGGATGGGGGGGTTCACTTGTCTAGGTGTGGGGTGGGAGCACTGGCCAACGCAGTGGAGGGAGCTGTTAGGTCTTTAAACTAGAGAAATTAGTGTATGGGTTTCTGCGGGAAAACGGTGAAGTCTCAGGGTAGTAATATGAGTATACTAGAGACTAGTAATAGGCAAAATGAGGTGGATATCCGGAAGGCCAGTGGCAATAATTGACAAGGACAGAATAGGTTTAGTCGAAGAAGGGGGGGGGAGGGGGGGGGGGGGTGGGAATGGAAAAAAAGTGGAAATAACAGAAAGGAGCAGGAAGATAAAGAGAAAGGAGGGTCCTTAAGTATATATTACACAAATAGTCCAGTGCTAGGAATAAGATGGACGAGTTGAACTATTTGCCTAGTGGCAGTAACATAGATGTATTGCCATACTTGAGACGTGTAATTCAAAAAGTCGGGACATGCCTGCAGAATGTTCACATTCAGGGTTCAAATGTTCCAAGATAGATAGAAGTATCGGGAAAGGGGGTAGGGTGGCATTGTATGTCCGAGATACGGCTGAACTGTTTGCTAAAAACCGGGTATTAAGTCTGAAGTAACACCATACAGAGTCTGTTTGGAGAAATTTTCAGAGGGCATGAAAATTAATTTTTAGTGTTGATAACCGTCCCCCAAATTTGTAGATAGAGACCAAGGAGACTATTATGGGAGGAAATTGTTAGGGCCACAAGCACGATTATGTAGTAATTACTAGGGAGACTTTAACTTTAGTCATATTTGATTGGAATTTCTTGACTGGAATTTAGAAATCATACGACATCTTAGAAGTAGTTTCAGGATTTGTTTTCTGAGCAGTTTTGTGACAGAACCGATAAGGCTAATAACCTGCTTGACCTTAGTTCTGGCAAACAATGAATCCCTTGTTAATAATTTAGAAGTTTCAGAGAACTGGGTGCCTAGCGACCACAAATCATTACATTTAGAATTGAATGAAGTATGTAGTAGGGATAACTCAGTAACAGTCCAGATTTTTCGCTTAGCAGATACGATGGGCTTAGGAACACTTATCATCTGTTGACGGGGGTAACGAAGAGAGGATATCAATATGACAGTTTTTTCTGAACACAATACATGCAGCTCAAAGAACATTTATCCTTATAAGAAATTAGATCAAATAGATATGACCCAAAATGTATGAAAAGGCTGAAATATCTACTAGGGCATAGAAAGAATTTATAGGCGTATCAAAAGAGGCGAGGGTCTCTTATGAAATCAGTATATTGGGACACTAAGAGGGACATTAAAAAGGGATAAGAAAAGCCAAAAAGGGACTATGAAATTAAAAGTTGCCTAGGGATTCTAAAACTAACCCAAAAAGTTTTTTTCCAGGTATATAAACAAAAGTCAGAGATAAGATAGGTCCCTTAAAAAAATAACTAATGGGCCATCTTACTTACAAAGAGAATAAATGTGCTCGATTTTAAATAATTATTTTCTCTCGTTATTACACAGGAAGACACTAGTAGTGTTTTCCGGTAATTAATTTTTTATAGTGGGCCAGAAGAAGATAAATTATGTAACATCATAGTCAATACTAGTGAAATGGTGTGAGCTAGATAGACCGACTGAAGCAGATAATAAGTCACCGGGTCCTGATGAGGTTTTTTCAAGGGTTCTAAAGGAATGCAAAATGGAAGTCTGTGAACCATTAACTATATTTTTAATTTTACTCTCACTGTGTAGTGCCTGATAGTGTGGAAGATGGCTAAGTAATTTCCGCTATTTTTAAAACAGGGGACAAGTCGTTACCATCAAATTACCGCCCAATAAGCCTGACCTCAATTGTAGCAAATTACTAGAGGTCAATTATAGCTCAAATTATAAGAGCATCTCGATAAGCATAGCTTGATTAATGAACTGCAGCATGGATTCACTAGAGGCCGGTCTTGTCTAACTAATTTATTAACATTTTTTTTTTTTTTTTGTTTTTTTTTTTTTTTTTTTCAGTAAAGCTTTGAGGCTGTTGACCAAGAAAAGAATTGATTATTATTTACTTAGATTTTATAAGGCATTTGATAGAGTTCCGCACCAAAGGACGTTGAAGAAAGTAGCAGCTCAGGCATTTGGGGAAGAGTGCTCTCGTGGTTCGAATCATGGCTCACAGACAGGAAGCAGAGAGTAGTCCATAAATGGGGTTAAATCCGAGTGGGATCAGTAACAAGTGGCGTTCCACAGGATCCAAGGTCCTTGGGCCCGTTGTTGTTTATAATAATATCAATGATCTTGATGAAGGAATTACTAGTGATATACAAATTCGCCGATTGACACGAAGATAGGTAGGATAATGATTCAAAACGTAGATGTTATGGAAACTTCAGGAGGAATTTAAACCAAACTTCTATTCTGGTCAAAAGTGGCAGATGGCAGTTCAATTAGATAAATCAAGGTTCTGAAGCTCGGAAGTGTCCATAACCCTAGCAACTTAAAACATAAAACATAAGAAAGGAGGACACTGCAGCAGGCCTGTTGCCCGATACTAGGCAGGTCCTTTACAATTCATATCCCACTAACAAACATTTGACCTACCCATTTTTCAATGCTAACCAAGAAATAAGCTCGATGTGCAAGTCCCACTCAAATCCAACCCATCCCACTCCATGTATATTATCCAACATAAATTGGAAATCTACCCAAAGTCCTAGCCTCAATAACCCAACTAGGTAGACTGTTTCCACTCATCTACTACCCTATTTTCCAAACCAATACTTTTCCTATGCCTTTCTAAATCTAAAACTTATCTAATTTAAATCCATTACTGCGGGTTTCTCCTCTTGGAGAGATATTCTCAAGACCTTGTTAATATCGCCCTTTATTAATTACCTATCTTCCTCTTAACACGTTCGATCAGGTCTCCCCTCATTCTTCGTCTAACAAGTGAATGTAACTTAAGGAGTCCTTCAATCTTCTTCATAAGGAAGATTTTCTAATGCTATGTATTAATTAGTCCATCCTACGCTGAATGTTTTCTAAGAATTTATGTCCATTCTGTATTATGGAGACCAGAATTGAACTGCATAATCTAGGTGAGGCCTTACAATGTTTAGAAAGGATGCATATACCTCTGGACTTCTGTGTTGCTTACACTTCTTGATATAAATCCCTAGTAATCTTATTTGCTATTACGTAACGCTTAGGCATTGCTGTCTTGTGATGAATGGTTTGAAAAACAGACAAGTTTTGAAGATTGAGACAACTAGCAAGCATATGGGAATCTTTATTCAGGTAGAACGTTTTTCGCCACACAGTGGCTTCTTCTGTCCAATACAAAGAGGAAGCATAAGGAGAGGAGGAGAATGAGGTAATCAGTCCCTCAACCTGGAGTCGATGTGTTCAGTCCATCAATCTTGTAGAATGTACAGCATATGGCCGTAGACGTGGCTTATATACTGTAGAGATGTGAGGTGAAGCAGGCGGAGGCGGGGTCATAGTGGTACCATCCACTAGTCGAAGTAGGTCTTCGTCCAAAGGTTGAACAAGTGTTGAAGAATTCTTTGTAACAAGATCCCATGATGCTGCAGTGTCTGACAGTTGTGATGGTTTGAAAAACCATTCATCACACACGTTCAGTGTTAAAGATCAGAGATCACACACTGCTTACTCACGATGCATTACTCTAACAGAGTAAAGATCAAACCAGCGAGTGGCACAACCAATGA
The DNA here is from genome assembly GCF_026875155.1 of Cherax quadricarinatus. Classification (NCBI taxonomy): domain Eukaryota; kingdom Metazoa; phylum Arthropoda; class Malacostraca; order Decapoda; family Parastacidae; genus Cherax; species Cherax quadricarinatus. Next base: position 74,463,370 of record NC_069401.1, on the reverse strand, counting down.
GTCGTCCAAACTAGCACTTGCAGCTGTCGTTAGTGGCAGGCTGCAAGTCAAATGTAATGCGATTTTATCGCTCAAAGAGGCCTTTGTTGTCGTCTGTACAGACGACACAGAGGCTGAGAAACTACTTACCACCACTGCTACTACACTCTACGAGACCAGGGATTTCTGTCCTGACTTCCCCAGCACTGAGGCCTGGAGAACTGGTTCCTCCAAGCGACATCGACAACCTTATCACTGTACAGGCCACTTAATAAATCAAGTCATCTACGCAGCAAAGAACCCTTGGCCAAGGTGACTTCATTACCGTAAAATACCCAATGCTTCATCCTGCTGAAGTAACCTTCAGTGACGTCAACATGGCACCAGAGCTCTCGCTGAGGGCCTGGCTATTCACTACTTCACATCAACCCAGCCGTTCATCGAAGCAGAGAAATTCCAACATATCTTCACAGTGCTAATAATTGTTACTCATACTTATACACACCACATGATGTCTAGTATAATTTTTCGCCAAGACCATAGTCCTGGCACGGGTCCCAATCTTTCTTGCGATGACCCTTCTCTGGCTCCCGATGGATGAAAGGTTTCCACAATGAAGCGACCGCAATGCCGCTCACGCGCCCTCTGGTCAGTCAAACTGTGGTGCATCACATTAAGCGACACCATATGTAACTATGGACACTAGCGAGGAGGATGGATATGTCATATTACAGGTAACGACTTGTCTGGTTTCGTTGACCCCATGGTAACACTAGCATGGCCGCAGTCAATCTCTGGGTCCTCTTCGGTGGAATATCACCCCTAGTTGCCTGCGGATGTCCTCATTAGCTTCCGCACTCTAGAAGATAGTGTGTTAGGGGCCGCTGACAACGGTGGCTGACAGTACTGGCACATCTCCTCCTCAGCCCTGTCTAACCATCATCTGGCGTAAACATGGGAAAAGCCCAAACGAAGCCGATGGATGGCGGTACACTGCGCTCTGGAACCAAGCTCTATCATATGGAGGGGGTTCTCCCTGAGTCGCCTGCCTCGGTACCACTGTTTGAGATGGGGTAACACTAAGACCTCCCCATAAGTTCGTGCTCTGGCAGCCACCAGTTTTGTGCTGTTCGTAGGCTGATTGGACAGAAATCCCAACATGTGGAACAGTCTGTTGCTGCCTTGGCTTGCAATCATCTGCCGCCTCATTTCCCCCCCGGATGCCAGCATGGCTTGGGGATCCAGTATTTTCCAATGTCGATTCATTACCTGACTTCTAAGGCTGTCATTATGCTCAGGATTCGATGTGATGAGGTGAACATTATCCTGTGGTTGAGGATGGAGAGGCATTGATTGCAGAGGTGGAATCAACATGTATGACAGGTCGGAGTCGATGTCGTAGGGCATGTGACAATGCCTGCTGAATCGCCACCAGCTCAGCTTGAAGGATCGTGCAGTGGTCAGGGAGTCGCCAGCCTTGTGTGTGACCATTGTGGTACAGTCCAGCTGCTGCTCTCTTCCTATCAGGGTCGACAGAACCATCTGTGAAATACACTGCACATGTGCCTCCCTCTGCCAGTGCCATGCTTGTCTCAGCATGATTGCTGAGGGTGTCTCGACTGCAGAGACACTTGAATGATTGTCCTACCAAGGACAAGAAGTTCTGCTCCACCTGTGGCCGTGAGGGTCATGACTTCAAGAACTGCACTACTGCTTCACCACCTAAATGCTTGAACTGCAAGAATGACCACCATACTCTTGCTGCCAGGTGCCCTACCAGAAGAGACATACTCAAGAAACAACAACAACAAAAGAAACCCAACCCACAAGCAACCACATATTCTGCTATCGCCAAGCTTCAAGCAGACACTACCAAGATACTACATGCCACGCAAGCTGCTCCCACCACTTCCCTGCCAGCACCTACTGCCGACTCCACCAAGATTCTTTGTTGCATTATGTATGCTCATGTACAGAATGCAGCTGAGCCTGGTTCCTTCAACACCACCATCAATGAACTTTTCAAACTAAATAATATGCCTGGCCTCACATTCCCTGCATCACCACCTTCCACTGAGATCCTAAAATCTACTGCAAATATTACCAGCATCACCGCTGCTCCACCGCTGTCACAACCTCCACTAGACACAGAGATGGACCAATCAGAGACCTCTGAGACGTCGGCAAAAACCACCAATGAGAGTCCACTACCGCTTTCATCCACTGCTAGAGCAACTGACCAGTCGGAAATCTCGCCTTCACCAGTTCAGCCACCAGCCAAGAAAGCAAAAACACAAGACACTGCGGATGCACCTCACTGTGCCACTGTCACTGACACTGCTGCACCACAACGGGTCCGATATCTGAAAGGTGTATACTTCTACACAACCAAGGAGTATAAGAACACAATGCTGTCTTCAGAAATCCATCATCACCTCCAGGACGGAACAGTCAAGTATACCTACGACCAAACTGCTACATACACCACTGCAGACATGACCAGACTACTCACTGCCAACACCCAACACCTTGTGGAAGTCAAGTACACCTCAAAGAGGAAATTCAGGATGCTTCAGAATGGGGACCTTGAAGACGGAACCCTCGTCTAGCACGACTATCCATGACCATTCACCCAGCACTTTGCTGTCTGCTAAAGCTGGGGTGTGGCTCCAATCAACCCTGTAACTGCTGCCTCTGCCCGACTGCGCTTCTCTTTGGGGAAGTCAGCACAAGATAGAAGAAGACGACATCCTCCAACCGGAGGGCCAAGAAAGAAGAAAGATGATTATCGTCACCCCCCACCCGGGGGCCACTGCCGGGTCACCATCTGGAGAAGACCTGGGCCAGAAGGACCTGCGAATCAACATGAATGAAAATGAACACCAACACACGACACTCCACACAGGAGAGCACAGCGCTAGCACGATCGACACCATGCATTGCCCTTCTAGGGCATGGTTGGTGCCAGAGCCCGAGTTTGTACCTTATAAGATGAGGGGGGTACTTGTGCCTCCTCCCATGGGAGACTTAGGTCTCAGACACTCCCTAGACAGGGAGCCAGTGCCGGGCCACCACTTGGAAGGGCCCGGGCCGGGAAAATACCGGCGAATCTTTAACAACATATGCTGTACATTCTACAAGATTGATGGACTGAACACATCGACTCCAGGTTGAGGGACTGATTACCTCATTCTCCTCCTCTCCTTATGCCTTCCTCTTTGTGTGGAAAAAGACACTTATGTACAGTTCAGGACATTTATTAAAGGAAACGTTTCGCCACGGGTGGCTTCTTCAGTCCTAATACAGAGAAAACTAAGAAAACACACATATATATAGTGGTGGGAGTCAGGTGAGGTGAAGCGTGGGTAGAGGTGGTAATAGTAGTAGTAGTAGTAATGGAACTAAGGAGGTGAGGTTAGAGAGGGACCTGCTGGCATCAAGTAACACCAGTTCCCAGGATGGGTAATATCCTCTTGCTTAGTAATTTTGAAATACTGTAACTACCGGATTTTTGCTTTATAGTGTTACTGACAGAAATTAGTGCAGCTTCAATGCATTTTCTCTGTCTTAAGTCGTCTTCTTTAATAACTAGTTTAGCTTCATTGAATTTCATGAGGTGTCCAACATCGTCTCTATGTTGAACACATGCGTTTTTGCAGTCATCATTTCTGCAAGCATTTTTTTTGTTCTGCTATTCTAATGTCCAGAGTTCTGGCTGTTTCCCCTACATATACTTTGTCACACCCCCCACATGGTATAGTGTAGATTCCCTGCACTTGTGCCAGAATCATGCTTGGGTTTTTGTATCAGGTTCCTAATAGTAGTTGAAGAGCTGGTAGATATTTTAGCCAGTTTTCTGTCAAACATTTTTGAAACATTAGTGGCAACGTTGCTGACCGGTAAAACGTTGCCACTAATGTTTCAAAAATGTTTGACAGAAAACTGGCTAAAATATCTACCAGCTCTTCAACTACTATTAGGAACCTGATACAAAAACCCAAGCATGATTCTGGCACAAGTGCAGGAATCTACACTATACCATGTGGGGGGTGTGACAAAGTATATGTAGGGGAAACAGCCAGAACTCTGGACATTAGAATAGCAGAACACAAAAATGCTTGCAGAAATGATGACTGCAAAAACGCATGTGTTCAACATAGAGACGATGTTGGACACCTCATGAAATTCAATGAAGCTAAACTAGTTATTAAAGAAGACGACTTAAGACGGAGAAAATGCATTGAAGCTGCACTAATTTCTGTCAGTAACACTATAAAGCAAAAATCCGGTAGTTACAGTATTTCAAAATTACTAAGCAAGAGGATATTACCCATCCTGGGAACTGGTTTTTACTTGATGCCAGCAGGTCCCTCTCTAACCTCACCTCCTTAGTTCCATTACTACTACTACTACTATTACCACCTCTACCCACGCTTCACCTCACCTGACTCCCACCACTATATATATGTGTGTTTTCTTAGTTTTCTCTGTATTAGGACTGAAGAAGCCACCCGTGGCGAAACGTTTCCTTTAATAAATGTCCTGAACTGTACATAAGTGTCTTTTTCCACATCTTGTCGGTATCACCATACCATTTCCCCTTCCTCTTTGTATTGGACTGAAGAAGCCACTGTGTGGCGAAACGTTTCCTGAATAAAGATTCCCATATGCTGCATAAGTGTCTCAATCTTCAACTTGTCGGTTTTTCAAACCATTCATCACAAGACAGCAATGCCTAAGCGTACGTAATAAGGCAAATAGATTACTGGGATTTATATCAAGAAGTGTAAGCAACAGAAGTCCAGAGGTCATACTGCAGCTTTATACATCATTAGTAAGGCCTCACCTAGATTATGCAGTTCAATTCTGGTCTCCATATTACAGAATGGACATAAATTCGTTAGAAAACATTCAGCGTAGGATGACTAAATTAATACATAGCATTAGAAATCTTCCTTATGAAGAAAGATTGAAGACTCTTAAGTTACATTCATTGTTAGACGAAGAAATGAGGGGAGACCTGATCGAAGGGTATAAGTGGAAGATAGGTATTAATAAAGGGATATTAACAAGGTCTTGAGGATATCTCTCCAAGAGAGAACCCGCAGTAATGGATTTAAATTAGAAAAGTTTAGTTTAGGAAAGGACATAGGAAAGTATTGGTTTGGAAATAGGGTAGTTGATGAGTGGAACAGTCTACCTAGTTGGGTTATTGAGGCTAAGACTTTGGGTAGTTTCAAATTTAGGTTGGATAAGTACATGAGTGGGAGGGGTTGGATTTGAGTGGGACTTGCACATCAGAGCTTATTTCTTGGGTAGCATTGAAAATTGGGTTGGTCAAATGTTTGTTAGTGGGATGAATTGTAAAGGACCTGCCTAGTATGGACCAACAGGCCTGCTGCAGTGTTCCTCCTTTCTTATGTTCTTATGTTCTTACTACTACTACCACTACCACTAGTGAACATCGAAATGTTACCTCACTAGTATTACACCTCACTCTGAGCCTTTATATAGCCTCTGTGTCAGTGGCTGGACAGCAGGGGACGACGAAGTTGACGATCAAGAAGACGAATGGAAAGCCAGAAACGATGAAGAAGAAAGAGACTGCTGTGGAAACTCCCGTGGAAACCTCCAACGCATTCTCGGTGCTTCCCGACGAATGTGAGTCTACTACTGGGATCGTCACGACGAACGACAACAAGGAAGGTAAGAATATTGTTGTTGTTGGGGATAGCCAGGTTAGATACATGGATAGGGCATTCTGCTTGAAGGACAGGAGTAGGAGACAAAGGGTATGCTTTCCTGGGGCTGGGATGGAGGACATTGTTAGCCGGGCTTGACAAAATCATGAACGGTAATGGGATCAATTCTATTATTTGCCTCAGTGCTGGAGGGAATGATGTAGGCAAGCGTAGAAGTGAGGATTTAGTTAGAAAGTTCAGGACAGCTATAGACATGATTAGGAAGAAGGGGGGGGGCGCCCCGTTATATGTGGCATTTTGCCAAGAAGAGGTGTTGGTAATGAATGGTTGTCCAGAGCAATTGGCATTAATTGTTGGCTGGATAAACACTGTAAGGATAATGCAGTACCATTCATTGACAATGGACAACTTCTATGGGCCCAAATGACATGTATTTCCAGGGATGGGGTTCACTTATCTAGGGCAGGTGGGGTTTCTTTCACTA
>NC_069401.1:74430445-74456705 GCF_026875155.1 Cherax quadricarinatus | reverse complement strand
ATACAAATAGGTGAGTACACACACACACACACAAACACACACACAAACACACACACCACACCACACACCCACATGCACACATGTGGTAATGCTTTATTTACAGCTACAAAGTCATGGTATTTCTCCAGAATGGTTTGTAATATACCACTGTGGATAAAATACTTAGCCATTTCTTGAACACTTCTGAGTGAGTTGTTTCTAAATTCATTAATTTTATCCACTCCAGTACATAATGACGAAGGGGTGTACAATAGTCCTCTGGCAAAGTTTACATTTCGTTTGGTCTACATCTGGTGGTGGTGATTTAACCTGCCAAAGATACTTGTAACCCAGCCGGAGCCGGGCGGTATTTGACATCCAAGAGTCTACTTATTTTGTTGGATTCACCATAGACATGTGGCTCCTCCTGCATGTTTAAAATGTGATAGATGGACTCACTGGTGTCAATCTCCCTGAGCCTTAAGTCCTTTAAAATTCAGTGAAGTTCTTTTCATATTGTTGTTCTCAAACTATACCTGACAAGCCAAGATTGTTATCTACTCCTCTTTGAAAGCATACAGCTTAGCCAATTTATCAGTTCTAATCATGCTTTCTGAAGCCCATTGTGAGTGGAATCCACAGCATGTGCACTCTGACTCCACTGTCCACAATCCTACCCATACCTGTGTCTGGCTTCTGACCCAAGCATGCCAAAATTTTTATGCTTAATGAGTTGAGAGAAATTTATGGATGACAGAGAATCAGTTAAAATTTTAAAACTGTCAATCTTTGATACATAGATGCATTTCAGTGCAAGGGGAGTATGGCAAACAGTTCTGTCTGAAGGGTAGAGGCCCAAATTTTATTGATGCGGTGCTCCAATTTCTTTAAGAGAGCCATCACTCTGTACGACAAAAAGCAGCACTACCAGCTGCACCAGTGGATTGGTGAACAGAACCATCAGCGTAAATAGTTTGCGAGAGTGTGTGCTGTGTGACTAAGTTATCAATAGAGCTTAAGGCCTCATGTTTGGCTTCAAGGCGAAGTTTTGGTTGTGATTTAAGTAGTTTGGGGGGAAATGGAGGAATGGTAGTTTGGAATGGGGTAATATTCCATGGAGCGGAGAAGTGCCGCTGTTGCCTTTCTTGACATAGATCATGTATCTGATTCATGCGGAGGTCGGTTCCAGTTTTTTCGATCCATCTGGAGGAGTGTTCACCAGATTTAGATTTAGATTTTGCCACCGAAGTGGCTAGTTTATTGTGCACCCCATATCTATCCTGTGGACGGTAGCGCGAGAGCTTATGGATACACAAAAGGCCTAGGAACTAGGCCCCAAAGGGTTAACAGGAATCCATATGGATTTATATCTACATATCTATAGTTCACTTATCTGTTACAAGCAAATTTAGGAAATTTGCTTAGTATATCTGGTATCTTATTTTCATTAATAAGAAGCGTGCCAGCGTGTCAGCGTGCCTCGTTGTGCTCCCGGCTTTCTCGTGTTTTCACGGTCGCTCTTACGTGCTAGAACTTTAATTTGTGTCATCAATCCTATACGATACATCCCTCTAGCGCCTGGAACCAATCTTGGGCGGAAAACATTATATACTGAGTCAAAAAAGGAGAATTAGTGTGCACTGCGTAGCAGAGTTTACTGCCAGAGGGGAATCAGGCCTGTCCCGTGTGGAAAAAATAATAATAATTGAACTTTTCATGTCAGAGGAAAGAAAGTCTCCCTGATATCATTGAGTATACATAGTGTATAGTGTATACTACAGTGGCTCCCTAGTATATTGATGATAAAGGCTAAAGTGTCATTTGAAAACAGGTGAATTTGTAAATGAAGTGATAAGCCTATAGAGGAAGGTGCCAGAAGTCGCCAGAAACTTACCACAGGTCAGCTGTTTTTAATAATCTTCCTGGCCTGCTAGTGTACTCGCATATAATCTAGTGATACCAGTGAATAGCAGAATACAGTGTTGTAGTAGCAACTAACCAGTATTATAATGGTACTTAGTGGAGTGGAGTGACTTTCATTAGTTTCTTTTCTTGAAATACGAGACGTTACTGTGAATTTCATATAACCTGTAGTTACCAGCGGTCGCAATATACACAACGAGAAGCAATTATTACTACAGAAAAAGCGTCCTTCCTCCAAATTTGCACCAGTCAACTATAGTGATAATATAGCATTTATTGCGGTGGAGACGGAAAAAAAAAAAAAAAAATAGAAAAGCCAGATTTCAGCGATTGATAAACAAGGAGGGGACCGTTCGTCATTGTAGGAGCTGCCCGATATCACCGGCTCTTCAACACGCAAGTTATACTTTTGTATCAGTCAAATCACATATTACTCGGGTAGATAATTTCCAGTAGATCCTTCATGTGTTAGCTCAAATCACCGACCAGTATGTTTTAAATAAGTGACCCATTGATCAGAGGGAGATCGACTGGTCCGAACCCTTGACTGGTCCGAACCCTTGACTGGTCCGAACCCTTGACTGGTCCGAACCCGGGACTGGTTTCAAACAGTTTTGTTGGACAATAAAGCAGACTGTAACGGATGGGGTTGTAGGCGCCCTTATAAACACAAACATATAAAAATCAGGAACGTGACGGTAAGCTGTCCAATATACAAAAAGAGTTAGAAACAGAAATACAAATAGCTAGAGCTTCATTTAAGGTTATTAATATAATATTCAAGAGGTTGCTAGTAGAATTGCAGTAAATCAACCATTCAAATCATTATGAAGCTGTGTGTAGTCTGTGGTCAGTCAAACAAACGGGCTTCCACATGGATAAATTGTCATTTTTGTGGAAATTTGGTGTCACGCCCCTTGTGCAGATATCCCAGAACTAGCTACAAGCAGTATTATAAACAGAGAAGTGTTTCTGGGTATGCCCAAATGAGGAAAATCTGTGGACTAAAATCACAAGGGTATTAAAAGAGGACAACATCAAAGCTGCTTTCATAGAAAACCTGGAAGCTTTCTACAACAGATGGGAACATAAAAAGTCTGGGCTGAATGGTACTGCCCTTGATACTGGCCATGTAGTCACAAACTGTAAGGCTGGAGGTGATGTCCTGGGAGACAGTAATAGTAAAGCTGGAGGTGCTGTCCTGGGAGACAGTAATGGTGAAGCTGGAGGTGCTGTCCTGGGAGACAGAAATGGTGAAGCTGGAGATACTGTCCTGGGAGACAGTAAAGGTGAAGCTGGAGATTTTGTCAGGTAGTCGGGAATTATACACAGGAAGGAATACATATAATGACCTCATAGGGGACAGGAGCCATAGTAGGGAAACAAGTGTAGTCAAAGATAAGATAAAACCAATATTGCAAACTAGAAATACCGCAGGAAATAGCAAACAAGAGGACTCCAATAGCAATAGTGAGGATAAATTACCAAAAACAACTGGTGGGAGCTCCATTGTTGGTGCTAGGGAGGATAGAAGTAGACAGGGGAAACATGCACCAACAGGGAATACAGTCACAGAAACCCAAGGCAAGCGGAAACCAAGCCTGTGCACATACTTTGCACTTGGTATCTGCTGGCATGGGAAATCTGGAAAAAACAGATGGGACGTGCAACTATGACCACCCTAGAAAATGCCATGCCCATATGACAACAGGAAAATGCAAACTCCCTTCCTGTAAGCTTTTTCACCCTGAAATGTGTACCTCTTCAGTACAGGAAAGACTGTGCTATAACTTAAATTGCCAGGCATACCATCTAAAGGGGACAAAAAGATACAAAACATCCAGGCCATGGGAAAACCTGGGTAGCCACAGCCACTCAAGAGGGAGAGGTTTTTTAGTGCCAGGAAGGAAAAAAAACTTGCAGGAAATGGCAGAAATCGTACACCAAATCCAGTCATTCCTGGAGTGGAACCACAGTCGATGGCTTCCACTCCAAACCAACAGATACAGATACTAATGCCGGAAAAAAAAAAATCCCCCCCAGTACCAACAATACCACCAGTCCGATAACATTCTTCTTTGCAAATATACAGGGTCTAAAGCCAGCAACAAACAACAAAATACCTTTCATCCGTGGACTGCTTGCAGAGGCAAAGGCAATGTTCGCGGCTTTCACTGAGACCCACATAAAGGATCACTTGGACAATGAAATATGGATCCCAGGTTACAACCTATACAGATGTGACAGAGTGAACAGGCAAAAGGGGGGGGTTGGCCTGTACATTGCAGAGTCACTTGTTTGCACAGAACTGCTTAATGCCTCAAATGACGTAGTGGAAGTTTTAGCAGTAAAGGTCGAGAACCAAAAACTAGTCATTGTGGTAGTCTACAAGCCTCCGGATGCAACATCCCAGCAATTCCAGGAACAGCTATTAAAAATTGACCACTGTCTGGAAATCTTCCAGCTCCTGCACCAACATCTTGCTCCTGGGGGATTTCAACTTAAGGCACCTAAAATGGAGGGAATATAGCAAATAATTTGTTGCAGTAATAACACGAGGAGGCAGCTCTGATGAAAACTCACACTCACACGAGCTTTTAAATCTCTGCACAAAATTCAATTTAAACCAGCAAATAATAGAGCCTACTAGACTGGAGAATACACTAGACCTCATATTCACTACAATGATGATCTGATAAGAAATGTCACCATATCAAAAACAATATATCAGATCACAACTTAATTGAGGTTCAGAATGTATGCGAGGAGCCCAGACCGACAAAATGAGATAGTCACGAGGGAGCATTCACCAAATTCAACTTCAATAACAAAAACATAAAGTGGGACCAAGTAACCAAGTCCCAACCGATATAAGCTGGGAAGATATACTAAGCAACACAGACCCAAACTTATGCCTAGAACAGATTACTCGGTGGCACTCGATGTATGCACAAGGCTTATTCCTCTAAGAAAAAGGAAGAGTAGATGTAAAATAGAAAGAGACAGGCGCTCCCTTTACAGGCGACGGAAAAGAATAACAGAGCGGCTAAAAGAGGTCAATATATCTGAAATGCGCAGGGAGACACTGGTCAGAGAAATAGCAAGCATCGAACTTAAGCTAAAAGAATCCCTTTTGGAGTCAGGAATCGCGGGAAGAACTAAAAGCCATAAATGAAATCGAAAGAAACCCAAAGTATTTCTTCTCCTATGCCAAATCAAAATCGAGAACAATGCCCAGTATTGGGCCCCTACTTAAACAAGATGGGTCCTACACAGATGACAGCAAGGAAATGATTGAGCTACTCAAGTCCCAATTGACTCAGTTTTTAGCAAGCCGCTAACCAGACTGAGAGTCGAAGATCAAAATGAATTTTTTATGAGAGAGCCACAAAATTTGATTAACACAAGCCTATCCGATGTTATCCTGACGCCAAATGACTTCGAACAGGCGATAAATGACATTTCCCCTGCACTCTGCCCCAGGGCCAGACTCATGGAACTCTGTGTTCATCAAGAAAATGCAAGAAGCCCCTATCACGAGCCTTTTCCATCCTATGGAGAGGGAGCATGGACACGGGGGTCGTCCCTCAGTTACTAAAAACAACAGGGCATAGCCCCACTCCACAAAGGGGGCAGTAAAGCAACAGCAAAGAACTACAGACCAATAGCACTAACATCCCGTATCATAAAAATCTTTGAAGGGTCCTAAGAAGCAAGATCACCACCCATCTAGAAACCATCAGTTACACAACCCAGGGCAACATGGGTTTAGAACAGGTCGCTCCTGTCTGTCTCAACTACTGGATCACTACGACAAGGTCCTAAATGCACTAGAAGACAAAAAGAATGCAGATGTAATATATACAGACTTTGCAAAAGCCTTCGACAAGTGTGACCATGGCGTAATAGCGCACAAAATGCGCGCTAAAGGAATAACAGGAAAAGTCGGTCGATGGATCTATAATTTCCTCACTAACAGAACACAGAGAGTAGTCGTCAACAGAGTAAAGTCCGAGGCAGCTACGGTTGAAAAGCTCTGTTCCACAAGGCACAGTACTAGCTCCCATCTTGTTCCTCATCCTCATATCCGACATAGACAAGGATGTCAGCCACAGCACCGTGTCTTCCTTTGCAGATGACACCCGAATCTGCATGACAGTGTCTTCCATTGCAGACACTGCAAGGCTCCAGGCGGACATCAACCAAATCTTTCAGTGGGCTGCAGGAAAACAATATGAAGTTCAACGATGAGAAATTTCAATTCTCAGATATGGTAAACATGAGGAAATTAAATCTTCATCAGAGTACAAAACAATTCTGCCACGAAATAGAGCGAAACCAACGTCAAAGACCTGGGAGTGATTATGTCGGGGATTCACCTTCAAGGACCATAAAAATTGTATCAATCGCATCTGCTAGAAAAATGACAGGATGGATAATGAGAACCTTCAAAACTAGGGAGGCCAAGCCATGATGACACTCTTCAGGTCACTTGTTCTATCTAGGCTGGAATATTGCTGCACACTAAAAGCACCTTTCAAGGCAGGTGAAATTGCCGACCCAGAAATGTACAGAAACTTTCACGGCGCGCATAACGGAGATAAACACCTCAATTACTGGGAGCGCTTGAGGTTCCTAAACCTGTATTCCCTGGAACGCAGGCGGGTGAGATACTGATTATATACACCTGGAAAATCCTAGAGGGACTAGTACCCAAATTGCACACGAAATCACTCACTACGAAAGCAAAGACTTGGCAGACGATGCACCATCCCCCCAATGAAAAGCAGGGGTGTCACTAGCACGTTAAGAGACCATACAATAAGTGTCAGGGGCCCGAGACTGTTCAACTGCCTCCCAGCACACATAAGGGGGATTACCAACAGACCCCTGGCAGTCTTCAAGCTGGCACTGGACAAGCACCTAAAGTCAGTTCCTGATCAGCCGGGCTGTGGCTCGTACGTTGGTTTGCGTGCAGCCAGCAGCAACAGCCTGGTTGATCAGGCGCTGATCCACCAGGAGGCCTGGTCACAGACCGAGCCGCGGGGGCGTTGACCCCCGAAACTCTCTCCAGGTAAACTCCAGGTCCAGGTATCTTGACATGTCACATAGGTTATTATACTGTCTGTCTCTTTATTCCTCAATAAGTGGACAATTAAGCACATAGTGTTCAAGAGAGTGACCATATGCCTGATCACATAATTTACATTTAGTTTGATCATCATCTGTGTCTCCCAAACTGCCAGAAGTACTTATAACCAAGCCTAAGCCTGGCCACTACAACATCAGTCAGTCTGTTCACATTGCAAGTTGCTCCATAAACATACTTATGTACATTCATGTTATCATAGTGGGTTATAGATCTACTCAGGCTTCTAACTGCATTCCTATAACAATCATTTTCATTATTTACTTCTCTCCTAATATTAGTCCTAATGCTAGACACAGTTATACCAGAGTTATATTCTACATTCTCCCTTTTGGGTTTCTCTTTTTGGCTAACATTATCAACTTTATTATGAAGGAGTAATCCCAAAGTGTGATGGGATCCATAGCAATTTTTACATTAAAATTTCCTTTGTCCCTAATTTTTGAGTATCTATACCTGGCTTCCCCAATGAGCATGTTGTTGGAGTCATTATATGAGTCAAGAGCCTTCAATGATGACATAGAATCAGTAATGATGATTCTAGTGTTCACCAGTGCTGAGGAAAGTTTGGAGGGCTTCTGTGCAGGGGTTTGAATGAGCTTGCCTGAGCATATTAACCCCAATTAGGATATTTCTTTCAGTAACACGATCTCTGATGCTTGGAATATCAAGTTCTTTTTGCATATTTAAAATTTTGGCAGTACGAGGGCATCCTAAAATGATCCTCATTGCTTCGTTCTGCAGTTTTTCCAGCCCTCCAAGCTTCCAGTCAGACACAAGAGCAAGTAGTGGCGCAGCATAATCAACCAATGATCTAATATAAGCATCATTTTCACAATTTTAACATTAGCACCATACCTGGGGAGAAGCCCTGCCACAACTCTAAGTGCTCTTAGTCGTTCTTTGTAATGGCGACAAAGTCTTGTTACAACAGGTCCAAGTAGTGGAACCTCAAAGCCTAGATACCTGTATCTGCTTACATATTCTAGAAGAAACCCATCATGCAATTGGATCTGACGAACTGTGCCTCTCTGTCGAGGAGGACGCCTATTGAGTATCTTTGTTTTATCAGTAGAGATTATCAACCCCAGGTCCTGACACGAGGCTAGTACATGATTAAGAATGTTTTTGGGTGAATCATTATATCATCAGCAAAACTAATCACATAATGATGGGGCTGACTAGGCATAGCATTAAGTAATGCATTAATTAGAATATTGAACAGTGTGGGACTGAGCACACCACCCTGTGGGGTTCCTAATTCAAAGTCTTTAGTTACACTTCTATGTCCCTGGAACAACACAGACGATTTTCTGTTGGACAGGTAGCCTTTAATCCAGCGGAGAAGCCATCCTCCAACATCCATTCTGGCAAGTTCACTAATGATTAAAGGTCGGTTGGCTACATCGAAAGTGGATTTAAGGTCAAGGAATATAGTGTATGAGCTGTCAGTGTGCAGGGTGAGAAAGGTGGCTATGCAATGATGCACGCTGCTTCCTGGTGGCTGGCCTGGTGGCTAAAGCTCCCGCTTCACACACGGAGGGCCCGGGTTCGATTCCCGGCGGGTGGAAACATTTCGATACGTTTCCTTACACTATTGTCCTGTTCACCTAGCAGCGAATAGGTACCTGGGTGTTAGTCGACTGGTGTGGGTCGCATCCTGGGGGACAAGATTGAGGACCCCAATGGAAATAAGTTAGACAGTCCTCGATGACGCACTGACTTTCTTGGGTTATCCTGGGTGGCTAAGCCTCCGGGGTTAAAAATCCGAACGAAATCTTATCTTATCTTATCTTATCTTAACCATGTAACCGGGGAGACAAAAACTGTTTGAGTCTGTACATGAGACGATTAAGAATCATTCTCTCAAATGTTTTACACAAGCAGCTACTAAGAGATATTGGGCGAAATGCATTTTGTTGATTGGGCTTAGGAATTGGAATGATGAGGCCGTTGGTTCAAGATTGAGGGAGCTCCCCAGTTACATAGCTCATGTTATATAACTCAAGTAATGGATTACCTGGTACTCGACACAGCAATCTGAGTATGTTGTAAGTAATACCATCCTCACCAGGCGACGTGGAGTTGCCCTTAGTTAGTGCTGCATCAAATTCATAATTAGTGAAAGGAATGTTGCAATCATCTGCCTTGCTGAGCATAAAGCAAACAAGTCTCTCCCTTGCATCATATTTGTCATTTAATTTTGCCTGTGTGGTACTGGGAAGATTGTCATAGCTAGATGTAGCAGCCCAAGCACTGACTAATTCATTCGCCCTATGCAAGGGATGAGGGTGCGCGATCTGCCCATTTCTGTTACCCTTAATTCTATTTATGTCTGTTACGTTGGCTCGTCCCTTATTACTTTGATAGTAAGGTTCTCACTACATGTTCTAGTGTGGGGTAGCTTTTTACTTAATGGCCTTATTTGTCTAGGGGTAATACTTACATCATGGCTGATCATCTTGAGTGTCTCTGATACCCTTTCACCAGCCCTCTTCACAGGTTATGTAAACTACTACTATAAAAATATAACTGTATTCTCAATAGATATGTACAGAATATACAATCACAGCCTCACATTTTCAAAACAAAATCTACACACTCCATACCTGTTCTCCACATGGTGTGTTCCAACAACTTTTGTCCTCTCTTCTTGACATAACTCTGGGCTAACCAGTGTTTTGACACACTTTAGTCACCCTGGGTATGGTGGCCACAACTTAAATTATAAAAACTCACCCCTGGAGCACACATAATGCCCCAAAAGATAGAAGAAGGACCCAGAGATCCTGCCAGGTTGAAGGTCAGCCACAGAGAGAGAGAGTCAGTGAGAGGGAGAGAGAGAGAGAGCCTGGCTAAGCTCTTCCCACCAAAAAAAAAGACTGTTGCCAAAGCAAAAATTCTCAGTTACCACAATTCTACCACCCCTTTAAATTTTTTATTTTAAAAAAAGAAATACAACTTTTAAACTACTTTTTTAAATTGTGTTTTATGTGTCTATGTATAACCTTTAAATTTTGAGAAAATAGGCTTGCCCCAGCTGCCTCTCAGTCAAAGGGTTGATCATCCTTCTACTTTAGAGCAAAGCCCCCATAAATTTCAATATAATTGGGTATTCCAGAAAAACGTTACTTTAAATACAGTTGGGTCCTATAGCCCATAACACCCCCACCTCCAGCAAGTCTCTCAAAAGCTACCGGTCCTCAGGATACGGCTAGAAAAAAGTATATTGCTTAAGTCGAAGGCGGTAAACAAGACTACTAGAAAGCAATTTTTCCTACACCAAAACTACCTTCACTTTACTGTTATTTACAAAGATTGCAGAATTTTTTTTAGAAAAGCATTTTAACCATCCCATATCTAAGGGGTTTAACTATTTACTTTTTTAGGATTTTTAAACAATACACTTACAATGAAAAAATTGCACACAATCCCCACTGTGAAAGCCGCACCAACAGGCCTGTGCCTCTGCTGCGGTAACCCAGCAAAGCAACGGTTTTCCCAAAAGGGTGGCATTTTTCCTGATCGGAGACGAGAGTAGAGTAAAACCCCAGAGCAGTCAGGTGTACCCCGGGCAGGAATTTCAAAAAACATGTCAAGGTGTCTCTCACTTGGTGGCGAACAAACGTGAGACCCAGTCAACACTCACGATTTAAACGGGGGAGGCATCAGCCCATTTTCCCGGGGCCCCACTCCAAAAGCCCTCCAAACTTATGAAGAGGAGGCTGACATAAAAACGGGAGGGGCCCAAGGGCCACAAAGGCAAATCGTCGGGCCTTTTTGTATAAAGCACCCCAAGACACAACACACCCTTCCTGACCTCGTTCCCAAAGGTTTGTCAACTACGCCTCAACTCACATTTACGTACCCCCTGACCCTCGTCACATTTTGGCTCTGACTCAAACCCTTCACAGTCAGGGGTGGTAGAGAAAACTGGGGCCGCTGAGGTTCCCACTGCAAAAAAAAACAGGGCAGCACAAGACAAACACTATGTAAAAATTACGCACCATGCATCTACATAAAAACATCAGAGGAGCATCAGAAACCCATTCTCTGACCCTTTTAATATTTGACTTCCAAATTAAAAGGGCTGTAGGAACAAAGCCCATTTTAAGAGTTGATTTTAGTACTTCACGGGAAACAGGATAAAGGACCCTGAGACAAAAAATGCTGAATGCCACCCCAAATAAAAATTTTTTTCCCCTTTGGTAAAATTTTGACATTTAAATTAGAAGGTTGTCATAGACAAAAACAGTTCTGCAACCTCTCGCGTGCAACAACAAACACAAAGACATCTTTTTGACCCGGGTTGGGGTACACAGTTTATACAAATACCTCACGTTCCCTCCACACAAATTTTAAGCACAAATGAACACAATTTTACATTACACCTTTTAAAATGGACTGGAAAAAGGGCCGGGAAAAATCCATTTTCCCTCCCCTATTTTTTGTTTTTTAAACGTTTGCATCCTTGTGCATAAGTTAAAATCTTTCTAATCCTGAAAACCTTAGTTGTTAAATTACTTTGGGGGTAGTCAGTTTTTTATGCCCAGGGGTCCCATCAAATTTTGGGGAAACCATGAAGCAGGGAATCCCCACTGGCTCTCACAAAGCACTCAAACTGGTGTTGGAAAAATTTCACTTCTTCCCCATCTCCAATTTTTCTACAGTTTTTCCCACAAAAAAATTTTTAAATTGGCTCGCTTCCTTAACAATTTTTCATGGAGTTTCAATTTTTCCCCATTACTGACATCCCAAATTTTATAAATTTCCCAAAGGTGGTGAGCCAACTCCCCAACTTTTTCTCTTTAAAACCAAGCATGCTTTTCCCAAAAATCTTTTACCCATTTTTTCTTAATAATTTTTGGGTATTTCATACGATTATTTTTTTGCGCCCTTTACTTCCATTAAAACTTGGTCTCTCAAATTTTTTGAATAACTTCAAACCTTTAAACCCGGTTACTGTGTACAGATATATTCTTTTCTTGTTGGGGGGGGGGTTTTTTATATCTAACCCTGGGAACTTCCCCCAACATGTTCAGCTAAAAGCAATTGCCTACAGATTTTACATGAATTTGCTCCAGTAAGTTTCCTCCCCAGCCTCCAGGTATCTGGTCCACATTATGGTCCCACTCATCATCCTGGTCTGGTTGAGGGGCACGTTCATGGTACCATCCACCTCATACGAGTCAAACAGTGTCTGAAACTGAGAAAAAGCCCCGAGGGGGAGCCCACCACCCTCCCCAAGAAATACTCGAGTTTTCCAAGTCTTCCCCACTCAGCAAATACAAAGAAAGGGACCCTTCACCCCGTTGTTAGTATTTCTATCCTGGGGTTTGCACCTTTGTTTTGGGGGGTTTGATTAATTTCTCTTTTTCCCCTTTGAGAGGGAGGTGATACACAGTTGAACACTGGGCTCTAACTTTTAGTCCCTTCAAAACTTTTCAAAAAGACTTTGAGGGAAAGTTAGGCCCTTGGTCTTTTTGCACTGCTTGAGGAAAACAACATGAAAAAAAAATTCATCAAAAACCCTTAAGATACATGAGCAGTTACTTATGCAGAGGGATGCTTCCGGTACCTGGTAGTGGAGCAAATTTTTGGAGTAAATAATCATTTCCCCCGTTTGGTCCCTTTTGGGAAAAGGCCAAGTAACACTACCCCTTGCTGAAGGGTTCACCTGGTGCGAAAAGATGGAGGGGAAAGGTTTTAAAACTTGACTAGGTTTTCCCCTTAAATTGAAAGACATATAGGTCTCAAAAAACTCTCTGAATCTCCCACAGTGAGACCAGAAGAAAAGCTGGGAAACCCTTTGGGAATCACCTCTGGGGGCAAAACCCCTTTTCTCCTTCCATCGATACGCAAAAGAGGTGAATTCTTTGTAAAATTTCCTCCCTAAAAGAAAAAAAACTTATTTAAATGTAAAAAACTCTTCCCCAGCAACACGACATTTTCTGCACAAAAATTTAAATTTCACCCCAGCAGGTGCAGCCTCTCTCACACTATTTAACTGATCCATTCTCCAACATGCTCAGCTCGGTGGGAAAATCCTTTTCTTCTTGATGCATTAAAATCAAAAGAATTACCCAAACTTAAACCCCACCATCCTCATGAGAAAATATCATGAAGATGTTGGTAGCATGATCATGAGCCGCTTTCATGGTGGAACCCCAGGGAGAAGGTCTGGCGGGTTTTCCTAGCCATTTCCTCCCCAAAATTTCGGACTTGGTTTCCCCCCAAAAGTTGTTCCTCCCCGTCTAAAGGCCCCTAACATTATTCCTAATAAAGGTGCCCCCTTTGAAGGGAATTTTTTTTGAAATACCTACGGGGGATAGCCAATTGGGTTTTGATTTACCCAAATTTGTGTACCGGTGCCTTATGGTTGAACCCGTAATACCCTTCAAAATATATCTACCCCCCGTATAGGGATCCTTAGGGTGGTAGCACTCACAGTAGCAAAGAGTAGTGCTACTCCATCTCTCAAGGCAATATGTTTTCAACTCTGCCTACATTCTTTTGCAAAAACCAATGTGGGGCCCCCAGAAAATATACAATCCGGGGTCTAGATCCAAAGGTTCCTCCCCACCCTTTCCTTGAAGCCTAATGCAGGCAATGGATGTATTTCTGGGGATTGGCCCTTTGGGTGGGTTCCCCCCTTTCCCGATCTCGCCCCCTTGACCAGCAAAAATTTTGTGGTGTCCAGTTTTGTTACAGTAGTAACGGCATAATTTAAAGGTATTTTACCATTTGGTTTAGGATGGGACTGTTTTCGAGGACCTGAAAAAATTTTCTGACGTTAGGTAAACTTTTAAACCCCGGACTTACCTTTTCCTTCTATTTTAGAGGGCACCCAGCCTTCATTGTCCCAAAAATTTTGCCATTCCTTTATGACCATAAGACTTGGATAAGGTTTTTAAGAGTGGGGGAAATTTTCGAAGCACATATGTTTTTACTTTCCAAATTCCCCCGAGCCAAAAAATCGTCACCCAGATCCATGTTCTGAAAGATTTCTTGGGTTTTTTTCCTCCAAAAATTTTCTGAGGGCAACGGGGTTGTATTGTAAATTCCCCATAACCATCAATCTACTAATTTGTTATAGTCCCTTTTTTTAACTCCTTTAGAACAAACCCATTTCTTAAAAAAAAAACATTTTTTCATTCCCAAACTAGTTAAGGGCTGCCCCTCCCGAAATTTTTATTCTGAACTTTTGTCTTATTTCTCAGGGAATTTGGATGCAAGCAATATTCCTCTTTAATCTTTTTATAATCAAAAAATCTTGCCGCTCCCAAAATCTTACTTCTGGAATCTTTACCCCGTTTTGTCGAACTGGGTTTGCCACTTCTGTTTGGGCCACCTTTTCCCAAAAGCGTCTTCTCAAAAAAAGAAAAAATCATTGGGTCACTCTCTGTAAAATTGGGACAAAATTTGCAGTTTTGATGTTAAAGTACTGTCAGGATTGTTCTGAACCCCAAACCCCTTTACGCTCTTTCCCCCTTGCTTTTTTTAATTCATTTTAGCCTCTATACAGCTAATTTCAGTTCATTCTCTCCATTTAAAAAATCCCGGGGTAGGTGATCCCTCATGTTCACTGTTAAAAGGGATGTTTCTGATGAATTATTACCCTTTTTCCCTGAAGCCCCGAAAAGTTTTAAAGACTCAACTTCTGAATAGTTTTTCTTAAACACTTGCTTCCCTCTTACATTCAGTGGACAAAAATTTTTTCCCCAGGCACATAAAATAAAAACAAATTGAATGTAAATTGCACATAGCACTTACCATAACCACAACAAAAAAGTGTTACTTAACCTTTTTCCCACCAGGGAAAACAACCTTTAAACTAATATATGAAAAAAACACTTCCCCTGACACCACCTTGGTAAATCTTCTACCAGAAACATGCAATGTTTTTCCCCTACCAGCACATATAGTTTAAAGAATGTTTTGAGTTATTTTAGCAGTCAAAAAACTCTCCCGGGCAAGCTCCCATGTTCGTTGGTTTTCCCTTATTTCTTGATAGTAAGGTTTTTCCCCTACATTTTTCTAGTGGGGGTAGCTTTTTTTTTAATGGCCTTATTTGTTAGGGGGAATACTTACATCATGGTGATCTCTTGGTGTCTTGAACCCCTTCACCCCGCCCCCTTCACAGGTTTTGTAAACTACTACTATAAAAATATAACTGTATTTCAAAAGATTTAAGAAATACAATCAAGCCTACATTTTTAAAAAAAAAAATCTACACACTCCATACCCGTTTTTCCCTGGTTGTTCCAACAATTTTGTCCTTCCCCCTTTACAACTCGGGCTAACCAGTGTTTTGACACACTTTTGTCACCCCGGGGATGGTGGCCACAACTTAAATTATAAAAAAATCACCCTGGGACCATAATGCCCCAAAAAATAGGAGAAGGACCCCGGATCCTGCAGGTTGAAAATCAGCCACAGAGAGAAGAGCTGAGAGGGGGGAGAGAGAGAGAGCCTGGGTAAGCTCTTTCCCCCCAAAACAAAAGCTGTTGCCCAAACACAATTCTCCCGTTACCCCAATTCTACCCCACCTAATTTTTCTTTTACAAAAAAAAATACAAATTTATAAACTACTTATTTAAATTGTGTGTTTATGTGCTATAGTAAAACCTTTTAATATTGAGAAAAAGGTTTGGGACCCACCCTGCCTCTCTTTCATAAGGTTGATCAGCCCTTCTGCCCATTTAGAGAAAAAGTCCCCATCAATTCAATATAATTAGGTTTTTTCCAAGTAACTGTTATTTTTAAAAAAAATAAAAGTTGGGTCCTTTGCCCCATAAAAAAATGTCCCTCCCTTCCCCGGCTAAGTGGGGGGGTGAGCATTAAAAACCTTTGACAAATTTTTTCCCCGCTGCCGAAGCTTGTCATACGCCCCTTGGCAGCCCCCAAGCGCGTTTGGAAGAGCCTCGCATTCCGGGGGGTACTTTTTGGTTTTTTATGGGCCTAGGCCTATTTTGCGAGAAAAAAACGTTTCAGGGGCAAAAGTTTAGAATCATTGAAAAATTTGTTTTTTTTAAAGGAGGTATATTATTATGGGAATTTTTTGGGGTTTAAAGAGTCCCCAAGAGGTTTCAGTGGCGGTCTAAGTATTTTCTGAATACTGCCCCCCAAGATTTATGTTAAAGGTCCTAAAAGAGGAACACTCTTTGGAAAATTTTACCAGTCAGTCACATGTGCAAAGAAGCATCATGCTGTCAAAGGGAAATTAAAAAGTTTCCGTTTGAATTTTCCCCCCAGGGGGAATAGTATTACCAATTTTTAGGAGGTTTTTAGGGAAATGAACAGCGCTATATCTGGTTCAATGGGAAGGGCCCCAGCTGGAAGAAGTAATGTTGAAGCCCCGGGACAGGGTCAAGGACGCCCCCATAATATTGTGGGGTTCAAGGTCACCTAAAAGTTTGGACTTTTTCAAAGCTGTTTAAAATTTTAAAAAGTTGATTACCTTTTCGATTACCAAAAATGAAAAGTTTTCCCAAAACTTTTTTGTGTCTCGCATTGAAACCCCCAATAATAAGAGTAGGTCAGAATGGAAAACACAAGTTGGGGGCTCCAAATAATTAAATTTTTCAGCAGGAGCATAAAAATTAAAAATGCTAAAAGCAGAGTTTCCCTTATAAATCCTAACACCGTGATATTGTAGCCCCTCTGTTTTCTTGTGTGCAAGAAGTTGATGGGGAAGCGATTTTTTAATATATAGAACACAAGAGTTAGTAGATTTGAGGTTATATGCAACAAAGATGGTAATTTAGGGGGTTGGGATTTTTCAGGGACTCCGCACCCCTGTAGACACACAACATCAATGGGTTCGGTGGTTACTTTATGATGAAGGTCAGGAAGTCTTTTTCTAAGTGATAATATTCCAGCTTAATATATAGAAAGTTTTATACGAGTTTTGATCCATTATAGTAGTCCTGGGATCATCTTTAGTTTCTCAGCATAATGAAAAAATTGTTCATATAAATAGCAGACCTTATCAATGTCAACAGTGCTACCCTTGTCCATGAGTTTTGTAAGTGCACTTCCAGTTGTAAGGCCTCGTGGGATCTTGTATACCCAGAGCACGACGCTGTTTATGTGTGAATGTATGATAGGTGACACCACCACTCACATTCCCTCCTCCACTAACATTACACGCAACACTACAACTGTCATCACCAACGCCAAATACCAACATTGTGTTCATTACTTTATCAACAGTATTGTATTCAACATTAATGTCTATGTGGTTAACCTCATCACACTCTGCACCACCACTTATAATACGCTCATCACTATTACTAACATTATTTGACACCACCGCTCTCATCACACTCTTCACCACCAAATTATATTACGCTCATCACTATTTCTAACATTATAGACACCACCGCTCTCATCCCCATCTTCACCCCCACTTATATTACGCTCATCACTATTACTAACATTATAGACACCATTGCCCCCATCAAAACTCTTCACCACCACTTATATTACGGTCATCACTTATTACTAACATCATTGACACCTAGCCTTCATTATGATGCTCACTACAGTTATCAACACAAGTATTATATTCGTCATTACTGTAATTAAGAGCACCACCACCACCTTGTTCAGCAACCTTATACTTGCTTTCAAAAAATTGTGACAATCTTGTTTTTTGGTACACTCTACACATCTTTCCTTGTGTCGTTCAAAATTGTTGTTTCAGGAGAAATTGTGTGTTTCCAGTACTTTTAGCGCGACATCGGGGTTTTATACCACAGGAGCAAGACTTGGAACATCTGGAGACGTTTAAGTCCCGGTCACTGAGCTCGTTGGCTGACTGTCAGCTGACTCAGCTAGGCTGGGATTGACAGCCGACGTGATGGGGGTGAAATGCTCAACCCCATTGTCTGAGGGCAGGCATGAGCCGTATTCAGACCCGAGGTACCTGGTAGTCCTGTGGGTCATTATGAGGGGTACAGGGTGAAGTGCGGTTGGCTGCGATGCGATCAGCCCTCACACTCCCAGTCAGCATGAGCTGCTGTGACTCCTGAGGTCTACAAATTTATACATTGTTTAGCAACAGTCTGTTTCGTTTTGATCATATCATAACACCGTTCAGAAAGATGACATTGGCACACACTGCACACCAGTGTGACTTAGATGGGCATTTCCTGGCGATGTGGCCCCAGCGTTGACACTTATAACATCGACGTTGAGGAGGTCTGTACAATGGAATTATAGCGTCTGTTGAGGGGTGCACGGGAGTGAATATAGCGTGGCAAAAGTCCCTGGCCAGTCCACTCAGCTATATCAGACCGTTGGGAAAGTCGACGAGGGCTTGTAACTTGCTCTCATGCCAGATATTGAGGATTCAAGTGCTTGTTGACATTGTAGATGACAATAAGCACTTTATGTGCCTTGGTGGGGCAGCTCGGGGTTTGATGTTTGCATATTCGCGAGTGAGAAGTTTGTCTATAAAAGCTGATTCATTAGGCACAAAGACGAGTTTCCTCATCGTGGACAAACTTGATCGTTTTCTCATGATTGTCTAAACAAGCTTCAAAAAACCAGTTACACTTGGTCTCTTGATCATTTTGGGTTTGGGAAATCAAAACCTGACTGCTTTGGGAGGGGGGGTGCGCCCACTGTATTGCTTTCCAAACTTTTTTTGGAACCCTCGTTCTTTTTTTTCCGACCCTTTTTATTTTTAAAAAATGTTTCAAACTGCCTTCACCATCATTTTACGTAAACCCCAATCAGCAAATCCCTCATAGCTGACGGGGATTTACCCCTGGCGAGGGGCCAAAAGGGTTTCCCGGGGTGAATTTAAAAGGAACAAGGAAGGGATTTTCCACCTGCAGAAAAGGAAATTTTGGGGTTTAGTGGCCTACGGGTCGCAGTGGATTTCAAGGTCATTAAAGGGGGGCCCCACAGTCGTGTCGGATTTCCCAAATATTGCACTATCTTTTAATTACTCCCAAACCCCCACAGCATTTAAACCACAGTTTGCACCCCCGTGTTTACCTGGGTTTACCTGGGGAGAGTTTCCCGGGGGTCCCCCCCCCGGGGCCCCCGGTTGGACCGGGCCCTCCTGGTGGATCGGAGCCTGATGATCAACCAGGCTGTTGCGCGGGCTGAAAGAAAACCAACATAGGGACCACAGCCCGGCGGGATCCGGAACTGACTTTGGGTGCTTTTCCAGGGGCCGGGCCTTGAAGCTCCCGGGGGTTCTTTTTGGAAACCCCCCTTTATGTTTGCGGGGGGAAGGGGCATTTTGAAAAAGTTTTGGGCCCCCTGACACTTTTTGGGTATGGTCTCTTAACGTGTTTAGTGACACCCCCCCTGTTTTTTTCATTGGGGGTGGTGCATCGTCTGCCAAGTCTTTTTTTTTCCTTTCCCCGAAATGAGGATTTTCGTGGAAAGTTCGGTACTAGCCCCCTCTAGGATTTTCCGGTGTATATAATCAGGGTACCTCCCTCCTGCTTTTCCCAGGGAATACGGGGTTTAGGAACCTCAAGCGCTCCCAATAATTGGGTGTTTTTCTCCGTTATGCGCCCCTTTTAAAAGTTCTCTGTACATTTTCTAGGTCGGAAAATTTCCCCCTCCCTTAAAAGGTGCTGTTTTTGGTGCAGCAATATTCCACCCTAATAGAACAAGTACCTGAAGAGTGTCATCATGGGCTTGGCCTCCCTAGTTTTAAAGGTTTCTCTTTACCATCCTGTCATTTTTCTAGCAGATGCAAATTGAACATTTTTATGGCCCTTGAAGGTGGATCCTCCGACATGATCACTCCATGTCTTTGAAAATTGGGTGTTTCGCTCTTTTTTTGTGGCCAGAATTTGTTTTTTTACTCTGATGAAGTTTTAAAAATTTCCTCGTTTTTCCCCAATCTGAAAAATTTGAAATTTCTCATCGTTGAATTCTTATTTTTTTTTTGCAGCCCACTGAAAGATTTGGTTGATGTAGCCGGGAGCTTTCCCAGTGTCGAAAAGGGGAAGACACTGCATGCGATTCGGGTGTCATCGCAAAGGAAGACCCCCCCGGTTTCCCTGTGGCTGAAAACCCTTTGGGCCCAAATTCGGTTTAAAAGGGAAAGAGGAAAAAAGAGGGGAACGAGTATTTGTGCCTTTTTTAAAACAGAGCTTTTCCCGTAGTTTCCCCCGGACTTTACTTTGTTGCCGACTACTTTTCTGTGTTCTGTTAGTGAGGAAATTAAGATCCATCACCGACTTTTCCTGTTTTTCCCCTTTAGCACGCATTTTGGCGCAAATTACGCCATGGTCACACTTGTCCCAAGGTTTTTTCAAAGTCGTATATATTACATCTGCATTCTTTTTGTCTTCTAGTGCTTTGGACCTTGTTTGTGTGGTCCCAAAATTTGAGACCAAACCCGGAGCCCACCCGTTTTTTAAAACCCCTTTTGCCCTGGGTTTTGGTAACTGATGGGTTTCTAGGGTTGGGGGTTTATCTTGCTTCTTAGGACCCCTTTTTAAAAAATTTTTTTTTATATTGGGGTGTTGTGCTAATTGGTTGTAGTTCTTTTCTGTTTCCCTTTTCCCGGCCCCCCTTTTTGGGGGGGGGGGCTTTTGTCCCGTTTTTTTTAGTAAGCTGGGGACACCCCCCCTGTTCCCCGCTCCCCCCCTCCAAGGATGGTTAAAAAAAATCCCTGATCGGGCCCCTTTTTGCATTCTTGAAGAAAACAGATTCCACGAGTCTTTGGGCCCCGGGGCAGAGTGCAGGGCATTTCTTTTTTCGCCTTTGGGAAATCATTTTGGGGTCAGGATAACATCGGATAGGCTTGTGTTTTAAAAAAATTTTTTTGGCCCCTCCCTAAAAAATTCATTTTGTCTTCGGGGAAAACAAAAATTTTTACTCTGTACAAAAAATTTAGCAAAAAACTTAATATGTTTTTAGATTTAACCTCTGGCTTTTACAGTTAAAAAAACCCTCTCCAAAGGGTTACCCGGGAAATAGGGCCCTTTCCCAAAAAGGAAAAAATTTAAATTTCCCGTGTTTTCACTGGTTAAAATCCCTATTCCCAACTCCACACAAGGTTCTCAAAAACCCGAAGGTAAAGGGCCCGGAACACTGTTTGAAAGTTCACAAAGGGTTTTTGGGAAACAGAACAGAAAGTAACGCAGTGTAATTGGGCCTTCACTGGCTGGGGTTGGGTTCTGTTCAGGCCTGGAAACGGCTTTAAAAACCCCCCTTATCCCAAAATTTTAGAAATGGGGACGGCTAAGGGATACCGGTGAATAGGAAAATCGAGGAAGGGGACATTCCCTCACTAGCACACGCAGTATGGGGGGTAAGTTGGGATGCGGGGTTTTATAGTGCCATTTTCAACAATCCCAGCAGGGCCCTTAAAATTTTCCTTTACTCAATTTTTTAAACCTTCGGGAGGTACTGGGTAGCCAATGGGCCTAAGTGTGAAAAACCACTCGTGCAAATAGTTTACAACAAACCTGGGAAACATTAACACTTCTAGCACACGTATGACAGACGAATGTTCACTCTTTGGTTTAATGCACTTCCCGCAACAAAAATTTTTTTTGTTTACGTTGAATTTTGGGATGTCCCACTTAAAAAAGTTTTGTACTGCAATGCTGTTTTAAAATTTTTCTTAAATAAGCCCCAAAAGGAAAACCCCTGGGGATTTCCACACCCCTGTAGAATGTTATGTAGCTTTCTGGGGGTCGGACAAACTTTTAACTTCCGGCTGCCTTTGCTTGTCCCGGCTAGTTGGGGTGCTGCTTTCAAACTGGGTTGAATGTCTTGCTAACCCGTGCCCAAACCCCCTTTGGGTATTTTCAGTAGGAAAACATAATATCAAACATAAAACCCTGGGTTTTGGGTCCCCAAAAAAAAGGGTTTTTGTTCCCCTCCAAAACACATCAAAAATAGGGCTAATGAAAAAAGTGTGTTACAGCTCTTGCAGAGAAAATCTTTCAGCCTTCAAGTACTTTAAGATTCATTCCCAAACTATCAAAAGGCAAAGGTGAAGGCTGGGATCTTCACTTGTTCAGGAATCAGATGTGACTACTCTGCATCGTGTGTAATACCTGTTGGTTCACAAGTGCTCTCTCTGAGACAGAAAGAGAGACAATCAGAGAGACAGAAAGACAGATAAGCAGAGATAAAAAAAAGAGCTAGACAGACATGTTTATGTGTAACAGTGAAAACAAATAAAGCCAAGGCAGTGCAGGATCATCAAATGTCACTCCACTGCTGCACTGTCAGCAGTGGAGTGACACTCATCTTACATCATGCTTAAAGGGAGTTTCATGTATACTCCCACATGTCCAAAACATTGCGGGGACCCATAAATACTATGTGTATATTTTCTAGTCCACAGTGTGTGACTAAGGTAAGTGAAAACGTTCACCTGTCACTGTGTTTGTGACTATTTGAGTACTATTTCAGAAACCTAATGTAGTGTCAGAACAAAGATTGGCTATGAAATCACAAAACTACTACAAATTGTAATTATCAACATAAAAATTATGTAAATTAAAAAAAATTGAAACAAAAAGGTTTTATTGGCAACACTTCTGCAAGCAGTTAGTTTAGTTTAATACCTTTATTATGCACCCCTACCCATCCTGTGGGCGGGAGTCAAAAGATTACAAAGGTACATAATGGGTCCAGGGATGGACCCCAAAGTTTTTGATAAACTGAACTGTTAAAAAGGTAATGAACTCCAGGTAGATTGGTCACAATCATGGCAAGTTACAAAGGTAATGATAAGCAGCGCTTCATGTTGGTGTCAGGTGAGTGACAAGCACCAACTTTGCAGCTTTATAACTTCTGTAAGTACTGACTATTTTTTTTTTAGATTATTACGTGTAAAAAATGTCCTTTTTATTTAAAAAAAAAGAAATTCAAAATATTCGGAGTGTGGGTGAGAGAACGTAGAATATGTTTTAACAGTTAAGGGGTTCAGCACAGAAAAAATAATGAAAATTTTTAAAAATCCTTAATTATACAAAATAATGCACAGTTTAATAGATCATCATTACTGATTCTTTATCATCATTGAAGGCTCTTGACTCATATAATGACTCCAACAACATGCTCATTGGAGAAGCCAGGTATAGATACTCAAAATTTGTTTTTTTTATATTTTTTTTTAAAACGTAATATCACAAAATAAAAAATAAATATATAGAAAACCACCATCCCTTAACAAACAGGTATCCAAATGAGAATTATAGCCCGGGAACACCATTTTGAAGTTGCTAAACATTCGACAGTCGTATATACACTTTGGTCACCTTGGATGTTCATCATGCATAAAAAAAAATCAGATAAAGCTCTGTGACCCACATATGTCATCCTAGTACAAAAATGCACAAAAAGACATGCTATAATTAAATCATATACACTTCTCCTCCACCAAAATTTAGATATTATATAATCACATAGCTAGACCTATAGCATATATGTTTACCAACATATTTTATAATATTAAAACATTATGACAAAATAATAATACGAAACATCAATACACGATGTTACATTACAGTGGTTCGAGCCCATAATAACAATATATAAATGAAAACAAAACAGTTAGTTAGTTTAATTTGTTTATTATGCACCTCATACCCATCCTGTGGGCGGTTAGTCAAAAGATTACAGAGGTACATAATTGGTCCAGGGACTGGACTCCAAAGTTTTGATGCTGAGCAAGTTACAGAAAATAATGAACTCACAATTTACAAAGGTAATGAACTCACAATTTACAAAGGTAATGAACTCCAGGTAGGTCTAGTCACAATCATGACAAGTTACAAAGGTATTTACAGATTCAGAGTTACATATGGGTCCAGGGACTGGGCCCCAAAGTTTTGATAGCTGAACTGGGTTACAAAGTTAATGAACTCACAAGTTACAAAGGTAATGAATACTGTAAGAATGGTTACTTGCGTTTATACATGGCTACGTTTCATGAACAAAATTTTAGAGTAATGAGCAATTCACCCGGTCACAACTGTAGTGAGTTATTGGTGCAAATATTGATTGTTGAGTCACACACACACACACACACACACACACACACACCAAAAACACACACACACAAAAAAGAAAGTTTAAAGGGAAATCGGCCTGACGACACTGGAGGAAGGAGGGTCAGGGGAGACATGATAACGCATTTTAAATACTGCGTGGAATAGACAAGGTGGACAAGGACAGGATGTTCCAGGGAGGGGACACAGAAACAAGAGGCCACAATTGGAAGTTGAAGACACAAATGAGTCAGAGAGATAGTAGGAAGTATTTCTTCAGTCATAGAGTTGTAAGGCAGTGGAATAGCCTAGAAAATGACGTAGTGGAGGCAGGAACCATACACAGTTTTAAGACGAGGTTTGATAAAGCTCATGGAGCGGGGAGAGAGAGGGTCTAGTAGCAACCGGTGAAGAGGCGGGGCCAGGAGCTAGGACTCGACCCCTGCAACCACAAATAGGTGAGTACAAATAGGTGAGTACACACACACACACACACGGCATGGAAGACGGCAAATGTAGTTCCCATTTTTAAAAAAGGAGACAGAAAAGAGGCACTAAACTATAGACCTGTGTCATTGACGTGTATAGTATGCAAAATTATGGAGAAGATTATCAGGAGGAGAGTGGTGGAGCACCTGGAACGGAACAAGAGTATAAATGCCAACCAGCACGGATTCACGGAAGGCAAATCCTGTGTCACAAACCTTCTGGAGTTTTATGATAAAATAACAGAAGTAAGACAAGAGAGAGAGGGGTGGGTTGATTGCATCTTCTTGGACTGCAAGAAGGCCTTTGACACAGTTCCTCACAAGAGATTAGTGCAGAAGCTAGAGCATCAGGCGCATATAACAGGAAGGGCACTGCAATGGATCAGAGAATACCTGACAGGGAGGCAACAACGAGTCATGGTACGTAATGATGTATCACGTGGGCACCTGTGCGAGCGGGGGTCCCACAGGGGTCGGTTCCTAGGACCAGTGCTATT
Source organism: Cherax quadricarinatus (assembly GCF_026875155.1). Lineage (NCBI taxonomy): Eukaryota > Metazoa > Arthropoda > Malacostraca > Decapoda > Parastacidae > Cherax > Cherax quadricarinatus. The sequence goes on along the minus strand of NC_069401.1, from coordinate 74,431,678 downwards.
TTTGGTATATGTGAACGACATGACGGAAGGGTTAGACTCAGAAGTGTCCCTGTTTGCAGATGATGTGAAGTTAATGAGGAGAATTAAATCTGATGAGGACCAGCAGGACTTCAAAGAGACCTGGACGGGACTGGACACCTAGTCCAGCAAATGGCTTCTCGAATTTAAATCCCTGCCAAATGCAAAGTAAATGAAGATAGGGAAGGGCACAGAAGACCACAGACAGAGTATGGGTTTGGTGGCCAAAGACTGCAAACCTCACTCAAGGAGAAAGATCTTGGGGTGAGATAACACCGGATGTCTCCGGAAGAACACATCAATCAGATAACTGCTGCAGCATATGGGCGCCTGGCAAACCTGAGAACAGCATTCCGATACCTTAGTAAGGAATCATTCAAGACACTGTACACCGTGTATGTCAGGCCCTACTGGAGTATGCAGCACCTGTTTGGAACCCGCACTTGTAAAGCACGTCAAGAAACTAGAGAAAGTACAAAGGTTTGCGACAAGGTTAGTTCCAGAGCTAAGGGGAATGTCCTATGAAGAAAGATTAAGGGAATCGGCCTGACGACACTGGAGGACAGGAGGGTCAGGGGAGACATGATAACGACATATAAAATACTGCGTGGAATAGACAAGGTGGACAAGGACAGGATGTTCCAGGGAGGGGACACAGAAACAAGAGGCCACAATTGGAAGTTGAAGACACAAATGAGTCAGAGAGATAGTAGGAAGTATTTCTTCAGTCATAGAGTTGTAAGGCAGTGGAATAGCCTAGAAAATGACGTAGTGGAGGCAGGAACCATACACAGTTTTAAGACGAGGTATGATAAAGCTCATGTAGCAGGGAGAGAGAGGACCTAGTAGCGATCAGTGAAGAGGCGGGGCCAGGAGCTCGGACTCGACCCCCGCAACCTCAACTAGGTGAGTACAACTAGGTGAGTACACACACACACACACACACACACACACACACACACACACACATAGAACGTAAATCGCAACACAAGGAAGCAGACATAAAACAGATGCTCATGGAAAACTAGAAATGAAACATATAACAAAACCCCTATGCAACATCCCTGTGCAAATAGTTACTATAAGAATACAGCACACCTCACCCCCCTCCCTCCCCCATCCCAACAGCGTATCTGCCGTCCCATCATAAACCAAAACTTTAAAAAAAACATTAATTTTAAAGGTTTTAAAATATAAAATTCTGAAAACACGCTT
>NC_069401.1:74408891-74429945 GCF_026875155.1 Cherax quadricarinatus | reverse complement strand
ATCAAACCTCAGGCTTGGGGATGTTTACCTCAACCCCCTCTCCTTATTTTTCCTCTTTGTTTTGGGCCCGATGAAGCCACTGTTGGCGAAAGTTTCCTGAATAAAAAATCCCATATTCTGCATAAGGTCTCAATCTTCAACTTGCGGTTTTTCAAACCATTCATCACAATGTCAGACACTGCAGCATCAGGGGATCTTCTTACAAAAAATTCTTCACGCTGTCAACCTTTGGACAAAGACCTACTTCGACTAGTGGATGGAACCACTATGATCCCGCCTCCGTCTGCTTCAAGTCACCTCACTACAGTATATAAAGCCACGTCTACGGCCCTATGCTGTACATTCAAACAAGATTGATGGACTGAACACATCGATTTCCAGGCTGAGGGACTGATTACCTCATACTCCTCCTCTCCTTACTCCTTCCTCTTTGTTTTGGGACCGATGAAGCCACTGTGTGCAAAAACGTTTCCTGAATAAAGATTCCCATATGCTGGCAAAAAGTGTCTCAATCTTCAACTTGGTTTTTAAAACCCATTCATCACAACTGTCAGACACTGCAGCATCTTTGGGATCTTCTTACAAAGAATTCTTCAACGCTTTTTTCAACCTTTGGACAAAGACCTACTTCGACTAGGGGAATGGTACCACTATGATCCCGCCTCCGTCTGCTTAAAGTCACCTCCTCCCGTATATAAGCCACGTTTTACGGCCCTATGTGTACATTCTAAAAGATTGAGGGGACTGAACAAAAACGACCCCGGGGCCCTGAGGGTTGTTACCTACACTCCTCCTCTCCTTACCCCTTCCCCCTTTGTATTGGACCGATAAAGCCTGTGGGGGGCAAAAGTTTCCTGAAAAAAGGTTCCCTTTATGCTGCAAAAGTGTTCAATCTTCAACTTGTGGGTTTTTTTAAAACCCCATTCATCACAACTGTCGGGACACTGCGGGCTCATGGGATCTTTTAAAAAGAATTTTTTCAACGCTTGTTAACCTTTGGGGACAAAGGACTTACTTGATAGTGGAGGGTTTCCCACTATGACCCCGCCTCCGTCTGCTTCAATCCCCTTAATACAGTATAAAGCCACGTCTAGGGCCCCTATGCTGTACATTCTAAAAGGGATTGATGTACTAAAACACATGACTCCGGGCTGAGGATGATTCCCTCTTTACTCCCCCTCTCCTTACCCTTCCTCTTTGTATTGGACCGTAAAGGGCCACTGTGTGGCGAAACGTTTCCGGGAAAAAAATTTTTCCCCATATGCTGCATAAGTTTTTCTCAATTTTTAAAACTTGTCTTTTTTAAAACCCTTTCTTAAAAAAACTGTCAGACACTCCCAGCTTTTTGGGTTTATTTTTCTTACAAAGAATTCTTAAACGCGGGGTTAAAACCTTTGGACAAAGACCTACTTCGACTAGTGGATGGTCCCACAATGATCCCGCCTCCGTTTGCTTAAAGGGTCACCTCCCCTACAGTAAAAGGGGCCGTCTCCGGCCCTATGCTGTACATTTTTTTCAAGATTAAAGGGCTGAACACATCGACCCCAGCCTGGGGACTGTTTTCCTCTTTACCCCCCTTTCTCCTTACCCCTTTCCCTCTTTGTTTTGGGAAATGATTAAACCCCCCCGGTTGGGGCCCAAAAACTTTTCCCTAAATTAAAGTTCCCCTTTATGCTGCATAAGTGTCTCAATCTTAAAATTGTCGGGTTTTTAAAACCCATTCACCCAAAAACTGTCGAAACTGCACCCATCATGGGTTCTTCTTACAAAAAATTCTTCCGTTGTTAAAACCTTTGGACAAAAAAACCTACTTCGCAAGGGGATGGTACCACTTGATCCCCCCTCCGTCTGTTTCAATTTCACCTAAACTACAGTATAAAAGCCACTTTCTACGGCCCAGGGCGGGAAACATTCTACAAGATTGAGGGACTAAACACATCGACTCCAGGATGGGGATGATTCCTCATACTCCTCCTCTTTACCCTTTCCCTCTTTGTATTGGACTGATGAAGCCATTTGTGTGGCGAAAAGTTTCCTGAATAAAGATTCCCATATGCTGCTTTAAGTGTCTCAATCTTAAACTTGTGGGTTTTTTAAAACCATTAAACACAACTGTCAGACACGGGCAGCATAAATGGGATCTTCTTACAAAGAATTCTTCAACGCTTGTTCAACCTTTGGAAAAAAGCCCTACTTCAAACTAGTGGAGGGTTTCCCACTTTAAATTCCCGCCTCCGTCTGTTTAAAAAGTAAACCTCACTACAGATATAAGCCACGTCTACGGCCCTATGCGGGACATTCTAAAAGATTGTTTGGACTGAAAAATCGACCCCAGGCTGGGGGTCTGATTACCCCCTTCCTCCTCTCCTTACCCCTTTCCCTCTTTGTTTTGGGGGGACCTTTTTGAAGCATGTGTGGCGAAACGTTTCCTAAAAATAAAGTTTCCCCTTTTGGCTGCAAAAAGTGTTAAAATTTAAAATTTGTCGGTTTTTAAAAACCTTTCATACAACTGTCGGGACACTGCGCATCATGGGATCTTCTTAAAAAGAATTCTTAAAACGCTTGTTAAACCCTTTGGGACAAAGACCTACTTGATAGTGGAGGGTTTACCACTATGATCCCCCCTCCGTCTGCTTCAAGTCCCTCACTACAGTATATAAGCCAGTCTAGGGGGGGGCCCTTGCTTTTACATTTTTAAAAAAGATTAAATGGACTGAAAAACATCGACCCCAGGCTGGGGGAGGGATTACCTATACTCCTCCTCCCCTTTACTCCTTCCTCTTTCGTATTGGACTAAATGAACCCCACTGTGTGCAAAACTTTTCCCTGAAAAAAGTTTCCCCAATAGGGCGCAAAAGGGTGTTCAATCTTCAACTTGTCGGTTTTTAAAAACCATTCATCAAATGTAAAGACACTGCGTTTCATGGATCTTCTTACAAAAAATTCTTAAACGCTTGTTAAACCCTTTGGACAAAGCCCTACTTGGGATTTAGTGGATGGTACCACTATGATCCCGTTTCCCGTCTGCTTCAAGTCCCCTCACTAAAGTATATAACCCCACTTTCCCCGGCCCCTATGTGTACATTCAAACAAGATTGAGGGGGGGGGACTGAACACATCGCTCCAGGCGGGGGAATGTTACCTCTTTTCTCCTCCTCCCCTTACCCCTTTCCCTCTTTGTTTTGGGAAATGATAAACCACTGGTGTGGCGAAACTTTTTCCTGAAATAAAGATTCCCTATGCTGAAATAAGTGTTAAAATCTTCAACTTGTCGGTTTTTCAAACCATTATAAAAACTGTCAGACACTGCACATCAGGGGACCCTTTTTAAACAAAAAATTTTCTTCAACGCTTTTTTTAACCTTTGGACAAAGACCTATTTTCGTAGGGGAAATGGGTACCACTATGATCCCCCCTTTCCGTTGCTTAAAATTCACCTCCTAAAAGTATAAAAGCCACGTTACGGCCCTAGTGTACATTCTAAAAAATTGAGGGAATGAAAACCATCGACTCCAGGCTGGGGACTGATTCCCTTCAAAACTCCTCCTTCCTTACTCCTTCCCCTTTGTTTTGGGGGACTGAGAAGCCACTGTGTGGCAAAAACGTTTCCTGAAAAGGGATTCCCTTTTTATGCTGCATAAGTGTCTCAATCTTAAACCCTTGTGGGTTTTTTAAAACCCTTTTCTCACAACTGTCAGACCCCTCCCAGCATCATGGTATCTTCTTTCAAAGAATTCTTAAACGCTTGTTAAACCTTTTGGGACAAAGACCAAATTCAAATTAGTGGATGGAAACCACTAGGGACCCCGCCTCCGTCTGCTTCAAGTCACCTCACTACAGTTATAAGCCCCCGTTTTCGGCCCTATGCTGTACTTTTCTCAAGATTGATGGACTGAACACATCGACTAAAGGCTGAGGGGATGATTACCTATACTCCTCCTCCCCTTTTACTCCTTCCCCTTTTGTATTGGCCCTGATGAAGCCATTTGTGGGGGCGAAACTTTTCCCTGAAAAAAGGGTTTTCCCATATGTGAAAAGTGTCCCCAATTTTCAACTTGTGGGTTTTTTTAAAAACCATTCATCACAACTGTCAGACCCCTGCGCATCAGGGGATTTCTTCCCAAAAGAATTCTTAAAAGTTGGGGTTAAACCCTTTTGGACAAAGCCTATTCGACTAGTGGATGGTACCCTTTTTTTTCCCGCCTCCGTCTGTTTTAAAAGTCACCCCCCCTCAGTAAAATAACCCAACGTCTAGGGCCCCTATGCTTTACATTCTAAAAGATTGATGGACGGGAACACATGGGCTCCGGCTGGGGGACTGATTACCTCATACCCCTCCTCCCCTTACTCCTTCCTTTTTGGGTATTGGCTGATAAAAACCCCACTGTGGGGCCAAAACTTTTTCTGAATAAAGTTTTCCCATATGCTGCAAAAGTGTCTCAACTTCAATTGCCCGGGTTTTCAAACCTTTCCCATCAAAAACTGTCAGACACTGCAGCATCATGGGATCTTCTTACAAAGAATTTTTTAAACGCTTGTTAACCCTTTTTGGACAAAGACCTTTTTCGACTAGGGGGATGGTACCACTATGATCCCCCCCTTCCGTCTCCCTTTTCAAGTCACCCACTACGGTTTTAAAAACCCACGTCTACGGCCCTATGCTGTACATTCTACAAGTTTGAGGGGGAATAAAACACATGGGATTTCCCCAGGTTGGGGGACTGTTTACCTCATACCCCTCCTCTCCTTACTCCTTCCTCTTTGAAAGGGACCAATGAACCACTTTGTGGCAAAACCTTTTCCCTGAATAAAGTTTTCCCCATATGCTGCAAAAAAGTGTCTCAATCTTCAACTTTTGGGGTTTTTCAAACCTTCATCACAACTGTCAGACACGGGCCGCATCATGGGATTTCTTAAAAAAAATTTTTAAAAACGCTTGTTCAACCTTTGGCCCAAAGATCTACTTGGACTATTTGGATGGTCCCACTATGTTTCCCGCCCCGGGTCTGCTTCAAATCTCACTACAGTATAAAAGCCACGTCTACGGCCCTTGCTGTACTTTTTAACAAGTTTGGGATGGACTGAACACTTTGGGACTCCAGGTGGGGGATGATTACCTCATACCCCTTCCCTCTCCTTACTCCTTCCTCTTTTATTGGACTAAATGAAGCCACTGTGTGGCAAAAACCTTTTTCCTAAATAAAGATTCCCATTGCGCATAAGTTTTCTCAATCTTCAATTTTGGGGGTTTTTAACCTTTTCATCACAACTGTCAGACACTGCAGCATCAGGGGGATTTTCTAAAAAAGGGAATTCTTCAACGTTGTTAACCCTTTGGACAAAGACCTATTTGGATTTGTGGAGGGTTTCCCACTATGACCCCGGGCCTCCGTTTTGTTCAAGCCCTTAAACTACGGGTATAAAAAGCCACGTTGGGGCCCTTGCTGTACTTTCTACAAGATTGATGGACTGAAAAACATCGACTCCAGGTGGGGGACTGATTCCCTCTTACTCCCCCTCTCCTTACTCCTTCTCTTTTGTGGGGGGACTGTTTAAAGGGCCCTGTGTGGGGGGAAACGTTTCTGAATAAAAAATTCCCATATGCGGGCATAAGTGTCTCAAATTTAAACTTGTGGTTTTTTTCAAACCATTCATCAAAAAGTCAGACACTGCAGCTCAGGGGATTTTTTTACAAAAGAATTTTTAAAACGTTTGGGTTCAACCTTTGGACAAAGACCTACTTCGACTAGTGGATGGTACCACTATGATCCCGCCTGGGTCTGCTTAAAGGGTCACCCATACAGTAAAAAAACCCACGTTACGGCCCATTTGTAAAAATTCTACAAGTTTGATGGACAGAACACTTTCAAACCCCAGCTGAGGGACTGATTACCTCATACTCCTCCTCCCCTTTACTCCTTCCTCTTTGTATTGGACTGTTGAAGCCACTGTGTGGCAAACGTTTCCTGAATAAAGTTTCCCCCATATCCCGCAAAAAGTGTTCCCCAATCTTAAACCCTTGGGGTGGGTTTTTTCAAACCATTAAACACAACTGTCGGGCCCACTGCAGATCATGGGATCTTCTTACAAAAAATTTTTTAAAACGTTTGTTCAAAAATTTGGACAAAGCCCTACTTCGACTAGTGGATGGTCCACTTGACCCGCCCCCGGGTCTGCTTCAAGTCACCTCACAAACAGAAATATAACCCAAACGTCAAACGGCCCTTGCTTTTACATTCTAAAATTTGATGGACTAAAACAAAACGACTCCGGGCTGGGGGGACTGATTCCTCATACTCCCCCTTTCCCTTTTACTCCTTCCTTTTGTTTTGGGGACTGATAAAAGCCCCACTGTGTGGCAAAAACTTTTCCCCGGGAAAAAGTTTTCCCATATGCTGCTTTAATTTTATCTCAATCTTCAATTGTCGGTTTTTAAAACCCATTCTCCCCAATGTCGGGGACCTGCGCATCATGGGATCTTCTTACAAAAAATTTCTTAAACGCTTGTTAAACCTTTGGAAAAAGGGGACCTACTTCGACTTGTGGTTTGGTACCACTGTAAATCCCCCTTTCCGGGTTTTGTTTTAAAGAAGGGGCGGGGGTTTTTGGAGAGGGCCCTGCCCCCCCAAAAACCAACCTAGGGTCTCACCTCCTGGAAAATTTATAAAGGGGGGGGGCCCCAAACCTTTTCCTTCAACTTAATTTTGTTTCAGACAAGGGAAAACAATGCTTTCCCCAGCCCTGAGGGTTTGACCCTAAAAACTTTAAGGGTAAATGGACTGATTAAATCGTCTTCAAGTATCTTCTTTTTCTATCAACTTGTCGGGTACTCGACTGAAGAAGCCTACTGGGTGGCGAAACTTTTTCGAAATAAAGATACCTAACTTTTGGGCATATGTGTCTTACCTAACAATCTGTCGGTATTTTTACCTTTTTTTAATTTCTTCTGTCAGACACTGAAACAAAAGGGTTCTTGGTACAGACCATCAACTTCGACCTATAGGGGAAAACGGCGGGTTTGGGGGGGGACCTCCCCTCCCAAACCAACTACGTCTCACCTCTGGCACTTATAAAGGCTCCTCTGTCATTTAACTTCATATTGTTTCAGAAAAACGGAACAATGCTTTTTCCCCGATGAGGGACTGCCCACCTAAAAAATTTTAAGGGTGATGGGATTAATCGTCTTAAAGTTCTTCTTTCTATCAATTTCTGTACCAAAGAAGAAGCTATGTGTAGGCGAAACTTTTCGAAAAAAAGATACCTAATGTTGCTATGTGTCTTTACCTAAAAATCTGTCGGTATTTTATCCCTTTTAATTTTCCCTTCTGTCGACACTGCAACACAAGGGTTTTGGGTACGCCCTCAACTTCGCCTTACTGTGAGACGGGGGGTTTGAGGGGGCCCTGCCCTCCCAACCAACCTACGTTCCCCTCCTGGCACTAAAAAAGGCTCCATCCGTCATTCAATTATATTTTTTCAGACAAGGGAACAATGCCTTCCCCCGATGGGGGACTGACCACCTCAAACTTTAAGGGTGATGGACTGATTACATCGTTTCAAGTATTTTGCTTCTATCAATTGTCTGTACTCGACTGAAGAAGCTACTTTTGAGGCGAAACGTTTCGAAATAAAGATACCTAATTTGGGTCAGACCTTTCAACTTCGACCTTACTAGTGAGAAGGGCGGGGTTTGGGGGGCCCTGCCCCCCCAAAACTACAGTATATAACCCCAGTTAGGCCCCCTATGTGTACATTCTAAAAGATGAGGGGACTGAAAAACGACTCCAGGCTGAGGGACTGATTCCTCATACTCCCCCTCTCCTTACTCCTTCCTTTTTGTTTTTAGACTGATGAAGCCACTGTGTGGGAAACTTTTCCCTGAAAAAAGTTTCCCATATGTGCATAAGGTCTAATCTTTCATTCTTGTTAGAGAAGAATGAGGGGAGACCTGATCGAAGTGTAAAAGGGAAGATGGGTATTAATAAAGGGGTTTAACAAGGCTTAAGGATACTCCCCAAAAGAGAGAACCCGCAGTAATGGATTTAAATTAGAAAAGTTGGATTTGAAGGACATAGGAAAATATTGGTTTGGAAATAGGGTAGTGATGAGTGGAACAGCTCCCAGTTGGGTTTTGAGGCTAGGACTTTGGGTAGTTTCAAATTTGGTTGGATAAGTACATGGGGGGAGGGGGTTGGGTTTGAGTGGGGGCTTTCCCTCGGAGTTGTTTCTTTGGGTGGTTGAAAATTGGGTTGGTGAAAAGTTTGTTAGTGGGAGAATTGTAAAGGACCTGCCCAGTATGGGCCAAAGGCCTGCTGCAGTGTTCCCCTTTCTTAGTTCTTTGTTCTTATTGAGGCTGGACATTGGGTTTTGTTTCAAAATTTTGGTTGGATAAGTACAGAGTGGGAGGGGGGGATTTTTAGAGGGGCTTGCACTCGGAGCTTGTTTTTTGGGGGCATTGAAAATTTGGGTTGGTCAAATGTTTGTTAGTGGGATGAATTGTAAAGGGGCTGCCCGATGGGCAACAGGCCTGCTGCGTGTTCCCCCTTTTATGTTCTTATGGCCCGGAGTGGGGGGTAGTGTGGGGTCGCCCCGGAGCGGAGAGTGATGTGGCCCGGAGAGATACAAGAGACACTGACAATATGCCGATGCATCACTGGTTGTAAAATGTTCTTGTGTGATATAATAATAATAATAATAATAATAATAATAATAATAATAATAATAATAATAATAATAATAATAATAATATTTCTTCAAGTACATGTACAAGGTGTGCAGACCATAGCTGACATCAATGACATAAGAACATAAGAAAGAAATAACACTGCAAGAGGCCTACTGACCCATGCAAAGCAGGTCCATGTTCCCCCTAGGGTTAGCCAAATGACCCACATAGTCAGGTCACTTCCACTTCAGGAAGGAGCACAGCATCAAGCCTTGTAGCACAAGCTAGTCAGGTCTAACTCAGACCCACCCTCACCCACTCATGTATTTATCTAACCTGTTTTTAAAACTACACAACGTTTTTGCCTTAATAAGTGTACTCTATTACCAAACCAGTGCTGTCCTATATCCTTCCTGAATCTGAATTTTTCCAACTTGAAACCATTGCTGCGAGTCCTGTCTTGGCCGGAAATTTTCAGTACGCTATTTACATCCCCTTTATTTATTCCTGTTTTCCATTTATACACGTCGATCATATCCCCCCTAATTCCATGCCTTTCTAGAGAGTGCAGATTCAGGGCCCTCAGTCTGTCCTCATAGGGAAGATTTCTGATACATGGGATCAACTTTGTCATCCTCTTCTGAACGTTTTCCAGTGCATTTATATCCATTCTGTAATACGGTGACCAGAACTGTGAGCATAATCTAAATGAGGCCTAACCAGGGATATACAGAGTTGAAAAACAACATTATTTAGTTTGTATGTGGCATGGTTATTTTCCTGTCCAACATTTAGAACTTTGAAGATTGAGACCTACTAATAAAGAAATCCTGAATAAAGATTCCCATATGCTGCATAAGTGTCTCAATCTTCAACTTGTCGGTTTTTCAAACCATTCATCACATTTAGAACTTTGCATTTGTCTATATTAAACCGCATCTGCCACTTCTTCGACCATTGCATCAGTCTATTCAAATCATCCTGGAGTGCTCTAGTGTCCTCATTAGAATGAATTTGCTGGCCTATTTGGGTGTCATCAGCAAATTTGCTTATGTCGCTATTTAATCCCTCATCTATGTCGTTTTTGTAAACTGTGAACAACAAGAGCCCCAACACTGACCCCTGAGGAACACCGCTTGTGACGTGCCCCCATTGTGATTTCTCCCCATTTATACAAACTCTCTGCTGCCTATTTGTCAGCCATGCCTCTACCCAGGAAAAATTTTCTCCTCTTATTCCTTGTGCCTTAAGTTTCCTCGATAGCCTCTGATGTGGAACTCTATCGAAAGCCTTACTGAAGTCCATGTACACAATATCATATTTGTTACCTTGACGTACCTCCTCAAACACCTTAGTGAAAAAAAGTTAGTAAATTCGTAAGACAGGAACTCCCCTTTGTAAAACCGTGTTGAGATTCATTAATCAGTTTATGCCTATCAAGATGGCTACGAATTGCTTCGGCAATTATTGATTCCCTAAATTTTCCCACTATGGAGGTAAGGTTTATTGGTCTATAGTTAGAAGCTAAGGACCTGTCACCTGCCTTGTAAATAGGTATTACTTTTACCATTTTCCACTTATCATGCACTATGTCAGTTTGTAGTGATATATTGAAAAAATTAGCCATAGGTTTGCTAAGCTTCTCTTTACATTCCTTTAACACCCTTGCAAACATTTCATCAGGGCCTGGGGATTTGTTAGGTTTTAATTTCTCTATTTGTCTGAGGACCATGTCACAAGTTACCACAATCGTGCATAGTTTATTATCGTCCTGTGCTACATAATCTATTATTTCAGGAATTTCGCTAGTATTTTTCCGAGTAAAAACTGAGAGAAAGTATGTACTGAAAATTTCACACATATCCTTATCACTGTCAGTGATCTGACCAGAGTTACTCTTAAGTGGGCCTATCTTGTCCCTAATCTTACTTCTGTATACCAGAAAGAACCCTTTTTGGTTAGTCTTCGAATTCCTTGCGTCCTTAGCCTCATAATCCCTTTTTGCTTTTCTTATTCCTTTCTTTATTTATCTTTAATTGAATATATTGACTTCTTAACTGCTCATCCCCTCTTTTGATACGCCTATATATCCCTCTCTTTTGACCAATGAGATGTTTTAATCTATTGTTCATCCATTTGGGATCATTTTTATTAGATCTAATTTTCCTAGTAGGAACAAAAGTTGTCTGGGCAGCTAGAACTATGCTCTGAAAAACGTCATATTGGCAACCAAGATCACCTACCTGACCCATAGTCAGGACATCCCAATTTAGCCCACTCAGGTAATTTTTCAGTCCCATGAAATCGGCCAAGCGATAGCCTGGGACAGAGATTTGATTGCAGTTATCTAGGTAATTCCATGATATATTGAAACTAAGTGATTTGTGATCACTTTGGCCCAAGCTCATCATTAACCTCAAGATTATTAGTGAATCTATGTTGGCATGAACCAAGTCAAGCAGATTATTTCCTCTAGTTGATTCTGTCACAAACTGTTCTAAAGAGCAATCCTGAACCGCATCAAGAAAGTCACTAGACACAAGATTTCCTGTCATATTGTTCCAATCAATTTGTCTAAAGTTAAAATCTCCATTAACACAACATTTTCAAAGGGACCACGCAACATTAAATATTCGACTTCTTTATTTGTCAACCGATTACGTTCATTTTTGGTGTACTATTAGAAGCTTATATCAAATATGCTTTGCTGAAGTTTCAAAAATATCGGCCAAAAAAGAAATGAATATGTAAAATTTACAGGGCCTATACATCACACCCAAAATTAATTTGTCACGACCCTCGAGAAACTGTAGCCAAACAGATTCTGTGTTCGGTGTTTCTAATCTTATATCATGTCTAAGACAACAATTTAAATTATCTCTGACATACATCGCCACTCCACCACTCTTCCTGTTGATCCTATGAGTATAGAATAGTTTATAACCCTGTATGTTGCATTCAGAAGGCATTTCTCTATCTTTCAGGTTGAACCAGGTCTCTGTTATACCAATAATATCTACATTACCTGCGCTTGCAAGTAATCTTAGCTCATCTATCATATTTCTTAGACTCCTACTGTTTGTATAGTAAACCTTAAGGGAGGTAGTCACTCGTTGCCCACTTTGTTTGTTGATCAAGTGATTTGCCTCTGCTAGAAACTTTATTTTGAATATTGTCTTTTAAACATATCCCTGATGTATCCTGGTAATATCTGCTGTTTCCAACAATAATACTACAGCCTGATTGTTTCCCACAAACACTCATACCTCTATATTCTATCAGTTGAAAGTCCTAGAAAAGTCATCAATTACCCCTCAATCGAATTGGCTTATGCAATCTCACCACCCCCAGAAAGATGAACCCTATCACTTGCATACATATCACGTTTGCCATAAAATATGTCCCAGTTATCAATGAATGGGACTGCAAGTTCCTTGCAGTACTTGTCTAGCAGCAATTTATACCAATTGCCCTAAACATCCATTCATTCCCCACTCCCTTTCTAGGCAAGATGCTACATGTGAAAGGGATTCCTCCCTTAGACCTGACTACTTCTGTGGCTGATCTGTACTTATTTAGCAGCTCCTGTCTCCTGCCCTTCTCAATGTCATTACCCCCAGCACCAAGACAGATAATGGGCTTGTTCCCATTACCTGACATAATATTATCCAACCTGCTGACTATGTCACCAACACCAGGTCCAGGAAGACACACTCTCTGTCTGACCTTTCTGTCTCTGTTACAAAAAGCACGGCCCATATATCTTACCTGAGAATCTCCTACAATTGAAGCATTCTTACCTTGATGAGCAGGGAAATCAGTTGTACCTTTAACCTCACTAACCACAGAAGTGCACTCGTCCTGGAGAACAGAGAATCGATTTCCTACCTTCACATCTTCTCTGTTATCCCTCCTTATCTTCCTTCTTCCTGAACTGTGAACCACTTGCCACTTAAAGCAGCTTCCACTCTCACTGCTGGTAACCATTTCCTCCTTTCAGGCTAAATGCTTCTCACACTCACTCCCAAACACATCTAGGCGAAGCTTCAGCTTCCTATTTTCCTCCTGAAGAAGTAGAACCTCCTTCTTCAACACCTGAACCTGAGATTGCAAAACACTACAACAAACCATGGTGCTTGGTAACACCCCACGCTAACTCCCAGAGAGCTTAGGACAGGTATGACCACAAATGACCACTGACCTCAGCATACTACTACTACATACTACTATATAGATCATTTCCCTCAAATTAGGTCAGTTTTGTCCCAGGACGCGACCCACAGCAGTCCACTAACACCCAGGTACCCATTAGTCTTAAGTTCAATACCACCAAGATCTCAGCTACAACTAACACTGCTAAGTTCAATATTGTAGAAAATTACATTTACCTGGATGAATCTCATTAGATACATACCAGTAAATGGTAACAAAGATAATTGTTATTTATCAAAGTTACAGAGACAAGTAGGAATTTTTGGGACACCTAGGTCGCAAAAAATGTCCCCCTTCGATACCTACCATAATCTATCTCTCCACAAGTTGCTCTAAACCTATATTAATTGCAAATGAAGTGTACATCACCAGGAATTCTGGTAAAATTTAATATAAATTTGTGGACTGTATATTAAAATTAATGAATGATTATATATACACATTTATGTAACAGAAGGAGAATTTATACTCATAACACTCACCAATTAGTCTGTAGATTACTGTGTGTCATGTACAGAACCCCCCTCTACCCAAATTTATGATGGTAATACTGGCCAGAATTTACAAACATAATTTAGATAGCTTATCTGAGGTTCCTGGAGATGTCCTGTCTATCTGCTGCTCAAATTATGCAGGACTGCACATCCAACAATTTCGGCTCCTATTTGAGAGGTTTTAAGCCCAATATAACCCCTAGAGCGACGAAAATTAAGCACATTTCATTAGAGTGCCTGTACCACATTCAAGAAAAAAAAAAAAACAATGGCGACTCTCCCTCCAGCGACGCTCACCCATCGCTAGTTCTTTATTTATTTACAAATTAAATTTTATTACTTACAATATAGACCATCAATTTACATATAAAATACACTGTATTTTTGGAGAATGTACAGTATTTTCCACAAATACCACCAAGCTCTCAGCTAAAACTAACACTCCTAAGCTCAATACCACCAAGCTCTCAGATACAACTAACACTCCTAAGCTCAATACCACCAAGCTCTCAGATACAACTAACACTCCTAAGCTCAATACCACCAAGCTCTCAGCTAAAACTAACACTCCTAAGCTCAATACCACCAAGCTCTCAGCTAAAACTAACACTCCTAGCTCAATACACCAAGCTCTCAGATACAACTAACACTCCTAAGCTCAATACCACCAAGCTCTCAGCTAAAACTAACACTCCTAAGCTCAATACCACCAAGCTCTCAGATACAACTAACACTCCTAAGCTCAACACCACCAAGTTCTCAGATAAACTAACACTCCTAAGCTCAATACCCACCAAGTTCTCAGATACAAACTAACACTCCTAAGCTCAATACCACCAAGCTCTCAGCTAAAACTAACACTCCTAAGCTCAATACCACCAAGCTCTCAGATACAACAACACTCCTAAGCTCAATACCACCAAGCTCTCAGATACAACTAACACTCTAAGCTCAATACCACCAAGTTCAGATACACTAACACTCCTAATTCAATACCACCAAGTTCTCAGATACAACTAACACTCCAAAGTTCAATACCACCAAGTTCTCAGATACAACTAACACTCCTAAGTTCAATACCACCAAGTTCTCAGATACAACTAACACTCCTAAGCTCAATACCACCAAGCTCTCAGCTAAAACTAACACTCCTAAGCTCAATACCACCAAGCTCTCAGCTAAAACTAACACTCCTAAGCTCAATACCACCAAGCTCTCAGATACAACTAACACTCCTAGCTTCAATACATTGTTTCTTAGTTGTATCTCCCATAAATTATGTGGATGAAATAATTCAGAAATATGACTGTCAACATCATCCCCATAATGTACCATCATCATTATTAACTCTTGCTTTTTATGAGAATACAATAAATAGTTGGCTATTTTTTTCAATTTGTTTAAAATAAAATCAGTAAATAACTTTAAAAATATGAATATAAATAAAGTTCTTGTTGTAAATAAACATTGTAAAAATCAATAAAACGTAATAAACTAATTAACAAAATGGGTAAAACTGTGATAATGGCAACCCATATATTCCTCTTCTGTGTGAATAAATCAATAAAGATAAATAAATTAAGTAAGAATAGTAAACTGCAGTAAAAGCTTCGTATAATCAATAAAACCTAGTAAAAATGTAATAATATAGAGAAAATAAAAATATAAATAAATGTTGAAAACAGCATTTATTCCCTTTTGTGCTCAATAAATGAGTAAAAATTATCAATAAAGACAAAAATAAAATAATCTACTTGAAAACTAATAAAAATGGTATAAAAACTAATAAAAATCAATAAAACATGAGAAATGCGCAAAGGTTCCTCAGCGTGTGGACTGTCATTAGTGGAGAGGGCGGCCTTCCCGCACGCTGATTGGCCGAGGCTGCCGGGTGAAGCGGACGTTGATTGGTCAGTTCAAAGTCAGCTGTCAGAGGTAAATAAGGCGACCATCAAGAAGGAAAATCAAGACTACAACACCAAGTGTAAAGACGATATTTACAACGAAATATTGGACCAGACGAGGTAAATTATAGCTTAGATTATAGTTGAATTATCAGAGTATAATTGCAGAAGATTTACATTACTTGTAATTCTGTTTTAAGGGAGTAGTAAGATGTATAAGGGAGGAGGGATACTAGCAAAAAATAATAGACAAATTTTCAGTCTAAATAATATCCTAGATGATGGTAATTATAGCTTAAATTATTGGTGAATTACCCTAATATAACTTGATATAATTCTGATAACCTATAGTTGTACATTAAGGCAGAAATAAGATGTTAGTGCAATTTTATCTTATTGGTAAATGCTCGCTAGGTCGTAAACAGAGGCAGAAAAAAAAAACGAAAATCAGACCATTATACGTAAATTATCTATAATCTTCAATTATACATTGTATTATAGGTTAACATAATGAGGTAACAGATTATTTTAGTTAAGAAAAGTTTTCTACGAGGGGGAAAAATGCCTAGTTGGTCACTTTTAATTTACTTAAAATGGGTGGCTATTAAATGGTCTTTATTACATATCATAAATAACAGTTGGTCATTATACATTTATTAAAGTAAATGACTGTTGCCCATTAAATGGTATAATTTTCGTATAATTCGAGTGAAGGTAGAAGTGTTTCTTCTATTGTTTTGGTCACTGTATATTGGTGGTAGACTGTTTCGAAAAATGAAAATGCATTGCAGGGATGTGTGATGGCTGTGGACGGAGCGCTGGAGGCACCGACGCTCGTCACCAAGGACATCCCCAGCAGCTGGGGGAGAGGATCAACCTTACAATAGCCGTTAACTGCTGGCACTGTATGACCATCATATCCTGCTGTTGACTACAAGGTGAAGCCTTCAGTGGGGTTGTAGGGAAGGTTCCAGGTGGGATTATATATAGTGAGAAAAGATCCAGAGGGAACTGTATATGGTAAGAGGATCCAGGGGGGAGTGTATATGGTAAGGGTGGATCCAGGGAACAATGTACATGGTGAAGGAGGTTCCTAGGGGGACGGTATATGGTGAGAGGATCCAGCGAGGAAGGATAGTGTAGGTGATGAGTTCAGTGAGGGGGTAGTGTAGGTGGGGAGTTCAGTGGGGGGGGGTATGTGTAGGTGGGGAGTTCAGTGAGGGGGGTAGTGTAGGTTGAGAGTCGAGTGAGGTTGGGTAGTGTAGGTTGAGAGTCGAGTGAGGTTGGGTAGTGTAGGTTGAGAGTCGAGTGAGGTTGGGTAGTGTAGGTTGAGAGTCGAGTGAGGTTGGGTAGTGTAGGTTGAGAGTCGAGTGAGGTTGGGTAGTGTAGGTTGAGAGTCGAGTGAGGTTGGGTAGTGTAGGTTGAGAGTCGAGTGAGGTTGGGTAGTGTAGGTTGAGAGTCGAGTGAGGTTGGGTAGTGTAGGTTGAGAGTCGAGTGAGGTTGGGTAGTGTAGGTTGAGAGTCGAGTGAGGTTGGGTAGCGTAGGTTGAGAGTCGAGTGAGGTTGGGTAGCGTAGGTTGAGAGTCGAGTGAGGTTGGGTAGCGTAGGTTGAGAGTCGAGTGAGGTTGGGTAGCGTAGGTTGAGAGTCGAGTGAGGTTGGGTAGCGTAGGTTGAGAGTCGAGTGAGGTTGGGTAGCGTAGGTTGAGAGTCGAGTGAGGTTGGGTAGCGTAGGTTGAGAGTCGAGTGAGGTAGCGTAGGTTGAGAGTCGAGTGAGGTTGGGTAGGTGGAGAGTCGAGTGAGGGGGGGCGTTATTGCAGGTGGAGAGTCGAGTGAGGGGGGCGTTATTGCAGGTGGAGAGTCGAGTGAGGGGGGCCGTTAGTGGAGGTGGAGACTCGAGTGAGGGGGGCGTTAGTGGAGGTGGAGAGTCGAGTGAGAGGGCGTTGTGGAGGTGGAGAGTCGAGTGAGGGGGGGCGTTAGTGGAGGTGGAGAGTCGAGTGAGGGGGCGTTAGTGGAGGTGGAGAGTCGAGTGAGGGGGGCGTTAGTGGAGGTGGAGAGTCGAGTGAGGGGGGGCGTTAGTGGAGGTGGAGAGTCGAGTGAGGGGGGGCGTTAGTGGAGGTGGAGAGTCGAGTGAGGGGGGGCGTTAGTGGAGGTGGAGAGTCGAGTGAGGGGGGCGTTAGTGGAGGTGGGAGTCGAGTGAGGGGGGCGTTAGTGGAGGTGGAGAGTCGAGTGAGGGGGGGCGTTAGTGGAGGTGGAGAGTCGAGTGAGGGGGGGCGTTATGGAGGTGGAGAGTCGAGTGAGGGGGGGCGTTAGTGGAGGTGGAGAGTCGAGTGAGGGGGGGCGTTAGTGGAGGTGGAGAGTCGAGTGAGGGGGGGCGTTAGTGGAGGTGGAGAGTCGAGTGAGGGGGGGCGTTAGTGGAGGTGGAGAGTCGAGTGAGGAGGGGCGTTAGTGGAGGTGGAGAGTCGAGTGAGGGGGGCGTTAGTGGAGGTGGAGAGTCGAGTGAGGGGGGGCGTTGGTGGAGAGTCGAGTGAGGGGGGGCGTTAGTGGAGGTGGAGAGTCGAGTGAGGGGGGGCTTTGGGTGGAGAGTCGAGTGAGGTGGGGGGCGTTAGTGGAGGTGGAGAGTCGAGTGAGGGGGGGGGCGTTAGTGGAGGGGAGAGTCGAGTGAGGGGGGGGCGTTAGTGGAGGTGGAGAGTCGAGTGAGGGGGGCGTTAGTGGAGGTGGAGAGTTCGAGTGAGGGGGGCGTTAGTGGAGGTGGAGAGTCGAGTGAGGGGGGGCGTTAGTGGAGGTGGAGAGTCGAGTGAAGGGGGGCGTTAGTGGAGGTGGAGAGTCGAGTGAGGGGGGGCGTTAGTGGAGGTGGAGAGTCGAGTGAGGGGGGCGTTAGTGGAGGTGGAGAGTCGAGTGAGGGGGGGCGTTAGTGGAGAGTCGGGTGAGGGGGGGCGTTAGTGGAGAGTCGAGTGAGGGGGGGCGTTAGTGGAGAGTCGAGTGAGGGGGGGCGTTGGTGGAGAGTCGAGTGAGGGGGGGCGTTAGTGGAGGTGGAGAGTCGAGTGAGGGGGGCGTTAGTGGAGGTGGAGAGTCGAGTGAGGGGGGGCGTTAGTGGAGGTGGAGAGTCGAGTGAGGGGGGCGTTAGTGGAGGTGGAGAGTCGAGTGAGGGGGGCGTTAGTGGAGGTGGAGTGTCGAGTGAGGGGGGCGTTAGTGGAGGTGGAGAGTCGAGTGAGGGGGGGCGTTAGTGGAGGTGGAGAGTCGAGTGAGGGGGGGCGTTAGTGGAGGTGGAGAGTCGAGTGAGGGGGGGCGTTAGTGGAGGTGGAGAGTCGAGTGAGGGGGGGCGTTGGTGGAGAGTCGAGTGAGGGGGCGTTAGTGGAGAGTCGAGTGAGGGGGGGGCGTTAGTGGAGGTGGAGAGTCGAGTGAGGGGGGGGCGTTAGTGGAGGTGGAGAGTCGAGTGAGGGGGGGCGTTAGTGGAGAGTCGAGTGAGGGGGGCGTTAGTGGAGAGTCGACTGAGGGGGGGCGTTAGTGGAGAGTCGAGTGAGGGGGGCGTTAGTGGAGAGTCGAGTGATGGGGGGCGTTAGTGGAGAGTCGAGTGAGGGGGGGCGTTAGTGGAGGTGGAGAGTCGAGTGAGGGGGGCGTTAGTGGAGGTGGAGAGTCGAGTGAGGGGGCGTTGGTGGAGAGTCGAGTGAGGGGGGGCGTTGGTGGAGAGTCGATGAGGGGGGGCGTTAGTGGAGAGTCGAGTGAGGGGGGGGCGTTAGTGGAGAGTCGAGTGAGGGGGGGCGTTAGTGGAGAGTCGAGTGAGGGGGGGGGCTTTTAGTGGAGAGTCGAGTGAGGGGGGGCTGTTAGTGGAGAGTCGAGTGAGGGGGGGCGTTAGTGGAGAGTCGAGTGAGGGGGGGCGTTAGTGGAGAGTCGAGTGAGGGGGGGCGTTAGTGGAGAGGTCGAGTGAGGGGGGGCGTTAGTGGAGAGTCGAGCGAGGGGGGGGCGTTAGTGGAGAGTCGAGCGAGGGGGGGGGGCGTTAGTGGAGAGTCGAGCGAGGGGGGGGGCGTTAGTGGAGAGTCGAGCGAGGGGGGGGGGCGTTTAGTGGAGAGTCGAGCGAGGGGGGGGGCGTTAGTGGAGAGTCGAGCGAGGGGGGGGGGCGTTAGTGGAGAGTCGAGCGAGGGGGGGGGCGTTAGTGGAGAGTCGAGCGAGGGGGGGGGCGTTAGTGGAGAGTCGAGCGAGGGGGGGGGCGTTAGTGGAGAGTCGAGCGAGGGGGGGGGCGTTAGTGGAGAGTCGAGCGAGGGGGGGCGTTAGTGGAGAGTCGAGCGAGGGGGGGCGTTAGTGGAGAGTCGAGCGAGGGGGGCGTTAGTGGAGAGTCGAGCGGAGGGGGGGGCGTTAGTGGAGAGTCGAGCGAGGGGGGGGCGTTAGTGGAGAGTCGAGCGAGGGGGGGGCGTTAGTGGAGAGTCGAGCGAGGGGGGGGCGTTAGTGGAGAGTCGAGCGAGGGGGGGGCGTTAGTGGAGAGTCGAGCGAGGGGGGGGGCGTTAGTGGAGAGTCGAGCGGGGGGGGGGCGTTAGGGGAGAGTCGAGCGAGGGGGGGCGTTAGTGGAGAGTCGAGCGAGGGGGGGCGTTAGTGGAGAGTCGAGCGAGGGGGGGCGTTAGTGGAGAGTCGAGCGGGGGGGGGGCGTTAGTGGAGAGTCGAGCGAGGGGGGGAGTTAGTGGAGAGTCGAGCGAGGGGGGCGTTAGTGGAGGGTTCGAGCGAGGGGGGGCGTTAGTGGAGAGTCGAGCGAGGGGGGGCGTTAGTGGAGGGTCGAGCGAGGGGGGCGTTAGTGGAGAGTGGAGCGAGGGGGGGCGTTAGTGGAGAGTGGAGCGAGGGGGGCGTTAGTGGAGAGTGGAGCGAGGGGGGGCGTTAGTGGAGAGTGGAGCGAGGGGGGGCGTTAGTGGAGGTGGAGTCGAGTGAGATGGGTAGTGCAGGTGGCGAGTCGGGTGAGCGGGGGTTGTGGAGAAATTTTCTCCAGGAGGGGGGTATCAGCCCCCTTCAGCCTCTTTCAGCCCTATCATCCCTGAGGGGCCCAGCCCTCTTAGAAGGGGCAAGCATCTTGTTTACTGCTACAGCAAGTAATTGATCACAGATGCAGTACCAGTATACGACCTGTGGTCAAGCGACTGCCGCTCCTTGCCGTCCAGTGTTGCAGAGTGTATTTTAAGAAGAGACAGTACATCTCTTACCTTAGCAGGACAATTACGGAAAATCCTGCTCCCACTTTATTACCATAGTAAAGATAGTGGACATTGTTGTCTATGCTTAAGACAGTAAGATTTAAACATTCTGCTTTGCCTCATGGAGGAAGTGGCAAGGAAGCAAAAGTACTAGGTCAGCTTTTCTTTTGTGCTGGGGGCA
Organism: Cherax quadricarinatus; assembly: GCF_026875155.1. Lineage (NCBI taxonomy): Eukaryota > Metazoa > Arthropoda > Malacostraca > Decapoda > Parastacidae > Cherax > Cherax quadricarinatus. The sequence goes on along the minus strand of NC_069401.1, from coordinate 74,409,319 downwards.
GTGATGGCGTGGGGCATTGTGGCGTCTTCAGATTACTTTCGACTCTACTGAGAGTGACACTGGTACACTATGTTCCACAAGATTTGTCTTTTTTGTTCACAATCTTATCACTAAAGAAGCTGATCACACTTCTCTTAAGTGTTTATTGTGTTTTATGAGACACTTTGTTCACACTAACGCACAGATCGTTCTTTGTTGGTTATCCTGGCGTCAGTGTCACTCTCAGTCGAGTCAAAAGTAATCTGAAGACGCCACAATGCCCCACACTATCACTGCCCCCAGCACAAAAGAAAAGCTGACCTAGTACTTTTGCTTCCTTGCCACTTCCTCCATGAGGCAAAGCATAATGTTTAAATCTTACTGTCTTAAGCTTAGACAACAATGTCCATTATCTTTATTGGGCAATAAAGTGGAGCGGGTTTTAAATT
>NC_069401.1:74392242-74408391 GCF_026875155.1 Cherax quadricarinatus | reverse complement strand
TGTTTAAATCTTACTGTTTAAGCATAGACAACAATGTCCACTATCTTTACTATGGTAATAAAGTGGGAGCAGGATTTTCCGTAATTGTCCTGCTAAGGTAAGAGATGTACTGTCTCTTATTAAAATACACTCTGCAACACTGGACGGCAAGGAGCGGCAGTCGCTTGACCACAGGTCGTATACTGGTACTGCATCTGTGATCAATTACTCACTGTTAGTCTCTTTTATTGTGAGGGGGGGGGGGTGTAAGGTTAGGCTAGCAGTGTGGAAGGTTGTGTGGGGGTGAGATAGTGAGAGCATATATTTATGAAATGGTTATGTTCCTGCAGAGATTTTTGATATCGGCGATCAGTACCTTGGATACATAGTCATACATGGATTGCCTTGCATTGCATATTTTGGTTGGGTATATTATTGCATTCACTATCGAGGAGAGGTGGCTTAAGTGGCTGTTATGGCTTTTTAGGTCAACTAGTACTGAACACGTGTAACACTGATATTGCCAGTGAATAGCAGTAATTCTTTTTATTAACATTGAGAAGGGTTTTAAAATATAAAATAAAGCAAGGAACACTGTAGTCAAGTACGTTTGTATAGAATGATGCTTATTTTGTAGGTTTAACATGTAGCTGCAAGTACTTCCCATATTGGCCTTGTGGATTAGCTTTTCTTTAGATATAATTAGTATACAAGTATTTCCTTTATAACGGTACTTCTTTATAGAAGAAGGATTGTAATATCTTTGCACACGTTAATGTGACGAATATGACTGTCAAGGATGTTTAATTGTGTTTCAGATAGGGAGATTAGGATTTTGTGTTCAGTTATTAACAAGTTTGATCTTAAGCTAGGAGTTAGTTAGTGGTAGGGGTGCACCTGTTTGGTATTTCATGAAGGGGTTTCTTTTTATTATTCGCCCCGTCCTTGTGAGGGGAGAACCCATTTGATATGTTACAATGATAATTATAGTCTTGGTTTATATTAAACATTTACATAGGTTGTTTAAAGTTGAGGTAACATGAAGTGTATTCTTTAATTTTATGTGTAAAATCCATGTCATACAATGATGTACTGGCAGTTTGAATTTCTTTGTTGTTGTTTTATTATTATTGATATTAGATATTGTGGGTGTATATTCTTCCAATTATACAAGTGTGTGTGTATGGTAACATAATGTACATATCTGGGTTGCTATGTACTTTTATATTTTTGTTGTGGTTTATGCATAACCAAATTCTGTAATTCTCATTAAGGTTTAATGAGGTAAGGGCATACCGTGATTGTTAGGTTACTTAAGGGTTTTTTTCTCAAAACGGTGCATGCATATATTTTTTGTATGCACTGGCATTATTAATTATTGTTAAAAGGGGGTTTGGTAGGTCATGTTGTTGGATGTGTAAATGGTAATACACCTACGGGTAACGGTTTATTTAAGTACTGGGATTGTGTGGTAGAGGAATTTGTTAATATCCAGTATAGTTCTTATTATTAATCACTTATACGTCCTTGTAAATACGTGTGATATTCTTTGGATTATATAGGTAGTATTTTGATTTATTAATCCACCTTATGTTCGGGTTGGGTTCCTTTGTAGAACGTGGAATTGTGTTTTCAATTTTAATGATATACATGTCTTATTTATTACCGTGCATGTAATAGTTGTATTGTGTTTTCTAAATAAAATATAAAATTTATAAAATACCACTGTGCAGTAACAGTATGCTTGCCCCTTCTAAGAGGGCTGTGCTTCGGATGTATGGCTAAAAGTCTGAAGGTTGATACCCCTCTGGATGAAAATTTCTCACAACCCCCTCAGACTGCCTTCACTAATACCCCCCTCACTCGACTTCTCACTCTGCATAACGCCCTATCTCACCGACTCTCGATGCACTACGGCCACCATAAGCTGACTTCACTCTGATATAACAGCCATTTCACTTACCTGCACTAACCCCCATGTCACTCGACTCTCCACCTGACTAACGCCCCACTCACTCGACTCTCCACCTGCACTAACGCCCCACTCACTCGACTCTCCACCTGCACTAACGCCCCATCTCACTCGACTCTCCACTGCACTAACGCCCATCTCACTCGACTCTCACCTGCACTAACGCCCCATCTCACTCGACTCTCCACCTGCACTAACGCCCCATCTCACTCGACTCTCCACCTGCACTAACGCCCCACTCACTCGACTCTCCACCTGCACTAACGCCCCTCACTCGACTCTCCACCTGCACTAACGCCCCCCTCACTCGACTCTCCACCTGCACTAACGCCCCATCTCACTCACTCTCCACCTGCACTAACGCCCCCTCACTCGACTCTCCACCTGCACTAACGCCCCCTCACTCGACTCTCCACTCATAACGCCCCCTCACTCGACTCTCCACCTGCACTAACGCCCCCTCACTCGACTCTCCACCTGCACTAACGCCCCTCACTCGACTCTCCACCTAGCACTACGCCCCTCACTCACTCTCCAACCTACACTACCTCATACGCTCACTCGACTCTCACCTGCACTAACGCCACCCTCACTCGACTCTCCAACCTCACTAACGCCCCTCACTCGACTCTCCACCTCACTACCCAACCTCACTCGACTCTCAACCTACACTACCCAACCTCACTCGACTCTCAACCTACACTACCACAACCTCACTCGACTCTCAACCTACACTACCCAACCTCACTCGACTCTCAACCTACACTACCCAACCCTCACTCGACTCTCAACCTACACTACCCAACCTCACTCGACTCTCAACCTACACTACCCAACCTCACTCGACTCTCAACCTACACTACCCAACCTCACTCGACTCTCAACCTACACTACCCAACCTCACTCGACTCTCAACCTACACTACCCAACCTCACTCGACTCTCAACCTACACTACCCAACCTCACTCGACTCTCAACCTACACTACCCAACCTCACTCGACTCTCAACCTACACTACCCAACCTCACTCGACTCTCAACCTACACTACCCAACCTCACTCGACTCTCAACCTACACTACCCAACCTCACTCGACTCTCAACCTACACTACCCAACCTCACTCGACTCTCAACCTACACTACCCAACCTCACTCGACTCTCAACCTACACTACCCAACCTCACTCGACTCTCAACCTACACTACCCAACCTCACTCGACTCTCAACCTACACTACCCAACCTCACTCGACTCTCAACCTACACTACCCAACCTCACTCGACTCTCAACCTACACTACCCAACCTCACTCGACTCTCAACCTACACTACCCAACCTCACTCGACTCTCAACCTACACTACCCAACCTCACTCGACTCTCAACCTACACTACCCAACCTCACTCGACTCTCAACCTACACTACCCAACCTCACTCGACTCTCAACCTACACTACCCAACCTCACTCGACTCTCAACCTACACTACCCAACCTCACTCGACTCTCAACCTACACTACCCAACCTCACTCGACTCTCAACCTACACTACCCAACCTCACTCGACTCTCAACCTACACTACCCAACCTCACTCGACTCTCAACCTACACTACCCAACCTCACTCGACTCTCAACCTACACTACCCAACCTCACTCGACTCTCAAACCAACCTACCATCACCTCACTCGACTCTCAACCTACACTACCCAACCTCACTCGACTCTCAACCTACACTACCCAACCTCACTCGACTCTCAACCTACACTACCCAACCTCACTCGACTCTCAACCTACACTACCCAACCTCACTCGACTACTCATACCACCTTGACTCACCTACCACCAACCTCACTCGACTCTCAACCTACACTACCCAACCTCACTCGACTCTCAACCTACACTACCCAACCTCACTCGACTCTCAACCTACACTACCCAACCTCACTCGACTCTCAACCTACACTACCCAACCTCACTCGACTCTCAACCTACACTACCCAACCTCACTCGACTCTCAACCTACACTACCCAACCTCACTCGACTCTCAACCTACACTACCCAACCTCACTCGACTCTCAACCTACACTACCCAACCTCACTCGACTCTCAACCTACACTACCCAACCTCACTCGACTCTCAACCTACACTACCCAACCTCACTCGACTCTCAACCTACACTACCCAACCTCACTCGACTCTCAACCTACACTACCCAACCTCACTCGACTCTCAACCTACACTACCCAACCTCACTCGACTCTCAACCTACACTACCCAACCTCACTCGACTCTCAACCTACACTACCCAACCTCACTCGACTCTCAACCTACATACCAACCTCACTCGACTCTCAACCTACACTACCCACTCACTGACTCTCAACCTACACTACCCAACCTCACTCGACTCTCAACCTACACTACCCAACCTCACTCGACTCTCAACCTACACTACCCAACCTCACTCGACTCTCAACCTACACTACCCAACCTCACTCGACTCTCAACTCACTACCCAACTCACTCGATTCAACTACACTACCAACCTCACTCGACTCTCAACCTACACTACCCATCCGACTTCACTACACTACCCCCTCACTGAACTCCCCACCTACACTATCCCCTCACTGAACTCATCACCTACACTATCCTTCCTCGCTGGATCCTCTCATCATATACCGTCCCCCTAGGAACCTCCTTCACCATGTACACTGTTCCCTGGATCCGCCCTCACCATATACACTTCCCCCTGGATTCTCTCACCATATACAGTTCCCTCTGGATCTTTTCTCACTATATATAATCCCACCTGGAACCTTCCCTACAACCCCACTGTAGGCTTCACCTTGTAGTCAACAGCAGGATGTGATGGTCATACAGTGCCAGGAGTTAACGGCTATTGTAAGGTTGATCCTCTCTCCCAGCTGCTGGGGATATCCTTGGTGACGAACGTCGGTGCCTCCAGCGCTCCGTCCACAGCCATCACACATCCCTGCAATGCATTTTCATTTTTCGAAAGTCTACCACCAATATACAGTGACCAAAATAATAGAAGAAACACTTCTACCTTCACTCGAATTATACGAAAATTATACCATTTAATGGGCAACAGCCATTTACTTTAATAAATGTATAATGACCAACTGTTATTTATGATATGTAATAAAGACCATTTAATAGCCACCCATTTTAAGTAAATTAAAAGTGACCAACTAGGTCATTTTTCCCCCTCGTAGAAAAACTTTTCTTAACCTAAAATAATCTGTTACCTCAATTATGTTAACCTATAATACAATGTATAATTGAAGATTATAGATAATTTACGTATAATGGTCTGATTTTCGTTTTTTTTTCTGCCTCTTGTTACGACCTAGCGAGCATTTACCAATAAGATAAAATTGCACTTAACATCTTATTTCTGCCTTAATGTACAACTATAGGTTATCAGAATTATATCAAGCTATATTAGGGTAATTCACCAATAATTTAAGCTATAATTACCATCATCTAGGATATTATTTAGACTGAAAATTTGTCTATTATTTTTTGCTAGTATCCCTCCTCCCTTATACATCTTACTACTCCCTTAAAACAGAATTACAAGTAATGTAAATTTTCTGCAATTATACTCTGATAATTCAACTATAATCTAAGCTATAATTTACCTCGTCTGGTCCAATATTTCGTTGTAAATATCGTCTTTACACTTGGTGTTGTAGTCTTGATTTTCTTCTTGATGGTCGCCTTATTTACCTTCTGACAGCTGACTTTGAACTGACCAATCAACGTCCGCTTCACCCGGCAGCCTCGGCCAATCAGCGTGCGGGAAGGCCGCCCTCTCCACTAATGACAGTCCATCGCTGAGAAACACTTTGCGCATTTCTCATGTTTTATTGATTTTTATTCAGTTTTTAACCATTTTTATTAGTTTTCAAGTAGATTATTTTATTTTTGTCTTTATTGATATTTTTTACTCATTTATTAGCACAAAAGGGGAATAAATGCTGTTTTCAACAATTTTATTTATATTTTTATTTTCTCTATATTATTACATTTTTACTAGGTTTTTATTGATTATACGAAGCTTTTACTGCAGTTTACTATTCTTACTTAATTTATTTTTATTGATTTATTCACACAGAAGAGGAATATATGGGTTGCCATTATCCCATTTTGTTAATTAGTTTATTACGTTTTATTGATTTTACAATGTTTATACAACAAGAACTTTATTTATATTCATATTATTTAAGTTTTTACTGATTTATTTAAACAAATTGAAAAAAATATCCCAACTATTATTGTATTTCTCAATAACAACAGCAAATTAATAATGATGATTGGTGGCCCGGTGGCCTGGTGGCTAAAGCTCCCGCTTCACACACGGTGGGCCCGGGTTCGATTCCCAGCGGGTGGAAACATTTCGACACGTTTCCTTACACCTGTTGTCCTGTTCACCTAGCAGCAACTAGGTACCTGGGTGTTAGTCGACTGGTGTGGGTCGCATCCTGGGGGACAAGATTAAGGACCCCAATGGAAATAAGTTAGACAGCCCTCGATGACGCACTGACTTTCTTGGGTTATCCTGGGTGGCTAACCCCCCGGGGTTAAAAATCCGAACGAATTCTTATCTTATCTTATCTTACATTATGGGGATGATGTTGACAGTCATATTTCTGAATTATTTCATCCACATAATTTATGGGAGATACAACTAAGAAACAATATATTGAAGCTAGGAGTGTTAGTTGTATCTGAGAGCTTGGTGGTATTGAGCTTAGGAGTGTTAGTTGTATCTGAGAGCTTGGTGGTATTGAGATTAGGAGTGTTAGTTGTATCTGAGAGCTTGGTGGTATTGAACTTAGGAGTGTTAGTTGTATCTGAGAGCTTGGTGGTATTGAGCTTAGGAGTGTTAGTTTTAGCTGAGAGCTTGGTGGTATTGAGCTTAGGAGTGTTAGTTGTATCTGAGAGCTTGGTGGTATTGAGCTTAGGAGTGTTAGTTGTATCTGAGAGCTTGGTGGTATTGAGCTTAGGAGTGTTAGTTGTATCTGAGAGCTTGGTGGTATTGAGCTTAGGAGTGTTAGTTGTATCTGAGAGCTTGGTGGTATTGAACTTAGGAGTGTTAGTTGTATCTGAGAGCTTGGTGGTATTGAGCTTAGGAGTGTTAGTTTTAGCTGAGAGCTTGGTGGTATTGAGCTTAGGAGTGTTAGTTGTATCTGAGAGCTTGGTGGTATTGAGCTTAGGAGTGTTAGTTGTATCTGAGAGCTTGGTGGTATTGAGCTTAGGAGGTTTTTGTTGTATCTGAGAGCTTTGGGGGTATTGAACTTAGGAAAATGTTTGTTGTATCTGGAGCTTGGGGGTATTGAGCTTAGAGTGTTGTTTTAGGAAGGGTTGGTTATTGACTTAGGGTGTTATTGTACGAGGCTTGGGGGTATTGAGCTTGGAGTTTTTGTATCTGGAACTTGGTGGTATTGAACTTAGGAGTGGTTTTGTTTTCTGAAGCTTGGGGGTATTGAGCTTAGGAGTGTTAGTTTTTTGCTGAGAGCTTTGGGGGATTGACTTAGGAGTGTTTTTTGATCTGGGCTTTGGGGGTATTGGCTTAGGATGTTTGTTGTATCTGAAGGGTTGGTGGTATTGAGCTTAGGAGTTAGTTGAAACTGAGAGCTTTTGGGGGTATTAGCTTAGGAGTGTTAGTTGTATCTGAGGCTTGGTGGTATTTAACTTAGGATGTTAGTTTTACTGAGAGCTTGGTGGGATTGAGCTTAGGTGTTATTTTAGCTGAGAGTTGGGGGTTTTAGCTTGGAGTGTTATTTTATCGAAGCTTGGTGGTATTGAGCTTTGGATGTTTGTTTTAGCTGAGAGTTGGTGTATTGAGCTTAGGAGTTTAGTTTTTTTGAGAGCTTTGGGGGATTGACTTAGGTGTTAGTTGTATCGAGAGCTTGGGGTATTGAGCTTAGGGGTGTTATTTTTATCTGAGGCTTGGGGGATTGAGCTAGGGGTGTTATTGTATCTGAGAGCTTGGTGGAGAGCTTTGGATGTTAGTTTAGCTGAGAGCTTTGGTATTGAGCTTGGGGGTGTTAGTTGATCTGAGATTGTGGTAGAGCTTTGGGGTTATTGTATCTGAGAGCTTGGTGGGATGACTTAGAGTGTTAGTTGTATCTGAGGCTTGGGGGTATTGAGTTAGGAGTGTTATTTACTGAGAGCTTTGGGGGATTGACTTAGGGTGTTAGTTTTGCTGAGAGCTTGGTGGTATTGATTGGAGTGTTAGTTGTATCTGAGAGCTTGGGGGTTTTGAGCTTAGGAGTGTTAGTTGTATCTGAGAGCTTGGGGGATTGAGCTTAGATGTTAGTTTTAGCTGAAGTTGGTTATTTAACTTTGGAGTTTAGTTGTATCTGAGAGCGGTGGGATTGATTAGGGTGTTAGTTTTAGCTGAGAGCTTGGGGTATTGACTAGGATGTTTTGTGATCTGAGGCTTTTGGTGGTATTGGTTGGGAGGTTAGTTGTATCGAGAGCTTGGTGGTATTGGCTTGGGAGTGTTAGTTTTAGCTGAGAGTTTGGGGGGTATGGCTTAGGAGTTTTTTTAGCTGAGGTTGGGGGTATTGAGCTTAGGAGTGTTAGTTGTATCTGGAGCTTGGGGGTTTGACCCTTGGGAGTTTTAGTTTTAGCTGAGAGCTTGGGGGTATGAGCTGGAGTGTTTTTTAGCTGAGAGCTTGGTGGTATTGAGTTTAGGAGGTTATTTTTAGCTGAGAGCTTGGTGGTATTGAGTTGGAGTGTTAGTTGTATCGGAGCTTTGGGGGTATTGAGCTTAGGATTTTAGTTTTAGCTGAGACTTGGGTGGTATTGAGCTTAGGAGTGTTATTTTTAGCTGAGAGTTGGTGGTATGAGCGGGGGGTTTGGTTATTTAGCTGGAGCTTGGTGGATTTGTGGAAAATACTGTATATTCCCAAAAAATCCAGTTTTTTTTATTGAAAATTGATGGTCTTATTTTTAAAAAAAATTTAAATTTTGTAAAAAAAAAAGAACTAGCGAGGGTGAGCGTCGCGGGAGGAGAGTCGCCATTTTTTTTTTTTTCCTTGAATGGGTAAGGCCCAAAAATAAAATGTCAAATTTTTCGCGCTCTGGGGGTTTTATTGGGCTTAAAACCTCTAAATAGGACCCAAATTGTTTGGATTGCAGTCCCCCGCATAAATTTTGGGGCAATAGACGGACATCTCCAGGAAACCAATAAGCACTAAATTTGTTTGAAATTCTGGGCCGTTTACCATCAAAAATTTGGTGAGGGGGGTTCGTACTGACACACAGTAATTTTCAGATAAATTGGTGAGTGTTAAGTAAAATTCTCCTTCTGTTACATAAATGTGTATATAAATTTCTTTTAATTTTAATTTCAGTCCACAAATTTTATATTTAAAATTTTTCCGAATTCCTGGTGATGTACACTTCATTTTCAATTAATATAGGTTTAGACAACTTGGGAGAGAGGATTTTTGGTAGGGTTTGAAGGGGGACATTTTTTTTCGACCCAGTGTCCCAAAAAATTCCCACTTGTTCTGAAAAATTTTATAAATAACAATTTTCTTTTTTACCCTTACGGTATGTATCTAATGAGATTATCCAGGTAAATTAATTTTTACAGTATTGAATACATGTTAGTTGTAGCGAGATCTTGGTGGATTGAATTTCAGTGTTGTTGTGTGAATCTTTGGGGGTACTGTACTTAAGACTATAGTTGTATTGAGATCATGTGTACTTTTAAAACGCTAAACCCCTTTTTCTCTTTCCAATAAACACGATTACCACCCACAAGCAAAACCACCTAAATGATTAAACAATTGAAAAATTTCTAGCTTAGCTAGTAATTTTTTAAAAATGGGGGTAAATTAGTTTGACTGTAAGTGATACGATAATGACGTGATCAGGGAAAAGTTGTTTGGTCCACCCCTTTTTATACATTTTGTAACATATATATTTATTAACTTTATAAACACAATCCCGCCCCCACGCCCGTAGCCTGGTGGCAGAGGTTCTTGATTCACACGGTGAGGATCCGAGTTCGATTCCTGGCAAAAGTTGAAAACATTGGGTGTGTTTCCTTACACTTGTTGTCCATGTTCACCCATCAGTAATAATGGGTACCTGGGTGTTAGTGGACTGCTGTGGGTCGCGTCCTGGGACAAAACTGACCTAATTTGAGGGAAATGATCTATATAGTAGTGTGTAGTAGTAGTATGCTGAGGTCAGTGGTCATTTGTGGTCATACCTGTCCTAAGCTCTTTGGGAGTTAGCGTGGGGTGTTACCAAGCATCATTGCTTGTTGTAGTGTTTTGGAATCTCAGGTTCAGGTGTTGAAGAAGGAGATTCTACTTCTTCAGGAGGAAAATAGGAAGCTGAAGCTTCGCCTAGATGAATTTGAGAGTGAGTGTGAAAAGCATTTAGCCTGAAAGGAGGAAATGGTTACCAGCAGTGAGAGTGGAAGCTGCTTTAAGTGGCAAGTGGCTCACAGTTCAGGAAGAAGGAAGATAAGGAGGGATAACAGAGAAGATGTGAAGGTAGGAAATCGATTCTCTGTTCTCCAAGACGAGTGTACTCCAGTGGTTAGTGAGGTTAAAGGTACAACTGATTTCCCTGCTCATCAAGGTAAGAATGCTTCAATTGTAGGAGATTCTCAGGTAAGATATATGGGCCGTGCTTTTTGTAACAGAGATAGAAAGGTCAGACAGAGGGTGTGTCTTCCTGGAGCTGGTGTTGGTGACATAGTCAGCAGGTTGGATAATATTATGTTAGGTAATGGGAACAAGCCCATTATCTGTCTTAGTGCTGGGGGTAATGACATTGAGAAGGGCAGGAGACAGGAGCTGCTAAATAAGTACAGGTCAGCCACAGAAGTAGTCAGGTCTAAGGGAGGAATCCCTTTCACATGTAGCATCTTGCCTAGAAAGGGAGTGGGGAATGAATGGATGTCTAGGGCAATTGGTATAAATTGCTGCTAGACAAGTACTGCAAGGAACTTGCAGTCCCATTCATTGATAACTGGGACATATTCTATGGCAAACGTGATCTGTATGCAAGTAATAGGGTTCATCTTTCTGGGGGTGGTGAGATTGCATAAGCCAATTCGATTGAGGGGTAATTGATGACTTTTCTAGGACTTTCAACTGATAGATTATAGAGGTATGAGTGTTTGTGGGAAACAATCAGGCTGTAATATTATTGTTGGAAACAGCAGATATTACCAGGATACCTCAGGGATATGTTTAAAAGACAATATTCAAAATAAAGTTTCTAGCAAAGGCAAATCACTTGATCAACAAACAAAGTGGGCAACGAGTGAATACCTCCCTTAAGGTTTACTATACAAATAGTAGGAGTCTAAGAAATAAGATAGATGAGCTAAGATTACTTGCAAGCGCAGGTAATGTAGATATTATTGGTATAACAGAGACCTGGTTCAACCTGAAAGATAGAGAAATGCCTTCTGAATGCAACATACAGGGTTATAAACTATTCTATACTGATAGGATCAACAGGAAGAGTGGTGGAGTGGCGATGTATGTCAGAGATAATTTAAATTGTTGTCTTAGACATGATATAAGATTAGAAACACCGAACACAGAATCTGTTTGGCTACAGTTTCTCGAGGGTCGTGACAAATTAATTTTGGGTGTGATGTATAGGCCCTGTAAATTTTACATATTTCATTTCCTTTTTGGCCGATATTTTTGAAACTTCAGCAAAGCATATTTGATATAAGCTTCTAATAGTACACCAAAAATGAACGTAATCGGTTGACAAATAAAGAAGTCTAATATTTAATGTTGCGCGGTCCCTTGAAAATGTTGTGTTAATGGGAGATTTTAACTTTAGACAAATTGATTGGAACAATATGACAGGAAATCTTGAGTCTAGTGACTTTCTTGATGCGGTTCAGGATTGCTCTTTAGAACAGTTTGTGATAGAATCAACTAGAGGAAATAATCTGCTTGACTTGGTTCATGCCAACATAGATTCACTAATAATCTTGAGGTTAATGATGAGCTTGGGCAAAGTGATCACAAATCACTTAGTTTCAATATATCATGGAATTACCTAGATAACTGCAATCAAATCTCTGTCCCAGGCTTTCGCTTGGACGATTTCATGGGACTGAAAAATTACCTGAGTGGGCTAAATTGGGATGTCCTGACTATGGGCCAGGTAGGTGATCTTGGTTGCCAATATGACGTTTTTCAGAGCATAGTTCTAGCTGCCCAGACAACTTTTGTTCCTACTAGGAAAATTAGATCTAATAAAAATGATCCCAAATGGATGAACAATAGATTAAAACATCTCATTGGTCAAAAGAGAGGGATATATAGGCGTATCAAAAGAGGGGATGAGCAGTTAAGAAGTCAATATATTCAATTAAAGATAAATAAAGAAAGGAATAAGAAAAGCAAAAAAGGATTATGAGGCTAAGGACGCAAGGAATTCGAAGACTAACCCAAAAGGGTTCTTTCTGGTATACAGAAGTAAGATTAGGGACAAGATAGGCCCACTTAAGAGTAACTCTGGTCAGATCACTGACAGTGATAAGGATATGTGTGAAATTTTCAGTACCTACTTTCTCTCAGTTTTTACTCGGAAAAATACTAGCGAAATTCCTGAAATAATAGATTATGTAGCACAGGACGATAATAAACTATGCACGATTGTGGTAACTTGTGACATGGTCCTCAGACAAATAGAGAAATTAAAACCTAACAAATCCCCAGGCCCTGATGAAATGTTTGCAAGGGTGTTAAAGGAATGTAAAGAGAAGCTTAGCAAACCTATGGCTAATTTTTTCAATATATCACTACAAACTGGCATAGTGCATGATAAGTGGAAAATGGCAAAAGTAATACCTATTTACAAGGCAGGTGACAGGTCCTTAGCTTCTAACTATAGACCAATAAACCTTACCTCCATAGTGGGAAAATTTAGGGAATCAATAATTGCCGAAGCAATTCGTAGCCATCTTGATAGGCATAAACTGATTAATGAATCTCAACACGGTTTTACAAAGGGGCGTTCCTGTCTTACGAATTTACTAACTTTTTTTCACTAAGGTGTTTGAGGAGGTACGTCAAGGTAACAAATATGATATTGTGTACATGGACTTCAGTAAGGCTTTCGATAGAGTTCCACATCAGAGGCTATCGAGGAAACTTAGGGCACAAGGAATAAGAGGAGAAAATTTTTCCTGGGTAGAGGCATGGCTGACAAATAGGCAGCAGAGAGTTTGTATAAATGGGGAGAAATCACAATGGGGGCACGTCACAAGCGGTGTTCCTCAGGGGTCAGTGTTGGGGCTCTTGTTGTTCACAGTTTACAAAAACGACATAGATGAGGGATTAAATAGCGACATAAGCAAATTTGCTGATGACACCCAAATAGGCTAGCAAATTCATTCTAATGAGGACACTAGAGCACTCCAGGATGATTTGAATAGACTGATGCAATGGTCGAAGAAGTGGCAGATGCGGTTTAATATAGACAAATGCAAAGTTCTAAATGTTGGACAGGAAAATAACCATGCCACATACAAACTAAATAATGTTGTTTTTCAACTCTGTATATCCCTGGTTAGGCCTCATTTAGATTATGCTCACAGTTCTGGTCACCGTATTACAGAATGGATATAAATGCACTGGAAAACGTTCAGAGGAGGATGACAAAGTTGATCCCATGTATCAGAAATCTTCCCTATGAGGACAGACTGAGGGCCTGAATCTGCACTCTCTAGAAAGGCATGGAATTAGAGGGGATATGATCGACGTGTATAAATGGAAAACAGGAATAAATAAAGGGGATGTAAATAGCGTACTGAAAATTTCCGGCCAAGACAGGACTCGCAGCAATGGTTTCAAGTTGGAAAAATTCAGATTCAGGAAGGATATAGGAAAGTACTGGTTTGGTAATAGAGTACACTTATTAAGGCTAAAACGTTGTGTAGTTTTAAAAATAGGTTAGATAAATATTGGTGGGTGAGGGGGGGTTGAGTTAGTTGCTAGTTTTGTGCTACAGGTTGATGCTGTGCTCTTCCCTGAAGTGGAGGGGATGACTTGTGGGTCATTTGGCTAACCCCAGGGGGGAAAATGGCCCGTTTGATGGGTCAGTAGGCCCCTTTGAGTGTTATTTTTTTTTATGTTTTATGTCTTGATGTCACTATGGTCTGCCCTTGTACATGTACTTGAAGAAATTTTTTTTTAATATTATTTTATTATTATTATTTTTATTTTATTTTTATTATTAATTTACAAAGAACATTTTACAACCAGTGATGCTCGGATATTGTCAGTGTCTCTTGTATCTCTCCGTGGCCAATCACTTCCCCTCCCTGGCGACCCCTCGTTTGGGCCCTAAGAAATAAGAAAGGAAAGGGAAAACTGCGCAGACCTGTTGGCCCCTATAGGAGGGCCTTTACAATTATCCCCCTAACAAAAATTTTACCAACCCAATTTTCAATGCCCCCAAAAAACAATTCCGTGTGCAAGCCCCTCAAATCAAAACCCTCCCACTCTGTACTTACCAACCTAAATTGAAAACCCCCAAATCCTAGTCAAAAACCCAATAGGTAGACTGTTCCCCTCATAATTCCCTATTTCCAAACCTTATTTCCTATGTCCTTTCTAAATCTAAACTTTTTAATTTAAAACCCTTTCTGCGGGTTCTTTTTGGAGAGATATCACAAGACTTGATAATTCCCTTTTTAAAACCTTCTTCCACTTATACCTTCGATCAGGTTCCCCCTCATTCCCGTCTAACAAGTGAATGTAAAATTAAAGAGTTTCAATTTTCTTCTAAAGGAGATTTCTAATGCTATGTATTAATTTAGTCATCCTACGCTGAATGTTTTCTAACGAATTTATGTCCATTCTGTAATATGGAGACCAGAATTGAGCTGCATAATCTAGGTGAGGCCTTACTAATGATGTGTAAAGCTTGAAGAACAGGAGGAGAATGAGGTAATCAGTCCCTCAACCTTGAGTCGATGTGTTCAGTCCATCGATCTTGATGGACTGAACACATCGACTCAAGGTTGAGGGACTGATTACCTCATGTATAAAGCTGCAGTATGAACTCTGGACTTCTGTTGCTTACACTTCTTGATATAAATCCCAGTAATTTATTTGCCTTATTACGTATGCTTAGGCATTGCTGTCTTGGTTTAAGGTTGCTGCTCACCATAACCCCCAAGTCCTTTTCGCAATCTGTATGGCTAAGTTCTACATTATTTAACTTATAAGTGCTAGGGTTTATGGACACTCCCGAGCTTCAGAACCTTGCATTTATCTACATTGAACTGCATCTGCCACTTTCTGACCAAGAGTAGAGTTTTGTCTAAATCCTCCTGAAGTTCCCTAAAATCTACGTTTGAATCAATTATCCTACCTATCTTCGTGTCATCGGCGAATTTGCTCATATCACTAGTAATTCCTTCATCAAGATCATTGATATATATTATAAACAACAACGGGCCCAAGACTGATCCCTGTGGAACGCCACTTGTTACTGATCCCCACTCGGATTTAACCCCATTTATGGACACTCTCTGCTTCCTGTCTGTGAGCCATGATTCGATCCACGAGAGCACCCTTCCCCCAATGCCATGAGCTGCTACTTTCTTCAACAGTCTTTGGTGCGGAACTCTATCAAATGCCTTACTAAAATCTAAGTAAACAATATCAAATTCTCTATCGTGGTCAACAGCCTCAAAAGCTTTACTGAAGAAAGTTAATAAATTAGTTAGACAAGACCGGCCTCTTGTGAATCCATGCTGAGTATCATTATTCAAGCTATGCTTATCGAGTTGGCTTCATATAATCTCAGCTATAATTGACTCTAGTAATTTGCCTACAATTGAGGTCAGGCTTATTGGGCGGTAATTTGACGGTAACGACTTAAGAACATAAGAACATAAGAAAGGAGGAACACTGCAGCAGACCTGTTGGCCCATACTAGGCAGGTCCTTTACAATTCATCCCATTAAGAAACATTTGACCAACCCAATTTTCAATGCCACCCAAGAAACAAGCTCCGATGTGCAAGTCCCACTCAAATCCAACCCCTCCCACTCATGTACTTATCCAACCTAAATTTGAAACTACCCAAAGTCTTAGCCTCAATAACCCAACTAGGTAGACTGTTCCACTCATCAACTACCCTATTTTTCCCAA
>NC_069401.1:74369033-74391742 GCF_026875155.1 Cherax quadricarinatus | reverse complement strand
AAAAAAAGTCAAGATAAAAAGGGCCCCCTTAAAAATAACATGAGATCTTACTGAAAAAGAGAATGAAATTGCTCGATTTTAAAAAATTTATTTTCTCTCGGTTTTTACCGGGAAAAACACTAGTAGTTTTCCCGGGTAATTAATTTTTTAAGTGGGCCAGAAGAAGATAAATTATGAAACAACCATAGTCACTAGTGAAATGGTTGTGAAGCAGATAGACAGACTGAAGCAAAATAAGTCACCGGGTCCTAAATGAGGTTTTTCAAGGTTCAAAAGGGAATGCAAAATGGAAGTCTGTGAACCATTAACTAATTTTTTTTAATTTTTCTCTTCAAACAGGTGTAGTGTCTGATATGTGGAAGATGGCTAATGAAATTTCCCTATTTTAAAACAGGGACAAGTCGTTCCCGGGTCAAATTACCGCCCAATTAAGCCTGACCTCAATTGTAGGCAAATTACTAGAGTAAAATTATAGCTCAAATTATAAGAAGCCATCTCGATAAGCATAGCTTGATTAATGATACTCAGCAGGGATTCACAAGAGGCCGGTCTTGTCTAACTAATTTATTAACTTTTTTCAGTAAAAGCTTTTGAGGCTCTTGACCACGATAAAGAATTTGATATATTTACTTAGATTTTAGTAAGGCTTGATAGAGTTCCGCACCAAAGACTGTTGAAGAAAGTAGCAGCTCATGGCTTTGGGGGGAAGAGTGCTCTCGTGGATCGAATAATGGCTCACAGACAGGAAGCAGAGTGTGTCCATAAATGGGGTTTAAAATCCGAG
Organism: Cherax quadricarinatus; assembly: GCF_026875155.1. Taxonomy (NCBI): domain Eukaryota; kingdom Metazoa; phylum Arthropoda; class Malacostraca; order Decapoda; family Parastacidae; genus Cherax; species Cherax quadricarinatus. The sequence continues at coordinate 74,390,958 of NC_069401.1, read as the reverse complement.
TGGGATCAGAAACAAGTGGCTTTCCCACAGGGATCAGTCTTGGGCCCGTTGTTGTTTATAATATATCAATGATCTTGATGAAGGAAATTACTAGTGATATGAGCAAATTCGCCGATGACACGAAGATAGGTAGGATAATTGATTCAAACGTAGATTTTAGGGAACTTCAGGAGGATTTAGACAAACTCTACTCTTGGTCAGAAAAGTGGCAGATGCAGTTCAATGTAGATAAATGCAAGGTTTTTGAAGTCGGGAAATGTCCATAACCCTAGCACTATAAGTTAAATAATGTAGAACTTAGCCATACAGATTGCGAAAAGGACTTGGGGGTTATGGTAAGCAGCAACCTTAAACCAAGACAGCAATGCCTAAGCGTACGTAATAAGGCAAATAGATTACTGGGATTTATATCAAGAAGTGTAAGCAACAGAAGTCCAGAGGTCATACTGCAGCTTTATACATCATTAGTAAGGCCTCACCTAGATTATGCAGCTCAATTCTGGTCTCCATATTACAGAATGGACATAAATTCGTTAGAAAACATTCAGCGTAGGATGACGTGGTTGACGTTTTACTTTTGCTCTGTGAAGACCTGTTTGTGTGCTCTTGAGTGCTGACCTGTACTTAACTCTGTGAAGAAGTGTCTTGTTTGCTCCCGTGGACTGAACCAAGATGCCCTCCATCGAGCAACTTTACCAGCAACTTAAGGAAGAATTGAAAGCAGCGAAGATGGAGATACGGCGATTGACCGAGGAAAAAGAGGTTCGTAAGTCCTTGTTTTCGATCCTCAGGTAAAGAAGGGATCGTGGTCGGGGGTGGACAGCGGGGAAGACGAGTTGACGATCAAAAGCGAAGGGAAAGCCAGAAACGATGAAAAAGAAAGGACTGCTGTGGAAACCCCGTGGAAACCTCCAACGCATTCTCGGTGCAAACCCGACGAATGTGAGTGTACTGGATCGTCACGCAACACAAAAGGAAGGTAAGAATTTGTTTTTGTGGGGATACCCAGGTTAGATACAGGGATAGGGCATTCTTTGGGGCGGAGGGGGGAAAAAGGGTATGTTTTCCCTGGGGCTGGGATGGAGGACATTGTTACCCGGGCTTGCAACATCATGAAGGTAAGGGGATCAATCCTATTATTTCCCTCGGGTGGAGGAAATGATGTAGGCAAGCGTAGAAGTGAGGATTTGTTAGAAAATTCAGGACAGCTATACATGATTAGGAAAAAGGGGGGGGGCCCCGTTATAGTGGCATTTTTGCCAAAAAGAGGGGTTGGGAAAAGAAAGGTTGTCCAGAGCAATTGGTTTTAATTTTTGGTGGTAAAACTGTAAGGATAAAGCAGTACCATTCATTTACCTGGGACAATTCTATGGCCGAAATGCTGTTTTCAGGGATGGGGTTCACTTATCCAGGGCGGTGTGGGTTTTTTTTGCTAACTAGTTGGGGGGTTGTTGGGCTTTAAACTGGTTTTTTAAGGTATGGTTTAGAAAAAATTTTTAAAAATGGTTTGGGTATATTGACTTTTGCTCTGAATTAAGAATCTTAATGTAAATGTCATGGGTAAATTGGGTAATGAAATTTTGAAATTTTGTAAAAACAAAAATGAAAAGGAAAAAAGTGCAGAAGAAAAAAAAAATAGATGGATTTTATGCAAAGTAGAAGTGCAAGAAAAAAAATTAAGAAATACGTTTGGTAGCATGTGTGGGAACTTTGAAACTTGCATTAACTGAAACGGGTAGATTTAAAAAGAGTCGGGATATGATGCTGAGGTAATTTCAGGGTTTTAAGTATTCAATGTGGAAGATGAAAGGGGAAGGGGGGAGGATTTGCATTGATTTTCGACAAAATATTAATTGTTGCATAAAAAAAGGTTTATAAAATGATGGGCATAACAGATTTTTTGGGGTAGAGTTGTGGGGGTCAAAAAAAATAATTCTAGGTGTAATATACCGACCCCCACTTGGTTTCACATAGAAGGGGAGACTTTTTTGGGGACAAATTTTGTTAGGGCTTTGGCCAGTAACGTAGTCATGTAGGGGTTTTTTACTTTCCAATTGACTGGAATTTTTTGACGGGGTAATTGGGTTCAGGACTTCATGGAAACATTTCGGGACTGTTTTCTGAAAAGAGTGTAACTAAACCCTCCCGGGGTAATAATTTGCTAGACCAGTTTGTCAAATAAGGAAACACTCGTGAAATCTGGAGATTAAAAGGGGCGGAAAAAAAAAACCCCCACTTAAAAATGGGGAAAAAAATAAGAAAAACCCCATTTTTTTTTTTCGTTTTTGGTTAAAACTGCTTTTTTTGGGGTTTTTAGCAATATTTTTTTTAGATTAAATTTTTTAAAAGGGGGTTTTTTTTATTTTTTCTTAAAATTAACTCCCAGAGATTATTAAGAAAATTTGGAAAATAAGATCCCCCAAAGGGGGCGGATAAAATCTATTAAAAAATAAATTTTCCATAAAAAATTTTCCTCCCTATTACAAAAAAATAAAAAACGATTAAACAAAAACTTTAATTAATTAAAAATCAAAAAAATTTTCGGGGTTTTTTTAAAAAACAATAAAAATAACCTCTAAACAAAACAACTCCCCCCCAAAAAAACCAAACAGCATTTTTCCAAGGGGTTAAATAATTCCTAATTTAACAATTATTTATTTCCTGATGAATTAATTTAATAATTTACTGTCACGGGGGACAGGGGGGGGGGATTAAACGTAGCAAATGAAAAAAATAACCCCCGGGCCCGATGAGTTGTTTTAAAGGGTATTAAGGAATGAAAGTGGGCTTGTCACCTTTAAAACGATGTATTCAATGCGCCCATCCTTCCCTTTGTGCCAGAGATGGGGAAAAGATGGCTAATGGGGTTTCCTATATTCAAATCAGGGGATAAGTCCACTCCTTCAAATTCCCGTCCAATAACCTAATTTAGGGGGAAAGTTATTAGAATCAATTATAGTGCATTATCAGAAGTCACCTTGAAGAACATAATTGATAAATGAATCTCAGCATGGATTCACGAGAGGTCTTCCCCGCCGGGGCAAAATTTTGACTTTCTTTAAAAGAACATTTACAGTTACATTAAAATTATATTTTTAAAAATTATTTTTAAATTACAATACCTAAAAACTCTTAAGAAAACACTCATGGTTAGGAGGTAAATTTTACATATTGAGGCAGGCTTCCAATAAAAGCAGAGAGTTCCCATTTAATGGAGTGAAAATCTGAAGGGGGTTTAAGTCACTAGTGGGTTCCACAAGGATCATTTTTGGGGCCCTTCTTTTTCAAATTTAATTAAATGCCCTTGATGAAGGGTTTACGTGACTGAGAAATTTTTGCTGTGTACAAAGATAGGCCGTAAAATTTCACTCTGAGGAGGATATCAATAAAACTCGGGACGATTTGAACATATTAATGTCTTGGGTCGAAAAATGGGCGATGAAGTTTAATGGGAAAAGTGTAAGGTACTTCCCCTTGGAAATGAAAAAAACCCCCTCGAAGCTATAATCTAGGTGAAGTAGAGCTTGGTCTTGAATGTGAAAAAGATTGGGAGTCATGGTAACAAAATCTAAACCAGACAGCAGTGTCATTTGGGGCGCAAAAAGGCCAAAATTACTTGGTTTTTATCTCAAGAAGTTAAGTAACAGAAGCCCCAAAAGTTTTTTAAGCTCTATACATCATAGTGAGGCCTTTTAGTTTGCTGCTCAGTTTTGGCCCCCTTACTACAGGGGGACAGACTCATTAGAGAAATACAGAGAAAATGACTAAAATGTTTTACTGTGTAAGGAACCTCCGTATAAAAGATAGACTTAAAGCCTTAAATCTCCCTCTCTCGAGAGGCAGAATGGGGGAGATATCATTGAAGTGTATAATGGATGCGGGGATAAAAAGGGAGACATTAATAAAATATGAGGGTGTCGAAAGGAAAAACCCAGGAATAAGGTTTTAAGTTGGATAAATTTAGTTTGAAAGGACATGGGAAAGTACTGGTTTTCTAACAGAGTTGTAGATGCGTGGAAACAGTCTTCCCAGTGGGTGATAGAGGCTAGGACCTTGGGTAGCTTTAAGAAGGGGACTGGACAAATATATGAGTGGGGGGGGCTGGGTTTGATTGGTGTTGGGGGGTGCGGGAGTTGTTTCTTGAGTAGCTTTTAGGTAGATGTCGTTTGATAAGGACCTGCCTCGTATGGGCCAGTAGGCCTTCTGCAGTGTTCCTACATTCTATGTTTATGTTTTTAAAGACTAAATTTAATACATAGCATTAGAAATCTTCCTTTGAAGAAAGATTGAAGACTCTTAAGTTACATTAACTTGTTAGACGAAGAATGGGGAGCCCTGATTCGAAGTGTATATGGAATAGTATTAAAAAGGGATATTAAAAAGGTTTGGGGATATCTCTCCAAGAGAGAACCCTCATAAAATGATTTAAATTAGATAAGTTTAGATTTAGAAAGGACTTTAGAAAGTATTGGTTTGGAAAATAGGTATTTTGATGAGTGGAAACAGTCTCCCTAGTTGGGTTATTGAGGTAGGACTTTGGTAGTTTCAAATTTATTTGGATAAGTACATGGTGGGAGGGTTGGATTGAGTGGGACTTGCCAACAGAGTTATTTCTTGGGTGCATGAAAATTGGTTGGTCAAATGTTTGTTAGTGGGTTGAATTGTAAAGGACCTGCCTAGTATGGGCCAACGGCCTGCTGCAGTGTTCCTCCTTTTTATGTTCTTATGTTACCAACAACCCCTGGCGTCTTCAAGCTGGCACTGGACAAGCACCTAAAGTCATTTCCCTTGATCACCCGGGCCCCTGTGGCTCTTTATTTGGTTTGCGTGCAGCCAGCAGCAACCAGCCTGTGATCGGCTCTGATCCACCAGGGGCTGGTCACAGACCGGGCCGCGGGGGCGTTAAACCCCCGGAACTCTCTCCAGGTAAACTACTAGTAATAGTACTACTAGTAATAGTACTACTAGTAATAGTACTAGTAATAGTACTACTACTACTAGTAATAGTACTACTAGTAATAGAAATACTACTACTAGTAATAGTACTACTACTACTAGTAATAGTACTAAAATAGTAATAGTACTACTACTACTAGTAATTGTACTACTACTACTAGTAATAGTACTACTACTACTAGTAATAGTACTACTACTACTAGTAATAGTACTACTACTAGAAATTAGTACTACTACTAGAAATTGTACTACTAGTTATAGTACTATAGTAATAGAAATACTAGTAATAGTACTACTTACTTACTATTTAGTAGTAACCGGGCCAGCCACTTACTAATGACATGTCTGTGGATATAGCTCATGAAGGCACTGTAAGGCATAGTCTATTGTAGGTGGGCACACTACAGCAGCCTTTCCCTCGGCTTCCACCCGTTCATTTCCCGGGACATCAACATGACCCAGGGCACTAACATGACCCGGGCCCCAAAACATGACCTAGGGCTTAACATGCCCCATGGCACAACATATCGCCACATGCTGGTGCCACACGTGGAGACAAGTTAATCACTGCTTAGAGCACAGGGTGGAGAGAAGCAGACCGGGCCAGGACAGAGTACATTGACAATCTGAGTACACAGTGAACAGGCACCAGTTGTGTACGAATGGTATATAATACCGACAAGATGAGAGTAAGACACATGTGCAACATCTGGGTATCTTTATTGTAGACGTTTCGCCATCCAGTGGCTTTATCAATACAAATTCTAGGACATAACTTGAAGACAGTAGAACTATGTACAGAAGATGAGGTAATCAGTCCCTCAACCTAGGAGTAGGTGCGAACAGCACCATAGTCGTGGAGATTATGGTGCTGTTCGCACCTACTCCTAGGTTGAGGGACTGATTACCTCATCTTCTGTACATAGTTCTACTGTCTTCAAGTTATGTCCTAGAATTTGTATTGATAAAGCCACTGGATGGCGAAACGTCTACAATAAAGATACCCAGATGTTGCACATGTGTCTTACTCTCATCAACAGAGCACCAGCTAAGCCAGCAACAGCGAAGATGACGATGAACTCAGCAGTGAACACAGAGGAGTAGCAGGCGTTAGGAGACTTGTCTATACGTTTCAACCTTCCCAGGCCACCCACAAACAGTCGACTAACACCCAGGTACCTACTTACTTCTAGGTAAAAGGGTAGCAGGTGTTAAGAGACTTGCCCATACGTCTCAATCTTCCTCATTTCGAGGAAGGGGAGCTCCAGTTCCTTGAATCAAGAGCCCTTTAACCGTATCAAGGAATATTTTCCCCACCAGTCAGCATCCTTCAGGTGTGTGGATGCTGGTGAAGGGCTTCACACAAGAGACTGGAGGTGACTTACTAGGATCAAATCTTATTAATCTCGCTCCTTCATATTACACGAGCATTGTATGATCCGTTACGGGTTTAGCGCTTCCCCGTGATAATAATAAACAATAGCTGAGAGTCATTTAAATACATGGCATGCACAGCTGGTAACAAGCTTGGCTTTTCTGGGTTATCCAGAGAGAATCTCTGCCCTGGGTTATTAATACAAGTGTCCTCCTCCTCTCCTCTTCCTCCTGTTTCTGTTGCTCCTCCTCTTCCTCCTCCTGTTCCTGTTCTCCCTCCTGTTCCTCCTCCTCCCACTATCGTACCTTCACCTGGTCAAGCAAATGCAAAAGACTGAAAAGTTACAAAAGTCTGCAACTAGACTAGTCCCAGAACTGGAAGGAATACACTGAGCCCGGCAGCAGGTATTCAGGTAGACAGAAAACCCATAAATATAAAGAAATAAAAACAGCCAAGATAGGCAAAAGCAGATACAAAGACAAACATACAATCAACATAGAAAAATATACAAGCAAAAACAGCAGTGCGAAACACCTCGACTCCTCCTCATAAATGACGAAACAAAAATTGCTTTTGTATAAGACGGAACAAGTCAAGCAACGCTGCTTTCAAATGTTAAATGATATTTATACAGCATAATAGCCTCATTACCGGTGACACTGGTCGTCTTACTTAGAAGAGAAGGTAAACCACGTCAGAGGTATCCAAGTACAAAGTTATTATTACACGTACGTCAGCGTGATTAACATACGTACGTACGTACGTACGTACGTACGTACGTACGTACGTACGTACGTGTACTCACCTAGTTGAGGTTGCGGGGGTCGAGTCCGAGCTCCTGGCACAATGTGTGTGTGTGTGTGTGTGTGTGTGTGTGTGTGTGTGAGAGAGGAGAGAGAGAGAGGAGAGAGAGAGAGAGAGAGAGATGAGAGAGAGAGAGAGAGAGAGAGAGAGAGAGAGAGAGGAGAGAGAGAGAGAGAGTGAGAGATGAGAGAGAGTGAGAGAGAGAGAGAAGAGAGAGGAGAGTGAGAGAGAGTGTGTACGTATGCATATAGTGGTAACACTTAAATTAACATGCAATCAAGAACATTTAACCTCCCACTGCGCTCTCACTGCTTCTACTTTACTCTTTCTTTTGTCAAAACAAAACACATCAGTTACCAGCACGCACACACCACACACACACACACACACACACACACACACACACACACACACACACACACACACACACACACACACACACACACACACAATACGAGGTTCGAACATTTTGGAACTACGCTGAAGAACGTAAACACAGAATCCTTCAGGTTTCTATACGCAATATATCAGACGTATCAGAGTACGCAGCACCACCATGAAACTCACGTATAGCGAAATATGTTGAGAATCTCGTGAAGGTTACAGGATAACAACAAGAATAGTCCCTAAGTTGAAGGGAGAGAGCTATGAGAAGAGGCTACAGCAGATGAACCTTACGACCTAAGGAGAGAGATGGACCAGGAGAGACTTGTTTATAATATACAAGATACTCAGAAAACATGACAGAACAAAGGGGGACAAACTATTTGAAATACGCAGCACAGGAGCGAGGAGGCATAGAATCTAAGATCACAAATTACAACAGAGATGGTAAGGACTCATACACAGTTGCAAGAGAAGGTATGATAGAGCCTAAGAAGACAAGGAACAATAATTGGGATAACTTAAAGGTTAAGACAGAGTCAGGAGTAGACTCGGCCCCTCCCATCCTCCGACGTAGCGAGAGACGACAGATACGTCTGCCAGACGTGGAACTGGTGGCAATATAAACACAAATGCAGTATAATGTGATCCTTTATTGACTACGTTTCGCCCACACAGTGGGCTTTTTCAAGTCACAAACAGAACTACCTGGGGTGGAAGGAAAGCGAGTATTTATAGTCCGGCTGAGGTCAGGTGAAGAAGCTGCTCTGATGATGTACCGAGTTGGGTTGTAGAGTCTAAAAACTTGGGTAGTTTGGGAAAAGGGACTGGACAAGTTTGTGAGCAGACCTTTACAGTGTTCTTATGTGGGATAGCGATGAAGAAGTTTCTTGGCAATGGTTCAGCTATGTTATAGAAGCCACTATTCTGGTTGAAGTTGTGGGAAATTAAGAAATAAGTGATGATTCCGGGATTCTTCGGTATTGGGTGTTGTTTCTGTGGCGATAAGTCTTGAGTTTCTGTATTTTATCAAGTGGTTGTGTGAATTACGGTGTTGTACGCATGCATTCCTTGTGTCGTCAGACCTGCTTGCGTATTGGTGTTCTGAATACGTGTTTGGAGGTCCCTTGATGTTTCGCCCACGTATAACTTGTTGCAGTCATTACAAGGGATTATGTATACCCCTGCAGAGGATGGAGGCTTTTTCCTGCCTATACTGGTGATGTCCTTGATGGTCGTGGTTGTGGAGGTAGATACTTGGAATGATGTTTTGGCAAAGATGTTGGAAACATTTTTTGGCAATGGGTTGGTGGAAGGACTATGTATCTCTTCCTCGGAGTGTCTTTCTCTGGGTGTTTTTGAAGATGTTTAGTGCTCGCCGTCTGCAGTCTCTGATGAAGTGACGAGGATAGTGGAGTTTGGAAAATACCTGTTCAATATAGTGCATTCTTCCTCAAGGAACTCGTTGCTGCAGATTCTGAGTGCACGCAGGAAGAAGCCTATAATTACACCACGTTTGGTTTTGGTGTCGTGGTGAGAGTAGAAGTGGAGAAGACGTTTTGGTTGGTGGGTTTTCGATAGACTTTAAAACGAAGTTCGTGGTCAGCTTTGCAGAGTAGAACATCAAGGAAAGGAAGAGTGTTGTCGACCTCTTCTTCAAGTGTGAACTGGATTGAAGGCTCGACCTGGTTGAGCTTGTCTTGGAGAGCTTGAACGTTGAAGCGTTTAGGAGTTATGAGGAGAAAGTCGTCACATAACGGAGCCAGGTGACAGACGAAGGAATTAATGGTGGAGAAACGTTCGGTTCTAGATGTTCCATGTATAGGTTCGCTAGGACTGCACTGAGTGGCGAACCCATGGGTTGTCCAAAAGTCTGCTGAAAGAGGTGATTTTCAAAAGAGAAACACGTAAAGCCAACACATAGTTCAACCAGGTCGATGAAGTCGCTGGCTGGAATGGGAAGATCAAGTGAATCGTCAATTTTCTTGCGCAAGAGATCGATGGGTTGTTTAGTAGGTACTTTAGTGAATAGGGAAGTCACGTCAAGGCTGGGAAAATTTCTTGTTCCTGATGTTGATGTTGCGAAAGCGATTGAGAAGATCACCTGAGTGTTTGAGATGTGCTGGAAATGATAGTGCCCCAAAAGTTTCGAGAGGTGTTTGGCGAGAATTCCTGAGAGCTTGTGGGGAGCACTGCCTATTCCCGAGGATATGGGCCTCAGTGGGATACCAGGCTTATTGAGTCTTTGGCAGGCCGTACATTCTGGCAGGTCTGGGGTTGCTGGGGATGGTGTGCGAAGTTTCTTCCCTTGTTCTGAGCTCCTCAGAATGCGGCGAGTCCTTTGAAGAAAAGTTTTAGTAAGGTTGTCCACTTGGTTAGTTTTGAGAGGTTTGTAGGTATCTGGGTCATTAAGTAGATTGAGCATTTTGTTCCTGTAATCGTCAGTGTTCATGATGACAACACCACCTCCTTTATCAGCGGTGGTGACCTGATGGTCGTGTCCCTGCTAAACCTTTGAGTGCATTGATGTAACGTCGGGGTATGACTGGGGAGCTGCGTGTTGAGATGGCTGCTGAGATGATGCCTTGAAAAATAGCCTTTTTGGAAGTCGGGGTCATTGTGTCTGTAGTTTTTGGCGATGAAATTGAGGTCTTGTTTTGGTTTCGTAATTCCCGTTGCGAATTTGAGGCCCAAGCTGAGGGCTTCAGTTTCTGTGGTTGACAGTGGACGAGATGAAAGATTTTGAATAATTTCGGTCTTCCCAAACTTTTCAATTACTATTATCGCAGAGTGTTTGTAGTTTTCCCAGAAAGTCTGATCTTCTGTTGAACATTCGCTGTGGTAATCTGCTGCGAATGATTTCGGCGGTGCGTCTGTTCATGTTGCCCCGGAGTGTTGTGCCTAGTGTTCTGGCTTGGAGAAAAGCTTCCTTTGTAGCATTGTTTAAGTCATCTGCACACTCTTCAAGGTAGGTCCCAGCTGTAGCGGAGAAGGTGGTTTGATGTTGGCAATTTGAGGAGGAGTAGATCTTGGTAAGACCATTTCTTGGATGCAGTCACGAAGAAAATTGTGTCTGTTGCGAAGTGAGTAAGCTTTTAGGAGAAGGGGCCAGGTTTTCTCTGTGTGAAGGATCCATTTCTACTGCAGTGTTTGACACGATGGAAATAAAAAGGTATAAAATACCGACACAATGGCAATATAAACACAAATGCAGTATAATGTGATCCTTTATTGACTACGTTTCGCCCACACAGTGGGCTTTTTCAAGTCACAAACAGAACTACCTGGGGTGGAAGGAAAGCGAGTATTTATAGTCCGGCTGAGGTCAGGTGAAGAATGCTGCATCTGATGATGATACCTACAAACCCCTCACAACCAACCAAGTGGGGCAACCTTACTAAACTTTTCTTCAAAGGACTCGCCGCATTTGAGGGCTCAGAACAAGGGAAGAAACTTCTGCACACCATGCCCAGCAACCCCAGACCTGCCAGAATGTACGGCCTGCCAAAGACTCATAAGCCTGGTATCCCACTGAGGCCCCTACCTCGGGAATAGGCAGTGCCCCCCCACAAGCTCTCAGGAATTCTCGCCAACAAACCCCGAAACTCTTGGGCACTTCAGTCCAGCACATCTCAAACATCGGTGATCTTCTCAATCGCATTCGCTCAAAACCCGAAAAAATTTCCAGTTGCGTGCTTTTTACAATCCCTAAAAACCCTCTTTTTCGCGAAAATTGTTCACTTCCCCCAAAAAAACCCCGCCTGGTGGGTTTTTTTTTCTTTTTCCTTTTTTTCCCCTTTTAAAATTTTGATAATTTGCCATGGGTTTTTCCCCTTTAAAATTTAACGGGGGTTTTTGGGGGGGGGGTTTGGGGGGGGGGGGGGGTTTTGGTTTTTAAAATTGAAAAATTGAAAAAAAGTTTGAAGGAAAAAATTAGAAAAATTTTGGAATTATTATTTTAATGAAATTAAAGAAGGGGAAAATGTGAAAATTGAAAGAAATTTTATGTATAATAAGAAATTGGGGTTTGTAAAATTCCCCATTTTTAACCCCCAAGTTTTTAGTTTAAAATGAACTAATCAGTTCTTTTAAAAAAAATACTTTTTTAAGGTAGTTCTGTTTTGATTAAAAAACCACGTTGGGCAAAAACGTAGTCAATAAAGGATCAATTAACTGCATTTTTTTATATTGCCTTGTGTCGGTATTTTATACCATTTTTTTCCCAACGTGAACTGGTGATTAAAGGGGTATAAGCGAGTGAAAAGGGAGTGACAGGTGCGTAAAAAGGGACGGGCCCAGCGGAGCCCTGACACGTATTCACTCAAGGTAAGTGAAAGAAGTGTTAATGAAAAGTGAACACAGCAAAACCAAAGGGGATGCAGCAATTTCTCAAAACAGGGGAAACCCTGGCACTGGTTGCTTGACGGGTTTCCCTTCTAAAAAGCATTGAACCTGGCACGTGTCCTGTGACAGGTTACCTTCTCAAAAGCAGGGAACCGGCACTGTGCCCCTAGTGCAGGTTACCTTTCAAAAGCATTAAACCCGGGGCACTGTTCATAGGACAGGTACCTTCTCAAAAGGTTAAACCCTGGCACTGGCATATGACAGGTTCCCTTCTCAAAAGCAGTTGAACCTGGCACTGTTCACTAGTGAGGGGGTTACCTTCTAAAAAAGCGGTTAAACCCTGGCACTGTGTCCGGGTCGCTGGTAAGAGACATCTAAAAAGCTAGAAAAAATTATTTCGCCCCGTTTTGAAAAAAAAAGGTCGAGCGGACATCACTGAGTTCAAGACCGTATGCACCAACGTGCACACTATAGTCATCTACACGTGCACACTAACGACACACTATACGTGCTAAATTTCACTATACGTTATACTATTGGGGTTTGGAAAAATAATGAATGGGGGAACATGGAAAAGAAACTCATCATTATAAAAATTTAGAGCGGAACTTATGGTGCTCTGCCCCGACAGTTGTCAAGCGAGAGAGGGGTTTACTGAATTCTGAATGAAGGGAAAGGGAGTTTAACTGTAGTTTACAGGAACGTTTAACTAAGAACTGACGCCAGGGGCTACATATGAAAAATGCCACTGGACTTGATCGAGGGGGGATCCCTGGGAGGGGGGGGAGGTTGAGATGGGCAAGTTGAAGAGTGGATTTTCCGAAGGAAATGCCGCGTGAGTGGGTTGGGTGATTGAGTTAGGGGATGGATTTTTGGGGAATGGGTCTAGGTGAGTGGGTCCAGGCGAGTGGGGCCAGGCGAGTGGGGCCAGGTGAGTGGGTCCAGGTGAGTGGGTCCAGGTGAGTGGGTCCAGGTGAGTGGGTCCAGGCGAGTGGGTCCAGGCGAGTGGGTCCAGGCGAGTGGGTCCAGGCGAGTGGGTCCAGGCGAGTGGGTCCAGGCGAGTGGGTCCAGGCGAGTGGGTCCAGGCGAGTGGGTCCAGGCGAGTGGGTCCAGGCGAGTGGGTCCAGGCGAGTGGGTCCAGGCGAGTGGGTCCAGGCGAGTGGGTCCAGGCGAGTGGGTCCAGGCGAGTGGATCAGGCGAGTGGGTCCAGGCGAGTGGGTCCAGGTGAGTGGGTCCAGGCGAGTGGTCCAGGCGAGTGGGTCCAGGCGAGTGGATCCAGGCGAGTGGGTCCAGGCGAGTGGGTCCAGGTGAGTGGGTCCAGGCGAGTGGGTCCAGGCGAGTGGGTCCAGGCGAGTGGGTCCAGGCGAGTGGGTCCAGGCGAGTGGGTCCAGGCGAGTGGGTCCAGGTGAGTGGGTCCAGGTGAGTGGTCCAGGTGAGTGGGTCCAGGTGTAAAATTAATCCTACTTGAGTCGCATTAATTATTTCAGGCTACACAACGGACTGATCATCTGAAGTGTCTGAAGACCACACTGACCTTGACCAAAACGTGGTCTCCAGTGTCTCAATACCACGCCGACCTTGACCACCACGTGGTCCCACGTGTGTATTCATTCCTATATCATAATTGCTGCTGCCGCCACCCGCATTCTTGACACACATACAATAAGCACTGAAGTGAGCCTATACACATTCCACTATTCAACTGTGACAACAGAGTTACCTCCACTAGGTGAGCTGAGGTCCATAATCCACTCATACATAATAAATGATCAAGCTGTACACTTATTCTCTTACTTTCAGTTATTCATTACTTTAAGACACAACGAGATACAATTATCATACACTTATAATACGGAGTTTTACGTGGTTCATCCCGGGCATGACGAAAATCTGACAACGACCATCTGGGCACCACGAGAGACTCAGGTCGTATCAGCTGGATACTACTAAAAGAAAAACCTACTAGCAGCAAGCTAGCTTACCCAGCGACCACTCACCCACGGTGCTTACATAAGAACATAAGAAAGGAGGAACACTGCAGGAGGCCTGTTGGCCCATACTAGGCAGGTCCTTTAAGGAATATGATATTGTTTATTTGGATTTTAGTAAAGCTTTCGATAGAGTACCTCACAAGAGACTCTTAAGAAAAGTGGCAGCTCATGGTACAGGAGGTAAAGTTCTAGCATGGATTGAGGCATGGCTAACCAATAGAAAGCAGAGAGTTACCATTAATGGAGTGAAATCTGAATGGGGATTAGTGGCGTTCCACAAGGATCAGTTTTAAGCCCTCTCTTGTTCATAATTTACATTAATGACCTTGATGAAGGGATTATGAGTGAAACGAGTAAATTTGCTGATGATACAAAGTAGGCCGTATAATTCACTCTGAGGAGGATATCAATGAACTCCAGGACGATTTGGACAAATTAGTGTCTTGGTCTGAAAAATGGCAGATGAAGTTCAATGTGGATAAGTGTAAGGTACTTGCCCTTGGTAATGAAAATAACCCTCGAAGCTATAATCTAGGTGAAGTAGAGCTTGGTCATACAGAATGTGAAAAAGACTTGGGAGTCATGGTAAGCAGAAATCTAAAGCCAAGACAGCAGTGCCTTAGTGTGCGCAACAAGGCCAACAGATTACTTGGATTTATCTCAAGAAGTATAAGTACAGAAGTCCAAAAGTTATTTTGCAGCTCTATACATCACTAGTGAGGCCTCATTTAGATTATGCTGCTCAGTTTTGGTCTCCTTACTACAGGATGGATATAGACTCATTAGAGAGCATACAGAGAAGAATGACTAAAATGATTTACTGTGTAAGGAACCTCACGTATGAAGATAGACTTAAAGCCTTAAATCTCCACTCTCTGGAGAGGCGTAGAACGAGAGGAGATATCATTGAAGTGTATAAGTGGATGACAGGCATAAACAAGGGAGATATTAATAAAGTACTGAGGGTGTCGAACCAGGTAAGAACCAGAAATAATGGATATAAGTTGGATAAATTTAGATTTAGAAAGGACATAGGTAAGTACTGGTTTTCTAACAGAGTTGAACATTAAAATGGTATAAAATACCGACAGGTTGTTAGGTAAGACACATATGCAACAGTTAGGTATCTTTATTTCGAAACGTTTCGCCTACACAGTAGGCTTCTTCAGTCGAGTACAGAAAAGTTGATAGAAGCAGAAGATACTTGAAGACGATGTAATCAGTCCATCACCCTTAAAGTTTTGAGGTGGTCAGTCCCTCAGTCTGGAGAAGAGCATTGTTCCATGGAATGAAACAATATGGAGATGAAGTGACAGGATGGAGCAGTTATATAGCGCCAAGAGGTGAGACGTAGGTCACTAGAAGAGGTAAGAACTCAGATGCTGGGAGGTCAGTTCCCTCTCAAATCCAGCCGTTCTCACTAGTAGAGGTTGTCGAAGTTGATTGTAGGTCTGTACCAAGATACCCTTGTGTTGAACATCAAAATGGTATACAATACCGACAGGTTGTTAGGTAAGACACATATGCAACAGTTAGACAACTTTATTCCGAAACGTTTCGCCTACACAGTAGGCTTCTTCAGTCGAATACAGAAAATAGGCAGGAACAGTAGAGATGTGAAGACGATGTAATCAGTCCATCACCCTTGTAGTCGTAGAATTTGAGGTTGTCAGTCCCTCCAGGCCGAGGGACTGACAACCTCAAATTCTACGACTACAAGGGTGATGGACTGATTACATCGTCTTCACATCACTACTGTTCCTGCCTATTTTCTGTATTCGACTGAAGAAGCCTACTGTGTAGGCGAAACGTTTCGGAATAAAGTTGTCTAACTGTTGCATATGTGTCTTACCTAATACCCTTGTGTTGCAGTGTCTGACAGATTGAACATTAAAATGAGGGACTGACCACCTCAAAACTTTAAGGGTGATGGACTGATTACATCGTCTTCAAGTATCTTCTGCTTCTATCAACTTTTCTGTACTCGACTGAAGAAGCCTACTGTGTAGGCGAAACGTTTCGAAATAAAGATACCTAACTGTTGCATATGTGTCTTACCTAACAACCTGTCGGTATTTTATACCATTTTAATGTTCAATCTGTCAGACCCTGCAACACAAGGGTATCTTGGTACAGACCTACAATCAACTTCGACAACCTCTACTAGTGAGAACGGCTGGATTTGAGAGGGACCTGACCTCCCAGCATCTGAGTTCTTACCTCTTCTAGTGACCTACGTCTCACCTCTTGGCGCTATATAACTGCTCCATCCTGTCTCTTCATCTCCATATTGTTTCATTCCATGGAACAATGCTCTTCTCCAGACTGAGGGACTGACCACCTCAAAACTTTAAGGGTGATGGACTGATTACATCGTCTTCAAGTATCTTCTGCTTCTATCAACTTTTCTGTACTCGACTGAAGAAGCCTACTGTGTAGGCGAAACGTTTCGAAATAAAGATACCTAACTGTTTGTAATAAAGTTGTAGAATTACCGACAATATGTAAAGTAAAAGGACACAAGTGCAACTAATGTGACATTTATTGTGGCAACGTTCGCTCTCCAGGAGCTTTATCAAGCCATTACAACAATACATGGACACAGAGGGTATATAAAAGGCTCAGAGTGAGGTGTAATACTAGTGAGGTACCATTTCGATGTTCACTAGTGGTAGTAGTAGTAGTGGTAGTGACAAAAGTAATACAATATGGTAGAGCAATTAATTCGTACATGAGTAAAAGGATATAAAAAGCTATTTACTTGGGTAACATAAAAATAGGTTGACAAATATAGACTGGAATGAGGCAGCTTGTTTCAGTGTTCACTCTCTGTGCTTTGTGTAGTATAACAGGAGAGACTATGTGATGGCAGGGTTTACTGTTTTCAGGAGGATTCTTGCTAAGACTTTCGGAGATGGTGAAGCTGCCGTTGTTTTGTTTAATTGTATTCGAAACAGCGATCAGTGCTGATTCGAGGCACTTGCGTCTGCGGAAATTAGTTTCTTTGATCACTAATTGGGCGTCTCTGAATTTCATGAGATGATTGGTGGAATTTCGGTGTTGTACACAGGCGTTGTTAGGTTATCGTTCCTACATGCGTAAATGTGTTCATTGAGGCGGGTGTCGAGGTTTCTTGCTGTTTCACCTACGTAGATCTTGTCACAGCCTCCACAGGGTATAGTGTAAACTCCTGCATTGACTGGTTCGTGGTGCTTGGGTTTTGTCCTGGTTAGATCCTTTATTGAAGTGGTAGAAGCGATGGCGACTCTGGTGTTAGCTTGTGAAAGTACTTTTGAGACGTTTAGTGCAACCTGGCTGTTGGGAAGAATTATAACTTTGTTGGGAGCGGTGTTGATGGTGGAGAATTGATGATCTGAAGAGCTCTTTTCTTGCGTCTTTGATGAAAAAAGAAGGAAATTGTAACTCAGTGAATGTTTGGTGAATGTAAGTGAATGTACGGGGACCTTCAGGCAAGGCTCAACGCAGTTGAACCAGCGATTCAGTTTACACTAGAAGAGTCCAATGACAAGCTACCTTTCCTCGACGTCCTCATTCACAAAGTAGACAACAACCTAAGATTTCAAGTTTATCGGAAACCCACCAATAAAAATGATCTCACACCACTTCTATTCAAGTCAAGATACCAAGACCAAAAGAGGCATCATCATCGGGTTTTTCCTAAGAGCATACCGGATTTGTAGTCCTGAGTTTCTTGACGAGGAATGCACTTACATTCACCAAACAGAAAAGTTGATAGAAGCAGAAGATACTTGAAGACGATGTAATCAGTCCATCACCCTTAAAGTTTTTGAGGTGGTCAGTCCCTCAGTCTGGAAAAGAGCATTGTTCCATGGTATGAAACAATATGGAGATGAAGTGACAGAATGGAGCCTTATATAGCGCCAAGAGGTGAGACGTAGGTCACTAGGAGAGGTAAGAACTCAGATTGATAAATTAGACACATGTGCAACTCTTGGGTATCTTTATTGAGGAAACGTTTCGCCACACAGTGGCTTCATCAGTCCATACAAAGGAGAATCTTGAAGAACAGGAGGAGAATGAGGTAATCAGTCCCTCAACCTTGAGTCGATGGACTGACCACATCGACTCAAGGTTGAGGGACTGATTACCTCATTCTCCTCCTGTTCTTCAAGATTCTCCTTTGTATGGACTGATGAAGCCACTGTGTGGCGAAACGTTTCCTCAATAAAGATACCCAAGAGTTGCACATGTGTCTAATTTATCAATCTGAGTTCTTACCTCTCCTAGTGACCTACGTCTCACCTCTTGGCGCTATATAAGGCTCCATTCTGTCACTTCATCTCCATATTGTTTCATACCATGGAACAATGCTCTTTTCCAGACTGAGGGACTGACCACCTCAAAAACTTTAAGGGTGATGGACTGATTACATCGTCTTCAAGTATCTTCTGCTTCTATCAACTTTTCTGTACTCGACTGAAGAAGCCTACTGTGTAGGCGAAACGTTTCGAAATAAAGATACCTAACTGTTGCATATGTGTCTTACCTAACAACTCTTGGGTATCTTTATTGAGGAAACTTTTTCGCCACACATTGGCTTCATCAGTCCATATGTATGGACTGATAAAAGCACTGTTTTGGCGAAAACGTTTCCTAAATTTAAGATACCCAAGAGTTAAACCATGTGTCTAATTATTATCATTGTTTAAATCCTCCTGAAGTTCCATAACATCTACGTTTGAATCAATTATCTACCTATCTGTGTCATCGGCAGGATGATCCTGCCACCAGAACGTCTTAGGTTGAGTTGTTGCATCGCTGGGCCTGCTACTACCGTGGACCATGGTACAGGTCTCCGTCCACTAACAGTCGTTCATTTGGACTTGTCTTGGGTTTTATGGGTTACATGTCTATGAGGATTTCGGAAATAGCCCCAAGTATAGCTTTATATCCAATGCCCCTCACAGAAACAAGCGAAAGTTTATGAAAAGAAATATCAACAGCAGTAATCTCGATTCGTCAGACCAGGTGATGTTTTTCTAATAATCACTGCTACATTGTGAGTCTGAGCTCACTGTAACCTCTGTTCTTAGTCAACAGGAGTGGATCCTAGTGCAATATTCTGGTATAGGATTCCATCCACTTCAAGATTTCTGTGTGTTGTGCGTTCAGAGATGCTCACCTACATACCACTGCTATAGCGCATAGTTAGAGTTAATGTCACCTTCCTGTCAGCTTGAACCAGTGTGGTCACTCTTGACGTCTCTCATTATCAAGTTTTTTTTTCGTCCACAGAACTGCCGCTCACCGGATGTTTGGTGTTTTATCACATCAGATCAGTTTCTGAGATACTCAAACCAGCATGCCTGTTTTGCACCGACAATCATCCCACGGTCAAAGTCACTCAGATCACATTTGTTACCCATTCTGATGTTCAGTCTGAGCATCTACTGAATCTCTTGATCTTGTGTGCATGCTTTTAGGCATTGAGGTGCTGCCACGTGATGGTTGATTAAGTATCTCCATTAACGAGCAGGTGCACCAGGCTTGCCTAATAAAGTGGTCCACTGAGTGTAGGTGAAGAGGTCTAGGGGAGGTTAAAGTGAGAAAGTCTAGGCACTCATCTACTCACCTATATGTGATTGAAGGGATGGAACCTCAGCGCCTGTCCCCGGAGGCGGTCTGGGCGAGTTCAGTAGGCGAGTCTGCGCGAGCAGATCTTGGCGAATAACCCAGTGCAGACGGACCAGGAAGCTGATTTAGAGACACAGCAAAAGTTGTCACCTCAGAAGATTACAGCTGTGTGTCACTGGTGCAGCACACACACACACACACACACACAACACACACACACACACACACACACACACACACACAATAGGTTTTTAATATTTGTATCATTGCCTCTGTGTCCCGCCCAGCGGCTCTCTTATCTCTGCCATCAGTCAAGTACAAAACAATGGCAAACATTGCGGCGTCAACGTTGTCCTCATATGTATCATTTGTGCAACATGTCTTCCTTCACACACCCGTAGTGGACCGCGTTCACATGTTGATAAACATTCCAACATAATGTTTAGTACTGGCTTAAGCCGAAAAAGTAGAAGGAAGGACACACTTAGCAGTGAAAAATTAGTTACGATGTATCGCTCATGTAATGGGTTGGCCTGTAGTTGTCTCATGTAATGGGTTGACTGTAGTTGTCTCGTGTAATGGGTTGACCTGTAGTTGTCTCGTGTAATGGTTGACCTGTAGTTGTCTCATGTAATGGTTGACCTGTAGTTGTCTCATGTAATGGGTTGACCTGTAGTTGTCTCATGTAATGGGTTGACCTGTAGTTGTCTCATGTAATGGGTTGACCTGTAGTTGTCTCATGTAATGGGTTGACCTGTAGTTGTCTCGTGTAATGGGTTGACCTGTAGTTGTCTCGTGTAATGGGTTGACCTGTAGTTGTCTCGTGTAATGGGTTGACCTGTAGTTGTCTCATGTAATGGGTTGACCTGTAGTTTGTCTCATGTAATGGGTTGACCTGTAGTTGTCTCATGTAATGGGTTGACCTGTAGTTGTCTCATGTAATGGGTTGACCTGTAGTTGTCTCATGTAATGGGTTGACCTGTAGTTGTTCTCATGTAATGGGTTGACCTGTAGTTGTCTCATGTAATGGGTTGACCTGTAGTTGTCTCATGTAATGGGTTGACCTGTAGTTGTCTCATGTAATGGGTTGAACTGTAGTTGTCTCATGTAATGGGGTGACCTGTAGTTGTCTCATGTAATGGGGTGACCTGTATTTTTTTTCAACATTTACCAATCACCTATCTTACAGCATTTTCATTAAGTCACTTGTTTTTCTGATGTTCTTCTAGTGTTTTTCTGCTAAATTCGCTGGTTAATACTCAGGCTAATACACAGTGGTCACTTGCTGCTAGTGGTGTGTTATGGTCAATATTTTGTGTGTCCGAGTCACTCAGGGTGAAAAGGTGACTATAACCTCGCTGGTGCGTCTCCTACTCTCACTGACGTTGGTTCCTTATCATGTTGGGTTAGAAAATGCTTCTTCGTAGTGCCATGGAAATAGTCTGTGTATGTGTCTGTTCAGCCACCTTGTTTGTCAATTTCATCCGTGGTCTCTCTGTTGATCTGTGTCTCTCTGTTGATCTGGCCTCTGTTGATCTGGTGGTTTCTCTGTTGATCTTGTCTCTGTTGATCTAGTGGTTTCTCTGTTCGTCTGGTGGTGTCTCTGTTGATACTGGATGTGTCTCTGTGTTAGCAGAAACAACAGAGATATGAAGACGATGTAATCAGAAGGGGAATTACTAATGTGCCCTTGTCTTCAAGAGGAAGCTGGACAGATACCTAAAGTCAGTGCCGGATCAGCCAGGCTGTGGTTCGTACGTTGGACTACGTGCGGCCAGCAGTAACAGCCTCGTTGATCAGGCCTGATCCACCAGGAGGCTGGTCATGGACCGGACCGCGTTGACGTTAATTCCGAAATACCCTCCAGGTAGTTCCATCACTGACCACTTCATAACTACGTCTTTAAGGCTGATGGACTGATTATATCTCTGCTAACTCTGTACTCGAATAAATCTTACTGTGCAGGAGAAACATTTCGGAATAAAGATACCTGTTGCAAACGTGTCTTTCTTTCCAACCTGTAGGTAGTGTGTACCATTTTTATATTCAGACTGAAGGAACCACTGGCTGGAGATACGATTTCAGAAGAGATATAACTAACAGGTTGTGCAAGTCTCTTACTTATCTGAGATACATACTGAGAAACGAAGCCAAAGTCTAGCCCAGGAAGACCGCGTCCGCATGGTTACCCATTCAAGCGGAAGCCACTACTAAGGTACCACAAACCTTCATTATTATTTATTATATTAATTATTATTATTAATTATTATTATTATTATCAATCTAGAGCTCTCGTCAATCACCCAGTCCAGCCCAATTGCCTCACTATTTACGCCTGCTTGCGTATATTATGTGGTGTGATTCCCCCCAAGTCCTGTTGGGAACCCCCCCCTCACTTCCCCCCATACAACCATTTCCTTAACACCCCCTTTTTATACCCCAACCCCCCCCCCCC
>NC_069401.1:74344392-74368533 GCF_026875155.1 Cherax quadricarinatus | reverse complement strand
TGGTAGCACGGGAAAATGCCGTGCTTTCGACCGATGTACCAGGACCTTTTGGCAAAAGTGCAAGCACAGGAATTGCAGACTCTACACTGTCTCCTCAGTGTTTACCTTCATCGTAAGGTTTCTAAAGGTAGTTCTCATTTAACAGAATCAGCTAGACATCCATTGGGGCAAGTTTTCCACAGGAAAGTGTGCATGGGCTATTGTTATGGAAGGTCTCCTTCAATGACCTCCTTCAACTCATCCCAGAATCCCATGCATATGCAGACACTGTACTTGACATTTACTTATCAAAGAAGAAATGCCACTGCTCTAAGCTACATCAGTCACCAGCTAAGAGCAAATATCAGCCGGGGAAAAACCCGATACACGTAACGCCCGCACCTGAGACGAAACAATGATGATGGCTCTAGGCACCATGGTAATGCCGGTGCAGTAGTAAGAATGGATTGGAGATTTGGTAAAGGACCATGAAAACCACGTTTTAAATCTTGCAAACAAGACAGCCAGAAGCTCGGCGTATGTCGCATTTGCTAAACTTTAGGGGTTGCAAGATTCTATGAGGCCACAAGTATGCCGCCACCTGAGTATGCTCCACTTTCTTGGTTTTTCCTTCCCCCCCTTCCCTCACCTGCGACGCTTGACAGTATAGAACAGAGCAAGACGCCTCATCTCTCGCCTGGACCCACCCTGGATAAATCTGTCATTTCAGCAGAGCCTTCAACACAGGAGGAATTGTGGGGGGCCTTACTGTTATGTACAAGGCCAACACTGTCAAAGTACTACACGGGCTCCACTCGAGGACAACGAGAAGAAAGCTTTTATACCAAAAAACGGCAGAAAGCAGTAACTTCACTCTGGTTGTACTCCCCTCCAGAACATCACTTCATCCGAGATCATTTAACCCCAAGATGACTCGAGTATGGAACACATTCGTACATTATGATGTCAACGGATTGGAAACAATTCCAGTGACTGGAGTGCTCTGCGCTAAACCTTTCCCCACCAAGACGACAAAGGTCATGCTCAGAAGTGGTGGCTGGTCGTTGCATGATCACAACCAAACCACAGCAGCAGTGTATATCACTATAGAACAAAACGTTGAACAAGGCAGTGAGGAACGCTTCCACATTCTTTATATTGTCTAACATTAAATTGCTTATTCAATCTGGCTTGTTCTTTAAATAACATTTATGTTGCTGACATTCATTAAATTACCTTCCAGTGAACTGTTTTAGGCTTTACTATCATTATATCATGTTTGACTTAGGCCTATTGATGGTCCATCTTCTAAAACCATTAAACAAATCGTTTTAAAACCATTAAACAACCATTTTGAACTGTTAAAACCATTAAACGACCATTCAAACCATTAATCAAGCATCGTAAACCATTAAACAGCCATTAAAGAACGAGTAAATATAAAACAAAACTGTTCTAGATTTTTAATTGAATAAAACTGTTTTCAGGCCACATTTCCAGCAGCTCCATCCAGGGAAGAGAAGCAGCAGATGGTGGAATAGAAGACAGAAAATCTCACATTAAGACCGGGGTCTTCCACCTGACCCCCCCCCCCCACAATGCTGCTAGTCACCGCAGACAACCTGCGACCTGGTGAATTGACTGTTTTTGAGAACGTTGTGTCAACATTAATATTAATTTCTCTCAAACTGACCAAATAGCACTTGTGATCACTACACTGAGTATTTGACTGGTCATTTTCTTGTGCTAAAGTCCATAAAACGGAAGACATACTAGCGAAATAGCTAAGAATTTCATAGACTGGAACAATGGAATTGCCTAAAATAAGCCTCAAAGTGGGCAGAACGCCAGTGCATAAATTACACTGATTGCTAAATTTGCAACATTTCCAGCAAATTTCATGATTTTGGGATTGTGTCTTTTTTTCCAAAAATATAAAAAATTTCAATAGAAATTGCTTCATTTTTGGGGGGTTGTGGTGGTGGTGGTATATTTGGACAGTTAGAATGAATTTTTGATCGGGTGTCAGCACTGTATGACCCTTGTGAGCTTAGTGCATAATTTTGATGATAATTTACAACACTAGGGTACACTTCCGGGTAACTAAATTTGAGTCTCACAATATGACAGCAATAATGTTATATGTTATACCTGGAAGGGTTTCAGGGGTCAACGCCCCATGGGCTCGGTCAAAAAACAGGCCTCGTGTTGGATCAGGGTCTGACCACCAGGCTGTGGCTGTGGCTGTGGCTGCTGTCTGCAGGCAACCCGACGTACGAATCACAGCTTGGATGGTCAGGTACTGACTTTAGGTGACTGTCCAATGCCTTCTTGAAGACAGCCAGAGGTTTACTTGGTAATCCCCCTTATGTATGCTGGGAGGCAGTTGAACAGTCGGTGGGTCGGACACTTATTGTGTTCACTCAGTGTATTCATGGCGCCCTTGCTTTAAATTGGGGGAATGTTACATCTAGGCAAAATTTTGTCAGAAGTGCCTCTAAATGATCTGAAATTCAGAAATATTCAATAGAATCATATCTTTCCTAGCATGCTGTGCTCACTGCTTGTCAAAACAGTGCAGTTGGTTGCCATGGCAACAATTTTTTCAGTATCTTAAGGTATATTTTGTTTCAGGGAACGACGACATTCCAGCACAGTGTCAGCTGCTGGAAGAAAATGTGTTGCGACTCCTGGCACCTTTAGGTGCAAGAAGCTCCACAAGCATCGTGCCTCTCCCAGTGCCCACAGGATGGGTATGGGGTGCATAATAGATTTTTTCTCCTTTTAGCAGTTGAAGG
Organism: Cherax quadricarinatus; assembly: GCF_026875155.1. Classification (NCBI taxonomy): domain Eukaryota; kingdom Metazoa; phylum Arthropoda; class Malacostraca; order Decapoda; family Parastacidae; genus Cherax; species Cherax quadricarinatus. Next base: position 74,365,756 of record NC_069401.1, on the reverse strand, counting down.
CACGCGCTCTTCTTGTGGCAGGGCGGCTGATCCTATCAGTAGGTGCTCCTCAAAGGGGGCTAGACGGCAAAAGCCTCACCCCAACTTAATTTTCAAAGCTGCATATTTCTGGGGATTAAACCTTCAGCCCCGAAGCTGCAAGTTTAGCCGCATAGGTTTCCATTTGAGCGTTAAGATCCTATTCTGATACAGCTACCTAAATAATAACGGCAAACGCTAATGCTGATATTTTCTGTCCACAGCCAGATATAACCAACCAATCTGATCATCCAAAGCCACGAGGGCTTCATTTATCACAACATTAAATATACATGAAAGTGGATCTCCCTGTTTCACTTCTCTATTTACACTTCCCTCCGAGCCCACACATTCGTCGAGGCTTCTTCATATGTTGATATAATATACCCTACTACCAAGGAAAGAAACTGAATTCTCAAGCCTCTCCTGACTGATGGATGATTAACCAAATCATAAGCTTTCTTGACCTCTAAAAAAATATTTATAAGGGTTTTAGCTTAACTTTTGCCTCACTCACGATGGCATCCAAAAGCATGACATTCTGTGCCAGACCATCAGTAGGCAAGAAGGCCACCTGCGCCATGTGCAGGAGAATGCTCCTGACACCTTGCCGCCGATAATTTTATGGAATATCCTCGCTATAATGCTGGAGACAGTGATTGGTCTATATTGCTCTGGCTGGTCGAGTGTATCGACTTTAGGCAGCAGTACCGTCCTTGCCTAGCGAAATATTTTGGGCAATAACCAATATAGAGCCACGAATTTAAACATCAACCCTAAACTGGTACAGGAAGAGCTTCATATCTTTTAAGCCCCACCCATTTGGTCCTGGCGCAGAATTATTATTAGAATTCATGAGCTACCTCCGAAATTCCTCAAGCTTAATTGGCACCTGCAGTTGCCATAGTTGGTCATCAGCTAACATCGTTTGGGCCTATGTCTTCCTCAGACCTTCTCGCAAACAGATTATCCAAAACTCTTTGAGTACCCCCTTTGTGGCACCTCTTGCTGTTCAGGTGCCCCAAGTTGGTGCCATTTTCCCTCTAATACCACTTAAGCAACATTTTGTTCTGTCCTATGAATAAAACTTTAATAACTCTAAATTTGTCTTCTCCTCATTCTTTTCTTTTCGACCTCTAGTCATTATATCGAGGAACAACCCTTGCCGTTTCTACTTTATTTTGTTTATCCTGAAATACAATTTACCATATTCTGAGACATTACATCTAAATCTCTACTCTCACAGAGTCAATATAATCTTCAGAAAAATTCTCCAAGTCCCTTCCTCATGCAATCCAAACAAGTGTAACCAAAGTGTACATGCTCTTAATTCAATGATGTGTTCACAGATGTTGTAGTGTACAATGGGTATCATGTATGTGTTGGTAATGTAGGTACCGTTGGAATGTATTAACATTTTGGAATCTCCAATTCGAAAACATTTCCCTACCCTCAATTTCCTCCCCCTCATTCAAAATGATCTGGGTCACCAACATCTACAATTATTTCCGACGTAAGTCGCTGAACAAGGAGCTCTATAAGAGACAACCCTCCCATGACCCTTTTTAATTGACTCCACCGTTCTTCTTGCGTGCATCATGCAATAACATCCCATAATCAAATCCGGCTGGGGCCCCCCACTTCCAGTGTTCTTGCCTCCCTCTGTATCTTCACTTCTGCAAGCCGCAAGGACATGTTCCTCCTCTCTTGTCTCACGCTCTTCGGTGTACTGTGCTCCCACCCCTCAAGTTCCACCTCATGATGTAAACATTCCGGATGTTTCCTTCTATGTATGGATAGTCCCGCCTTGGACATAGGCCACCATCCCACACTCACACATTGAATGGGATATCATTCACATTATCTGCCATTGCATATGATTACCCTACCTCAAACGGAATTATACCACACACCAGACCTGAGTTACACCAAGCTCACCCTTTTAGACAGCTGGTAACTTGACAACATAAAAGCCCTGCAATGTGAAAAAATCGTGCAGCTATACCGCAGGGAGTTTGCTCATACTACCGCAGCCGAACCTACGTTACCACTCCCTCCTGGACTAATCTCTGCCGGAGGTAATGCATGTCATGCCCCATGGTTAAAATCCTTCTTAATATTAATTGCGGTTATTTCCTTTATAGCTAAAATGGAAAATGAACGTCTTTTGTATTATTAAAGGCTAATTCTTATTACAATTAATTATAATTTATGTAACATGGCCATAAGATTTTATTGGAGTATATAACATGCCATGCCGCCCGGTGGTGCCGGTGTATCATTTCCCTGCTCAATTAAACGCAGTGGCTGAGCGGTCGTCAGCTGTCTCCTCCTCAGTCGCCGACACCTGGGAGGAGGCTTTGGAGACGACAACAACAATGGTGACGGTATAACGAAAGAGAGTTAATACTGTGTGTATTTGACCTTTATAAGGGCACGATCCCCAGCTCATCGATTAAATTGTTGGTGGCCGATATCAACTGCGATGTATATGGCATCCAGCGTGAAATCACCTGATGTGGCGTTGCTTAAATGGACATCCCGAGAATATACGTCAAGTTTTTGCGATACCCAAGACCTACGAGCCAATGTTAACTCCAGTATCAGGATGTTTAGCAAGCAAGTAACCCAGCAGTCCACAGTTAAGTTGTCACGACGTTTCACATTACTATACAAGGTTACGTGTGCGAAACTTGCCTTTTGAGGGCTAACGAAGATGACATACGTGACGCCATCAAATACTATGGACGATCCACCAGGTTACTATGTGTCGGTTCTGATGGCCCGGGTTGCTGGTTTTACACGAGGAAGGGTCGTTTACGTTAAAAATGTCCCCTGCGCCAACCAATACCTACCTTCGTACAATAAACCTAGAGGAGTTCCGTACACCAGGAGTACGTTATACGTATCCTGGGTCCAAGAGACGAAACTTGTCGCCCTTTGCGGAGCATTGGACCACACCCCATTTATTGCTGCACAATGCGTCAATCGCCAGCCGCCATCAGGAAGTGGTCAATCGTCCGGATGTGAGGCTCCCCTCGACGTAATTGGCAGATGAAGTATCGATGACAATACCGCGCCTGAACTCGTGGAGTGATGAGGTGGATCCTGGGCCAAGCCGTGGAGTCAACCTGCGTGACTCTACCATGAAACGGGTCAACCACGATGTGGTAGAATATGGTGACGTGAGACCCACAAGCAAGAGAGAAGCTGAGACATGGACGCTAACATGTATCGGTCGGGGGCGGGGTGGACATTGAGCGAACCTTTTAGCTTCGCAGGAGTAATGATTCTGTGCGTGTGAGCCTCGTTGGAGTGTTAGATGAGGAGAGACGCACAGTAAAAGGACGTCGAATCATTAATTAACGTGAGTGAGGTAGAAGGTCCGAGAGTTCATACTGTTTTGCGAGAAGTTCACAAGGGGAGAACATTACAGGTCCTGATAAAGTTGAGGGCTGCTGTTTCTAGGAAGCGTGCGTGCTACCCCCTCCCCGACTCCGACGATGTTTTTACCCAAGGACAGCGCTCAGGGAGAAGACGTGTCGGAAGTCACGGTGGGGCGTCGCGTTGGTTCCAGGACAGTGAGTAATATAACCAAAGAATGATACAAGGCAAGGTGGCGCCTTTGTCGTAGTCAACATAAAGGGAAAAGGGTGGAGGTGCCTCGAGGAAAGCCTACCGTTAGCAAAGATTCGGTGTAAACCAAAATTTTATTGGTAAGAAAAATAACAGAAGGCAAGTGCAGGAACACAGTGGTTGCATCGCTTTGCAGTAATTTGTAAGTTTCGTGTCAAGAACATAACCATAAAGTTTGATAGTTTCTTTGCGAAGATGGTATATATGTTTATATGGCTCACTCCGAGCGTTCTGAAAGGTTGTGAAGCCTGTGTTAATAAAAGCGACAGCCCGTTCGTGAGAAACTTTGGGAGGAAGGGGGGGGGGTCGCGTGGTACGCGTCCATAGGTGAGTGGGTACTCAACGGTTGGTTTTTTGGTAGGAGTCTATGGTCCAGCTGAACATGATGTTAATATTAAAAAAATTACTTTTGTTAAAACGACATCTTGTGTACTATTTGGAGATCTCAGCCTGATAAAACAGTAGTTGGTGCGACTTGTAACTGTGTTTGTGGCGCCGTAAAGACGTAGAAACTTAGGGGAGCGAGGGTTTATGTTCGATTAATTGGGTGATTTGTTGTCTGGGCTGGGGTTGGTGGATGTAAGTAGGAAGCAGTGACTTAGGATTGAGCACACATCGTGCCTAAGGATATGCTTCGCGCTTAACAGGGTAATGTTTGTCTCGCGCGTATTTGTAACCAAAGGCTAGTGTTAGATGTATTCTCCGACCACGAGGTGTTCTCGGAAGAGCTCTGACAGGAGAGGTCTCCCGACTCTGTTTTAAAGAATTGGAAGTTAAATACTCGTTCTACTTCAAAGTGCTGAAGATAAGACACTCTTCACGCACTTAATGGACGTCTATGGGATAGACCTCCTTGGAAGGAAGTGATTTAGTGCGACAATGGGACGAGGTTATGAAAAAAATAGCCACGCATAAGTTTTTTATGTACATCGGGTAGGAGGCCTCTCCATTGGAGTAAGAATTTTAGTTTTTTTGAGGGTACCTGGAGGTTTCTTTACAGACTGTTATGGCGCATGGGAGGTATTCTGGATTTTAACCCTGTGGACGAGATTGACAATCTAAAATGATTTCACATCCAAAGCTGAAAAAAATAACGGATTTGATGGGCGCAGTATTTCGAGTGGAGCTGAGGAGGCTGTGTGGGGTGATAAGCGTCCGCTGTGTCTTACGAAGTCAGACACCAAAGGCGGAGAGCGAGACGAAATCGTGAGTTTAGTGTCAGGATAGTGCGTTGAAGTGTATAAGCGAGGGTCAGTTGTAACAACAACTGAAGGATAAAGCTATTACTTATAAAAGGTCTTAATTATCAAAATGGCTAAATAAAGAAAGTAAGCGAGGATGCAATACGGGAATTGGGGCAGAATGTACGATGTGCGATGAATGATAAATGATCGCAATCTCATGGGTGGGCCTATAACTGAAGCCTGAGGTTTGGGAGGCTTGCATGGGAATGTGCAAGGGAAGGCGCCAGTATTGGATGCATTCCATGTGAATTTTATATTCAACATTTTGGGAGGTCAAACGGACTTTTTCTGGTACGTTTACTCAATGCATGACGGAGGGGGTCGTTTAGGTATGTCTCTGCAGAGTACGGGGGGCGGTTTTGGTGTTAGTTAAAAAATGTGACATACCCGTATCACTCAAGGAATACCGACCAATATCACTAAAAAATATTGTAGTGATTAAAAATTATATGCAAAAATTTTAATGAATAGGATTAAGAAAGTGTTAGACAAGGAATACATAAGGGTCAGTTAGGCGTGCCAGGGTAGACAATGTAATGATGGTCAAGGGGCATTTCAGGGAGTTTGACGAGGAATGCGGAACGGAGGGTCGGGGGTGGTGTTTTGGCTTTAGACTGGCAAGCAGAAGCTGCTCTTGCTAGTGTAGAAAGGGATTGCTGTGGGAAGTTTTATGAGATGGCAGGGGTTTGGTAATGAGATCATCATGTGGGCCCGCTCTTGATAAATGGTGCTGGGTTTAGAGAACAAATTAATGGGGAAGTTTAGGGACTTAGACCAAATTGAATAAGGCATTCGACAGGATCCCTATTCTCAAATCTTCTTTGCTTGCATCAGGACCCTTTTATATTGGACAGTTTGTGGCGGGGTGTAGATTCGTCGTGGGGTTCGGAGTAGTGATCGGCCCTGCCATAGAAGATTTAGTAGAATGAATACAACTGTCCTGATACGAACCGAGGGACAGTTGAGTTGTTAGGAAGATTTGTAATATATTGGTAGAGCAACAGGAAAGCGCGTTTAATAAAGGAAAAATCAAAGATATATGAAGTTGGAGATAGGGCGATGAGAGGAGGTAGTGTAGAGACCGTGGACGGTGGTTGACTGTGTTACTATATGTGGTATACAGTATATGAGAGAAGGATGAATGAGACAGGGCATGTAATCGGGGAGGTGTAAATAATGTTTATGAGGCGATTTAATAGTCGAAGGCCACGTCCAATTACCCTATACCGAGCGAGCGATAAAAGTTTAAAAATAAAGATCTTCTTTATAGTAAAGTTTGGCACGTTTGCTGCTGCAGCGCTGAATCACTAATAAAGGGGGATATCAAACATCTTTTAAATAGAAGTTTATAGATTTCTGTGGTGTTCCAGGGTGCGACGGCGCCACAAGAGCGTTGGTAGAGACAACAATGCGTCAAGAGGGTTAGGTCTTGTTCGCTTTAAGAGACCGAGTCTTTGCTTGTTCCGTGAAAACGTGTCGTTTTCCTTTCCCACCGACTGGGTGCAGCTGGTGTTTAACAGAAATGTATCGTGACCTGCGCAGGTGGTGGAAAGACGGCCAATGTAATCAAGTGCATACGAGCAACGAGAGTTACTGTGGCATGCGAGACGTTGCGGAGCGTTAAATTGAGTACTTTGGAAAAGATGGGTATGGGTGAAAGTTGAGGTGAGAGTTTCAAGGAATGTATCCCCATGTACACGTGGTGTGAAATATTGGAAGCGAGTTCATCATTACAATCACCTTCCTCAGTACGCGAAGTGGTTTTTAAATTTTGCACGGGATTCTGCGTCCAAGGTGGTGTTGTCAATTCGGCGTGAAGAGGAGGACCGGAGTTGATCCAGTGTGCGGGGAGGACGAATCAGCGTTTCACAGTTGTGATATCTGTGAAAATTTTAGTATAGTACGGCGTGGTTTAAGCAGGGTTTTACAATAGGTAAGGGGGGGCGAGGTTTGTCTGTATTAGGGCGTGAGTTTGATGTGGGTGGGGTCGACATCTGTGGTACCACGTGCAGTGTCGTATGTCGTAGCCGACTTATAATATTGTCATTGGCTATGAGTACAAGTGAAGGTAATAGGCAGAAACCGGGTTTAGCGGAACAATTCTTAGAACTAAGTGTCGAAATCAGTTAGTAAGGGGGGGGAGGGGAGATGGGAGAAAGATTTCCGTCGCATACAGAGCGTAGGAGTACAGAGGATTGAGATAACCAATTAGTGTTTGTTTCAGTGGGTACTCGAAACGGGCTGTCAGCTGCGGCTCCATTAAGTGTATGAATTCTCTAACTGTTGTAATATCATGTCTCCAATGAAGTGATTAGTATGTCTGTCCTTAGCAACTCTTTATGAGCGCCTCTCCAATTTGACTATCTTGTATAATCATCATATCAGTCAATTTGTATTCAGTAGTGATTTCTATAATCTACTGCATACCCAACGATATAGTGATACTTAGGGCACAATTGTAAATATTTGAATGCGTCTTTCGGGGCCGTCGTCGACCATTAATGACTACTGTGCCTCATGTTGACGTGTAGCAGCTGGCTTGTGGTGTGTGTTATTGTGTGTAGTTTTTTAAGGAACACGTTATTATGCAGTCTATATACTAACCCATGTGTGCTATGCATTATAGTAATATAACCCTGCAAGTTAGACATGTTCTTTTAATATAGTCTGAGTATAAAAAAAACCATCGTCAATACTTGTGTGTAGGTGTATTAACATAATATTGTACAGTCACCGGTTTGTCTGTGTGATTAGATTTAGACGGATCTTTTAATGTAATTATGACTGATAGGAAATACTTTCTAACCAATGTATAGAAATCAAACTGTTCTATACTTACAAATAATGTACTTATTGCACTTGCAGTTTGTTATTGTAAGCCGTGAGGCAGTTATATCCGTTTTACCATTACAAGTTTTAGGAACAGATGTATCATTGTGTTTATATGCTTCATATTCTTCACGTAGTCCAAAATTCATACTTTTGGTATGCATTAATAGATGTGTTAGGGTTTTTAACTAAATTTATTGTGCACTCTTGTGGTCTGATTTTATGTGTTACTTTTTCATTCAGATAGGGGAGGTTTCTGTATCGGGAAGGGGGGTACTGTCTAGTGGGAAGGGGTTTTTTAGTTTGTCCGGGCTACTGTATGTTAGACTACTGTGCCCTTTTGAATTTGTACCTTATGACGTTCGGTCATAGTAAAGAATACCTTGTTTTACTTTGTTGAGTAGTTATTACGAAGTATGTATACAATTCTCATCCTTAATTTGGTTATCTGTTGGTGCGTTTTCTTAGATAATTTTTGTTACATGATGTATAATTAAATCTATCTGTGGTAATATATGGCCATAGAGGAAAGTTTATTACATTTGTTGGCAGATAAAGCCTGTTTGTATTTTTTATGTGCTGGGATGTACTTTTAAATAATAAAATGCATTGGCGATGAGGGACAGTTTGTGTTAGCACAAAGTTAAATGTCTGTGTGCTGTTAATGAAATTTATATTCTAGTTAAGACCTTGATAATGTGATTTCTTTTATCTCATTAATGTATTGTATTGTTATTAATAAAAAAAAAATATAAAAAAAAATCCGGAGGTACAGCTTGATGTCATGCCCACTATGGTAAACCTATTCTTTAATATTACATTGCGGTTATTTCCTTTTAATAGCTAATGGAAATGAACGTCTTTGTATTATAAAGGCTAATTCTTATTAAACAATTATTATAATTTATGAACATGGCCATAAAGTTTTGATTGGAGGTATAGTACATGCCTGCCGCCCGGTGTGCCGGTGTATAGAAGCCGTGATTGTTCGATGGTTATACCCCCCATCCCCCCCCCTTATGTTCAACTACTACAACTGAGTGTTTGTGTGTCACGTCACGTGAACCCACGTTAAATAACCTGTTATGCTACAAGGATGAGGGACGAGCATGAAGAAGTAGCCAGGCCAACGAGAACACTCCTGCTGTCTCTGGAAATGGCCAAGGGTTTATTAGCCGGCCTGGACAAATTCTGTTTATTCCTAGACTGCTTCATCCAATATGGGAAACAGACATTTATAACTTAGAAAGATCGCCAATTGTAAATAAATCGTTATATCTAGATCTCCTCCCTAATCGGCTGTTATGAAACGCCTTATGAATATGTTGGATACTATAGTAAGAAACCATCATTCTACTTATAAACCGATAATTCGTATATTATTTCGTGCAATTTGTGTATTATGAATTATACTTATTAAAATTAGCAATTCGTCGGAGAAATCACCAATTTTAACCAAAACCTCTCTGACCAAAATTGTTATCTCTAAAAAGAAGGAAATAGTGGTTACAATACTTGGAGTGTATACACAGCACTAGGAAACTAAATCACTTAAACTGAGAGAATAGTAAGTGTAAAACCAGAAGCTATACGCAGAAAGCGCCTTCAAGTATTCAGAGTTAAACTACTGCACTCTGCGTGGCAATGGCCGCCGCCCGCCCCACCACCATTCCGGCAGAATTTATTGAGAATAACGTACAACTGTTCATAACCCAATTATAAAACGAAATACTAAAAAGGCAGATAGAGATGTCGCACAGCGGAAACCCTTCCAGCTCTTAGAGTACACTATTGCGATCTTAACAGGTGTAATTGTCGAGAACGGCGATGTTCTTAGAACTGTCATTGTGGACAGCACCTATAACACCAGCACTTTTGAGAAAACTCCCCGTTTGAGGTAGAAGGCTGTTGTGCCTGCCAAATTAGTCTTGATTAAAGCTGTGGAACATGCGCAAACAACTCGTAGAACCTTGTCCCATCCTCAGACCCATATTGCAAAATGTAAAGCATTTATAAACTCATGGTCAGATCCTATTGTAACATGACTGAGGGAAAAGTTCAAAATAAGGGAGTGGTGAATAATGTGGAGATAATTTGTTGGACAGTTATTTTCCTTGTTCGATCGGTGGGCGCATCGTGTCCTGCTACCCTCCCCTCACCCCTTTTTCTCACGGTAGGGGGTGATTCAAGGTCCTCCAAACCATTGAACAGTTCATTGACTTTCCGGCTCCCATCAAATCTGTAAGCATTCATTCTACTCCTGTTTTATTTGTGTGTTTGGGTTAATGTGATTTCAACAAGTTTCACTCTTGTTTAGTTTTTTTGCTGCTAAGTTTTTTCTGCCCTAATTTTGGACTTACGCAATGTAACGTCATCATTTCTTTTAAAGGCCTTACGCCTATCATATGAGTGTGGTAGTACAATCAACTGGGGGAGTACAATGAAATCCAACCCAATATGAGTATGGTAGTACAATCAACTATGGGTGTACAAGCATTCTCCCACCCAGTGTGAACTGTGGGAATGCAATGATCTACCACCCACAGTGTGAACTACCACACACTGTGTGGTGTTTAATTCTGCATTACTTTATTTCAGCCTTGATTGTCGGCTCAAGTCATCGGCACAGGCGAGACTAGAGGGGCAGCAATGATCTTGAAAGATCTTATTTTCACTCTGTCATGTATACTTACATAGGTCCCCTTTCCACTCTTAGCCGACTTTGCATTAGCTCCCACACCATTCTAGCAGCCGTCCTCCAGTTATAACCCCACCTACGTTTCATGGTGAGTTTTACTGGTGGACTCGACTGCGTTCACGTGTGTGGTGGTCAGAGGTTCCCAGTACTTCTTTTTCGTTAGAATCTCTGCTCATGTTGGGGTCATTGTCAGCTCAGTGTGTCAACAGTCACATCCACCTGTGACCCCCCATCGTCAACTACAATGGCTCAGCGTTCCAAACCACAATTCAGAGCTACGTGCCCAGAACATCTGCATGGCACTATTCCCCGCTACGTATCGTGTACATATTGACCGAGTCACTAATATTTTTATATTTCATTTCATTTCTTTGCTTCAAGTAGGATTAATTTTATTAGTTTTATATATTAAAACTATCTAATTATGTTTATGTTGAGTTTCCTATCTCATTTCCATAAGGAGGAACTAGCCTTATCTAATACTCTTGAGGGGTCTTGTAGGGCTGTTGAAGCTTCACAAGGACTTTGAAGCCAGTGACGGTCCGTAGTGTAACACCACGAGCTCAGCTGACTCAGATGAGCTGAGTGATGGAAGTTTTTTTTTTTCTGGGGGGTGGTGGAAAATAATTTAATTTTCTAGGGATGTCTGAATTATGGTGGAAGTGTCTTTTCACAGGAGGGTATCTAGCTCTGTGGGGGGAGTGGGGTATCCAGCTCTCTCAGAGGGTATGGATGTCCATCTCTGAACCATTTCCCATTTTTCTATAAATATTTTAGAATGAATTAGCTAGTTAACCATATGTTAGCGATATGTCTGGTAGGCTTATTGGTAGGTAAGAGGCCTACTGGTGCTATTACGATAGCACACCAATTACTAATATCTTTACAACATTGATTGCACCAAAAACTCTCCAAAAGGATAATGGTTTGGGAATTCGTTGGAGAAGTTATCAAAGAATTAACTTCATTATGGCCAGATCTTACAATTGTAGCTAAACCTCGTGATCCTCAGAGCCAAGGAAGCGCTAAAGTTTTTTTTTTTTTTTTTTTTGTATGCGTTAACTTCATATTACTTGTTGAACATAATAATTGAATTTGTATACATTTTCTTTTTTTTGTTTTTCTTATTAGATGTTACGCTGTTGGGATGATGGAGAACAAGACTACCAGAAATTGGGCCGATGGTTACCCTTTGTTCAGTTTCTATCATCACTTTGTAAACAATTAACAAAAGTTTCACTTAATGAAGACACCTTGGAAACAATGGAATTCGAAGAAAATAATTGTTCATCTCCCTTGTCTCTACCATCACCATCATCCTTAACATGTACCAATTCAACAATTGTTTCTGATCTCCCACCATTACCATATATTTCATCTACATCACCAATAGCTTCCACTTCATATTACAGGACATTAGAATTATCTTCAACATCATTATCACCACTTCATTTATCATCACTAGATGAGGAGGAAGAAGATAGTTTATTAAACCTAAAAGTAGTCCGTCGAGAAGCTTCTAAACTAAAATGCATCAGACCGTTGCTTCTGTATCAATGAAAGTGCAGTGTGCATGTGAGTTGAGTAGTGGTGTCGGTGTTGAGGGATCCTGCCAGAGGAGGTATGCAGAGGAGGTTTGTTTTAATCTGTGTGTTCAACCGGGGTTAGGGGTAAGTGGTCGCCCAGACTATCATTGTATGCTGAACAGAAGAACGCTTAGGTTAACAGCGAGAACATGGTGATTAATGTGCCAAATGGCGAGGGTTTCTCTAAATGGAATAATAAGTGTATAACAATTAGCAAAAGTTAGTCAGTGATGTGCATCATTAGTGAACAGATAGGGGCACTCCCTCACCCCCCCATCCCTGGTCCCCTCCCCACATCCTGTTCAAGGCCTACTGTAATAAAGTAAACAACCCACCCTTAAATTGGTCACACATGTATAAATTTATTTAGCGATGAGCTTCAGAAATTTTCGTTATTATTGACATTGTGATTATTACTATTTATGTAAAATGATACTGTAAAACATTTCCACCCTTTTCCTCTCTGAAATGGTAAACATGGTCAGAGTATTCTTGATACATAAATAGGTCATCTGCAATGGATTTGCATTCTTCTTGGTGCTCCTCTTGGGTCCAATGCCATCGATCTGATCCTAGAGAAAAAAAAATCTCAGACCTCAGGACATGGAAGGCAGGAGGAAAGACATCGATACACATGTTGCCTTCTACCTACTCACCAGGTGCCTGTCAATTCCGAAATTTACCTACTTCCTGAGATGCACCCCAGCCTTCAGCAGTCTGAAACTCAAGAGCTGACTCTCTCCTTAAGACCATGCTAGAGTGTATTGAATCTTTCCATCGAAGATGGGCAGTGAGGCTTGGGAGAGGCAGTTGGGAGTACACAAATCCTCCCAGATTGCCCTATTAGCTTTACTATCCTCTTTCATATCATCAAACGAGTTAATAAGACATTCTTCCGGACAGCCTCAGTGACTCGGCAGGAATACCTGACCCTAACTACGCCAGTGCTATCACTGAATGGGAGAGACTTGCTGCTTCAGCATCAAAACCTAGTGCAGCACTGGCCTACAGTCAAGCTGGGATGGCCCCATCGCTGATAAAGGTGCTTGCCAACATGCTCAGGACTGTAACATCAGACAGGGAGACTGCCCGTCTCCAAGTTCTGAGTGCGCATCACTCCAGGGACTTCCTCCAAACAGTTTCCATTTCGGCAATGGGAACGCGTCTCGACCCTAAACCCTCCGTATTGCAGTGGCCTGTTGACCTCATCTTGTGTGTGTACTCGCCTAATTGTACTCACCTAATTGTGGTTGCAGGGGTCGAGACTCAGCTCCTGGCCCCGCCTCTTCACTGATCGCTACTGGATCCTCTCTCTCTCTGCTTCCTGAGCTTTGTCATACCTCTTCTTAAAACTATGTATGGTTCCTGCCTCCACTACTTCACTTGCTAGGCTATTCCACTTGCTGACAACTCTATGACTGAGAAATACTTCCTAACGTCCCTGTGACTCGTCTGAGTCTTCAGCTTCCAGTTGTGACCCCTTGTTCCCTGTGTCCCCTCTCTGGAACATCCTATCTCTGTCCACCTTGTCTATTCCCTGCAGTATCTTGTATGTCGTTATCATGTCTCCCTGACCCTTCTGTCCTCCAGTGTCGTCAGTCCGACTTCCCTTAACCTTTCTCGTACGACATTCCCTTGAGCTCTGGGACTAGCCTTGTTGCAAACCTTTGTACTTTCTCTAACTTCTTGACGTGCTTGACCAGGTGTGGTTCCAGACTGGTGCTGCATAACTCCAGTATGGGCCTAACATACATAGTGTACAGTGTCTTGAACGATTCCTTATTAAGGTATCGGAACGCTATTCTCAGGTTTGCCAGGCGCCCGTATGCTGCAGCGGTTATTTGGTCACCCCAAGGTCTTTCGTCCCCTGAGTGAGGTCTGTAGTCTTTTGTCCACTAGCCTATACTCTGTCTGCGGTCTTCTTTGCCCCTCCCCAATCTTCATGACTTTGCATTTGGCTGGATTGAATTCGAGAAGCCAGTTAACTGGACCACATGTCCAGCCTCTCCAGGTCTCTTTGCAGTCCTGCTCATCCTCGTCCGATTTTAATTCTTCTCATCAACTTCACGTCATCTGCGAACAGGGACACTTCAGTCTATTCCTTCCATCATGTCGTTCACATATATCAAAAATAGCACTGTCCTAGAACTGACCCCTGTGGGACCCCGCTCGTAACAGGCGCCCACTGTGATACCTCTTCCACGTACCATGACTCGTTGCTGTCTCCCTGTCAGGTATTCCCTTATCCATTGCAGTGCCCTTCCTTTTACGTGTGCCTGATCCTCCAGCTTCTGCACTAATCTCTGTGGGGAACTGTGTCAAAGGCCTTCCTGCAGTCTAGGAAAACGCAATCTACCCAACCCTCTTCTCGTGTCTTACTTCTGTTACCTTGTCATAAAACTCCAGGAGGTTTGTGATACAAGATTTGCCTTCCATGAACCCATGCTGGTTTTTCATTTATAATCTTGTTCCTTTCCAGGTTGTTCGACCACTCTCCTCCTGATAATCTTCTCCATGACTTTGCACACAATACAGTCAGAGACACAGGTCTGTAGTTTAGTGCCTCGTTTCTGTTTCCTTTCTTAAATATGGGGACTACATTAGCTGTCTTCCATTTCTCAGGTAGTTGCCCAGTTTCAAGGGATGTGTTGAAGATTGTGGTTAGAGGCACACACAGCATCTCTGCTCCTTCTCTAAGGACCCATGGGAGATGTTTCCGGTCCCATCGCCTTTGAGGTGTCAAGGTCACTTAAGAGCTTCTTCACCTCCTCCTCAGTTGTTCGTATGTCATCCAACACTTGTTGGTATATTCCCTCTTGATGTTCCCTTCTGTGCTGTCTTCCCACAGCCCTTCCTGTCTCTACTGTAAAAACTTCCTTAAATCTCCTGTTTCAGCTCCTCACATACCTCCTGATCATTTCTTGTGAGTTCTCCACCTTCTGTCCTTAATCTGATCACCTGGTCTTTGACTTTGTCTTCCTCCTGATGTGGCTTATACAACAGTTTCGGGTCAGTCTTGATTCTCGATGCATGTCATTTTCATACTGTCGCTGGGCCTCCCTCCTTACCTGTGCGTACTCATTCCTGGCTCTGCGACTGATCTCCCTATTTTCGTGTGTTCTCTTGCCTTCTGTACTTTTTCCATTCTCTATTGCACTTTGTTTTTGCCTCTTACAACCGTCGGGTAAACCAGGGGCTTGTTCTGGTCTTCCCTTGTTACTGTTCCCCTTTGGGGAATAACCCTTTCCACTGCCCCCTTTGCATTTTTTTTGCTACAATTCCATCATTTATTTACTGGCTTTCCTGCCAGTTCTCGCCCACGGGACCTCCCCGCGGAAGTTCAACCCTATTTATCCCCTTTTTTAAGTCAGGTTTTTCCCCCCATTTTCCTGTTATTCTCTCCATTGCAGCTCTACTAGTATTCAAAGCACAAAACCACGGGTCGTACTCCTAGAGACTCTATACTTGATGCCAATGTCTGACTGCCCAGGGTGAACACAAGGTCCCCAAACTTGCGGGGTTTCCTCCCCCCCCTCTGGTTGTCCTTTAAAATGTTGGTGCATGAGGTTTCCAGCACCACGTCCAACACCCGGCCTCCATGTTTCGGGATCCCCTGTGGCCCAGGTTTTTCCCCTCATCTCCCTGGGTTGAAATCCCCCCTAACCGCAACTTTTCTCTGCTGGAGTGAGCTCTTCTTGCCCCCCTCAGCAATTTTTGTCCACCATTGCCTGTGCTCTCTTTTATATTCCTCTCTTGGCCTCCTCAGTTCTGTGGTGGATTATACATCATGCAAACCATTTGTGTTCCCCAACTGAAGTGTACCCGCTATGTGTCTCTTTCTCCCGTCTCATCTATTTCCTTTTCCCTTTTTCTCGAATTTCCATCTGTTTTTTCGAGCAGAGAACCCATGTGTGTGTGTGTGTATAATAATATATATATATATTCGGCGTGGGTGAGAGCGTTAATTTCGTCTGCATAGGCTAATGATGGTGTTTTTTGGTATTTAGGTGTTTTGGAATATCATTATGCATAAAATGTCGGTTGGTGGGGGGCACATCCCTGGGGCACCCAAAATTTAGTGTGAAACAGTCGAATAACACCCTTGGAATTTATCAGGTGGGTTATATCTTGAAATTGGAATCATTTTTATTTAATATTGTAAAGAATTTTTCTTATTTAAAATTTTATAGCGCAAAGTCCCCGAAAAGGCTAAAATTGAGACTTTCGGCGTTAATTTTGTTTAATATATAAAAAAACCATGGATTATCACATTATCATTATTATTTTTAAATATTATTATTAGGTGGATTTCTTATGTATATAAGCATACGAGCCGGAACCATCCAGTAAATTTTTAAAATTTTTTTATGTCCCTGCTGAGTTTGGGTCAGGTGACCCAAACCTACAATGGGTAACAACGGGGTATACCCACTCCCCTGCTTGCCTTTTCAACTGACGTATATGGGTTTTCTCTTGGGTGTACAGTTTAAATGGGTTTGGAATTGTCTCTAGAACGACTCAGTTTTGTTCCTCATTGTTCGAAGATTCTTTTTTATTTTATTTCTTGGTCGTTCAGTAATCCATAGAAAACTCTTCTCAGCAAACTCTTTTCTTTTTTACTTCCTTTCGGCCCGGATTCAAAGGGCTTGTTGAATCTTGAATATTTTTTGTTTGAGTTTTACACAGCCCTTTTTAAGACAAAAACGTAAATGTTTTTTAAAGACTTAATTACTGGGAAGAATAATTTAACTTTCCCATTAAGTATATTTTTCCCGATTTTGAACTAAATGATATTTGTAAATTTTGTACAAAATTAAATTAAAATTAAAAAAGAGGAGAAAAAAAGTAGTATTTAATTACATTTAAATTTGAATTTTATTCTATGGGGTTTCCCAGTTGAAATTTTTTCCCTAGACTCTAAAATCCTTTTAAGTATCTCTTACCCAAAACTTTTTGCCTATGAAGAAAAAAGTAACAGACCCCATTCTGAAGTTCTTTATAAAATTTCTTATTCGCAACAAATGGGGGCCTGTCCGGGATCGCTGTTGTTCTAAGACATTGATCAAAAGAACAATCTTAAAGCTACAAACTGGGAATTTATCTTCAGTTAATTTCAAAATTTTGATCATGGAAGATCACATTAAAGAGTTATTTGAAGATTAACATTGTAAAAGCTGGACCCTTGAAACTTCAAATGTGTTGGCAATAGCCCGAAAATTGGGAGTACCATACAATAGATATTTACACAGCCAATACCGTAAGGGCAATAATTAGAAACAAATTGTTCCAGGGCCTCTAACCATCATGTGGGCAGGAGATTCTGACTCTGAAGTTTAGTTTCTCAATAAGCTACCAGTCGAGATTCGAAGTATTATAAACTATTTCAAGGAGTTGATCTTGAAATTGAACCTGATAGATTAGGTCCAGCTTTGGCTTCTAGTAAAGTAGATGAAGTATTGCAGGTGCGACCGTGTTCTGCATTCGCCTGTTACTAAAGGAATTCCAATTAATGGTCAGTGTGTCCCTCACCGGGGTGCACTTCCAAAGGAATATCCACGTACCCCCAGATCAATTCCCTCATTTCGATACCGTCGGGGCATTTTTCCATAGTCAGTTTGAGAAATTAGAGACACTATTTATTTTACAGACTGCTCAAATTGAGGCTCAACCGTAAATTAAATGACGACTTTCAAAGGGAAACGCTCCGCTATATAAGAAAAAAAGAAGGTAATGCGAGTGAAAGATGTACTGAATCCTCAAATGCTTTCAATATACAAAAAGCCGCATCTATGGTTCCAAGGTTTTGATGACATTGATTAGATACTTAAATTTGAAGTCTTTGAGAATCAGGCATGTCCCTATGCGCTGGCCCCGACAACACGGGGCAACTTTATTACATACTTTGTTGTCTGGTAAAGCTCAAAGTTGTACGGCTACGTTACCTTTTGAGAAATATGTGGATTATGATTCTGTTAAAAAGACTATCCTTGAGGCTTATATCTCCTCCCATAAGTTTATCAAAAAACCTTTAGAGCATTAAAAGCCAGCCAACTCAGTCGTATGTAGATTTGCACGTGAAAAAAAAATCGCTTTTGAGAGATGGTGTAGCCTTCTAACTGTAAAACTAAAGGAAAATCTTTCCCAGTTGATCCTGCATGAGGATTTCTATAATAATTACCAAAAAGACTTGCATAGGTATTGATTAGTTGCCCCAAGTAAATATACTAGAAAGCCTCGCTCGCCGAAAATTTTATGAAATATCTCAACAATTGATTCGTGAAACAAAAAGTAAGGAAACAGTGACAAAATATGCCCTAAGAAAGGACGATCCAATCTTAGGGAGATACTTTCGCATACAGAATCCTTGCCCGACCTCCTATGTTGCCTCCAAAACCCCCATTAATAATAAATTTAGATCTAACTCTAGGAAAAGTTAAAAAACCACTAAGGCATAACAGTGAGTTGAACTGCACTTATTGTAATAAAAGGGGGCATTTAAGGGAAACACTGTTATTGGCTAGAGAGGGATACCAGAAAGGAGACTTCGTTTCCCAACTCGGTAATATCTTCATCGACAACTCAAAAGAAACTGGAACCCTAGTACCGAACAAGGTTCGCAAGAATGAATCAGTAGTCATTCTAGATGACTCAATACTAGAGCTATTTCAGAACAAGATATTCACTCGCTACGAGCCCCCTACTTTGCTAAAGTGAAAGTTGGGATAGACGAGGCTAAAATTAGTTGAAGTAAATTCCTTCCGTGATACTGGAAAGTTATTTAACCTTATTAAAGAAGGGCATACTTCCCGTAAGTGATACGACCACACCAAGCTAGATGTGTTATTAAAGCCTATGGAGGTGCCATTTTAAAGAGTGCCTCTCCACAGGATATACATCCAAACACCAACCCATACTGGCTTTGTGTCGGTAGGTATATCCAGTGAAAACTTTTTCCTATTCAGGGCATTGACTTACTCATGGGCAATGATCTAGACTATCCGGGTATAAGCCGAGAGCTTCTAGTTATTTGATAATTCGACATTAACTATTTCCATAGAAGCTCGAAAAGAGGCTCCTACCTTATTTCCTCTCAATGTTATAACTAGAGCAATGTCTAGAGCGCCTCAAAATCCTTTGTCAACTGAGGGCCTAAGTGAAGGCAGGAATTTAGGTCTTGGTTTATTGTTCAGCCAATCCTTACAACCCGGGTCTTCAAATCTGAAATATTCTATGATCAGCCCTTTTTAAGATTCTGATATTAAAATGCTATCGAAAGAAGATTTTAAAAAGGATCAGTTCCTTGATCCATCCATAGAGAAATTACGAGAGATAGCTATTACAAAGACGACGCCCAAGACCTGGAAAATTGTTACTATCTTGCCAATGGTATATTTAAAAAGAAAGGAAAAGTCTCTTTTGTCTTCTGACGATCATCTGTCTACCAGCAAACATCTAGTAGTGCTACCTAACACCTTTTAGAGAATTGGCTATATTTTCCCCCACCATAGTCCCATGGGAGGACATTTGGAGTAAAAAAAAACGCTGGGCAAAATACCAAGCATTTTCATTGGCCCAGAAGAAGGAACTGTGGGAAAAGCTATCTAAAAAGTTGTCAAGTCTGGGCCCAAATGACCGGCAAACCTTCGCACACACCTCCACCAGTTCCCCTCATTCCGATTCCCGTCAGTGGTGAGGCCCTTCTCACGCCTGATATAGATTGTGATGGTCCGTTACCCCCGAACCCAAACAAGGGAATCAATTTTCTGTTTACAATTATGGATGTCGTTACTCGTATCCAGAGGCTATCCCTTTGAGAAAAATATTCTATCATCATTGTTCGAGCTTTGCCAAAAATTTTTCTCTCAGGTGGGGGTTCCCCGAATAATTCAATCCGACCCAAGGTTCAAACTTGACCTCTAAGATGTTTCGCGATGCCTTATCTCGCCTCGGAATTAAGTCCCCTAATTTTTTGTGGCTTATCACCCTCAGTCACAAGGAGCCCTCGAACGATTTCATCAAACATTAAAATCAATGTTGAGAGCGTACTGCGAGCAGTTTTCCCGGGACTGGGACGAGGGAATACCATTTCTCTGTTTGCCTTAAGGGAAAGCGAACAAGAAAGCACTGGGTTAGTCCATTTGAATTAATTTTCGGACACCAAGTACACGGCCCCCTAACCGTACTGAAAGATTCATGGGCCAGAAAATCAGAACCCTCGTTTAAAACAACTCCAACTCTAATGCAAAAGCGTTTGTCACAAATGAGGGAATTAGCCTCAAAAACTTAGCTAAGGCCCAATCCAAGAGGGGCATTATGACAAAAAACACACGCTCTCGCTTCTTTAAACCAGGGACAGTGATGGCACAGAAATTCTTACCTGGACACGCTCTGCAACCTAATACGAAGGTCCTTTGGAAGTTTAATGAGTGGCTCAATGAGGTAAATTATGTACTACGAACTCCAGAAAAAGGGAAAAGCAAAACGAACTTATCCCAAAAAACCAACTTAGGCTTACCACCCTAGTATCGTACAATTATACAGTTCTTCCTTTAGCTGAAAATGAAAATGATGCTGGGCCCCGCATCTCTAAAGCCATAGAAGTACGTTTAAAAAATTCAGAGACATTGCAGTCTCTTGATACCTTTCTTATGGACTTTGATTTGAAAAAAGCAAAAGATATCATAGACTGATATTACGTTATGAGGTTTTTATTCGATTTACGCCCTTAAGGGGTTGCACATTGGGAATTCATGACATAGATGTACAAGGAGCTAGCCTTGCAAACAGTCACCTTATAGGGCAAGTCCACTCAAACAAGAAGCATTAAACAAAGTAAAATTCTTGTTGTCCCCATGGCTCATAGAACGAAGTAAAAGCCGTGGGCCTCACCCCGAATATTAGTTCCCAAGCCTGATGGAACTTCTAGAATGTGCACTCATTATCGTAAGGTTAATGCTCTCCGGTACCAGATGGTTTCCCACTGCCCCGTATTGAAGATCTAATAGACAGAGTATCAGGAGCCGCCTATGTTACCCCCGGATTTATTAAGGGGCTATTACCAAGTGCCACTTACCCAGCGAGCCCAAGAAATATCCGCATTTACTATACAAGGCGGATTATTCAATTATCGCGTTATGCCATTCGGCAGTTACAGGGTAACACTTTTTCGTTTGTATTCGACTTTTGGATAGAGTTTTTCAGGAATTGATCACAGTTATGAATCTCTTCGAGAAATTCATGGTTTGCTGACCAGTTCCTGACAGCTCTCCCCACCAGATAAGAACATTCATTAGGATCGTAACCTGATTAAAGCGACGAAGTGTGAGGCCCCTGACTTGTATGCTGAGGGTAAC
>NC_069401.1:74324939-74343892 GCF_026875155.1 Cherax quadricarinatus | reverse complement strand
CGGGGATTGAGGTGTTTAATGGAAAACGAATAAATAAAATGAATATAAATACCATACTAGAAATAACTTCCCACGAGAGGACTCGCAGCAGTGGTTTTACGATGGAAAAATTCAGATTCAGAAAGGATATAGGAAAGCACTACTTTGATAACAAAGTTGTTGATGAGTGGAACAAACTGCCGAGTACCGTCATAGAAGCTAAGACGTTGTGTAGTTTAAAAACATATTGGATAAATACATTAGTGGGTGGGTGTGACTTGGGCCTGACTAGACTTGGACCTGCTAGCATGAGCCAGTAGGCCTGCCGCATGTTCTTATGTTCTTCTGTATTGTAGGGTTGTCTGATGGTCGCTGACGAAGTGCTGGAGGCGGTGACGCATCATAAGACTACATCCGCAGCAGCAGAGATGGAGGATCAACCTTACAGCTGCGGTGAACTGCTGTCTCTGCTACAACCAGCAAATTCTGCCTTTGTTGACTACCAGGGGTCAGGTAGGTGTGCAGGGTGGGAGTGTAGGTGATCATGGAGTCATCCAGGGGGGAGTGTAGGTGGTCAGGGAGGGGTCCAGGGTGGGAGTGTAGGTGATCAGGGAGGGGTCCAGGGAGGAGTGTCGATGGTCAGGGAGGGGTCCAGGGGGAGAGTGTACGTGGTCAGGGAGAGGTCCAGGGGGGAGAGTGTAGGTGGTCAGCGAGGGGTCTAGGGGGAGAGTGTAGGTGGTCAGCGAGGGTCCAGGGGGGAGTGTAGGTGTCAGGGAGGGGTCAGGGGGAGAGTGTAGGTGGTCAGGGAGGGGTACAGGGGGAAGAGTGTAGGTGGTCAGGAAAGGGTCCAGGGGGAGTGTAGGTGGTCAGGTAGGGGTCCAGGGGCGAGTGTAGGTAGTCCGGGGGTAGTGTAGGTGGTCAGGAGAGGTCCAGGAGGGAGTGTAGGTGGTCATGGAGGTGTCCAGGGGGGGGAGAGTGTAGGTGGTCGGGTAGAGGTCCAGGGGGGAGAGTGTAGGTGGTCAGGCAGGGGTCCAGGGGGGAGAGTGTAGGTGGTCGGGTAGAGGTCCAGGGGGGAGAGTGTAGGTGGTTAGGGAGGGGTCCAGGGGAGAGCGATAGGTGGTCAAGGGGTCCAGGGTGGGAATGTAGGTGGTCAGGAAGGGGTCCAGTGGGGGAGTGTAGATGTAAAAGAGGTCCAGAGGGGAGAGTGTAGGTGGTCAGGGAGGGGTTACCAGGGGGGAGTGTAGGTGGTCAGGGAGGGGTTCCAGGGGAGGAGTGTAGGTGGTCAGGGAGGGTTCCAGGGGGGGGAGTGTAGGTGGTCAGGGAGGGGTTCCAGGGGGGAGTGTAGGTGGTCAGGGAGGGGTTCCAGGGGGGGAGTGTAGGTGGTCAGGAAAGGTCCAGGGGGGAGTGTAGGTGGTCAGGTAGGGGTCCAGGGGCGAGTGTAGGTAGTCCGGGGGTAGTGTAGTGGTCAGGGAGAGGTCGAGGAGGGAGTGTAGGTGATCAGGGAGGGGTCCAAGGGGGAAGTAGGTGGTCAGGGTGAGGTCCAGGGAGGAGAGTGTAGGTGGTCAGGGAGGGGTCACAGGGGAGAGTGAAGGTGTAAGGGAGGGGTCCAGGGAGAGTGTAGGTGGTCAGGGTAGGGAGTCCAGGGGAGAGTGTAAGTGGTAAGGGAGGGGTCCAGGGAGAGTGAAGTGGTAAGGGAGGGTCCAGGGGAGAGTGTAGGAGGTCCAGGGGAGGGGTCCAGGGAGAGTGTAGTGGTCAGGGAGGGGTCCAGGGGAGAGTGTAAGTGGTAAGGGAGGGGTCCAGGGGAGAGTGTAGGTGGTCAGGGAGGGGTCCAGGGAGAGTGTAGGTGGTCAGGGAGGGGTCCAGGGGAGTGTAGGTGGTCAGGGAGGGGTTCAGAGGGGAGAGTGTAGGTGGTCAGGGAGGGGTCCAGGGAGAGAGAGAGTAGGTGGTCAGGGATGGGTCTAGGGGGAGAGTGTAGGTGGTCAGGGAGGGCCAAGGGAGTGTAGGTGGTCAGGGAGGGGTCCAGAAGGGAGTGTAGGTATCAGCAAGGGGTCCAGGGAGGAGTGTAGGTAGTCAGGGAGGGGTCCAGGGGAGAGGGTAGGTGTCAGTGAGGGGTCCAGGGGGGAGAGTGTAGGTGGTAAGAAGGGTCCAGAGGGGAGTGTAGGTGGTCAGGGAGGGGTCCAGGGAGAGAGAGAGTAGGTGGTCAGGGAGGGTCTAGGGGGAGAGTGTAGGTAGTCAGGAGGGGTCCAGGGGAGAGTGTAGGTGGTCAGGAGGGGTCCAGGAGGGGTCCAGGGGAGAGTGTAGTGGTCAGGGAGGGGTCCAGGAGGAGAGTGTAGGTGGTCAGGAGGGGTCCAGGGGAGAGTGTAGTGGTCAGGGAGGGGTCCAAGTGGGGAGAGAGTAGGTAGTCAGGGAGGGGTACAGGGGCAGAAAGTAGGTGGTCAGGGAGTTGTCCAGGGGGAGAGGTAGGTGGTAAGGAAGAGGTCCAAGGGGAGAGTGTAGGTGGTCACGGAGGGGTCCAGTGGAGAGTGTAGGTGGTAAGGGAGGGGTCCAGGGGGGAGAGTGTAGGTGGTAAGGGAAGGGTCCCGCTAAGAGTGTAGGTAGTCAGGGAGGGTCCAGGGGAGAGTGTAGGTGGTCAGGAAGGGGTCCAGGGGGAGAGTGTAGGTGGTAAGGGAGGGGTCCAGAGGGGAGAGTGTAGGTGGTCAGGGAGGGGTCCAGGGGGGGAGAGTAGGTGGTCAGGGAGGGGTCTAGGGGGAGTGTAGGTGACAGGGAGGGGCCTAGGGGGAGAGTGTAGGTGGTCAGGGAGGGGTCTAGGGGGAGAGTGTAGGTGGTCAGGGAGGGGTCTAGGGGGGAGAGTGTAGGTGGTCAGGGAGGGGTCTAGGGGGAGAGTGTAGGTGGTCAGGGAGGGGTCTAGAGGGAGAGTGTAGGTGGACAGGGAGGGGTCTAGGGGGAGAGTGTAGGTGGACAGGGACGGGTCAGGGGGAGAGGTAGGTGGACAGGACGGTCCTAGGGGAGAGTGTAGTGGTAAAGGGAGGGGTCCAGAGGGGAGAGTGTAGGTGGTCCAGGGAGGGAGAGTAGGTTGGTCAGGGAGGGGTCTAGGGGGGAGAGTGTAGGTGGACAGGGAGGGGTCTAGGGGAGAGAGTTTAGGTGGTCAGAAGGGGTCTAGGGGGGGAGAGTTAGGTGGTCAGGAAGGGTCCATGGGGGGAGTGTAGGTGGTCAGGTTAGGGGTCCAGGGCGAGTGTAGGTAGTCCGGGGGGGGTAGTGTAGGTGATCAGGGAGAGGTCCAGGAGGGAGTGTAGGTGGTCAGGGAGGGGTCCAGGGGGGAGAGTGTAGGTGGTGAGGGTGAGGTCCTGGGGAGGAGTGTAGGTGGTCAGGGAGGGGTTCCAGGGGAGAGCGTAGGTGGTCAGAAGGTCCAGGGTGGGAATTTAGGTGGTCAGGAAGGGGTCCAGTGGGGAGTGTAGATGGTAAAAGAGGTCCAGAGGGGAGAGTGTAAGTGGTCAGGGAGGGTACCAGGGGGGAGTGTAGGTGTCAGGGAGGGTTCCAGGGGGGGAGTGTAGGTGGTCAGGGGGAGTGTGTAGGTGGTCAGGGAGAGGTCCAGGGGAGAGTGTAGGTGGTCAGGGAGGGGTCCAGGGGAGAGTTTAGGTGGTCAGGAAGGGGTCCACTGGGGAGTGTAGGTGGCAGGATGGGGTCCAGGGGGGGAGTGTAGGTGGTCAGGGAGAGGTCCAGGAGGGAGTGTAGGTGATCAGGGAGGGGTCTAAGGGGGGGAGAGTGTAGTGGTCGGGTAGAGGTCCAGGGGGGAGAGTGTAGGTGGTCAGGGAGGGTCCAGGGGGGAGAGTGTAGGTGGTCAGGTAAGGTCCAGGGGGAGAGTGTAGGTGGTTAGGTTGAGGTCCTGGGAGGAGAGTGTAGGTGGTCAGGAGGGGTCCAGGGAGAGTGTAGGTGGTAAGGGAGGGTCCAGGGGAGAGTGTAGGTGATAAGGGAGGGGTCCAGGGGGGAGAGTGTAGGTGGTCATGGAGGGGTCCAGGGGAGAGTGTAGGTGGTAAGGGAAGGGTCCAGGGAGGGGGAGAGTAGGTGGTCAGGGAGGGGTCTAGGGGGGAGAGTGTATGTGGACAGGAGGGACTAGGGGAGAAGTTGTAGGTGGACAGGGAGGGGTCTAGGGGGGAGAGAGTGTAGGTGGACAGGGAGGGGTCTAGGGGGAGAGTGTAGGTGGTCAGGGAGGGGTCTAGGGGGAGAGTGTAGGTGGTCAGGGAGGGGTCTAGGGGGAGAGTAGGTGGTCAGGAAGGGGTCTAGGGGAGAGTGTAGGTGGTAAGGGAGGGGTCCAGGGGAGTGTGTAGGTGGTCAGGGAGGGGTCCAGGAGGGGGAGAGTAGGTGGTCAGGGAGGGGTCTAGGGGGGAGAGTTTAGGTGGTCAGGAAGGGGTCTAGGGGGAGAGTTTTAGGTGGTCAGGAAGGGGTCTAGGGGAGAGTTTAGGTGGTCAGGAAGGGGTCTAGGGGGGAGAGTAAGTGTGTCAGGAAGGGGTCCAGTGGGGAGTGTAGGTGGTCAGGAAGGGGTCCAGGGAGGGAGTGTAGTTGTCCGGGGGTAGTGTAGGTGGTCAGGGAGAGGTCCAGGAGGGAGTGTAGGTGATCAGGGAGGGGTCCAAGGGAGAGAGTAGGTGGTCAGGGATGTGTCCCGAGGGGGAGAGTGTAGGTGGTCGGGTAGAGGTCCAGGGGGAGAGTGTAGGTGGTTAGGGTGAAGTCCTGGGAGGAGAGTGTAGGTGGTCAGGGAGGGGTCCAGGAGAGAGTGTAGGTGGTAAGGGAGGGGTCCAGGGGAGAGTGTAGGTGGTCAGGGAGGGGTCCAGAGGGGAGTGTAGGTGGTCAGGGAGGGGTCCAGGGAGAGTGTAGGTGGTAAGGGAGGGGTCCAGAGGGTGTGTAGGTAGTCAAGGAGGGTCCATGGAGGGGGAGAGTAGGTGGTCAGGGAGGGTCTAGGCTGGAGTGTATGTGGACTGGGAGGGTCTAGGGGGGAGAGTGTAGGTGGACTGGGAGGGGTCTAGGGGGAAGAGTGTAGGTGGACAGGGAGGGGTCCAGGGGGGAGTGTAGGTAGTCAGCAAGGGGTCCAGGGAGGAGTGTGGTAGTCAGGAGGGGTCCAGGAAAGAGTGTAGGTGGTCAGGGAGGGGTCCAGGGGGGAGAGTGTAGGTGGTCAGGGAGGGGTCCAGGGGGGAGAGTGTAGGTGGTCAGGGAGGGGTCCAGGGGGAGAGTGTAGGTGGTAAGGAGGGGTCCAGCAGAGTGTGGTGGTCAGGGAGGGGTCCAGGGGAGAGTGTAGTGTGTCAGGGAGGGGTCCAGGGAGGGTGAGTGTAGGTGGTCAGGGAGGGGGAGAGTAGGTGGTCAGGGAGGGGTCTAGGAGGGAGTGTGTAGGTGGGCAGGGAGGGGTCTAGGGGGGAGAGGTGTAGGTGGACTGGGAGGGGTCAACGGTTGGAGTGTAGGTGGTCCGGTAGGGGTCTTGGGAGGGGAGAGTAGGGGTCAGGGAGGGGTTTAGGGGGAAGAGTGTAGGTGGTTAGGTAGGGGTCTAGGGTGGGAGAGTGTAGGTGGCAGAAGGGGTCAAGAGGGGAGTGTAGGTGGTCAGGGAGGGGTCCATTGGGGAGTGTAGGTAGTCAGGGAGGGGTCCAGGGAGGAGTGTAGGTAGTCAGGGAGGGGTCCAGGGGAGAGGGTATGTGGTCAGTGAGGGGTCCAGGAGGGAGAGTGTAGGTGGTCAGGAGGGGTCCAGGGGGAGAGTGTTGGTGGTAAGGAAGGGGTCCAGAGGGGAGAGTGTAGGTGGTCAGGGATGGGTCAAGGAGGAGAGCGTAGGTGGTCAAGGAGTGGTCCAGAGGGGAGTGTAGGTTGTCAGGAGGGGCCCAGGGGGGAAGTGTAGGTGGTCAGGGAGGGTCCAGGGGGAGAGTGTAGGTGGTCAGGGAGGGGTCCAGGGGGAGAGTGTAGGTGGTCAGGGAGGGGTCCAGGGGGAGAGTGTAGGTGGTCAGGAGGGGTCCAGGGGGAGAGTGTAGGTGGTCAGGGGAGGGGTCCAGGGGTGAGAGTGTAGGTGGTCAGGGAGGGGTCCAAGGGGGAGAGTGTAGGTGGTTATGGAGGGGTCCAGGGGAGAGTGTAGGTGGTCAGGGAGGGTCCAGGAGGACAGAGTAGGTGGTCAGGAGGAGTCTAGGAGAGTGTAGGTGGACAGGGAGGGTCTAGGGGGGAGAGTGTAGGTGGACGGGAGGGGTCTAACGGGGGGGAGGGTAGGGGTCAGGGAGGGGGAGAGTAGTGGTCAGGAGGGTCTAGGGGGAGAGTGTAGGTGGCAGGGAGGGGATCTAGGGGGAAGAGTGTAGGTGGTTAGGTAGGGGTCTAGGTGGGAGAGTGTAGGTGGTCAGGAAGGGTCAAGAGGGGACTGTAGGTGGTCAGGGAGGGGATCCACGGGGAGTGTAGTAGTCAGGGAGGGGTCCAGGGAGAGGGTATGTGTCAGTGAGGGTCCAGGAGGGGAGGGTAGGTGGTCAGGGAGGGGTCCAGGGGGAGAGTGTAGTGGTCAGGGAGGGGTCCAGGTGGGGAGAGAGTAGGTAGTCAGGGAGGGGTACAGGGCAGAAAGTAGTGGTCAGGGAGTTGTCCAGGGGGAGAGGTGTAGGTGGTAAGGAAGAGGTCCAGAGGGGAGAGTGTAGGTGGTAAGGGAGGGGTCCAGGGGGAGAGTGGTAGGTGGCATGAGGGTCCAGAGGAGAGTGCAGGTAGTAAGGGAAGGGTCCAGCGAGGAGTGTAGGTAGTCAGGGAGGGGTCCAGGGGAGAGTGTAGGTGGTCAGGAAGGGGTCCAGGGGAGAGTGTAGGTGGTAAGGGAGGGGTCCAGGGAGGGGAGAGTAGGTGGTGTCAGGAGGGTCTAGGGAGGAGAGTGTAGGTGGACGGGGAGGGGTCTAGTGGGGAGAGTGTAGGTGTCAGGGAGGGGTCTAGAGGGGAGAGTGTAGGTGGACAGGGAGGGGTCTAGAGGGGAGAGTGTAGGTGGCAGGGAGGGGTGTAGGTTGACAGGGAGGGGTCTAGGGGGAGAGTGTAGGTGGTAAGGGAGGGGTCCAGAGGAGAGTGTAGTGGTCAGGGAGGGGTCCAGGGAGGGGGAGAGTAGGTGGTTAGGGAGGGTCTAGGGGAGAGTGTAGGTGGACAGGGAGGGGTCTAGGGGGAGAGTTTAGGTGGTCAAGGAAGGGGTCTAGGGGGAGAGTTAGGTGGTCAGGCAGGGGTCCAGTGGGGGGAGGTGTATGGGGTCAGGAAGGGGTCCAGGGGGGAGTGAGGTAGTCCGGGGGTAGTGTAGGTGGTCAGGGAGGAGGTCCAAGGGGGAGAGTAGGTGGTCAGGGAGGTGTCCAAGGGGGAGAGTAGGTGGTCAGTGGAGGGGTCCAAGGGGGAGAGTAGGTGGTCAGGGAGGTGTCCAGTGGGGAGAGTGTAGGTGGTCAGGAGGGGAGAGTAGGTGGTCAGGGAGGGTCTTGGGGGAGTGTAAGTGGACAGGGAGGGGTCTAGGGGGGGAGTGTAGGTGGACTGGTAGGGGTCTAGTGGGGAGTGTAGGTGGTCAGGAGATGTCCAAGGGGAGAGTGTAGGTGGTCAGGAGGGGTCAAGGGGGGAGAGTGTAGAGTGGTCAGGGAGGGGTATCAGGGGGGGAGTGTAGGTGGTCAGGGAGGGGTTCCAGGGGGAGTGTAGGTGGTCAGGGAGAGGTCCAGGGGGAGAGTGTAGGTGGTCAGGGAGGGGTCCAGGGAGAGTTTAGTTGGTCAGGAAGGGTCCAGTGGGGGAGTGTAGTGGTCAGGAAGGGGTCCAGGGGGGAGTGTAGGGGTCAGGAAGGGTCCAGGGGGGAGTGTAGGTGGTCAGGAAGGGTCCAGGGGGAGTGTAGGTGGTCAGGTTGGGGTCCAGGGGCGAGTGTAGGTAGTCTGGGGTAGTGTAGGGGTCAGGAGAGGTCCCAGGGGAGTGTAGGTGGTCAGGGAGGGGTCTAAGGGGGAGAGTAGGTGGTCAGGGAGGGTTGTCCAGGGGGGGGAGAGTGTAGGTGGTCGGGTAGAGGTCCAGGGGGAGAGTGTAGGGGGGTCAGGGAAGGGTCCAGGGGGAGAGTGTAGGTGGTCAGGGATGGGTCCAGGGGGGAGAGTGTAGGTGGTCGGTAGAGGTCCAGGGGGAGAGTGTAGGTGGTCGGGTAGAGGGTCCAGGGGGGAGAGTGTAGTGGTCAGGGAAGGGTCCAGGGGAGAGAGTAGGTTGGTCAGGGAGGGGTCCAGGGGAGAGCGAAGGTGGTCAGAGGTGTCCAGGGGGAATGTAGGTGGTCAGGAAGGGGTCCAGTGGGGGAGTGTAGATGTAAAAGAGGTCTAGAGGGGAGAGTGTAGGTGGTCAGGGAGGGTACCAGGGAGAGTTGTATGTGGTCAGGGAGGGTGTTCCAGGGGGGGAGTGAGGTTGTCAGGGGGGAGTGTGTAGGTGGTCAGGAAGGGGTCCAGGGGAGAGTGTAGGTGGTAAAACGGAGGGGTCCAGAAGGGAAAGTGTAGGTCGTCAGGGAGGGGGAGAGTAGGTGGTCAGGGAGGGTCTAAGGGGGAGAGTGTAGGTGGACAGGGAGGGGTCTAGGGGGGAGTGTAGGTGGACAGGGAGGGTCTAGGGGGAGAGTGTAGGTGGTCAGGGAGGTATCTAGGGGGTTAGTGTAGGTGGTCAGGAAGGGGTCACAGGGAAGAGTGTAGGTGGTCAGGGAGGGGTCTAAGGGGAGAGTGTAGGTGGACAGGGAGGGGTCTAGGGGGAGTGTAGGTGGACAGGAAGGGTCTACAGGGAAGAGTGTAGGTGGTCAGGAGGGGTCTAGGGGGAAAAGTGTAGGTCAGGGAGGGGTCTAGGGGGAGAGTGTAGGAGGTCAGGGAGGGTTTAGGGAGGAGAGTGTAGGTGGTCAGGAAGGGTCAAGAGGGGAGAGTAGGTGGTCAGGGAGGGTCCAGGGGGGAAGTGTAGGTAGTCAGGAGGGTCCTAGGGGGAAGAGTGTAGGTGGTCAGGGAGGGGTCTAGGGGGAGAGTGTAGGTGGTCAGGGAGGGTCTGGGGGGAGAGTGTAGGTGGTCAGGAATGGGTCAAGAGGGGAGTGAGGTGGTCAGGGAGGGATCCATGGGGGAGTGTAGGTAGTCAGGAAGGGGTCCAGGGAGGAGTGTAGGTAGTCAGGGATGGGTCCAGGAGAGTGTATGTGGTCAGGGAGTGGTCTAGGGGAAGTGTAGGTTGTCAGGGAGGGGTCTAGGGGGAAGAGTGTAGGTGGTCAGGAAGGGGTCTAGGGGGAGAGTGTAGGTGGTCAGGAAGGGGTCAAGAGGGGAGTGTAGGTGGTCAGGGAGGGTCCGAGGGAGAGTGTAGGTGGTCAGGGAGGGGTCCGAGGGAGAGTGTAGTGGTCAGGGAGGGGTCTAGAGGGTCAGAAAGGGTCAGGTAGTAGTCCAAGGGGATAGTAGGTGGTCAGGAGGGGTCCAGGGGGGTGTGTAGGTGGTCAAGAAGGGGTCCACAGGGAGTGTAGGTAGTCAAATAGGGGTCCAGGGGTTGTGTAGATGGTCAGGAGGGATTCATGGGGGGAGTGTAGGTGGTTAGGGGGGGTCTAGGTGGTCAGGGAGGGATCCAGGGGAACGTGTAGGTGGTCATGGAGGGGTCCAATTGGGAGTGTAGGTGGTCAGGGAGGGGTCCGAGGGGGGAGTGTTGGTGGTCAGGGAGGGTCCGAGGGAGAGTGTCGGTGGTCAGGGAGGGTCCACGAGGGAGAGTGTAGGTGGTCAGGGAGGGGTCTAGGGGGTCAGAAAAGGGCCTATGGGGGACTGTGTTCAAAGTCTGAGAAGCTGTGAAGTGTTTCCTATCAATGAGGAAGTGTTAATTCTCTTAATATTGTGTAAAGTAAAAGGTCACAAGTGCAACTAATGTGACCTTTTATTGTGGCAACTGGCTTGATGAAGCTCGTGGAGAGCGAAACGTTTTTACAATAAAATGTCACATTAGTTGTACTTGTCTTTTTACTTTACATATTGTCGGTAATTCTACCAACTTTAATCAAATTATTGTGCCTAATATCTCATTTGATCTACCATAGCTATGTATGTACATGAAGAACCACTTAAATATAGTGTTCACTTCTATCCAAGGTTTCTGGTATCCATGATACTTCTTGGAAGATATTACCCAGTGATACCAGGACACTGCTGTATAGGTGTTGGAGGGTATCACCCTAGAATACCACGGCACTACCGTATACATCTTGTAAGGTATCACCCTGGGGTAGCAGAACACTACTTGTCGAACTTTCACAGCTCTTGTCTCTATAAATTAGTGTCCAGGATACTAAGGATGAACTGTTGGTTGCAAGGCAGGGGCCAAGAACTAGAGCCCACCACCCAGAAGTGCTCATTTGTGGTGTGGCTAGATTTTTTTTTTAGATGCAATAAGTATTGGATGTAATGGACTTTAGAATTAATGGTGGAATTTGGTCTGATTGTACTTTTAATCTGCTTTATTTCGTGTATATTAGGTGTATACTCAGTAGCGGGTCGTAGCTAAAATTAGTGGAGGAGCTGCTTCAGAAAATTTTTAGCCATTGTTTTAATCTGGTGTTGAACGGCCTCTTTTCTTAACTGTAACTTTCTCATGGAGAGAACTGTGAAAACTTAAGCTGGTGAAGTTCACTTATTCACAGAACTTATTTCTTGGGGATGCAAAGAGGCCATGATTAAATCATTTAAATTTTCTATAAAAGAACTGAAGAAACTTATTAAATAAAATAGCTGGAAGCATGATAATCATCTAATTCAAGAACATGGTGCATGTTTTTTTTAAGCATAACACACATCGCTGAGTAAAAAAAAAAAAAAAAAAAAAAAAAAGGGTACCCTACAGAAGCACAACAGGGTCGGCACTACATCACACAGTGCTCTCTCTACCTAGCGTGCAGTGCCTTATCTCGGACATGATGCGCACAACAACCAAACACTGAGTTGCTTGAACTGTGAAGTGCACAGTTCCATGCAAGGATTTTTTGTAATTTTTTCATGTACTAGGGGATGGCTACTGACATTAACCTTAAGGATTGTATAATGTACAAGAATAAAGAAAGAATTAAAGAAAAAGCTTATTATATTGAATGTTATCGATAATATAGTGAAATTAAGGGGTGCTGCAGTTCCACAGTGCTTTAACACGAGCCACCACTGTGTATGCTTGATGTATGTGTACAGGGAAAATGTAGTGTATGGTGTATAGAAATGCAACTAGTTATATGGATTATAGTCACTAAAATATCAGTATAAGAAATCTTTTTGCCATATTTCAGCATTTCTCGGATATAAGGGACACTAATGTTTGCCGCTCGTAGTGCGTTATAAGGAAGGTTCACTGTGTGGAAGGTCGTATTAACGAGGTTCATTACTGACACAGACGTGTGGAGTGAGCAGTCGTGCGTCGATGAACAGTAATGTTGGCTCGCTGGTTCTTCCCCGAGTTGTGGTCGTAGTTATGACTAAGCTGCTGCTACTAACACTAGTGCTGTTGCTGGCACCACCACGACTACTGCCGCCACCACCACTACTGCCACCACCACCACCACCACCACCACTACTACTACTACCACCACCACTACTACTACCACCACCACCACCACTACTACTACCACCACTAGTGTTGATGTCACCACTACTAGTGCTGCTAATGTGAGTGTTATAAAACAATTTATTGGGATCAGTACTTACCGAGATAGTGGCGTCAGGTTGACAGAGGTGAATAACTGACGGCAATGTCGGAGACTGCTGTTCTCTCCTTAATATTATTGACATTTTTATTTCGTGATATTTTCCTGTTTTATGGGCTGGAAGACCAGTATAATGTAAATATATCCACTCTTTGTATGCAAGACGATACCCGCAGTGTCATTGTATTTACAAAACTTGTTTACACAAACAAGTAAAATTGTTGTTTATTATTAATGTTGTGTAATATACAGATGGACCTGAGTTGTAATTGCGGTGCACCATGCGTTGGCTCCATCTTTTTATAATTCCATGTATATATGTAGTCACTGGACATGGTCCTAGAACTGATGCAGTCTGTGGAAGTCTTTGAAACATGGTGTTATACAATGCTGCTTTACACTCCTCATATAAAACATGATGTTATACAATGCTATTTTACATTACTCTCGTTTTTGTGGGCGTTTTGTTGTATGTACACAGACAAAACAGCTCTGAGCAAATTTCTTATAAGGAGGCAGTTGTATAAGTAATCGCCATGCCTCAAACGAGAGGGTATTTGGTGATCAGTTTGTGTACTGTTTTGCATCGCTGGTGTTACCTGGTACTTGTCTGATGGCAAACAGTATTCTCTATATGGTAGTTTTTCTGGTTTCTTCTTGTACTTATAAACATTGAGCATGGAAGTGTTCACTAGATGGAAAAAGTTTAATGTACCACTCTTAACTCGTGGACAAATGTGACGTGCAGCAAACCCAATCTGCATGTCATATTTGTCCATTGAGCGCATATTGAGGGTGTAGTTCACTTACAGCCCTAGGGTTCAAAATGGGTTCATTAGTCTCAATATTTTCCCTTCCACTATCTGTTATTTCGTTGTTTTGAATTGATGTATCGTGACATCTCGTTCGCCATGCCACTGTAATGCCATATCACTGGCAACAAACATCTGCACCTCACTACTACGATTGCCTGCGTTGAACCTGGGCATGTTTGATTTGCACGCACTGTACCCCACACGTCTGTCAGGTTCACCTGCAAGAAATCACTGAGTAAGGGGCTTGTGTACCAGTTATCAGTATATAATGTATGCCCCTTACCAAGTTAGGGTTCCATCATTGTTCTCGCTACATCTCCCGAGATACCTTATAACTTCTTGGTATCCTCCAATGTTTTACTTTCCAATATTTCACTATCGCTACTTGAATGGGCATAAAAGGCAATAAAATCAAAAGACCATGGCACTATCGTCGCCATTACTCTCATAGGAAGCCTGGCCGTGCAAAGATATTTTCTTGGTACAGCTGGATGTAAGAGACTGACCAGCAGCAGAGGTGGAAGGTTGAGGATCGTCAGGGTTTGCAGCACTATTTTTCAGTGTTCTTAGAAATGCTTTCGGTCACAAATTGTTCAGAACCATAGAAATCCTCCTCAGATCCACTTACATCCGTGTTAGAATTGTCACTTGGAAAGAGGAGATGCAGAATTCGATGGGAGTAAGGTATTTCTTACCACGAGACATGGTGAACAGCATACCGAGATGCAGGGGTGGGGGGACCTTTTTATTTTTCTGCCAAAGTCCATTTGGATGTTTATAACATCAATCACGAGCCATACAAAATTATCAACATAAAAATTAGCCTGCTATATTTAGTTAAACGTTTAATTAACTCGCATAATGTGATGGCTGGAACTGCTTCTCTTTGGTGAGAGGGGTGATGTTAACTAGTACTGATGTTGCTATTAGGAATTGTTTTTCCAGGGTGGCGTCGAACAGTCTGAATCACAGTCAACTCTTTGCGATGTAAGTTTTGAAAAGAACTGATCACGGCATTGTTCTTTCAAACACATGCATATTTCATTGCATGTCGCCTCAAAGTGAGAAAATTCATCATTGATTATGTAACGTTTGTAGAACTCGAGTAGTGGGAGGTTGTTGAAGCTAGCTTTCAGGTCATCGCTTTGCAACTGAACGACTTCTTGTTATAAGTTATGAGGCACATTAATTAGTTCCACATAGAGCGGTGTAGAAAAGATGTTCAATTCCATTTGTTTACTTTTCACGTCTCGCTTCATTGAATCTTAAATTAAATACCTCAACTAGTTTTGCACACTCGCCAAAATTAGTGTTTTTATTCTTCCAGATTAAGGAAATTCACCTTGTTATTCCTTCAAGAGTTGCACTTTCCACAGCCTTAATTTAGCTTTAAATGATTTCACTTTCGATAACAGGGAGCTGAGAAGCTGGAAGGGGCCCTGTAGTTTGATGTTCAGCGCTGAGAGGAACTTGGTAAAATCCACCCTGAACGCTGCATCACACAGCCACTTGCAATCATTGAGTTCCTGAGAGGTTTTCCCTTCATTTCCTTGAAACTGCTTGACTTCATTCCGCAGCTGGTAAAACCTCATGAGCATGTTTCCGCGACACAAACACCGCACTTCACGGTGATAAATATCACCGTACTCAGTATCATTCACTACCTCCTTATACTGGCGTTTAAGTCCTCTTCTTTAGACATTGTTGAGACACAACGACTATGCGCAGAGACTTTCTTGGTGTATGAAACTGAGAGACGATTCAGTTCTATTTTACAAATGTAATTAACCCTTTTCGCGAGGCAACCATAGCCTGAGCTCCATCTGTAGTAATGCCACGTAACTTTTCAAAAGTAAGCTTTTTTTTTTCAATAAAACAAAACACACAACCCACACGTAGCAGAGAGGTGCTTACAACAGCGTTGCGGTCCAACTTGCGCCATTTGCAAAGTCACACTAACAGAGGAGAGATGGGGGCAGTATATAAAGGCCAGCAGACAGGGACGGGACAAGAGGTAGTAGTAGTCTTTTACTGACTCCACTATTAATACTGCTCAAACAAGTCCTCACCTCTTGTAGTGCCATACATGGCTTCCACTGAGAGCAGTTCCTCTCGCGTGTCAAACTGCCGTTATCCTACTAACGAAAACGGCCAGTTGGGCAGTATTTATGACCGTTGTCTCATCACAAGACAGAAAAATTGGATATCTGTAAAATTCTTCAGTTTTTTTTTTTTTTTTTTTTTTTTTTTTTTTTTTTTTTTTTTTTTTTTTTTTTTTTTTTTTTTTGCTAAATCTTAGACGGTTCTCAGAGACAAACTAGCACTGAAACAATTCTACTTTATCTGGTGCTAACAACTCAGCAGCAGCCACCATGCACTCTTACTCTCTCCCTCAACCTGGGGCCTTAGCTTATTTATGATTAATTTGCTCAATATATAACGTTCTGTCAAAACGAGGCCTAGTGAAAACGGCTTGTAATTCCAAATTCCGCTGAAGATCATTGATTTTATTCAGACGCATTTGGCCTCCCTGTTCATTGAGTTTAGCAAGTCTTGCGCTGTAATGATGATGCAGATGTGCATTTTTCATTACTGCTAATGCATCTCCACAAACTTGGCACACAGGTTTGTTTTTGACTAATAAAAATAATCATTTGTCCATTTCTCTTGTAAAGATCGACACTCTGGATCGACTTTTTATTGTAGTCGCCATTTTGTAGGATGTCTCAACACTTAAATTTTAATAACTATCCAGTGTTAACACTTTCGTAACGTGTACACTGCCAGCCTGCCTGGCACTGACTGTACACTGCCAGCCTGCCTGGCACTGACTACACTGCCAGCCTGCCTGGCACTGACTGTACACTGCCAGCCTGCCTGGCACTGACTGTACACTGCCAGCCTGCCTGGCACTGACTGTACACTGCCAGCCTGCCTGGCACTGACTGTACACTGCCAGCCTGCCTGGCACTGACTGTACACTGCCAGCCTGCCTGGCACTGACTGTACACTGCCAGCCTGCCTGGCACTGACTGTACACTGCCAGCCTGCCTGGCACTGACTGTACACTGCCAGCCTGCCTGGCACTGACTGTACACTGCCAGCCTGCCTGGCACTGACTGTACACTGCCAGCCTGCCTGGCACTGACTGTACACTGCCAGCCTGCCTGGCACTGACTGTACACTGCCAGCCTGCCTGGCACTGTACACTGCCAGCCTGCCTGGCACTGTACACTGCCAGCCTGCCTGGCACTGTACACTGCCAGCCTGCCTGGCACTGTACACTGCCAGCCTGCCTGGCACTGTACACTGCCAGCCTGCCTGGCACTGTACACTGCCAGCCTGCCTGGCACTGACTGTACACTGCCAGTCTGCCTGGCACTGACTGCCCTCTGAGTCTGGGTCGGTGTATTAAACCAACTGGTACATATTTAACTAAAATATAAAAATAGTACTTTTACTGACATCTATTGAAAAATCTATCTGTAGTTTTTGTCGGTATAAATAGTCAAAATGGCCGCTGAAGAATAGATTTGTTGCGACTTGTCTGTCGGAGAAGGAATTTTGACAATTTGTGCGAGAGTAATGATGAGAGTAAGAAATTGGAGATGTCAGTGATATTCTGCATGGAAAATGAAGACAATGGATGGGAGACTGCTTCAAAATCAGAAAAAGACCGATCAGATTTTATGAAATATTTCAAAATTACTCGCATGTTAAATATCAGCATATTCTTCGAAAGTGCCCAAATTTTTCTAAAATTTATAAGAATAAAAGCTAAAAGGTATCTGCATACCTATTTGGATTTTAAGCTCCGTTTTTTTTCATTATACAGTGTAAATCGGTATGGGGAAAGGGTAATATAAATTTATCAAAAAAATTCTTACATTTAATTTGGACCTGCCTGCAGTTGCCTTTGTAGTGCGAGACCAAATGATTTCACGAGTTTTATACGGTTCACGGGACGGATGTTCCCCACCCTTGTTTTAGTGGATGTTCACAGCGTTTTAACTGTTGTTGCCGCTGCTGTTGCGCCTTGTAGTAGATTTGCTGTAAAATAAAGTAATTAATATTCCGACACCAGTTAACAATAATGTATTTAATAATTTAAGTGACATCAATAATAATTTTAAGTGACTATCAATAATTTATATTTTTAAAGACATTATCAATAATACTTATTTTCTAAATTTGTTTTTAATATGAATACATAACTCAGTGATAAACCCACAAAGGGTCAAAGGTGGACATTGTTCCACTCTCAGTTGATACAGCTTCGTTCACAACTTTAGTCAACTAACCTGCGGTCACATGTGAAGATTTCCTGGCAGCACAATGCTTGTTACCTCAAACGAGTTTTCTTGCGAGAGCTGATGTAGGTGCTGTCGCAGTGACAGATACTAGAACAACGCGTCTCGCGAATACACTCCGTCTGAGGTGGCATTCATGGTAGCTCTACAGCTGACAGGGTTTCCACTGAGCACACTTCTATTTGCCTCTTTTTCAAAACTACTTGCGTTTTATCTTGGATATAACTGGTAGCGGTTAGTTTAATATCTTTATTATGCCCTCCTTCATACCCATCTTGTGGGCACTGGGAGAGACGATACCCGTGTGCTTGTGGAGCTCCCTGCACCTAGAGGTGCCAGAAGCCGTGACACATTTCTTCCAGCAGCTGACACTGTGCTGGAATGTGGTCGTTCCATGAAACAAAATACATGTATACTTAAGATACTTCTAAAATGTTGCCATGGCAACCAACTACACTGTTTTGACAAACAGTGAGCACAAGCAAGCTAGGAAAGATATGATTTTATTGAATATTTCTGAATATCAGAGCATTGAAGAGGCATTTTCTGTCGTATTGTGACACACCCAAATATTATAAGAAGAATACCCAGAAGCACACCCCAATGTCATAAATTATAGAAAATTACATTTACCTGGATGAATCTCATTACATACATACAAGTAAATGGTAACAAAGATAATTATTATTTATCAAAGTTAAGAGACAAGTAGGAATTTTAGGACACCTAGGTCGCAAAAATGTCCCCTTTCGATACCTACCATCTATCTCTCCACAAGTTGCTCTAAACCTATGTTAATTGCAAATGAAATGTACATACACACCAGGAATTCTGGTAAAATTATAATTTTTGTGGACTGTATATTAAAATTAATAAATGATTACATATACACATATACTTCATGGCGCGCATAACGGAGATAAAACTCCTCAATTACTGGGAGCGCTTGGGGTTCCTGAACCTGTATTCCCTGGAACGCAGGCGGGAGAGATACATGATTATATACACCTGGAAAATCCTAGAGGGACTAGTACCGAACTTGCACACGAAAATCGCTCACTACGAAAGCAAAAGACTTGGCAGACGATGCAACATCCCCCCCCCCAATGAAAAGCAGGGTTATCACTAGCACGTTAAGAGACCATACAATAAGTGTCAGAGGCCCGAGACTGTTCAACTGCCTCCCAGCATACATAAGGGGGATTACCAACAGACCCCTGGCAGTCTTCAGGCTGGCACTGGACAAGCACCTAAAGTCGGTTCCTGACCAGCCGGGCTGTGGCTCGTACGTTGGTTTGCGTGCAGCTAGCAGTAACAGCCTGGTTGATCAGGCTCTGATCCACCAGGAGGCCTGGTCACAGACCGGGCCGCGGGGGCGTTGACCCCCGGAACTCTCTCCAGGTAAACTCCAGGTAAACACATTTATATAACAGAAGGAGAATTTATAATCATAACACCAATTTGTCTGGAGATTACTGTGTATAATACTCAGAAACCTGCCTCTAACTAAATTTATGATGATAATAGTGGCCAGAATTACAAACATAATTTAGATAGCTTATCTGAGGCTCCTGGAGCTGTCCTGTACATCGGGTTAATGCTGAAATTATGCAGAAATGCACATCCAACAATTTCGGATCCTATTTGAGAGGTGTCAGCCCAATATAACCTCTAGAGCGACGAAAATTCTTATTTTCACTAATGTTTTCTTGGCTCATTGAAAAACACATGGCGACTCTTCCCTGCTTGACCGCGCAGGTGCCAAGCTTCTCATTTTTTATAATATAATTTTTATTAAATACAATATATTTTATTAATTTGCATACAAATACACTATTTTCAGAAAATATACTATATATTTTCCACATAAATAATTATAATCACAAGTAAGCATATAAGCCACAAGGGTCATACAGCACTGACGCCCGACCTGAAATTAATCTCAGGGTCCAAAATATACACCCACCACCACACCAAAAAAGAAAATTTCTAACGAAATTACAGATAATTTTTGAGTAGGCAACGACGCTAAAATTACGAAGTTTGGAATTATGCCAGCGCAAAGTTAGCGGTCAGCGCAATTTATGCACCCGTGATTTTGCCCACTTTGAGTCCTATTTTAGGCCAGTCGATGAAATTCCTAGATATTTCCATAGTAATGTCGTCCATTCTGTGAGCGAGCACAAGAAACTGACT
>NC_069401.1:74198997-74324439 GCF_026875155.1 Cherax quadricarinatus | reverse complement strand
GCTTCCCCACTCCCCTTTTGTTGTTCTGCAGTGACATACACTGCTTCTGTGGTTGTGGTTATCGTGCGATGACTAGCCACCACTTTTGAGTGACCTTTGTCAGTCTTCCTGCTGCTGAAGGTAGCGCAGGGCACATAAGTCACTGGAGTTGTATCGAACTCCATTTCTTGTATCTGTAAACTTTGAAGAAATGTTAGCTTGTTGAGGGGGAGATCAGTCCCTCGCTCTTGTGAGTCATTATTACAAGTAATGAAGACCCCTTAGTGACTAGTCGTTTTAAGTAAATTATTGACGAACTAGGCAATTTTTCAATCGTATAAAAACCTTTTCTTTAATCTAAAATCTGTTACCTCAATTATCTTGCTTATAATACAATGCATAATCGAGGATTACAGGTAATTTACCTATATTGGTCTAGATTTCGTAATAAATAGCCTTTTTTTTTTCTCTTATTGCTACCGCCTCTGCCATTTTCCACCTGACTAAAAATAGTTTAATAGTTAGGGAGATAATGTTTTTTAAGGTTTTTTAAGGTCTGTTAAATCCACTGAA
This sequence comes from Cherax quadricarinatus, assembly GCF_026875155.1. Lineage (NCBI taxonomy): Eukaryota > Metazoa > Arthropoda > Malacostraca > Decapoda > Parastacidae > Cherax > Cherax quadricarinatus. Next base: position 74,323,887 of record NC_069401.1, on the reverse strand, counting down.
TGACTTTGTAAAGTCAGAAAAACTCGTAATCTTAGTAGATATTAAAATCTCTAAGTCCAGATCTACGTCTGTCCTTCATAAATACCTAGTGTAGCGAGAAAGAGGATCAGTCTCGCCAGTGGAGCTGTCTATTATCCAAAACTTGTGTCAAAACAAACTTCAAGAAGATGTTTCCAAGGCTAGAGGTAGGCTGCTACTCACGCCACGCCACTAAGCCAGACGTCAACTCGGTTCATGAAACTCCTACCCTTGAGGCTGATTGACTATTTTCCGATAGCTAGCATAGCAGTTCCTGACTTGATTCAATATTATTATAATCAAGAAGTGATAAACCACAAGGGCTATACAGTGCTGCTGGGCAAGGAAGGAAGCGAGGGTATCGGGTGGCAAAAGGAAGGGGGATGATTAGTAGGGTATGCAGAACAGCGGGGCAGTGGATAGTGCGGTGGTAGAGGGTAACAAGATTGAGGCAGAAAGGGCTGAGGGTAGTGCTAAAGGTATCATCGTCAGAGTTTGTGGAGTAATTCAATTGTCAAAAAGTCAGTGAGAGAATCGGGATTAAAGGAGGGTCCATCAGCAAGAAGGGAAGGTAAAGAGAGAGCAGCAGAGCGGAGACGACGTTGGAGGTAAATTCTGCGTGCTCGTTGATAGTGGGCAGTCTGACAGAATGTGGCTAACCGATACTGGAACCTGACAATTCTCAGAGAGGAACAGGACGCCTCTCCATGAGATACCCATGAGTAAGACGAGTATGGCCAATGCAAAGACGGGAGAGAGTAGTCACCCAACCTCGACACTGATGACAAGATGAAGGCCAGTAACCTATACTCGGTTTAATAGAATGAAGTTTGTTATTGAGTAGATCAGACCAACGTTGTTGCCAAAGGGCATGAAGGTAGGTAGCTATTACAGCAAAATAGTCCGTGAATGGAGCACCTCTATATGAAACTGGAAGGTCATGTACTGCTGAGGGCGAACATAGAAGTGCAGGCAATGGGAATCACGGCGATCAGACAAGGATGAAATATTCGCTTCTGCATAGAGGCTCTCAACAAGGAAGAGCGAAAAGCAACAAGTCATAAATGTAATCCCTGGTGATGGATGGGATTCAGGCTTGAGAGAGTAGCAGGAGAGGCCGCTGAATAGATCTGGTCACCATAATCGAGTTTTGATAAAATGAGGGCTGAATGTAGGCGAAGGAGAGTTCGACGCTTAGCTCCCTATGAAAGATGAACAAGGGTTTTAAGAAGGTTTAGCTGGTTGTGACAAGTTGCCTTCAGAGAGGTAATGTGAGGTTTCCAGGATAACTTAGTCAAAGAGAAGGTCTAGAAGCCTTACCGTATCACGTTCAGGGATACGTAAGCCATTGAGGTACAAAGGATGATCGGAGATGAGACAGCGTCTAGTGAAAGTAATTTGGCAAGTTTTGGTACTGGAAAATTTAAACCCATGCGTGGTTGCACAGTTGGAAACACTGTTGTCTGCATGCTGGGGAGAAACTGTAATGAGGTGACAGTCAACGCCTGCACAAGCAATAGTGAAGTCATCAACAAAGTGATGACCAAATATTGGATGGAAGAAGAGAGGCCAAATCATTTATAGCAAGGAGAAAGTGTTGTGCTCAGAACACATCCCTAGGGGGACACCTTCAGCTTGGACAAAGTCCGGGAAGAGCATATTATTAACCTGAACATGGAAATGCCTGTCAGTTAAGAAGATCTTAAGGAAGGATAGTAGATTGCCTCGGCCAAAATATGATGCTTCCAAGTTGTCATATGCCTTCTCCAGGTTAAAAAATTTGGCAATAACCGAGTGGTTATTTGCAAAGGCATTACGTACATAGGTATCCAAGCATAGTAAGGGGTCTATGGTAGAACAGCCCTTATGAAAGCCATATTGACTAGTGGAGAGACTGTTGTCTCTAATTACCACATTAAACGTCGATTTACCAGACGTTCCATCACTTTGCAAACTGCTCTGGTAAGAGCAATGGGACGATAGTGGGAGGCATCATGTCCCGCAGTACCCAGTTTGCAGAAAGGGAGAACAATGGCAGGTTTCCACAGCTGGGGAAGAACTCCTTGTGACCAAATAAGATTGAAGAGTTGTAAGAGGACTGCAAGGGTTGACTGATGTAAATATGAATGTCGTCAGGCCCAGCTGCCGATTATCGACAAGCTGAGTGTGTCGCCATCAGTTCCTGAAGTGTAAAAGGCACATTATAAGATTCTTCTTTGAGAGAAGAAAAGTCTAAGGGCGCTAATTCTCTGGCAGACTTTGAAGAAAGAAACGAGGAGCATAGATGGAGTCCCTGAGAAATAGGGACCAGATGATTACCAATTTCAATGGCAACGTCAAGAGGATTTGCTCTACACTACACACACACCAGCAACCCGCAGAACAGGAGCCGGGTCAGGAGAGTATTTACCACTCGGTTTCCGTACTTTTTTCCAGACTGCACTCATAGAGGAAGCAGAGGTGATGGTGGAAACAATCTCGCCAACAAGTGCGTTTAGCATCATGGATGATACGGTGAGCAACCACACGCTTCTGCTTAAAATCAAGAAGTCTGTGATTCTATTGTATCAGTTGTTTGTCCGTCGATTCGACGAGGACCATCTAGTCATCCTGGGGTCGAAGTTGGTGGGTAAGCAGATGACTTGTCAGGCCAATCCGCGCACGAAACGTTCTCTGGCAGTGTGGACAGGGAAGGGTGGATGCATCGAGGGGTCTGATGGCTCTGGTCTTCCGTGCCTGCCTGCACTGCTCAGCTAGTGAGATTCTGCTTGCCTCACAGGATATTGCCCCTTTCTGGACAACTGCTCGCCAGTCATTCCTGTCCTGAGCTATTAGCTCCCACATGGTGTGGTTGATGTTGAAAGCTTTCAGAGCAGTCTTAAGGATGTCCTTGTAGTGCTTCTTTTGGCCTCCTTGAGAGCGCTTTCCCTGCTGCAGTTTGCCAAACAGGAGTTTCTTTGGTAGCCGGAGGTCTGGCATGCAAGCAACGTGACCTGCCCAGCGAAGCTGTGTCTGCGTTAGGATGGTGTAGATGCTAGGCAGGCCAGCTGTAGACAGCACTTCTGTGTCTGGGATCTTATCTTGCCATTTGATGCCGAGAATTTTTCTGAGCCGTGTGGTGTGAAAGTGGTTCAACTTTCTGGCGTGACGTTTGTAGACAGTCCAGGTTCGCAGTCATAGAGAAGTGTGGTGAGGACTATGGCTCTGTACACCTTGATCTTGGTGCTTGTGGTGATGCCTCTTCGGTTCCATACATCCTTGTGGAGCCTGCCGAAGGTGGCACTGGCTTTGGCAAGTCTGGCATTCACCACATCATCGATAACAACGTTTCTGGAAAGGGTACTGCCGAGGTAGGTGAATTTGTCTACGGCGTTCAGTCGCTGCCCGTTGATGTTTGGCTCAACATAAGTCTTAACCGGAGCAGGCTGGTGCATCACTTCAGTCTTTGTTGTACTGATTGTCAGCCCGAAGTTGTTGCAGGCGTCGGAGAACTTGTCAACACTGTGCTGCATGGCGGCTTCTGAAGCAGCGTTGAGGGCGCAGTCATCAGCAAATAGCAGGTCATTGATGGTGTGAGTTGCAGCCTTGGTTTTTGCTTGAAGCCTCCTGAGATTGAAGATAGACCCATCTGTACGGTACCTGATGCCGATTCCTGCGTCTGTGTCCCTGAATGCGTCTGTAAGCATGGCCGAGAACATCAGGCTGAACAGGGTGGGAGCAAGCACGCAGCCTTGTTTCACTCCATTTGAGACTGGGAATGGTTTAGACGTCTCTCCGTTGTCTTGTACTCTAGCCAGCATTGTACCAGTACCTGCCCCACGCAGCACGCTTCACACGTACTGCCGGAGCACAAGCAGGAGACCATCAAGGCACGCATTTCTGAATGCCTGCCCGAGGTTCAGGGTATAGAATGAGAAGCTGCGGTTAAAAATGAGGTTGAGAAGAGGTGTAAAAGCTCATCAATGGAGGATGAAGAAGGAACCTCACTAAAAGCAGTTACTTGTGAGTAAAGTTCCCAATTTGCTCGATCAAATTGCCAGCGTGGGCCACGAAGAGATGGTGAATATGAAGAAGTAATAATGATTGGAAAATGATCGCTGTCATGTAAGTCCAGGAGAACAGACCAGGTGGAGGAAGAGTGGACCGAGAGATTGATGCAAGAGAGAGTATGAGTACGAGGATCAAAATGGGTGGGAGTCCTGTATTTAAAACATGGAGGGGGTGAGAGGCAAGAAAAGCCTCCAGCTGAATGCCACGGGAATCAGTGAGATTCCCCCCCAGGGAATATGATGAGCATTAAAACTGCCAAGTAACAGAAGTAGAGATGGTAAGGACGAAACAAGAAAGGCAACATCCGGGAAAGATAATGCCCGAGAAGGAGGGAGATACGAAGAACAGAGTAAAGATTGGGACAGTAATGGACTGTACCAGAGTAGGGGGGGGAGGGGACAGAAGAAACAGAAACCTGGGAGGAAGCAGAAGAAGAAGAAACTTGGGAGGGGCAGGGGAGGGAGGCCCAGGGTTAACCTCCACACCTGTAACAGAGCCAGTGAAAGGGGAAGAACCAGGCACAGAGACTGGAAAGGTAAAATGTGGAGGTGTAAGAAGGGAAGGAGGGGTTAAAGGAGATTTAAGCAATGGGGATTTTTTTGGACTTCTGAGAAGAAGAGGGGCGATTGGGAGGAGGTGTCATACGAAGTCTTGTCGATACCGGGGCTTGTGAGGAAGAACACCAAAGAAGAGAGAACAGACTGAGGTGCTGAAGTAGGGACTTCTGAGCCCAGGACAGCAAAAGAACTAGAGACAGGAGTGACTATGGGAGGGGTAACCACAGAGGAGGCTGCAGAAGATGGGACCCCAGAAGTGGGGGGGAAGTTTAGAAACGCGAGAATAAGAAATACGGAGTAGTTTACCTTGGAGGCATAGATGAGAAACTGCCATAGCATATGGGAGACTTTCTGCCTCTGAGGCAATGGATTTCTCGCTCATTTAAGTAGACCTGGCAATGGCAAGAGTAAGAAGGGTGAACCTCATGACAATTAAGACAAGAGGGAGGTCGACTAAAAGATGTATTAGAATGGCCATCAGCACCACAGACTGGGCATTCAGCTATAGATCTTCAATATTTTGCAGGGCAACCAAATCACCAGAAATTTCTACACGGTTGCGATGTAGGGATCACCTTTTGAACTTGTACATGATGTCCTGCTACATAAAGGATGGGAGTTCACACTGTCGATAGTTAATCAAGCCACATTGCAAGGGTATCTTCTCCGCCCACGGGCAGAAAGAACATAAGTGTCTACTTTGAGGATTAGGAAATCTTGGAGTTTCAGCTGTTCGAGAATGTCATAGCCACATGTCTGGAAATACTATTGGACTATAGGATGGGGCAGAATGACAGTTCCACTACAAGAATTGAAGGAATGATTTTTTTCGATAGTGAAAGGAATAGTATCGATATGTGTAAGAAATGAAAGATCATGAGCTTGGGTAGCATTCTGGACAGTGATGATGCATGTACTGCTCCTGCGAGAGTGAAAGGAAATATCTCTACCAACATGGCATACGAGCACCTTGCCAATACTATGGTTGGAAAGATGGGCAATAGAGGTAGTCTGTCAAAATAAAGAATTTAGTCCATTGTGCATTCCGAAACTGAGCATGGAAGGGGAGTGCATGACGTGTTAGTCTTTGCTGAGTAGAACGAGGTGGCGAAGAAGTATCATCAGGTAAATGTCGTTGGCATTTAGGAGTGTGACCAGAGTTGGTCTGATGTGGGACGGGCTGACAATTCAAAAATTGCTGCACCGTAGAGGAAGAAGCTGGAAGCATAGTCAAAGGAGAGCAAAGATCAGACAAATCGAAGGAGTCTGTCAAAACCCCAGTGCCTGAAGAGGGTGATGAAACAGCACCAGCAAGAGGTACAGGGGCATTAGAAGTGTCCAAAGAATGGTCAAAAAATGACACAGGGTGAGAACAGGGTGTGGTAAGAAGGGGCCCAGGGGTAGCAGGGTCATGGATTGGGTCCTCTATGGTTACTTTACTTCTTTCATTTTGTTTTTAAGAAAAAAAGAAAGAAAAGGAAACAAAAAGAATAAAAAATGGGGGAAATGGGGAGGAATAGTTCCTAGGAAGAATGAAAGTGCCGGAAATCTCCCTCCGTGCCCAAGAGGACCTCAGCACCGCAAGTAGAGCAGATGCAGCATGGAACCTGTGCCATACCCTACCCTTCATGCCAGTAAACCAGCAATCCAGGATAGCAGCCTCGGTGGACAAAAGAGAGGGCGGCCAAATATCTGCCACAAAGCATACCTCCTTTGGCCACCACCCGTGGAATCAGAAGGGTGGCCTCCAGAGATACACCAGTCACCCAAAAGACACCCAAAGCCACCCTCCCTGGGAGACCAGAGGGGGATCGGGACATCCCCATGCAATCCAGATTCCATGGCAAACTATACCACCGCCAAGAACCTCAACAGAATGGGATGGACCCTGGTACTCTTCCCCCTACCTAGGAACAAACGTGCCTGTGGGAAGAATCCCAAAGGCCAAAAAGAGGAAGGGGATAAGGGAGGGATGGTGAGGAGGAGGAAAGGAAAATGGGTGGGTGGGATAGGGAAGGAGGGATTGGGGGATAATTAGGTTTGGTCTGAGGAAGGAGACCAACAGGTCTATTTCCTCAGACCAAGAGCCTCTTCACCACGCCAAGGAGCCCCCTTTGAAGAGGACTTAATTCAATAAAATGCATCCTTCCTATATACATAGCTAAATAATGTAATGTCAGATAATATAACAATAATATATCAATAGCTAAAATGAAGATATCTTGCTAAGTGAAAAGCAAAAATATACACATAAAATAACAAATACCCCTTGAGTCCCATGCAAGGGATGCAACATCTGACAGGTTTCCCCTTCTCCATGAACTGCTTGACATCCCACAGTTGGTAAAACCTCATGAGCGTGTTCCTGTGACTTAGCCACCGTACTTCAGTAACAAACATCATCGCTGTACTCAAGATTCAGTAACTCCTTAAACTGGTGGCTGTTGAGTCCTCTGCTTTTGACAAAATTTATGTATGACACTGTTTACATCACACTATTGAGCCACAACTACTGTGCACAGAAACTCTCTTGGTGTATGATGCAGTGGTGTGAAGGCTTACTGAGCCCTGTAACAACTTCAGTCAGTATTACCAAGGCTGGCTGGCTCCTCAGGAAAATTAATGAATAGAAAAAGAAATAATAAGACAATGATAAACACTTTATTATTTAGAAACGGAAAATGTAAAACAATAAAACATGAATGGGTATCCTAATTGAAAGAAAAATGAAAAATGAAATGAAAAAAAATTACATTTGAACTCGACGCTAATATAGGTATATCGTGGCAATGGGGTGTCAGGTGTTGGTGTCACTGTTGTTGAAATCATAGCCGTTGCTGATGTGGGGGGGGGGGTAGCAGGTGTTGGTGACCTCCACCGGCTTGTTCTTCACAGTGTAGCCATGAATAATTCCTTCAGATGACAGGAACACAGGTTCGTTACCACTACTATGATGAGGGGTTAGGTCCTGTGTTGGCTTACATAACTGGTAAATAGGTTAACATGGGACGTCTCAGGACGTTAGTCCGTCTCCTATTCTTCTCGTTGGTTGGCAGGTGACCCTCTGTCATTCCAAGCTGTAAAGAGAGATTACCCACTGCTTAAGAAATCACTCTCCATGATAAGTACAATACCTAAAAGATGTGGTGATTATTAAAACATTTAACCGATCAAGACTGAAAGGACTAAGTTAATTATTGGTCAAAAGTGAAGCTTTCAACCAATAAGTCCACAAAAATATGGTCAGGCGTGTACTTACAGTAGTGTTGGGAGCTGTGAGTCGAGTGATTTACTGTTCGACTGGAGCCCCACACGTCACCTTTCGGGGGGGGGGGAAGAGGGAGGGGAGGGGAAGGGATAGTGGTAGCTGGACTTGCCCTACCTTAACAAGCAGCCAGCAATGAAACTATTGTTACTATACACTCCCTCGCTACTCCTATCTATTGAACTTTTCCCTCACACTCCCCCATACCAAGACTTATAGTCAAGGAGTATAAGAAGAATAGGCGAGGAAAAAGTTCTAACATGGAAGCCGTGTAAGGCAACAAATCTTCTACTGACTGTCACGACTTAACCAGTCAGAGAAATAATTGGATGAACCATTGATATACACAATATGGAACTTAAAAGCCTGGAGTGCCAATGTCCACCTCAAGGGGCGACTGTTGGTTCCTTTAAAAGTTTCTAGGTATATCAAAGGTTTGTGGTCCGTTTCTAAAATGAATTCTTTTCCCAGCAAATAAAATTTAAGCTTGGAGATACCCCACACAATGGCCAAACATTCCTTTTCTATGGTGGAGTATCTCGTTTCTGCGGGAAGGAGTTTCCGGTTTAGGAAGCATACAGGGAGTACCATCATGGTATTGTAGTAACACCGCACCTAAGCCAGTATTGGAGGCATCAGTTCTTAAACAAAATGTTTTATTAATATCTGGAATCTTAAGTATAGGGTCTTTCGAAAAGATACTTTTAATCTCATTAAACTTTTCCCGAGCTACTTCGGAAAGTTCAAGAGGTTCCTTCACAGACTTTTTAAGGAGGTCGGATAAGATGCCTGTAAGATCAGTAAGGTTCGTGATAAACCGTGCATAAAAATTTACAGAACCAAGAAAGCTACGCATGAGCTTCTTGGTTTTGGGGAATTTAAATTCTAATAAATTTTTGATCTTACTGGGGAGAGGCTGCAGAGAGTTATTAGAAAGTATCAGTCCAAGATATCTAATCTTGTTATACCCAAGGTAGCATTTCTTCGGCTTGGCAGTGAGTCCATGTGAGCGTAACCTACGCAAAACTGATGTTAATGTTTGGATATGTTCGCCCCACGTGGATGTCATTACGTAAATGTTATCAAAATAAACTGAAACATTTTGCATATTACCCAAGACCTTTCTCATCAGTCTCACGTAGGTAGCACAGGCAGTTACCAAACTGAAGGGCATAGTTCTATACTGCATCAGTCCTTGGTGGGTAGGAAAAGCGGTGTACTGCTTAGAAGAAGGATCTAACATTACTTGATGATATGCCTGTGCAATATCAATCTCTGAAAAGAAGGAAGCGTCATAAAATTTGTGTAGATCGCTACCTATTAAGGGCATAGGTTCAGCATCCCACCGAGTTATAGCATTAAGGCCTCTGAAGTCAATAACAAGTCTATATGAATTATCCTTCTTCTTAACCATGACTACTGGTGAGCAATATGCAGATACTGAAGGTTCAATGATCTTTAGTTTTAATAATTTGTCTACCTCTTGGTCAAATGCATCCCTAAGGTGAACTGAAACTGGGTATAATTTCCGTTTGATCGGATTGTCCGTCAATAAGTCAATCTTATGGACTACCATGGAGGTAACACTTGGAATATCAGTAAAGACGTCTGAAAAGTTACTCACACATTGAAGTAGTTCATGTCTCTTATGATCATCCAAAGATTCATTAATATTAATGTTGGTTGCGCCCGAGTGGTCAAGAGTCACCAAGTCATGTAGTTCTTCATCATAGTCTAAGTTAGAGGTGTCAATTACACACACCTTACATTCTTCAGTTGTCTTATCAAGTTCGTGTGGAAAAACTAAGTCAAAGTTATTAAGGCAGTTAACCGAATTTCTTCGGTAATATTTCTTAAGGATGTTGATATGATAAAGCTTAGGTTTCCCCTGACTTCTATGAGGTAGTCAACTTTCCCACAAATTTTTAATACTTTATATGGACCTTTCCATGCTACTAATAATTTATTTGACTTGATAGGCAAAAGTACCAGAACTTCATCCCCTACTTTAAAACAACTTCTCTGACTTTTGGAATCAAAAGAGGTTTTGTACTGGTCCATTGACAAGCTTAGGTTTTTCGAAACTATGTCAGAGGTCTCCTCAAGTTTGGATCTAAGGTCAAGGAGAAACTGGTAAGACTGAATCTCAGCATTTACCTCCTCATTAGTCCATAAGTCATGAAGGATGGACAATGGGCCTCTGGCCTGTCTACCATAGAGAAGTTCAAAAGGTGAAAACCCCAAAGAGTCACTGGGAACTTCCCTCATGGCAAACAAAGCACAGGGTAGGTAACGATGCCACTCCTTAGGTTTAAGGAAGCAAAGTTTCCTTAAAATGGACTTTAGAATCGAATGCTGGCGCTCAATCCTCCCATTACAGCTGGGATGATAGGGTGTGGTGAAGAGAGGCTTCACTTCCAGAAGTTGGTATAGATGTTGCATTAAGTCAGATGTAAATTGTGTCCCACGGTCAGACAAAATTTCTCTAGGGATGTCCACTCTGGAGAAGATGGACAAAAGGGCTTCAGCCACCTCTGTAGTAGTTATGGTCTTTAAGGGTATGGCTTCAGGGAAACTAAACATAATCAACTAATGTTAATATATATCTATGTCCCCCAGATGAAAGTGGTGATAAAGGACCAACGATGTCAATAGCTACTCTTTCAAAGGGTACCGTAAAGACTGGCATTTTGACCATAAGTACTCGCCTGGTACCTCGGGAGGATGACAGTTGGCAAACTTTACACGATCTACAATAGGTAGTGACATCTGAGGACATTTTTGGCCAAAAATTAGGTTTCCCTAATTTTATTTAAGGTTTTACGATGCGAGAAATGTCCGGCCACTGGCAGGTCATGAGCCATTTTAAGAACAGTCTCTCTGCATTGACTTGAAACAACTAAGATGGAATAGTCTATCTCATCTGAATTTAATTTTAATTCTGACTTGTACAAGATACCTTTTATATATTCAAATTTATATGAAAAGTTTTTCCTTTGTATAACTTGATTTTGTTTAGCGGCATTATGGCAATTCTGAAGAGAAGGGCAATTACGTTGTAAATTGACAAAGGAGTCCTTCGATATATCTAAAGGCTTAGTCAGGGAAAATCGAAGGATGGACAGGAGGAGAAGCCTGGGCTTTGGTCTGAGCCCTAGTCAAGACATTTATAGTATCGGATGTGATATCTTCACTTTCATCTAACAAGTGAACCGGTGATCCTACTACCTCGCTTTCGAGAGTAGCATCACTGGTTTTTAATCCCACATGAATCTCACGAGACATTGTCTCATCTGAAGTTTCGAGGGGCTTTTCTGACTACAGGAAGAGGATCCGAAACACTTATGTCCATCTTTGGTGATGAAAGGTCAACCTCAGAAGGAAGAATGGCACCTTTTACATTACCTATTTATACAGAGCAATAAGTGATGGGAGCTAGTAGGGCTTCAGACCAACCTGTGAACCATTTAGACCTAATGTAACAACGGATGGTAGGAAAAGTGTCTGTACGGCCCAAGTAGTCTGAAAGTATAGTAGAGGAATGAGTTTCTTTAAGATTAGGGAACAGCTTATCAGAAATGACTATACATGTGCATCCAGTGTCTCGTAAAATGGTAGATACATTAAGTCCATTAACTGTTCCTGAACAGAAGGGTGCTTGGTCATTACAGTCTTGAAAACATCTTCCAACTTTTTGGACCTTCTTAGAAGGACAATCTGGACGTTTATGTCCCTTAACACCACACAAATGACAAACAGGAATAAAAGAAGTCATTTTACTTTCCACTAGAGGCTTTGATTTCTTAAGATCTGATGAACCCTTGCCCTTAGGGTTCGATCCCTTTAGGTCTTTATAGGAATTGTTAGCCTCAGCATACAAGTCAGCGGCCTCAGCAACTTCGTCAGCTTTAATCAGGTTACGATCTCTAATGAATGTTCTTATCTGGTGGGGAAGAGCTGTCAGGAACTGGTCAGCAACCATGAAGTCTCGAAGAGATTCATAACTGTGATCAATTCCTGAACACTCTATCCAAAAGTCGAACAAACGAAAAAGTGTTACCTGTAACTGCCGAATGGCATAACGCGATAATTGAATAATCCGCCTTGTATAGTAAATGCGGATATTTCTTGGGCTCGCTGGGTAAGTGGCACTTGGTAATAGCCCCTTAATAAATCCAGGCGGGTAACATAGGCGGCTCCTGATACTCTGTCTATTAGATCATCAATACGGGGCAGTGGGAAACCATCTGGTACCGTGAGAGCATTAACCTTACGATAATGAGTGCACATTCTAGAAGTTCCATCAGGCTTGGGAACTAATATTCAGGGTGAGGCCCACGGACTTTTACTTCGTTCTATGAGTCCATGGGACAACAAGAATTCTACTTTGTTTAATGCTTCTTGTTTGAGTGGACTTGCCCTATAAGGTGACTGTTTGCAAGGCTTAGCTCCTTGTACATCTATGTCATGAATTCCCAATGTGCAACACCTAGGGACGTCATCGAATAAAACCTCATAACGTAATATCAAGTCTATGATATCTTTTGCTTTTTTCAAATCAAAGTCCATAAGAAAGGTATCAAGAGACTGCAATGTCTCTGAATTTTTTAAACGTACTTCTATGGCTTTAGAGATGCTGGGCAGACATACATTTTCAGTTTCAGCTAAAGGAAGAACTGTCATAATTGATACGATACTAGGGTGGTAAGCCTTAAGTTGGTTTATGGGATAAGTACGTTTTGCTTTTCTCTTTTCTGGAGTTCGTAGTACATAATTTACCTCATTGAGCCACTCAATCACTTCCAAAGGACCTTCGTATCTAGGTTGCAGAGCGTGTCCAGGTAAGAATTTCTGTGCCATCACTGTCACCTGGTTTAAAGAAGCGAGAGCGTGTGTGTTTGTCATAATGCTTCATCTTGGATTGGGCCTTAGCTAAGTTTTTTGAGGCTAATTCCCTCAGTTGTGACAAACGCTTTTGCATTAGAGTTGGAGTTGTTTTAAACGAGGGTTCTGATTTTCTGGTCCATGAATCTTTCAGTACGGTGAGGGGGCCGTGTACTTGGTGTCCGTAAATTAATTCAAATGGACTAAACCCAGTGCTTTCTTGTTCGCTTTCCCTTAAGGCAAACAAGAGAAATGGTATTCCCTCGTCCCAGTCCCGGGAAAACTGCTCGCAGTACGCTCTCAACATTGATTTTAATGTTTGATGAAATCGTTCGAGGGCTCCTTGTGACTGAGGGTGATAAGCCACAGAAAATACGGACTTAATTCCGAGGCGAGATAAGGCATCGCGAAACATCTTAGAGGTCAAGTTTGAACCTTGATCGGATTGAATTATTCGGGGAATCCCCACCTGAGAGAAAAATTTTTGCAAAGCTCGAACAATGATGATAGAATTAATTTTTCTCAAAGGGATAGCCTCTGGATATCGAGTAACGACATCCATAATTGTAAACAGATATTGATTCCCTTGTTTAGTTCTGGGTAACGGACCATCACAATCTATTATCAGGCGTGAGAAGGGCTCACCACTGACGGGAATCGGAATGAGGGGAACTGGTGGAGGTGTGTGCGAAGGTTTGCCGGTCACTTGGCAGACTTGACAACTTTTTAGATAGCTTTCCACAGTCTCCTTCATTCTGGGCCAATGAAAATGCTTGGCTATTTTGCCCAGCGTTTTCTTTACTCCCAAATGTCCTCCCATGGGACTATGGTGGGGGAAACTAATAGCCAATTCTCTAAAGGTGTTAGGTAGCACTACTAGATGTTTGCTGGTAGACAGATGATCGTCAGAAGACAAAAGAGACTTTTCCTTTCTTATTAATATACCATTGGCAAGATAGTAACAATTTTCCAGGTCTTGGGCGTCGTCTTCTGTAATAGCTATCTCTCGTAATTTCTCTATGGATGGATCAAGGAACTGATCCCTTATTAAATCTTCTTTCGATAGCATTTTAATATCAGAATCTTGAAAAGGGCTGATCATAGAATATTTCAGATTTGAAGATCCGGGTTGTAAGGATTGGCTGAACAATAAACCAAGACCTAAATCCTAGCCTTCACTTAGGCCCTCAGTTGACAAAGGATTTTGAGGCGCTCTAGACATTGCTCTAGTTATAACATTGAGAGGAAATAAGGTAGGAGCCTCTTTTCGAGCTTCTATGGCATAGTTAATGTCAGAATTATCAATAACTAGAAGCTCTCGGCTTATACCCGGATAGTCTAGATCATTGCCCATGAGTAAGTCAATGCCCTGAATAGGAAAAGCTTCACTGGATATACCTACCGACACAAAGCCAGTATAGGTTGGTGTTTGGATGTATATCCTGTGGAGAGGCACTCTTAAAATGGCACCTCCATAGGCTTCTAATAACACATCTAGCTTGGTGTGAGTCGTATCACTTACGGGAAGTATGCCCTTCTTTAATAAGGTTAAATAACTTCCAGTATCACGGAAGGAATTAACTTCAACTAATTGAGCCTCGTCTATCCCAACTTTCACTTTAGCAAAGTAGGGACTCGTAGCTGAGTGAATATCTTGTTCTGAAATAGCTCTAGTATTGAGTCATCTAGAATGACTACTGATTCATTCTTGCGAACCTTGTTCGGTACTAGGGTTCAGTTTCTTTTGAGTTGTCGATGAAGATATTACCCGAGTTGGGAAACGAAGTCTCCTTTCTGGTATCCCTCTCTAGCCAATAACAGTGTTTCCTTAAATGCCCTCTTTTATTACAATAAGTGCAGTTCAACTCACTGTTATGCCTTAGTGGTTTTGAACTTTTCCTAGAGTTAGATCTAAATTTATTATTAATGGGTGTGGAGGCAACATAGGAGGTCGGGCAAGGATTCTGTATGCGACGTATCTCCGTAAGATTGGATCGTCCTTTCTTAGGGGCATATTTAGTCACTGTTTCCTTACTTTTTGTTTCACGAATCAATTGTTGAGATATTTCATAATTATCGGCGAGCGAGGCTTTCTAGTATATTTACTATGGGGCAACTAATCAAATACCTATGCAAGTCTTCTGGTAAATTATTATAGAAATCCTCATGCAGGATCAACTGGGAAAGATTTTCCTTAGTTTTACAGTTAGAAGCTCTACACCATCTCTCAAAAGCGATTTTCTTTTCACGTGCAAAATCTACATACGACTGAGTTGGCTGGCGTTTTAATGCTCTAAAGGTTTTTTGATAACTTACTGGGAGGAGATCATAAGCCTCAAGGATAGTCTTCTTAACAGAATCATAATCCACATATTTCTCAAAAGGTAACGTAGCCGTACAACTTTGAGCTTTACCAGACAACGAAGTATGTAATAAAGTTGCCCAGTGTTGTCGGGGCCAGCGCATAGCACATGCCTGATTCTCAAAGACTTCAAAATAAGTATCTAAATCAATGTCATCAAACCTTGGAACCATAGATGCGGCTTTTTGTATATTGAAAGCATTTGAGGATTCAGTACATCTTTCACTCGCATTACCTTCTTGTTTTCTTATATAGCGGAGCGTTTCCCTTTGAAAGTCGTCATTTAATTTACGTTGAGCCTCAATTTGAGCAGTCTGTAAAATAAATAGTGTCTCTAATTTCTCAAACTGACTATGAGAAATATGCCCCGACGGTATCGAAAATGAGGGAATTGATCTGGCGGTACGTGGATATTCCTTTGGAAGTGCACCTCGGTGAGGGACACACTGACCATTAATAGGAATTCCTTCAGTAACAGGCGAATGCAGAACAGCGGTCGCACCCTGCAATACTTCATCTACTTTACTAGAAGCCAAAGCTGGACCTAATCTATCAGGTTCAATTTCAAGATCAACTCCTTGAAATTGTTATTATAATACTTCGAATCTCGACTGGTAGCTTACTTGAGAAACTAAACTTTCAGAGTCAGAATCTCCTGCTACATGATGGTTAGAGGCCCCTGGAAACAATTTGTTTCTAATTATTGCCCTTACGGTATTGGCTGTGTAATATCTATTGTATGGTACTCCCAATTTACGGGCTATCTGCCAACACATTTGAAGTTTCAAGGAGTCCAGCTTTGACAATGTTAAATCTTCAAATAACTCTTTAATGTGATCTTCCATGATCAAAATTTTGAAATTAACTGAAGATAAATTCCCAGTATGTAGCTTTAAGATTGTTCTTTTGATCAATGTCTTAGAACAACAGCGATCCCGGACAGGCCCCCATTTGTTGCGAATAAGAAATTTTATAAAGAACTTCAGAATGTGGTCTGTTACTATTTTCTTCATAGGCAACAAGATTTGGGATAAGAGATACTTAAAGGTAGTTTAGAGTCTAGGGGAAATAATTTCAACTGGGAAACTCCATAGAATAATATTCAAATTTATTAAAGTAATTAAATACAGTACTTTATCTTCTCTCTGTAGTTAATGTAACTTGATACTTTGTACAATAAATTTACAATATACATTTAGTTCAAAATCATGGAAATATCACATTAATAGGGAAGATTAATTATTCTTCCAGTAATTAAGTCTTTACTAACATTTACGTCTTTGTCTTAACAAGACTGTGTAAACTCAAACTACAAAATATACAAGATTCAACAAGACCTTTGAATCCGGCCGTAAAGGAAGTAGAAAGCAAGAGTTTGTCTGAGAAGACGTTTCTCTATGGATTACTGAACTGACCAAGAATATAAATATCAAAAGAATCTTCAGAACAATGAGGAACAAACTGAGTCAGTTCTAGAGACTAATTCTCAAACCCATTTAAACTGTACACCTCAAGAGAGAACCAATATACGATCAGTTGTCAAGGCTAGAGCAGGGAGTGGGCTGACTACCTGCCAGTCTGTTGACCCATTGTCAGGTTGGATCACCTGACCCAAACGTCAGTCAGCCGGACATAAACAATTGAACAATTCACTGGATGGTTCCGAGACTCGTATGCTGTATATACATAAGAAATCCTACCTAATAATAATAATAATAATAATAAGTGATAATAGTGATAATACCATGGTATTTTTTATATATTAAACAGATAATATAACGCCGAAAGTCTCTATTTTAGCTATAAACGGGGACTTTCGCGCTATAATATTAAGTGATGAACATATTCTCTTACAATAGTTAAATAACACATGATGACCAATTTCCAAGATATAACACGCACCATGATCAAATTCCAAGGCTGTTATTCTGACTGTTTCACACTAAATATTGGAGTGCCCCAGGGATGTGCCCTCTCACCAACTCGACATTTTATGCACTAATGATATTCCAACACCTGAATACCATAACACCATCACTCTAGCCTATGCAGACGACATTACACAGCTCATCACCCACGCCAGAATATATATATATATTATTATAAAATATATATACATATATTATATATAATAATTTTATAAAATATATATCATTATTATCACACACACACATGGGTTGCTCTGCTCGTAAAAAACAGATGGAAATTCGAGAAAATGGAAGGAATAGATGAGACGGGAGAAAGAGACTACATAGCAGGTACACTTCAGTCTGGGGAACACAAAGTGGTCATTGCAGTGATGTATAATCCACCACAGAACTGCAGGAGGCCAAGAGAGGAATATGAAGAGAGCAACAGAGCAATGGTGGACACACTTGCTGAGGTGGCAAGAAGAGCTCACTCCAGCAGAGCAAAGTTGCTGGTTATGGGGGATTTCAACCACAGGGAGATTGACTGGGAAAACCTGGAGCCACATGGGGATCCCGAAACATGGAGAGCCAGGATGTTGGACGTGGTGCTGGAGAAACCTCATGCACCAACATGTTAAGGACACTACCAGAGTGAGAGGGGAGGATGAACCAGCAAGATTGGACCTTGTGTTCACCCTGGGCAGCTCAGACATTGAGGACATCAAGTATGAGAGTCTCCTAGGAGCTAGCGACCACGTGGTTCTGTGCTTTGAATACATAGTAGAGCTGCAAGTGGAGAGAATAACAGGAGTAGAATGGGAAAAGCCTGACTATAAAAGAGGGGACTACATAGGGTTGAACTTCCTGCGGGAGGTCCAGTGGGACAGAGAACTGGCAGGAAAGCCAGTAAATGAAATGATGGAATATGTAGCAACAAAATGCAAGGAGGCAGTGGAAAGGTTCATTCCCAAGGGCAACAGTAACAACGGGAAGACCAGAACAAGCCCCTGGTTTACCCGACGGTGTAAGGAGGCAAAAACAAAGTGCAATAGAGAATGGAAAAAGTACAGAAGGCAGAGAACACACGAAAATAGGGAGATCAGTCGCAGAGCCAGGAATGAGTACGCACAGGTAAGGAGGGAGGCCCAGCGACAGTATGAAAATGACATAGCATCGAGAATCAAGACTGACCCGAAACTGTTGTATAGCCACATCAGGAGGAAGACAACAGTCAAAGACCAGGTGATCAGATTAAGGACAGAAGGTGGAGAACTCACAAGAAATGATCAGGAGGTATGTGAGGAGCTGAACAGGAGATTTAAGGAAGTTTTTACAGTAGAGACAGGAAGGGCTGTGGGAAGACAGCACAGAAGGGAACATCAAGAGGGAATATACCAACAAGTGTTGGATGACATACGAACAACTGAGGAGGAGGTGAAGAAGCTCTTAAGTGACCTTGACACCTCAAAGGCGATGGGACCGGACAACATCTCCCCATGGGTCCTTAGAGAAGGAGCAGAGATGCTGTGTGTGCCTCTAACCACAATCTTCAACACATCCCTTGAAACTGGGCAACTACCTGAGAAATGGAAGACAGCTAATGTAGTCCCCATATTTAAGAAAGGAAACAGAAACGAGGCACTAAACTACAGACCTGTGTCTCTGACATGTATTGTGTGCAAAGTCATGGAGAAGATTATCAGGAGGAGAGTGGTCGAACACCTGGAAAGGAACAAGATTATAAATGAAAACCAGCATGGGTTCATGGAAGGCAAATCTTGTATCACAAACCTCCTGGAGTTTTATGACAAGGTAACAGAAGTAAGACACGAGAGAGAGGGTTGGGTAGATTGCGTTTTCCTAGACTGCAGGAAGGCCTTTGACACAGTTCCCCACAAGAGATTAGTGCAGAAGCTGGAGGATCAGGCACACGTAAAAGGAAGGGCACTGCAATGGATAAGGGAATACCTGACAGGGAGCAGCAACGAGTCATGGTACGTGAAGAGGTATCACAGTGGGCGCCTGTTACGAGCGGGGTCCCACAGGGGTCAGTTCTAGGACCAGTGCTATTTTTGATATATGTGAACGACATGATGGAAGGAATAGACTGAAGTGTCCCTGTTCGCAGATGACGTGAAGTTGATGAGAAGAATTAAATCGGACGAGGATGAGGCAGGACTGCAAAGAGACCTGGAGAGGCTGGACATGTGGTCCAGTAACTGGCTTCTCGAATTCAATCCAGCCAAATGCAAAGTCATGAAGATTGGGGAGGGGCAAAGAAGACCGCAGACAGAGTATAGGCTAGGTGGACAAAGACTACAGACCTCACTCAGGGAGAAAGACCTTGGGGTGACCAAATAACCGCTGCAGCATACGGGCGCCTGGCAAACCTGAGAATAGCGTTCCGATACCTTAATAAGGAATCGTTCAAGACACTGTACACTATGTATGTTAGGCCCATACTGGAGTATGCAGCACCAGTCTGGAACCCACACCTGGTCAAGCACGTCAAGAAGTTAGAGAAAGTACAAAGGTTTGCAACAAGGCTAGTCCCAGAGCTCAAGGGAATGTCGTACGAGGAAAGGTTAAGGGAAGTCGGACTGACGACACTGGAGGACAGAAGGGTCAGGGGAGACATGATAACGACATACAAGATACTGCAGGGAATAGACAAGGTGGACAGAGATAGGATGTTCCAGAGAGGGGACACAGGGACAAGGGGTCACAACTGGAAGCTGAAGACTCAGACGAGTCACAGGGACGTTAGGAAGTATTTCTTCAGTCATAGAGTTGTCAGCAAGTGGAATAGCCTAGCAAGTGAAGTAGTGGAGGCAGGAACCATACATAGTTTTAAGAAGAGGTATGACAAAGCTCAGGAAGCAGAGAGAGGATCCAGTAGCGATCAGTGAAGAGGCGGGGCCAGGAGCTGAGTCTCGACCCCTGCAACCACAATTAGGTGAGTACAATTAGGCGAGTACACACACAAGATGAGGTCAACAGGCCACTGCAATACGGAGGGTCTTAGGGTCGAGACGCGTTCCCATTGCCGAAATGGAAACTGTTTGGAGGAAGTCCCTGGAGTGATGCGCACTCAGAACTTGGAGACGGGCAGTCTCCCTGTCTGATGTTACAGTCCTGAGCATGTTGGCAAGCACCTTTTCAGCGATGGGGCCATCCCAGCTTGACTGTAGGCCAGTGCTGCACTAGGTTTTGATGCTGAAGCAGCAAGTCTCTCCCATTCAGTGATAGCACTGGCGTAGTTAGGGTCAGGTATTCCTGCCGAGTCACTGAGGCTGTCCGAAGAATGTCTTATTAACTCGTTTGATGATATGAAAGAGGATAGTAAAGCTAATAGGGCAATCTGGGAGGATTTGTGTACTCCCAACTGCCTCTCCCAAGCCTCACTGCCCATCTTCGATGGAAAGATTCAATACACTCTAGCATGGTCTTAAGGAGAGAGTCAGCTCTTGAGTTTCAGACTGCTGAAGGCTGGGGAGCATCTCAGGAAGTAGGTAAATTTCGGAATTGACAGGCACCTGGTGAGTAGGTAGAAGGCAACATGTGTATCGATGTCTTTCCTCCTGCCTTCCATTGTCCTGAGGTCTGAGATTTTTTTTTCTCTAGGATCAGATCGATGGCATTGGACCCAAGAGGAGCACCAAGAAGAATGCAAATCCATTGCAGATGACCTATTTATGTATCAAGAATACTCTGACCATGTTTACCATTTCAGAGAGGAAAAGGGTGGAAATGTTTTACAGTATCATTTACATAAATAGTAATAATCACAATGTCAATAATAACGAAAATTTCTGAAGCTCATCGCTAAAAATTTATACATGTGTGACCAATTTAAGGGTGGGTTGTTTACTTTATTACAGTAGGCCTTGAACAGGATGTGGGGAGGGGACCAGGGATGGGGGGGTGAAGGGAGTGCCCCTATCTGTTCACTAATGATGCACATCACTGACTAACTTTTGCTAATTGTTATACACTTATTATTCCATTTAGAGAAACCCTCGCCATTTGGCACATTAATCACCATGTTCTCGCTGTTAACCTAAGCGTTCTTCTGTTCAGCATCCAATGATAGTCCTGGGCGACCACTTACCCCTCAACCCCGGTTGAACACACAGATTAAACAAACCTCCTCTGCACCTCCTCTGGCAGGATCCCCTCAACACCGACACCACTACTCAACTCACATGCACACTGCACTTTCACTGATACAGAAGCAACGGTCTGATGCATTTTAGTTTAGAAGCTTCTCGACGGACTACTTTTAGGTTTAATAAACTATCTTCTTCCTCCTCATCTAGTGATGATAAATGAAGTGGTGATAATGATGTTGAAGATAATTCTAATGTCCTGTAATATGAAGTGGAAGCTATTGGTGATGTAGATGAAATATATGGTAATGGTGGGAGATCAGAAACAATTGTTGAATTGGTACATGTTAAGGATGATGGTGATGGTAGAGACAAGGGAGATGAACAATTATTTTCTTCGAATTCCATTGTTTCCAAGGTGTCTTCATTAAGTGAAACTTTTGTTAATTGTTTACAAAGTGATGATAGAAACTGAACAAAGGGTAAACCATCGGCCCAATTTCTGGTAGTCTTGTTCTCCATCATCCCAACAGCGTAACATCTAATAAGAAAAACAAAAAAAAGAAAATGTATACAAATTCAATTATTATGTTCAAGTAATATGAAGTTAACGCATACAAAAAAAAAAAAAAAAAAAACTTTAGCGCTTCCTTGGCTCTGAGGATCACGAGGTTTAGCTACAATTGTAAGATCTGGCCATAATGAAGTTAATTCTTTGATAACTTCTCCAACGAATTCCAAACCATTATCCTTTTGGAGAGTTTTTGGTGCAATCAATGTTGTAAAGATATCTAGTAATTGGTGTGCTATCGTAATAGCACCAGTAGGCCTCTTACCTACCAATAAGCCTACCAGACATATCAGCTAACATATGGTTAACTAGCTAATTCATTCTAAAATATTTATAGAAAAATGGGAAATGGTTCAGAGATGGACATCCATACCCTCTGAGAGAGCTGGATACCCCACTCCCCCCACAGAGCTAGATACCCTCCTGTGAAGAGACACTTCCACCATAATTCAGACATCCCTAGAAAATTAATTATTTTCCACCACCCCCCAGAAAAAAAAAAAACTTCCATCACTCAGCTCATCTGAGTCAGCTGAGCTCGTGGTGTTACACTACAGGACCGTCACTGGCTTCAAAGTCCTTGTGAAGCTTCAACAGCCCTACAAGACCCCTCAAAGAGTATTAGATAAGGCTAGTTCCTCCTTATGGAAATGAGATAGGAAACTCAACATAAACATAATTAGATAGTTTTAATATATAAAACTAATAAAATTAATCCTACTTGAAGCAAAGAAATGAAATGAAATATAAAAATAATTAGTGACTCGGTCAATATGTACACGATACGTAGCGGGGAATAGTGCCATGCAGATGTTCTGGGCACGTAGCTCTGAATTGTGGTTTGGAACGCTGAGCCATTGTAGTTGACGATGGGGGGGTCACAGGTGGATGTGACTGTTGACACACTGAGCTGACAATGACCCCAACATGAGCAGAGATTCTAACGAACAGAAGTACTGGGAACCTCTGACCACCACAACACGTGACGCAGTCGAGTCACCAGTAAAAACTCACCATGAAACGTAGGTGGGGTTATAACTGGAGGACGGCTGCTAGAATGGTGTGCAGCTAATGCAAGTCGGCTAAGAGTGGAAAGGGGACCTATGTAAGTATACATGACAGAGTGAAAATAAGATCTTTTCAAGATCATTGCTGCCCCTCTAGTCTCGCCTGTGCCGGATGACTTGAGCCGACAATCAAGGCTGAAATAAAGTAATGCAGAATTAAACACCACACAGTGTGTGGTAGTTCACACTGTGGGTGGTAGATCATTGCATTCCCACAGTTCACACTGGGTGGGAGATGCTTGTACACCCATAGTTGATTGTACTACCATACTCATATTGGGTTGGATTTCATTGTACTCCCACAGTTGATTGTACTACCACACTCATATGATAGGCGTAAGGCCTTTAAAAGAAATGATGACGTTACATTGCGTAAGTCCAAAATTAGGGCAGAAAGACTTAGCAGCATAAAAAACTAAACAAGAGTGAAACTCTTGTTGAAATCACATTAACCCAAACACACAAATAAAACAGGAGTAGAATGAATGCTTACAGATTTGATGGGAGCCGAAAGTCAAATGACTGACAACTGGTTGGAGGGACACTTGTCACCCCCTACCGGGAGAAAAAAAGGGGGTGAGGGGGTAGCAGGAACGATGCGCCCACCGAACAGAACAAGAAAACTGTCCAACAAATTATCACCACCATTTATTCCACCACTCCCTTATATTGAACTTTTCCCTCAGTCCTGATACAATAGGACTGACCATGAGTTAAAAAGGCTTTACATTTGCAAATGGTCTGGGATGGACAAGGTTCTACTGAGTTGATGCAGCTATGTTCACAGCTTTAATCAACTAATTTGGCAGCACAACGCCTTCTACCTCAAACGGGAGTTCTCAAAAGTGCTGATGTTATAGGTGCTGTCACAATGACAGTTCCTAGAACATCGCGTCTCGCAATTACACCCTGTCTAAGATCGCAATAGTGGTACCTCTAAGAGCTGAAAGGGTTTCCGCTGAGCGCATCTCTATCTGCCTCTTTTAGTACTTGCGTTTTATATTGGGTATGGAAGTGGTAACGTTATTCTCAACATAAAATTCTGCCGGAATGGTGGTGGCGGCGGCGGCGGCCATTGCCAGCAGATTATTATTATTATAATCAAGGGGGAAGCGCTAAACCCGGAGGATTATACAGCACCTGGGGGGGGGGGGGATATGTGGAAGGCATTCAGGCTTAATTCGGGGAACTGGAGCACAGATCCAATTCCCTAAATCAAGAGCCCCTCACCAACATCAAGGAACCTTCCTTGAGGGGACATTGCCAGCAGAGTGCAGTAGTTTAACATCTTAATGACTTGAAGGCTCTTCTTCTGCGTATAGTATCTGGTTTACCACTTACTATTCTCTCAGTTTAAGTGATTAAGTTCCTAGTGCAGTGTTACACTCCAAGTATTGTAACCACTATTTCCTTCTTTTTAGAGCATAACAATTTTGGTCAGAGAGGTTAGGGTAATAATAGTGATCCTCCGGAATGCCTAATTTTAATTAAGTATATTCATAATACAACAAAAGCCAGAAATAATATACGAATTATCGTATATAAGTTAAGAATGCATGTTTCTTCTATAGTATCCAACATATACATAAGGCTTTCATAACAGACGATTAGGAGGAGATCCTAGATATAACATATATATAAATGGAGATTACTTTAATGTATAAAGTCTTGTTTCCCAATTGGAAGCAGTCAGAATAAAACAGAATATGTCCAGGCCGGCTAATAAACCTTGGCCAGTTACCAGAGACGAGCAGGAGTGTTCTCGTTGGCTGCTACTTCTTCACTGCTCGTCCCTCAACCTTTAGCATACAGGTCAAGTGGGTCACGTGACGTGACTCACCAACACTCAGTAGAGTAGTTGAACATAAAGGGGGGGGGGAAGGGGGGTATAACCATCGAACATCACGGCTAACTATACACCGGCACACCGGGCGGCAGGCATGTTACTATACCTCCAATAAAACTTATGGCCATGTTACATAAATTATGAATAATTGTTAATAAGAATTAGCCTTAATAATACAAAGACGTTCATTTCCAATTTAGCTATTAAAGGAAATAACCGCAATGTAATATTAAAGAAAGGTTAACCATAGGGGCATGACATGCAGTACCTCCGGATTTTTTTTTTATATTTTATTTAAAACAATACAATACATTAAATAGATAAAAGAACACATTATCAGGTCTTACACAGAATTATAAATTTCATTAACAAAGCACACAGACATTTAACTTTGTGCTAACACAAACTGTCCCTCATCGCCAATGCATTTTATTTTATTTAAAAGTACATCACAGCACATAAAAAATAACAAACAGGCTTTATCTGCCAACAAATGTAATAAACTTTCCATGGCCATATAATACCACATATAGATATAATTATACATCATGTAACAAAAATTATCTAATGAAAACACCAACAGTAACCAAAGTAAGGAGAGAATTGATACATACTTCCGTACTAACTACAACAAAAGTAAAACAAGATATTCTGTACTATGACTGAACGTCATAAGGTACAAACTCAAAAGGGCACAGTATGTTACATACCGTAGCCCTGCAAACTAAAAACCCCCCTTCCCTAGACAGAACCCCCCCTTCCCTATACAGAACCTCCCCCTATCTGAAAAGTACAACATAAAATCAGACCCACAAGAGTGCACAATAAATTAAGTTAACCCTAACACATCTATAATGCATATCCAAAAGTATGAATCTTATGACACGTAAGAATATGAAGCATAAAACACAATGATACATCTGTTCCCTAAACTTGTAATGGTAACGGATATAACTGCCTCACGGCTTACAAAACAAACTGCAAGTGCAATAAGTACATTATGTAAATATAGAACAGTTTGATTTCTAACATTGGTTAGAAAGTATTTCCTATAGTCATATTACATTAACAAGATCCGTCCACATCATAATCACACGACAAACGGTGCTGTACAATATAATGGTAATACACCTACACACAAAGTATTGACGATGGTTTTATACTCAGACATTATTAAAGAACATGTCTAACTTGGTGTATATACAAATGGCAAGCACACATGGGTAAGTATATAGACTGCATAATAACGTGTTAAAAAACCAACACACAATAACACACACACACAAGCACACTCATACACGTCAACATAGACATAGGTATTAATGGATCGACGACGAAAACATCCAATTACATGCAATATCATATATTACATGTAATAGGAAAACACGTCTATACAAATACCAATGATTGGTATACAAGAATAAAAAGGGCATCACATTGGAGACATACATACAACATTGGAGACATATATACAACATTAGAGACATACATACAATTAACCGCAGCTGACCAGCCCGTAAGATTACCCACTGAACAAACACAAATTATCTCAAATCCTTTAACTCTAACGCTCTGTATGCAGACGGGAAATCTTCTCTCCCATCTCCCCTCATATACTAACTGATTTCGACACTTAGTTCTAAGAATTGTTCCCGCTAAAACCCGGATTCTGCTATTACCTTCAACATGTCTCATAGCCCATGACATATATATAATCGGCTACGACATACGACACTGCACGTTGTACACAGATGTCGACCCCACCCACATCAAAACTCAACGCCCTAATTACAGACAAACCTCCCCCCCTTACCATTCGTAAAACCCTGCTTAACCACGCACGTACTATACCTAAATTTTCACAGAATACACAAACGTGAAACGCTGATTCGTCCTCCCCGCACACTGAACAACTCCGGTCCTCCTCTACACGCCGATTAGACAACACCACCTTGGACGGCAGAATCCCGTGCAAAAATTTAAAAACCACTTCGCGTACTCGAGGAAGGAGATGTAACTGATGAACTCGCTTCCATATATCACACCACGCGTACATGGGAACATTCCTTGAACTCTCACCTCAACTTTCACCATACCCACTCTTTCCAAAGTACTCAATTTAAACGCTCCGCACGTCTCGCATGCACAGTAACACACGTAGCATCGTATCGCACTTGATTACATCTGGCCGTCTCCACCACCTGCGCAGGTCACGATACATTTCTGTTAAACCACCATGCCTGCCACCCAGTCGGAGAAAACGACGTTTCACGTAACAAGCAATGACTCGGTCTCTTAAAGGAACAAGACCTAACCCTCCTTGACGCATTGGTGTCTCTACACACGCTCTTGTGAGCCAGTCGCACCCTGAACCCCACAGAAATCTATAAACTCTATTTAAAAGATGTTTGATATCCCCCTTTATTAGTGGATACAGCGCAGCAACGTGCCAAACTTTACTATAAAGAAGAACATTAATTACTATCGCTCGCTGGTGTAGGGTTAAATGTCGTGGCCTTAGACTATTTAAACGCCTCAAAACATTATTTACCACCCTCCCCGAATTACATGCCCTCGTCTCATCAACCTCTCTCATATACTGTATACCACATATAGTAACACAGTCAACCACCGTCCACGTCTCTACACCTACCTCCTCTCTCGCCCAATCTCCCAACTTCATAATCTTTGATTTTTCTTTATTAACTCGCATTCCTGTTGCTCTACCAAATATATCTACAAATCTTCCTACACAACTCAACTGCTCCCTCGTACGTACTAGGACAGTTGTATCATCTACATAACCTACTATGGCAGGGCGATCACTACTCGAACCCCACGACGAATCTACACCCCGCCCACAAACTGTCCAATAAAAAGGGTCCTGCATGCAAGCAAAGAGCATTTGAGACATAGGGCATCCCTGTCGAATGCCTCTATTCAATTTGACTAAGTCTCCTAACTTCCCATTAATTTGTACTCTAAACCCAGCACCATTATACAAAGAGCGGGCCCACATGATGATCTCATTACCAAACCCCTGCCATCTCATAAACTTCCACAGCACATCCCTTTCTACACTATCAAAAGCAGCTTGCCAGTCTAAAGCCAAAACACCACCCCCGCCCCTCGTTCCGCATTCCTCGACAAACTCCCTGATATGCCCATGACCATCATACATTGTCCTACCTGGCACGCCTAACTGACCCTTATGTATTACCTTGTCAAACACTTTCTTAATCCTATTCATTAAAATTTTTGCATATAATTTATAATCACTACACATTAGTGATATTGGTCGGTAATCCTTGAGTGATACGGGTATGTCACATTTTTTAACTAACACCAAAACCGCCGTACTCTGAGACATACCTAAACGACCCCCCTCCTTCATCGCATTGAGTAAACGTACCAGAAAAGTCCGTATGACCTCCCAATGTTGAATATAAAAATTCACATGGAATGCCATCAATACCTGCGCCTTACCCTTGCACTTCCCTGCAAAGCCTCCCACACCTCAGCTTCAGTTATAGGCCCACCCATGAGAAAGCGATCATTATCATTCAACTCACATCGTACATTCTGCCCCAATTCCCGTATTGCATCCACGCTTACTTCTTTATTTAGCATTTTGATATTAAACCATTTATCAACGTAATAGCTTATTCCTTCAGTTGTTGTTACAACCTGACCCTCGCTATACCCTTCAACGCCATCCTGAACACTCTAAACTCACGATTTCGGTCGCCTTCCTCCTTTGTGTCTGACTACGTAAGACACAAGCGGACGGCTTATCACCCCACACAGCCTCCTCAGCTCCACTCGAAATACGCGCCCCATCAAAAACCGTATTTTTCAGCTTCTGGATGTGATCTTTTAGATTGTCAATCTCGTCCACAGGGTAAATTCCAGATACCTCCCCTTGCGCATAAACAGTGCTGTAAAGAACCCTCCAGGTACCTCAAAATCCATACTCCAATGGAGAGGCCTCCTTACCCCGATGTACATAAAAATCCTTAATGCGAGGCTTCATAACCTCGTCCCATTGTCGCACTAAATCACTACCTTCCAAGGAGTCTACTCCCATAGACGTCCATAAGTGCGTGAAGAGTGTCTTATCTTCATCACTTTGAAGTAAACGAGTATTTAACTTCCAATATCCTTTAAAACGAGTCGGGACACCTCTCCAGTCGAGCTCTACGAGAACACCTCGATGGTCGGAGAAATACACATCTAACACACGCACTTTGGTTACAACTACGCGCCGAGACACACATACCCTGTCTAAGCGCGCAGCATAGTCCTTACGCACGAAAGTGTGCTCAATCCCTAAGTCACTGCTTCCACTTACATCCACCAACCCCAGCCCAGACAACAAATCACCCAAAATAATCGAACAATAACCCCGCTCCCCTCAGTTCTACGTCTTTACGGCGCACCACACAGTTCCAGTCGCCACCAACTACTGTTATATCAGGCAGAGATCTCAAATAGTACACAAGAACGTCGTTAACAAAAGTATTTTAATATTAACATCATGTTCAGCTGGCCCATATACTCCTACAAAACCCACCCGTTGAGTACCCCACTCACCTATGACGCGTACCACGCGACCCCCCCCCCCCTTCCTCCCAATGTTTCATCACGAACGGGCTGGTCGCTTTTATTAACACAGCTACACCAACCTTTCAAACGACTCGAGTGAGCCATATAAACATCATAACCATCTATCGCAAACGAACTTCCAACTTTATGGTTATGTTCTTGCACGAAACATACATCTACTGCAAAGCGATGCAACCACTCGTGTACCTGCACTTGCCTTCTGTTATTTTTCATACCATTAACATTTATGGTTATACACCTAACTTTGCTAACGGTGGCTTTCTCGAGGGACCACCACACCCCTTTTCCCTTTATGTTGACTAACGCCAAAGGCGCCACCTTTACCTTGTACATTCTTTGTTATATTACTCACTGTCCTGGAACCACGCGACGCCCCACCCGTGACTTCCGACCACGTCTTCTTCCCTGAGCGCTGTCCAGGGGTCAAAACATCGTCGGAGTCGGGCGGGGTAGCCGCACGCTTCCTAGAAACAGCATCCTCAACTTTATCAGGACCTGTAATGTTCTCCTTGTGAACTTCTACCGCAACAGTATGAACTCTCGGACCTTCTACCTCACTCACGTTAATTAACTGATCGACGTCCTTTAACTGTGGTCTCTCCTCATCTGAACACTCCAACGCAGGCACACACGGCACAGAATCATACTCCTGCGAAGCTAAAAGGTCGCTCAATGTCGATACAATGTTAGCGTCCATGTCAGCATCCTCTCTTGCTTGAGGGTTCTCACGTCCACCATATTCTACCACATCGTGGTTGACCGTACCAGGTAGAGTCACGCAGGATGACTCCACGGGCATGGCCCGATCCACCTCATCACTCCACGATTTCAGGCGCGGTAAGTCCTCGATTACTTCATCTGCCAAATTCCGTCGAGGAGCCTCACCATCCGGACGATGACCACTTCCTGAGGGCGGCTGGCGCTTGACGCATTGTGCAGCAATGTGGTCCAATGCTCCGCAAAGGCGACAAGTTCGTCTCTGACCAGGATACGTAACGTACACCTGGGTACGGAACTCCTCTAGGTTTATGTACGAAGGTATTGGTTGGCGCAGGGACATTTTTAACGTAAACGACCCTTCCTGTAAACCAGCAAACCGGCCATCAGACCACCGACACATAGTAACCTGGTGGATCGTCCCATAGTATTTGAAGGCGTCACGTATGTCAACTTCGTTAGCCTCAAAAGGCACGTTTCGCACACGTACCCATGTATAGTAATGTGAAACGTCGTGCAACTTAACTGTGACTGCTGGGGTTACTTGCTTGCTAACATCCTGATACTGGTTGACAATCTGCTCGTAGGTCTTGGTATCGCAAAACTTGACGAATATCCGTGATAGTCCATTTAAGGCAACGCCACACAGGGATTCACGCTGGATGCCATATACATCGCAGATGATCATCGGCACCAACACATTAATCGATGAGCTGGGGATCGTGCCCTTTATAAGGTCAATACACACAGTATTAACTCTTCTTCGATAACCCGTCACCATTGTTGTTGTCGTCTCAAAGCTCCTCCACCAGGTGTCGGGACTGAGGAGAGACAGCTGACGACCGCTCAGCACAGCGTCTGAGCAGGAATGATACACCGGCACACCGGGCGGCAGGCATGTTACTATACCTCCAATAAAACTTATGGCCATGTTACATAAATTATAATAATTGTTAATAAGAATTAGCCTTAATAATACAAAGACGTTCATTTCCAATTTAGCTATTAAAGGAAATAACCGCAATGTAATATTAAAGAAAGGTTAACCATAGGGGCATGACATGCAGTACCTCCGGATTAGTCCAGGTGGGAGTTGGTAACGTAGGTTCGGCTGCGAGTAGTATGAGCAACCTCCCTGCGGCTATAGCTGCACCGATTTTTCCACATGCAGGGCCTATTATGTTGAAAGTTACAGCTGTCTAAAGGGTGAGCTGGTGTTAACTCAGGTCCTGTGTGTGGTATAATTCCGTTCTGAGGTAGTGTATTCTATGCAATGGCAGATAATGTGAATGATATCCCATTCCATTGTGCTGAGTGTGGGATGGTGGCTATGTCCAAGGCGGGACTATCCATACATAGAAGGAAACATCCGGATGTATACCATCATGAGGTGGAAATTGAGGTGAGCACTCAGTACACCGAAGAGCGTTAGACAAGAGAGGAGGAACATGTCCTTGCGGTTGCAGAAGTGAAGATACAGAGGGAGGCAAGGAACACTGGAAGAGGGGCCCCAGCCGGATTGAATATGATGTTATTGCATGTGCACGCAAGAAGAACGGTGGAGTCAATTAAAGGTCATAGGAGGGTAGTCTCCTATAGAGCTCTTGTCAGCCGACTTACGTCGGAAATAATTGTAGATGTTGGTGACCCAGATCATTTTGATGAGGGGGAGAAATTGAGGGAAGGGAAGAGATTTTCGAAATTGAGAGATTCCAAAATGTAAACATTCCAACGGTACATACACTTACACAACACATACTTGATACATTGTACACTACAACATCTGTGAACACATCATTGAATCTACAGAGCATGCTACACTTTGGTACACTTTGTTTGGAATGCATGAGGAAGGGACTTGGAGAATTTTTCTGATGAATATATTGCCTCTGTGAGAGAGATTTTAGATGTAATGTCTCAGAATATGGTAAATTGTATTTCAGGGAATAAACAAAATAAAGAAACGGCAAGGGTTGTTCCTCGATATAATGACTAGAGGTCGAAGAATGAGGAGAAGACAAATTTAGAGTTATAAAAGTTATATGCAAAGGACAGAACAAAATGTGCTTAAGTGGTATTAGAGGGAAAATGGCACCAACTTGGGGCACCTGAACAGCAAGAGGTGCCACAAGGGGTACTCAAAGAGTTTTGGATAAATCTGTTTGCGAGAAGGTCTGAGGAAGACCATAGGCCCAAAACGATGTTAGCTGATGACCAACTATGGCAACTGCAGGTGCCAATTAAGCTTGAGGAATTTCGGAAGGTAGCTCATGATTCTAATAATAATTCTGCGCCAGGACCAAATGGGTGGGGCTTAAAAGATATGAAGCTCTTCCTGTACCAGTTTAGGGTTGATGTTTAAATTCGTGGCTCTATATTGGTTATCTGCCCAAAATATTTCGCTAGGCAAGGACGGTACTGCTGCCTAAAGTCGATACACTCGACCAGCCAGAGCAATATAGACCAATCACTGTCTCCAGCATTATAGCGAGGATATTCCATAAAATATCGGCGGCAAGGTGTCAGGAGCATTCTCCTGCACATGGCGCAGGTGGCCTTCTTGCCTACTGATGGTCTGGCACAGAATGTCATGCTTTTGGATGCCATCGTGAGTGAGGCAAAAGTTAAGCTAAAACCCTTATACATAATATTTTTTAGAGGTCAAGAAAGCTTATGATTTGGTTAATCATCCATCAGTCAGGAGGGCTTGAGAAATTCAGTTTTCTTTCCTTGGTAGTAGGGTATATTATATCAACATATGAAGAAGCCTCGACGAATGTGTTGGGCTCGGAGGGAAGTGTAAATAGAGAAGTGAAACAGGGAGATCCACTTTCATGTATATTTAATGTTGTGATAAATGAAGCCCTCGTGGCTTTGGATGATCAGATTGGTTGGTTATTATCTGGCTGTGGACAGAAAATATCAGCATTAGCGTTTGCCGTTAATATTTAGGTAGCTGTATCAGAATAGGATCTTAACGCTCAAATGGAAACCTATGCGGCTAAACTTGCAGCTTCGGGGCTGAAGGTTTAATCCCCAGAAATATGCAGCTTTGAAAATTAAAGTTGGGGTGAGGCTTTTGCCGTCTAGCCCCCTTTGAGGAGCACCTACTGATAGGATCAGCCGCCCCTGCCACAAGAAGAGCGCGTGCCTTCAACTGCTAAAAGGAGAAAAAATCTATTATGCACCCCATACCCATCCTGTGGGCACTGGGAGAGGCACGATGCTTGTGGAGCTTCTTGCACCTAAAGGTGCCAGGAGTCGCAACACATTTCTTCCAGCAGCTGACACTGTGCTGGAATGTCGTCGTTCCCTGAAACAAAATATACCTTAAGATACTGAAAAAATTGTTGCCATGGCAACCAACTGCACTGTTTTGACAAGCAGTGAGCACAAGCATGCTAGGAAAGATATGATTCTATTGAATATTTCTGAATTTCAGATCATTTAGAGGCACTTCTGACAAAATTTTGCCTAGATGTAACATTCCCCCAATTTAAAGCAAGGGCGCCATGAATACACTGAGTGAACACAATAAGTGTCCAGGACCCACGACTGTTCAACTGCCTCCCAGCATACATAAGGGGGATTACCAGTAAACCTCTGGCTGTCTTCAAGAAGGCATTGGACAGTCACCTAAAGTCAGTACCTGACCATCCAAGCTGTGATTCGTACGTCGGGTTGCCTGCAGACAGCAGCCACAGCCACAGCCACAGCCTGGTTGGTCAGACCCTGATCCAACACGAGGCCTGTTTTTTGACCGAGCCCATGGGGCGTTGACCCCTGAAACCCTTTCCAGGTATAACATATAACATTATTGCTGTCATATTGTGAGACTCAAATTTAGTTTACCCGGAAGTGTACCCTAGTGTTGTAAATTATCATCAAAATTATGCACTAAGCTCACAAGGGTCATACAGTGCTGACACCCGATCAAAAATTCATTCTAACTGTCCAAATATACCACCACCACCACAACCCCCCAAAAATGAAGCAATTTCTATTGAAATTTTTTATATTTTTGGAAAAAGCAACAATCCCAAAATCATGAAATTTGCTGGAAAATGTTGCAAATTTAGCAATCAGTGTAATTTATGCACTGGCGTTCTCGCCCACTTTGAGGCTTATTTTAGGCCAATTCCATTGTTCCAGTCTATGAAATTCTTAGCTATTTCGCTAGTATGTCTTCCGTTTTATGGACTAAGCACAAGAAACTGACCAGTCAAATACTCAGTGTAGTGATCACAAGCTGCTAATTTGGTCAGTTTGAGAGAAAATTAATATTAATGTTGACACAACGTTCTCAAAAACAGTCAATTCACCAGGTCGCAGGTGTCTGCGGTGACTAGCAGCCTTGTGGGGGGGGGGGGGTCAGGCTGGAAGACCCCGGTCTTAATGTGAGATTTTCTGTCTTCTATTCCACCATCTGCTGCTTCTCCTTCCCTGGATGGAGCTGCTGGAAATGTGGGCCTGAAAACAGATTTTATTCAATTAAAAATTCTTGAACAGTTTTGTTTTATATTTACTCGTTCTTTAATGGCTGTTTAATGGTTTACGATGCTTGATTAATGGTTTGAAATGGTCGTTTAATGGTTTAACAGTTCAAAATGGTTGTTTAATGGTTTAAAACAGATTTGTTTAATGGTTTTAGAAGATGGACCATCAATAGGCCTAAGTCAAACATGATATAATGAATGATAGTAAAGCCTAAACAGTTCACTGGAAGGTAATTTAATGAATGTCAGCAACACTAAATGTTATTTAAAGAACAAGCCAGATTGAATAAGCAATTTAATGTTAGACAATATAAAGAATGTGGAAGCGTTCCTCACTGCCTTGTTCAACGTTCTTGTTCTATAGTGATATACACTGCTGCTGTGGTTTGGTTGTGATCATGCAACGACCAGCCACCACTTCTGAGCATGACCTTTGTCAGTCTTGGTGCTGCTGAAGGTAGCGCAGAGCACTCCAGTCACTGGAATTGTTTCCAACTCCGTTGACATCATAATGTACGAATGTGTTCCATACTCGAGTCATCTTGGGGATAAATGATCTCGGATGAAGTGATGTTCTGGAGAAGAGTACAACCAGAGTGAAGTTACTGCTTTCTGCCGTTTTGTGGTATAAAAGCTTTCTTCTCGTTGTCCTCGAAGTGGAGCCAAGTGTAGTACTTTGACAGTGTTGGCCTTGTACATAACAGTAAGGCCACCCACAATCCTCCTGTGTTGAAGGCTCTGCTGAAATGACAGATATATCCAGGATGGGTCCAGGCGAGAGATGAGGCGTCTTGCTCTGTTCTATACTGTCAAGCAGTCGCAGGTGAGGGAAGGGGGGGAAGGAAAACCAAGAAAGTGGAGCATACTCAAGGTGCGAGCATACTTGTGCCTCATAGAATCTTGCAACCCCTAAAGTTGAGCAAATGCGACATACGCCGAAGCTTCCTGGCTGTCTTGTTTGCAAGATTTACAACGTGGTTCTTCATGGTCACTTTACCAACTCTCCAATCCATTCTTACTACTGCACCGGCATTACCATGGTGCCTAGAGACCATCATCATTGTTTCGTCTCAGGTGCAGACGTTACGTGTCATCGGTTTCCCCAGGCTGATATAGCTCTTAGCTGGTGACTGATGTAGCTTAGAGCAGCTGGCATTTCTTCTTTGATAAGTAAATGTCAAAGTACAGTCGTCTGCATATGCATGGGATTCTGGGATGAGTTGAAGGAGGTCATTGAAGGAGACCTTCCATAACAATAGCCCATGCACACTTTCCTGTGGAACACTTGCCCCAATAGGATGTCTAGCTGATTCTGTTAAATTGAGAACTACCTTTAGAAACCTACGATGAAGGTAATCACTGAGGAGACAGTGTAGAGTCTGCAATTCCTAGTGCTTGCACTTTTGCCAAGAGGTCCTGGTGCCACACTCGGTCGAAAGCACCGGCAATATCCAGTGCTACCACACAGCTGACTTTAGGTTCATCCAGTCACTGTTGCCATTTAGTGGAGAGGTTTAGCAACAGATTAGCAGCAGAGTAACCTTTCCAGATGCCATATTAACGGTCACAAAGTAGTGAGTGGTAGTCAAAAAAAACTCTAATTTTCTTGATTATTGTCTCGAGGATCTTGCCAGTGATTGACAGGAGTGACACTGGTCTGTAGTTGGTGATTTCTGCTCTGCTCTTCTTTTTGTGGACAGGGACTACATATGCCTCTTTCCAGAGAGTACCATTTACACAGTACTAGGTAGTCCTGAAAGTCTTGGGCTCAACTTGTCTGGGTCCACTGCCTTTTCTTGGTCAAGCGATTTAAGATGATGCCCCTCCTTCTGCCTTATTGTCACCACTGACAGTTTTGACAGTTCTTGCAGCAAGCCAAGGAGGGTCCCTTGCTGGATTTTGGTAGCAAAGTGTTGAGCAAAGAGGTCCGCTTTCTCTTGACCGCTAGTAGAGGTGGTCGCATCCTGTCGATTTAGAGGCGGGATAAGTTAATCAGGTAGATAACCTTGTTTGTCCTTGACAGGGACCACCAGGTTTTGGAGCCTACCCTACCTGATGCTAGCTTTCTTTTTGTGTCCACCTCCCATTTAGAGATGGCGCACTTTTAAACTTCACTCGTATGCCTATAGGCTTGCCTGTCCAAGTTCCTGTTATAGGTGGTAGAATGTCTCTTATACCTTCGCCAAGCCTTGTACTTAGCAGTAGCAGCCTCTCTACAACGACAACCGAACCAAGGCTATTCTGTAGGCTTCGTCACAAACTGCCGGTGAGGGATGTGTTCTTGTTGTAGTTAAGAATGTGTCGAGTGGAAGCAGTGTTTATGCATAGCTTGAAGAGCATCATATCAAGATGAGTAGGGATGGCAACATCAATGTGCTGGGCATGTACACTTTTAGAGAAGCACACAGCAACACAACAACCTTGTCCTTGCCTCTGTCTTCTCATCCATGAGGTGTAGCCAGCAATTCTTGCAAAATTTTCTGGAGTCCTGTCGCCCAATTTTTTTTTTTTCAAAAACAGCTATCATGTCGGGATGTTGTGTTCACAAAACTGTTGAAGAGCTCTCCAACATTGGTAATGAAACCTTTAATGTTGGCCGACAGGATGCTGAGAGACTGGCTCCCCATATGTTCAGCTTGAGGTCGTGGGTGTGTAAGGTGCCTGCCCTTGACATAGGTAGGGCACCGAGGCAGCTGCTGGGATGTAGGTCTGTGGTCCTGTATAAGGCACAAAACTACCTGCTGGACTGAGATAGGAGTAGCTGAGTGGGTGATGTGTGAGTGTGGTCACCGATTCAGAGATCCTACTGGTTTGTTCCGAGAACAAGTCTCTAAACAGGTGATCCTCTCTGTTAAGTTTGTTTTTCTTTCGACACTGGTCCTCCTGATGTCTCCTCTTGTGGCAGTAATTGCACCTGGTATCTCGCAGGCAATTGTTATTGGTGTGCCCCCTCCGGTGACAGAAAGAGCACTGCCTAGGTGCTTGGGAGGATGGACTCCTATTTGTTACCTCTTGTGCTTCGTTGCTGATTTATCTGCAGGTTCTGCCACTGGTGAGAATGATGATTGTGTATCTGATGAACGTTTTCCTGGGACTGTTGGTGAAAGGTGAGATGGCTGTAGACGTCTTCCTCCTTCATGTCTTCTTCCACGCCTCTGTACAGTTCTGACAGATGTGTCCTTGCTGTTCGTACTTTGGCGCTTGACCTTTTCACATGCAGTGATAGTCCCCTGATCATTAACTGCACCAATCTCTGATGGAGAAAATCCTGACTCACGTGCAGACGAAGCACTGCTGCCAAATGTTGGAGTGTCGGCAGGTGCGCCGTCAGGTGTAGGATCAGTGATGGTATGTGCGCTGCCCGGTATCCTGGCAGGTGCTGAAGCAGTAAAGTCAGGTGTAGAAGAGTTAACAGATCCAAGGCTTGCTTCGTTGCTGGGAAGAGGATCTGTTCCTTCTATGGTGGTCAGAGGAATTGTTAGAATTCCCAAATGTAGTGTTTTGAGCTCTATATTTTTTTTTTTTTTTTTTTAGATTTTGCCACCGAAGTGGCTATTTATTGTGCACCCCGTCACGGATGACATGGCGAGCGATTGCACACTTCTGCTTAAAATCAAGAAGTCTCTCCGTGGTTCTATTGTACCGGTATCTGCCCCATGCAGCGTGTTTCAAACGTACTGCACGAGCACAAGCAGGAGACCACCAAGGCACGCATTTCTGAGAATGCCTGCCCGAAGTTTGGGGTATAGAATGAGAAGCTGCAGTTAAAACGGAGGACGAGAAGAGGTGTAAAAGCTCATCAATGGAGGACGAAGAAGGAACCTCACTAAAAACAGTTAGTTGTGAGTAAAGGTTCCAATTTGCCTGATCAAATTGCCAGCATGGGTTACGAAGAGGTGGTGAATATGAAGGGAAAGTAAGAATGATTGGGAAATGATCACTGTCATGTAAATCCGGGAGAACAGACCAGGTGAAGTCTAATGCGGCGGAGGAAGAGCAGACCGAGAGATCGATGCAAGAGAGAGTATGAGTCCGAGGATCAAAATGGGTGCGAGTACCTGTATTTAAAACATGGAGGGGGTGGGTAGCAAGAAAAGCCTCTAACTGAATGCCATGGGAATCACAGTGAGACCCTCCCCAGAGGAAATGATGGGCATTAAAACCGCCAAGTAACAGAAGTGGTGGCGGTAGTGACGAAACAAGGAAGGCAATATCTGGGATAGATAATGCCCGAGAAGGAGAGAGATGCAAAGAACAGCGTATACCACCTATGCAAGTGGATACAGGCTCCTGTGTAATGCAGCGAAGTACGAACAAATAGCTGATGGTACGGAATATCAGTGCGTTCGAGGTTCTGACCAGAGCTTTGGTAAGAGGGGAGGGGGGGAAGAAGGATGGGTAAGGATGGAAGTTTGGGAATGGTTGGGGGGGAGGAGGGGTAGGTGGGGTTATAAAAGGGTAGTGGCCTAT
Source organism: Cherax quadricarinatus (assembly GCF_026875155.1). Lineage (NCBI taxonomy): Eukaryota > Metazoa > Arthropoda > Malacostraca > Decapoda > Parastacidae > Cherax > Cherax quadricarinatus. Next base: position 74,284,939 of record NC_069401.1, on the reverse strand, counting down.
CCACTTTGGTGTAATTTGAATATGCGTGTGTGCATTTTGAGTGATTTATGAAGAGGTTGGTTATATGAGTAGGGTATACCTCCTGCCCATCAATTTTGCAATGCTATATTGTGTTATACCAGTGCGTCATTGAATTGGAAGGATGCATACTGCATAGAATTGCTTGCTTTTTTTTCCGCAAGAGGTTGGTCGGGAGGCGCAGCTGCAGGTGAGGGTTGCCGGGCATTCGATGGAGGTTGGTTGCTCACCTGGAGTCGGCCAGCAAGGCAGTGACTGAGGTGGTGTCCTGCTGTATTGTAGTAGTAGGTGCAACGAAGTCAATTGTGAGGTGTTGGTTGATAGAAGTGGGTCACCTGGAGATGGGGGGGGGGTGCTAGTCCCTGGTACTGGACATAGAATGGTTCCAGTGGTATCCATTCTTCGTCTTCGGGGAGGTCGCTTAAGATTTTGGGACGAGGGAAGTTCTCCTTGTGGATAAAGCGTCGAACTCTTTGTTGGAGTGTCATTCTTTGGGATCTGTGGGGAGGGGTGGTGATGGTATAGTCGGTTGTGTTCGCTGGTTGAGGGGGATTCTCTGTCAGGCATGTAGAGTTCCTGCATGTCATATAGTTGTCTCTTAGTAAGTTTGTCTAATCAGACGTTGATTGCGGAGATTCTCTGTTGTATGTGTAGGTCCTCTGATCTGATTCTGTCTCTGAGTCTGGTGTTCATGATGAAGCGGAGGCCTTTGTTTTGGACTCTTTGGAGTTTTAGCATGTTGGTTTTGGTTGTGAGCGACATGGGTACGTAGGGGTATTCCAGCAGAGGTCTGATCATCTTGTACAGTAGTAGTTTGATGTGGGGAGGGGCTGCTTTGATTCGATAAAGTTGGCCAAGGCGGGCTTTTGCTAGGTTTACCTTTTTGGTTATGTGGGTTGTAGAGTTGAGTAATCTGCCGATCTCGTATCCTAGGATCTTGTTAGGATTCCTTATAGCGATACGGGTGCCTCTGATGGAAATGCCCCCCTTTTTCTAATATGGTTGATGGTAAGCACCCAACGATGCTGATGAGGACTGTCATGGTTGGTTGTGATTCTCCATTTCTTCTTCCACTTGGCAGTTCTATTTAGTTCTTCATTCATTTTCTCGATTGCTCTCCTATGCTTGTTTGCACCAGCTGTAGGGGTGGAGGAGACAACATGGATGACATCGTCTGCGAATTGGGTGATGATGGTGTCGGTATGTTCAGGTTGGGGAGGTCGTTGACGTATATGTTGAAGAGGATGGGGCTGAGGCAGGAGCCTTGGGGTACTCCTGCTGTTGGTGTGAGGGGGGGTTGATTCTGCTCCGTGGAAGGTGGAGATGATTTTTCTTCCTGTTAAGAAGTTGTAGATGAGCCTGAGAAAAGTCCAGTTGTGATCAGGGAGGTCTACGAGTTTGTAAATGAGACTGTCGTGCCAAAGACTGTTTAAGGCCTTGTGTACGTCCCTGGTGACGATAAGGGCCAGGTTCCCTTGCTTCTTCAGGCTGGCCACAGCATCATAGATGATGTTTATGGCATGCTGAGTGCTGCGGGGGGACCTGAAGCCAAACTGCCTTTCAGAGAATAGGTGGTTGAACTCCATGTAATAGTTGAGTCTGTTGGAGATTATTCTTTCAAAGACTTTGCCCGTGACTTCGAGTAGGGAGATGGGTCTGTAGTTCTCGGGATTGCGGTTGTCCTTGTTTGGTTTGGCGATGAAGATCATTTTAGCTGTCTTGAAAGCCACTGGGAAGTGACCAGATGCCAAGATGGCATTGTAGATATTCACCAGAGACATCTTGCAGTTACGGGGGAGGTACTTTAGTTGTTCAGCTCTTATGCCTGATGGGCCAGGAGCTGTGTTTCTCAGTCGCCCTATGACTTGGGATACTTCTCTGAGCGTGATTGGTCTGGTGAGGGGATGTTCGTCTTCAAGGGTAGCTGTGTCAATTGATAGTATAGGATGAAAGTCTTCTAGGTTCTCGTCCCGCCATTGGTTGACCCACTGGTAGTGGGTGTTGTTAAATCTTCTGCTGTCATTGTGTGAGAAAATATTCTCCCATACTTCACCCATCAGCTTGGCTTGGTCCAGTGGGTCGTCAAGTAGGAAAGTCACTACCTCACCATTTGCGTCGGTGAAGGAGTGAGAGAGGCGTTGAGTGGGAGTGTGTTTGGCCCCTAGTAGTCTGCGGATCATGCTCCGGAATTGGTCTGGGTGGCGTTTGTACTGGTTAGCTTGGCGCACCAGATATTCCCAAAGATCTCTTTTATGTTGGGTTATTAGGGCAATTAGCTCTCTTCTCGATCTTAGGGCTTCCCGAGAGGGTTGCCCTGTGAGGAAGTGTCTACTGCATTCTAATTGGTACCTGTTCATTCTGTCCTTAATTTCCCTTGTTGGTTTGTATTGTTGGTAGATCTTGGACGATGTTAGTGTGCAGCAAGCTTGTGTGGCCTCATTGATTCTGGCGTGAAGGGAGTTAATTGCCCCATCTATTGCATTGCATGGCTGGTCTTCGAGAGAGATGGTTTGATCATTACCTAAGAAGGCTCTAAAGGGGTCGAAACCTAGCATCTTCAGGTTGGGTTTATTGGGGGTGGGAGTACGGAACGGAGTGGACTGTAGCTTGATTACCACAGGGATATGATCGGATCCGACGTTGCCACCTGGAGAAACTCTACAGTGGAACAAGTCACAGTCTCTGTTGGTGAGGACTACGTCTGGGGTGCCTGGGTGGTGGCCCACAAACGACTTGAAGAATGGACCTTGGAACTTGAGGTCTTTCGCGGCCATTATATGGTATAGTTTTTTCCCCTTGTGGTCACCTTGGGGCAGGGTGGCTCCACAATTGAAGAGAGCAGGGTGGTGGGCATTGAAGTCCCTGGCTAGGACGGTGGGGATATTTCTATTGAGAAGTCGGTGTAAGGGAATGGATTCGATATACGGTTGTCTGTGGGGGAAGTACCCTGTGATTGCTAGGAGTCTCCCGTGTGATGTTGGCACTTCAACCGCTAGGACGTTGTCCTCGTTGACACGTATGTTGCGGAATTCATGCCCCTGCTTCACTAAGATGGCCACCCCACTGTTGGGTCCCCTGGATTTCTCAAGAGTTGAGTACCCACGTATCTTTGTGGTGGTCAGGTCTGGCTGATGTTTCATTTAAGAGGATAATGTCTGGGTTGTGGTTGCAGAGTTCAAGTTCAAGGAGGTAACGGTTGTTGAAGAAGTGGTGGATGTTGATTTGCAGAATTGTGATCCCCATTATTGTACATGTTTGGCAGAGTTGCTGTGTACAGCTGATGGGTGTTTGGTGGCACAGTCACGTGGCGGTAGTGTGCACGTTCTGTTGGGAATGCGGGAGGGAGGGGGATCAGTGCGTAGAAGGGCACTTTCATGAAAGGTCCCATCAGGAAAAGGATCTGAAAAATACAATAAATTATAGCCTGAGATAGGATAGTTAATGGCAGAGTGTAATTTTGGTTCCTGTAAGCAACCACCAACAGGGGAAAACTGGGAGAGCAACATCTGAAGCTCACCCCGATTACCCCCAAGGCCACGAATATTCCACCGTAAATAGGCCATGATTGGCTATGATAAAGATACCTGAAATCCGCAGGTAAGGGTACCTATGGACTAGAGGGGTTAGAAAAGTTCATATGCGGTGGCAAAGGAAAACGTTCAAGTAGCGAAGGAACGGTGCGTTGTGAAGAAAGGAGTTGCGCAGATGGAGAAGAGGAAAGAGAAGGAACAGAGGGTGGATCAGTGTCCATTGATGGTTTGGTCTCTGCAATGTATTCAGAGATTGCTTCGTGTTTCGGAGTTCAGAGACGTCATATGGGAGACAATATTGGAGATGGAAGGAGTAGTAGTTTGAGTAAAGATCAGAACTGTAATGGACTGTACCAAGGTCGGGGGGGGGGCGAAAGGGTGGAGGGAACTGGAGAAGTGTGGGAGGGGACAGAAGAGGCAGAAACCTGGGAGGTGGCAGAAGAGGAAGAAACTTGGGAGGGGACAGGGGAGGAAGGCACAGTACGAGGATGATGATGAACTTCCACACTTGTAACAGAGCCAGTGAAAGGGAAGACCCAGGTACAGAGGCTGGGAAGGTAAAATGTGGAGGTGGATGAAGGGAAGGAGGGATTAAAGGAGATTTTTGGGGCCTCTGAGAAGTAGAGGGACGATTGGGAGGAGGTGTCGTACGAGGTGTCGTCGATACCGGGGTTTGTGAGGGAGGACACGATGAAGTGGGGACAGACTGAGGAGTTGAAGTAGGGACGTCTGAGCCCAGGACAGCAAAAGAATTAGATACAGGAGTGACTATGGGACTGGCAACTACAGAGGAGGCTGCAGAAAATGTGACCCCAGAAGTGGGGGGACGCCTTGAAACACGAGAATAAGAAACACGGGGCAGTCTCCCTTGGAGGCAGAGATGAGAAACCGCCATAGCATCAGAGAGACCTTCTGCCTCTTTGAAGCAACGAATTTCCCGCTCATTTAAGTAGACCTGGCAACGGCGAGAGTACGAAGAGTGAGCCTCATGACAATTAAGTCAAGAGGGAGTTCGACTGCAAGACGTATTAGAATGGTCATCAGCACCACAGACTGGGCATTCGGCTATAAATCTGCAATATTTTGCTGGGTGGCCAAATCGCCAGCAATTCCTACACTGTTGCGGTGTAGGGATCACCTTCCGAACTTGTAACCGATGTCCTGCTACATAAACAGAGGATTGGAGTTCATGGCTGTCAAAAGTTAAACGAGCCACATTGCAAGGGTATCTTCTTCTCTCATGGGCAGGAAGAACATAAGTGTCTACCTTGAGAATTGGTAGATCTTGGAGTTCCAGCTGTTCGAGAATGTCAGTGCCACATGTCTGGAAATTCTGTTGGACTATGCTATGGGGCAGAATAACAGTACCACTATAAGAATTGAGGGAATGATGTTTTTCGATAGTGATAGGAATTGTATCGATATGTGAAAGAAATGAAAGATCTTGAGCTTGGGTAGAATTCTGGACTGTGATGATGCATGTACCACTCTTAAGAGCATGAAAGGAAAATCTCTACCAACGTGGCTTAGGAGCGCTTTGCCAATACTATGGTCGGAAAGATAGGCAGTAGAAGAAGTCAGTTTTAATGTAAAGAATTTTGTCCATTGTGTGGTCTGATAAATTAGACATATGTGCAACTCTTAGGTATCTTTATTGAGGAAACGTTTCGCCAATAAAGATACCCAAGAGTTGCACATGTCTAATTTATCAACATGTCGGTTCTCTGAACCATTCATCTACATTGTGTGGTCTGAAACTGAGTGTAGAGAGGGAGTGCATGACGTGTCGGTCTTTTCCGAGTAGAATGGGAAGGTAACGAAGTAACATCAGTAGGAGATTGTCATTGATGTTTTCAAGTGGGACCAGAGTCAGTACGACGTGGGACGGGGTGGCGAATCGAAAATCACCACACTGTAGAATGAGAAGCCGGAAGCATAGTCACAGGAGAGTGGAGGTCAGACAAATCGAAGGAGTCAGTGGAAGCCTCGGTACCTGAAGTGGGTGAGGAAACGGCACCAGCAAGAGGTACAGGGGCCTTAGGAATGTCCGAAGAGTGGCCCAAAGACGAGGTGAGGTCAGAACGGGGTGCGGTAACTATAAGGGGCCCGGGGGTAGCGGGGTCATAGATCAGGTACTCCATGGTTAGGTTACTTCTTTCTTCTTTCTTTTCTTTCTTTTTGTTTTTAAGAAAAAAAAATAAAAATAAAAAAAGAATAAGAAAAGGGGGTACCGAGGAGGGATAGTTCCTAGGAGGAATGAAAGGGCCAGAAATCTCCCTCCATGCCCAAGAGGACCTCAGCATTGCAAGTAGCGCAGATGCAGCATGGAACCCGTGCCATACCCTACCCATCATGCCAGTAAACCAGCAATCTGGGCTAGCAACCTCACATCTGCCGAGCTACCTCGGTGGACAAAAGAGAGGGCGGCCGGATATCTGCCACAAAGCATACCTCCTTCGGCCACCACCCCCGGAATCCGAAAGGTGGCTTCCAGAGATACACCCCTCGCCCGAAAGACACCCAAAGCCACCCTCCAGGATACTGGAGAGGGATCAGGACATCCCCAGGCAATCCAGATTCCACGGCAAACTATGCCACCGCCAAGAACCTCAACAGAATGGGATGGACCCCGGTACCCTTTCCCCTACCTAGGAACTAGCACGCCTGTGGGAAAAAATCCCAAAGGCCAAAAAGGAAGGGCAAAAAGGAGGGGTGGGGAGGAGGAGGAAAGGAAAAAGGGGAGGATGGGAGAGGGAAGGGGGGATTGGAGGGTAATTAGGTTCGGTCTGAGGAAGGAGACCAACAGGTCTAATTCCTCAGACCAAGAGCATCTTCACCACGCCAAGGAGCCCCCCTTGAAGAGGGAAATTTTATATAATGATGTAATTCAGTCGCTTGTGCAGATCAATTTTAGTATTAAGGAGATAGAAAAAAATTATAAAATCTTTTATTATAACGTAAATTACTTTATGGTCTTAAGGTATTTTAATGGTACCTTTTAGTTATCAAATAGATACAAACACACTTATCATTTATAATTACAATGTCCTACATTCTTGCTGAATGGGTTTTTAAACCTAGATTTGAGTCTCAATTTCCTGAGACGATCAAAGTTTTAAACACTTATAATTTGACCAGTGTAATTGAAATCTCTTCAACACAGGAGAGCTTCTTCTAAGTGAAAGTGTTACAGTACTCACACTGAGGAATAATGCTATGCTCCAGGTAGTTTCCTAATCAAAGTAAATGAGCAGGAAAGGAAGACCTTCTCGAGACCGAGAGGTGTTGTACTGCCTAACCCACAGCTCTTACGTCAGCTCGCGTCAGGCGAGTAGTGAAGAGGTGAGGCAACACAAACAAATACTTAAAATTTTAAAGCTGATTACTCTAGTTTTAGCTATTATCGATGGTAATCGCAGTGTAATATTAGAAAAATGTACAAATATGAAAGACATAAAAACCTGCATCTGGGCGTAACACTCCCCCTATATCGCCTTTCTGATGTGCGTCAATAAAATCACTAATTATGCCTTGTCCAGCACTCGCAGACCGACCAGGCACTCCAAACTGTCCTACGTCAACCATCCGGTCGAAAACCTTCTTAATTCTATTCCCTAAAATTTTTGCAAAGATTTTATAATCTGCTCACATTAACGTAATGGCTCTATAATCCTTAACTGTAACACACTCAGCCTTTTTCGACACCAAAGCTACTATACTCGTACGCTACAGGCTACCTAAAACCCCACGATCTTCATGACGTTAAATAAACGAACTAAAATGCATTTTACATCCCAAAACTCTAAATAGAAGTCACTTGGGATGCCATCGATCCCCGGAGATTTATGAACCTTCATACTACTAATAGCCCTCTAGATTTCCGCCTCGCTAATTGCACCATTCAAAACAAGATGCTCATCATCACTAAGATTATATGGAATCCACTGCCGAACACTTGTTTTCATTATTAAGATATGTTGACATGTCACATAGGTTATTATACTGTCTAACTCTGTATTTCTCAGTAAGTGGACAATTAAGCACAGTGTTCAAGACTGACCATATGCCTGTCCACATAATTTGCATTTAATTTGAGCATCATCTGTGTCTCCCCCAAACTGCCAGAAGTACTTGTAACCAAGCCTAAGCCTGGCCACTACATCAGTCAGTCTGTTCACGTTCACATTGCAAGTTGCTCCATAAACATATCTACGTTCATGTTATCATAGTGGGTTATAGATCGACTCGGGCTTCTAACTGCATTCCTATAACAATCATTTTCATTATTTACTTCTCTTAATATTATTCCTAATGCTAGACACACATACCAAAGTTATGTTCTACATTCTCCTTCTGGGTACTCTTCTTGTCTAACATATCAACTTTATCATGAAGGAGTAATCCAATGTGTGATGGGATCTATAGCAATTGTACATTAATTCCTTTGTCGCAGATTTTTTATTTTTAATATTTTATTTAACATTTAAGTACATGGAATAATTAATAACACAGAAAAAACCATCAACGGATATATATATAATACATAGGTAGGACAAACTTATCTAACCTTGACAATATTATAAATTACATACAATTTTATATACTATATATATATATATATATATATATATATATATATATATATATATATAATATATATATATATAATATATACATTATTTTTATTATTTCCAAGTCGCGTTAAACCAAAAAAAATAGACAATCAAAATGATAATAACTTTTATATCATTAACATTACCACACTAATATATGGCAGAGGTGCTCAATACAAATACTAAAGCAAACCCATAAAAATAAAAATAATCCCTCAAAACATCATATCTACAACACACTGAACTTCACCATGAAAGGAGGAGTACTTTTTCCAACTAAGCCCGACTTGAAAATAATAAATAAAAACTAAAATATATCAAATCAAATATAAACTATATATTAATACTAAACAAATTAATACCTCGTTAATTAAACGATAGATAATGATGTAATTATTGAGCTCGTTAAGACGTGTTATGACCAATAAATAATAACTGAATTTGTTATTTACACATATACATATGAGGTTCATAAATCAATTCCAAACATACCGTGACCTTAAAATATAATGGATACAATATTATATAGCTAAAGTACACTTTTTCGTTGAAGATTTAAACGTCACGGTCTCACACATGAAAACAGTACTATGAATCCAAAGTAATAAACACAATCTAGATAATCATCTATTTTACCTTTTTTTTATATTTATTTAAATACACTACATAACAAGAATGATACCTTGTGACCAAGACCGAAATACATATAAATCATAACACAAAGGATAAACATTACACGCACGCTAAACATATCGCATATAAACAACAGAACATAAACTATAATACAGATAATACCCTATACCATAAACAATACATTATAAAACACACCCCTACCTAAACATACACAATGCACAGCATATTATTTATATTTTATTAGAACCCGCATACATATACATATGGCTAGGTGCACAGAGATAAGATAAAATATGTGCCGTGTAAACATTAACTCAGCCGGATACTACAACAGGCCATGAAGACAAGACACCATGCATAACACAAAGCTTACCTAACAAGCAACCCACCAACAAATACATCAGGAACTAGTACAATGGGTGCAGAATGCAATAGTATTGGCACCATGCCTCCTACCCCCACTAACCCCCCCCCCCCCCCGCTCTACCAATAGAAAGTATAAGAACACACAATAATTAACCATAGGCCTGCATGTTTGCATTGAATATCTTCAGTACCAAGGTGAACGGCCACCACCACTGACATTACAAATATACACACTATATGCACAGCTTATAGAACAAAGCTTACTTTTACAAAAAGAAAATATGATTTGACAAACATAGCAGCAACAAAGCCAATCTAAGCACTCGTTAATATAACAATAGTGTTCATGTAACACAAGAATCCCAAAATGGCCCCAACACACAAAACCACACCAAACATTAGTTGTAAGACATCCGCACACGCAACATCATTCGACACCCATTATTATACAAATAGTATGATTACCGATAGTGACTTTATAAGTTTGTCTTGTTCCGCCCCCCCCCCACACGCATACCGCTTCCCCATAATAAAAGCAGCACAATATATACTGATGCTACAACACACGGCAACCTCATACCCAATACTCTCATAACCTACACACCATAAAACACCATGTCTCTTTAACATGTAAGAGGTGTTCCAGTCATACTTGCACACACTAGCCCCCTCCTCGGAGACCAGCCCGCCGCATCCCGACCCCCTCCCCCTCTTTCATCCCCAAGAGAACCCCCACCATTAAACCATGATAGCTTACAGGGAAATCCCTCTCCCACCTTATCCCATAAAGAACCCAATTCCGACACAGCGTACGATAAAAGGTTGCGGCATATACTCTTTTTACGCACCCCCCTCTCCACCTGACCCCTCATTGCCCACGACATATACACAAAATCTACAATAAGGTAACCAAGTGCCCACTGCACAGGGATTCCCACCCCTCCCACATCCAAACTTAGAGCCCGCAAGACCGAAGTCCCCCCCTCCCACCCATCGTACCACCCTCCCCATCCACTCCCGTATGTCCCCCAAGCATTCACAGAAATAGACTGCATGAAAGGCTGTATCCTCACCCCCACAAACCCCACAGACGCCCTCCTCACGAATCTTCCGGTCTCGAAGAACCACACCTGATGGCAGGATACCATGCAGGAACCAGAACATCACCTCCCGCTCCTGCGGCCGGATGCGTAGTCTACACAACCTACCCCAAATATCCACCCATGCATACATTGGATACACTCCTTCCACAGTCGCCACTTCCCTTTCCCCCACCACTTTCTCTAAAACCCTCACCCTCATGTGTTTCATATCCCTAACATACAAAAGCACCCATAACATGTCCTCTCACACACGCAAATCCTTCCCTCCCCACCATCTTCTGACATCCTCATACAAAAGGTGCAACCCACCACCTTTACACCCCCCCACTCGGAGAAACCCCCTCTTTACATATAAACTCATAATCCTACTCTTAAATTAACCCCAGCCTGCCTCTGCGCACTGGGCGATTAACAACCCCCCCTCCATAACCAATCACATCCCGACCCCCAAATAAACCTAAAGACTCTCCTCAATAATACCGCAATATCTGATTGCAACAAAGGGTACATAGCAACCACATGCCAAATTTTACTATATAGTAAGACATTTACTTCAATGACCCACTGATGAAGCGTTAAATGTCCTGGCCGCAACCCATCTAACCGTCTATTCACCCTTTCCCACGACACTCCCAGAATTAATCATCCTAGCTTGCTGTACATCCTGCATATACTCAATCCGACAAATCTTAACCCGATCCACAACACCCCACCTCCCACTACCCTCTCCCCCTACCCCATAAACTTAGATTTCTCTACATTCACCCTCATACCAGTTTCCTCTCCAAACAGGTCCACAATCCTCCCCACCCCTCCTAAACCTTCCCCCTTCCCCCGCACAAGAATTGTCGTGTCATCTACATAACCTACAATTCCCGGCACACCTCATCCCACCCACCTCTGTTGCTCCCCCCTCACCCATACCTCCACTGCTCTATAAAACGGATCCTTCAAACATGCAAAAAGTAGTTGGGATAAAGGACATCCCTGCTGCAAACCTCTACCCATAGGGATCCACTCCCCCACCCTTCCATTCACCTGCACCCTAACACCCGCTCTATGATACAACGTTTGTATCCACCTCACAATCCTATCCCCAAACCCTTGTCTCCTCAGTATCCACCACAACGCTTCTCTCTCGACACTATCATATGCAGCCCTCCAATCTTAAGGCCAACACCTCCCCTCCATTCCTTGCACACACTCCACAAACCCCCGAATCACCCCGTGCCCTTTCATACATGGTCCTTCCTGGCACCCAATACTGGCCTGCTGCCACCGCCCTATTGATCACACACTTCAACCAATTCCCCAATATTTTAGCGAATAACTTATAATCCGCACACAGTAAAGAAATAACCCTATAGTCCTTCACCGTGCACAGACTGGCCACCTTCGGGACCAAGACTACCACCACAGTTGCTTGCAAAACCCCCAGCTCACCCTTTTTTTTTTTTCATCGCGTTCAACAACCTCGCCAAGAACTCCTTAAGTATGTCCCAATTTTGTAAGTAAAACTCGCATGGCAGACCATCTATTCCCAGGGATTTACCTCTACTCATACCTGATAATGCCCGCCACACCTCCCCTTTGTCAATGTCCCCTCCCAGCGCCATACGGTCCACCTTGCTCAGAACATTGACCACATGCCCTCCCAACTGCCCTAACGCCCCCCCTATGCACTCCTCCACTCCTCAAAGAAGTCCCGAACCATTCATCCACATAACCCATTCCTTCTGTCGTACGAAGCACCTGCCCCACACGAAACCCTCCAACCTCCTCCTGCACTAACAAACATTCCATCTCTGTAGCCACCTGACGTTTCCGCTGCCCCCGCAGAACACTCGCCGACGGCCTGTCACCCCACAAAACTTCCTCTAACTCGCCCTTAACCCGCACTGCATCAAACTTCTGATTCTGCAATTCCCTGATGCATTGCTTCAGCCCCTCTATTTCCTCCGCAGGATAGCCCCTGCTCCCCCTCTCCCATAACAATCCCTCAGCCGCCCCTCTAAATACCTTATAAGCCCTAAAGTCATCTGAGCCTCCCCCTTGCCCTGTCTAACATAATATTCCCTAATCCTCTCCTTTGCCACTCCATCTCACCATGCCAACATATACCCAACAGCTTCCCCCCAACCACAATCCCGCAAACCCCTCCCTCCCCCCTCCATCTGCAAGGAGCCGAACATTGTTTCCAAAAACTCCTATGCCTCTTAGGCAACCCATCCCACCCTACTTCAACAAATACCGCCCAATGATCTGAATATGCTACATCCACCACACACACCCTTTCCACCCTTGCAGTCTGTGTTATGTACAAATGGTCCAGACGAGCAGCATACCCTCGTAGCTATACCTTTGCCCTTTCGGCACTGATCCGCTTTTAGATGCCTGCCGGTGTCTACCACTATGCACATGACCACACACTGGAGGTCTTCCAGTATCCACCGCCGGACCCCTTGGCACCCGACTCGGGCACAACAGTCACCTCCTGGATGGGCTTTTCCATTGGTGGCTGCCCTACGTCCTTCTTCCACTGTTGGCGACCACATTGTGCTTCAAAGTGATCGTACTCTCCACAAAGACAAGTGCAGCGTTGCCCAGCATAGGACACCATCACTTGCGTACGAAATTCATTCATCACTACATACGACGGTATGGGATGTTTCAAAGACATTTTCAGTGAGAAGGTACCTTCAAGGAGGCCAGCATATGTGCCCTCCATCCACTTTCCGATGGTCGCCACATGTACAGTTCCATACCTGCTGAATACCTGCCATAAATCCGTCTCATCAGCTTCAAAAGGCACGTTTCGTACCTTAACCCATGTGAAGTAATGTGATACGTCAATGAGCCTCACTGTGACCGCCGGGTTGACAACCACACAACGGTCTTGATATTTGTTGACTAACTGCTCGTAGACACTCGTTGTTCGGAGTTTAACGAAGACCCTATAGGCTCCATTAAGTGCCACTCCATAAAGTTCTTCATCAGCTACACCATAAGTCTCCCTGATGATGGCTGGTAGGACAACAGAAGCTGTTTGGGCCGTCACAGCCCCACGCACCAGCTGTATACAGACAGTGTTGATCCACCTTCGTGTCTGCTCTGCCATATTGAGAAAATCTCAGCTTGTCTCAACGGCCAGCAGAGGGCAGTGTAACGCACGTCCGCTCACTACAGAGGTCGAGCAACGAATGATTTTACCTTTGTTACACTTTCTCGTACTCAAACACAACCTTACTTATTGTGCTCACACCAAACCACGCACGCAAAACACGTACGAGAGACCAGTTCTTTTAAGTTTTCACGTCGTACAAGTGCCATAAATCCGCAACATGGAAACTACGATACGTATAAGTAAACTACGCTCCCAACGATTCCCAAACAACAACTGATTCCTACACTTCGTTGATACATAACCGCTATAATACCGTGTACCCTTTCAATCATTCCCACTGTCCCGAGTACCCAAGATGTATGAATAAAATCTGATACTAACACCCCCAGTGCCCTTGCGACCTCATCCGAGACCCCCCCCCCCCCCCACGTCTAAACTGAGGACACGCAATGGAGACAAACCCCCCCCCCACCCACCCACCTAATAAGTCTACCGAGCCAACAGTGCGCGGCTTCTAGCCGCTCACAAAAATAAATCGCATGGAAAACGGTTTCTTCAATCCCACAATCGCTACAGGACAGAATATCGCATAACCGTCGTGTACACAAAACAGACCGGAGGGCAAGATGTTATGAAAGAATTTATATACCGTTTCACGAACTATGGGTCGCAACGGAAGATCCACCAGACTGTTCCAAATATCAGCCCAAGCATACAACGGAAACTGACTAAGACCGGTGCCATGTCAGCTTCCATAGAATACTCAATTTACACGCCCGCGGATTTGAAACCACTGTAAGCACGCGCAACATATCCATGCATATGTGGCGATCACGCCCCTTAACACTCGCACAGATATTGATACGTCTCGCCAACTGGATTACCTGCCACTCGCAGGTATTGCACATATGTATGCTTGACAAAACGAGCAAGCATTGATGCATGAAAATCTAATACTCAAACATCCCTTGCGAACACTTAAACTAAGCACACTGCAGCGTTACCAGCAACACCGACTTCCCCAGATAAACCGAAAAACACGCACCAATAAACGTGTCTCATATCTTGGACACAAGAAGGATAAACGCACTACATGCCACACTTTAGCATATAGGATGGAATTAGTAACTATCACCCGCTGATGGAGAGTTAACCCATGTAACCTCAGCATACTGACACGCCAGATATCGCTATTAACCACCATCTTAAAATTGAGCACACGTCCTTCAGTTCTACTAGCCACATGAATTATCCAGCATATTTTTAAAGATTCACGCACAGCCCACGGACTCTCCACGGAGAATGGACCTCGATGCCAAGGCCCTAAAAGTAAAAGTCCAGACTTATCTTTTTTTTTTTTTTAATTTATTTAAAACAGACAATACATTATATAAATAAAAGTGTACAGTATCGGATCATACATAGCCAATATAAATTCTTCATTATCTACACACACTGAACGTTTTACTTTGCCCTTACACAAAATTTCCCTCATCACCTGTACAGTTCATCCCTGAACACTTGTGCTAAATAAAAGTTTATACAATATTAGGCATGACAGCAATCAAAACAATGCAATATTCAGTAATATGTCAAATATATACACTTCACTCAACTTATAGATGTATTATGCCATTAGACATAATTCCATTAAAACAATATAAGACTGTGTAATTAATACAAAATAAAAACAATCCTCTTGCCCCTTACCATCCGCTAATTACAATATACACTGAAAAACTGCATTCAGTAAAAATTCAAACAGTAAACCTACCCCCCCCCCCTCTCTTTAACCCCATTTCACCATATTGTTTAACAACTCACCATTGTTCATTTAATTAACTACCCGACAATAGTTATAAAAGCCTACTGGTATCCTAACATCACAATTGATATTAATACAAGAACACAATATCGGATCTTCCACATACAATATAAAAGCAACAGTGTCACAAATAAAAAAAACTCGCTGCACATTTAACTCTGCGAGTACACAAACAAAAAATTCCTCATCACCTGTACAGATTGTCCCGTTACATCGATGCCAAATAAAAATGTATACAATTTAAAAAAATACGTCTATCGCTGTATAGCCCTTGTGGCTTAGCACTTCTTTTTTATTGTAATAATAATACATCTATCAAATAATATTGCAATATGCTTTAATAGGCAAATTAATTACACGTCACTCCACAGATAGATGTATAATACCATTATACAGAAATCCCCAAACCCCTTTTCATCTGCTGATTACAAAATACACTCATACAAGTACTTTAGTAAAAATCCATACTTGATAACCTTCATCCCAATTCCTTAATTACAAAGGTAACATGCACCAATTCTCAAAAAAATGATCCGAAAAAAACTAAAAAAACCTCTATGCACAGCCTACCATATATCGCTGGTGATAAGACGTACACCGCTACTGCAAATCATTAACCACTCCCGTTCCAACGAAATATGTTGCAAATTATATATTTACATATAATACCTTTTAATAATGCTATACGAAATACACTTAAATTACAATTGAAACATAAAGTAACGTAAAGGGAACTTACAACAAGCATGTATTTAATATATAAAAAACTTCACTTCACATACACCAGATTATACTATCTTTGTATAACACCTTTGAAGACAGAAGGAGAATCCAGACAGACTTAAGTCATGCCTTGTCACCTCATACCATCAAACACAAATACTGTATGAAGTGCCCTCACACACCTTATACACACAATAATGTAGTGCAACATCACGACTTACATATTTTATTCTAAACCGTCTAAAAACCATATGAAAAACATTTTGCACAACCACCCAGACCCCACACACACCACAAAAACATATTTGTTATATTACAAAACATACCTCACACGCTAACACCTATACACACTTCCACACTCAAGAAACTAGCCCGCCGCTACATTATACTTAATTCTCTTAAATCCTTCAACCTAAATCTACGATAACCTTCAGTAAATGCTGTCTCCCATCTTCCCCCATAAAGATCCCTATTGCGACACTTAGTTCTAAATATTGTAGCCCCTAACACTTTTATCCTTTCCTCTACACCCACCTCCCTCATGGCCCAAGATGTATAAATAAAATCAGTAACCACATACACAGCCGCATTCACCACCATCTTACCCCACCCACCTATGTCTAAACTTAACACCTGTAACCCTTCCCCACCCACTAACCTAACTACCCTACTTAATCATACCCTCACATCTTCTAAAGTACAGAAGTACACCGCATGAAATATAGTTTCCGGACATCCACACGCTTTGCACTCCCCACCCTCCCTTAATCTCCTATTAAATAACACAACCCCAGATGGCAAGATCCCATGTAAAAAACCTAAACGTAATCTCCCTAACACCTGGCTTTACACGTAGTTGCTGAAGACATTTCCACATAGAACCCTACGCATACATAGGGTATGCCCCCTCAACTGCCGCCACCACAGACCCACCCCCCGCCCTCTCAAGAACCTTCAATTTTAGCTGTTCCGGATCCCTCACCGTCAGTAAAACTCGCAATATAGCCTCCCGAAACATTAAATCCCTACCCCTCCACCACTATTGCATATCCTTGCGCAGTCTTTCAAGGCCCCCTCCCCTCGTCCCTTCCCTCAAAAACCCCCTTTTTAAAAACACACTCAACATACGCTTTTCAAGAGGTATAAGCCCCAGCCCCCCTCCTGGCTAATGGGAAGCGACACCACCCCTCTACTTAGCCAGTCACAACCCGATCCCCATATAAATCTGAATACCATTGTCCTCCTCACTCTCGGGCCATGTGGACAGGCTGCGCAGTAGCTCCCGAATTATCTGGCTTTCTGCGCAGTTTTCATATTCGTCTCTCAACTCTTGAGTAGAGAGGACGTATTTGGAACTGCGCTCTGACCCCTGGTGGCAGGCGACAGTATTTTCATCATGGCGGAGAGTGGCCACAGACGTGTAAACACTGTCTGTTTAGAATTGGTGAGGGGCGTGCTCACTGCCCAGAACATCAACATGTTGCTGATGGCGATATTGTGGGATATGTACGGCATCGCTAATGAAGACCTTTATGGAGTCTCACTGAATGGTGTGGCACGTATTTTTGTTAAGTTCCGGCTGAGCAGTACATATGAAAACATGGTGGCCAAGTATCAAGACGTGGTTAAGACGGTTACCCCTGGCGTTAGTGTCCGTCTTCATGACGTATCAAGGTTCTACACCTGGGTCAAGGTGTGTAATGTACCTTTTGAGGCTGATGAAAGTGATTTACGGCAGGTGTTTGGAAGATATGGGACGATCCATATGACGACATTGGGATGTTGGCGAGATGGGCCATTAGCTTCCCTGAAGGGACGTTTTCCCTGAAAATGTCCCTATGGCATCCTATTCCATCTTGTGTGGGAATGGAGGACTTCCGGATTCAGGTGTACGTAACATACACAGGTCAGAGGCGTATGTGCCGTGTGTGTGGGGCGTACGACCACATAGCGCCGACTTGTCCAACGAGACGTGGGAAACCTGACGCTGAGGCCGGGTCTGATGGTACTACGGACCGACTGACTTATGCAACGGCAACACAATGTAAGCCTTTGTCACAGGAGGTGTGGAGGTGGAAAGGGAGGAGGAGGAGGAGCCGCCTGAGTGTGTGACACTCACTGGACTTGACGAGGACGTAGGCTTGGTGTCGGTGAAGAGTGGTGAGGAGTCTGCAATTGCTCACCATGTTTTAGAAGCTACAATTCAGGAGGCCCTGGACGACTTACTGGATGTTTCGGTCAATGCTGGCTTGGATGCTGTGAGTGTAGAGGCTGAGGTGGGTGGCCTCAATGAGAAGGTTGAGTGATGAGGGGCGGGTCCAGAGTGTGGCAGTGGAGGTCCACAGGGAAGATGCCCAGGAAGAGGTGAAGCATGAGAAGCGTGGCTCTCGCAAGAGGACGGCTGTCATTTCTGATAGTGAGGATGTTTTGACGCCTGAGCAAAGGACTGGGAAGAAAGCCTGGCATGATCTAATGCCTAAAGATAAAGGTGGTTTAAAGAATGTTGAGCGTGAGCAAGGGAAAGGTGATGGGAAGTGTGGGGGGCGGGTTGGGGATTCTCGCCAGGGTTCTAAGTGTGTTAGGGTGTCTAAGGGAAAGCCCTCATTACGGCCTTTAGGTGTATTACTTTAAATGTTAATGGGTTAAAGGCAGTGGGCAAATGTAAAGTTCTGGAGGGTTATTTGAGGAGATATGTTCCAGACCTTGTGTTCTTGCAGGAGCATAATTATAAATATTTAGGTGAATTGTCAATTACTGGATATGACGTGTACATGGGTTGTTCTACACGACTGAAAGGTGGTGTGGCGCTATTAATTAAGGAAGCCAGCCCATTTCTTTTGCATAGGTGTGAGGTAGGAGAGGAGGGGTGGGTGGTTAGGGTCGAGGGTATGTGGGGTGGGGTTCGGGTGGGTTTTATTGGGGTGTATGGGCCGGCGGAAGGGGACATGGGTATTAAAAATAGATTCTTTAGGGATGTCCTTTTCTACCATTTCAAATCGCTGCCAGGTATTACAATTATAGGGGGTGATTGGAACTGTGTTGCCCGATGTAAGGGTGTAGAGCCTAGGGGAAGGTTTTTTTTTTTTTTTTTTTGCCCCGGAGTTTTTAGGGGATCTGTTGAGAGGTGTGAATGTAGTGGATGTTGGAGGGGAGGTGAGCGGAGTGACACACAAGTTTATTAAGCGTGATTATGAGGCGAGGCTTGATCGCATTTATGTATCTGGGGGGGGGGGGGTGAGGG
Source organism: Cherax quadricarinatus (assembly GCF_026875155.1). Classification (NCBI taxonomy): domain Eukaryota; kingdom Metazoa; phylum Arthropoda; class Malacostraca; order Decapoda; family Parastacidae; genus Cherax; species Cherax quadricarinatus. The sequence goes on along the minus strand of NC_069401.1, from coordinate 74,265,763 downwards.
TGAGCAGTGTGTGCATTGAATGTAAGCTTCTCAGATCATCGAGGGGTTCTGGTGGATTTAAATTGAGAGGGTTTGCCCAAGCATTTCAGCGGCTTCTGGAAGATGAATGTTGGGTTATTGAAAACAGGGGAGGGGAGGGAATCTTTTGCGTGTGCTCGGAGAAGGTGGTGGGCTGATGGAGGGGGGGGGGTTGATGTCATTGGGTGGTGGGACTCGATTGGTAAGGGCAAGGTAAGGGATTTTTATCAGAAGAGGGGAAAGGAAGAGAGGCGGTTTCAATATGGGATTTTAAATTACCTTGAGGGTCAACTACAGGAATGCTATATGGGAGGGGGGGGTGCATATCCAGTGGGTGAGATTGAGGGTTTGAAACAACGGATTAGGGATATTCAAAATCGCAATTTTGATGCTGCAAGGATTGCAGGTGGCCTTGATGAGGTCTTATGGGGAGACCGTCCATCGGCGTATGTCTTACGGGAGCAGGGGACACGTCGTAGGGCAATGGAAGTGATGAGTTTGCGGGTACAGGAGCAATTGGCGGGATATCGTCAGGGGCAGGTGCTTTCATCGACAGAGGGTATGGGTTATGTGGGTGCGTGGTATGAGAAGAATGGTAAAAGTGTGGGGGTTAATTGTGAGGTGTTAGGCACAATGGGCGAATGGGTAAACTGTAATCTAGAGCATAAGGATCGATTGAGATTGAGTGGGCCTATCAGTGAAGAGGAGATTAGGGTGGCAGTGGACGGGATGAGCATGGGTAAATCGCCTGGTATTGATGGCATCCCTTGTGATTTTTATAAGGAAAACTGGGAGTGTTTGCATGGGTTTTTAGTGGAGTTATTTAATGCCATGAAAACCAGGGGTAGGTTGGGGGAACAGCAGAGAACGGGTGTAGTGGTCATGGTCCCTAAAAAGAAGTCTTGTGAATGTGTGCATGACTACCGTTCGATCACCTCAATGTGTGGTGACTACAAGATCTTTGCTAAAGTGTTGGGAAATAGGTTGAAAGGTCTTCTTGCCAGAGTTTAGGACGAGGGTCAATATGGAGTGCCTGGGCGTTCGATGTGTGTGGGGCAGGGGATTATACGTAGGTTTATAGATGAAAGTGGGGCGAACATCAAGGGTGGGGTTTTAGCATTAGATTGGCATGCAGCGTATGACTGTGTGGAGCATGAGGCGTTGTGGAAGTTTATGCAATGGCAGGGGTTTGGGAGGGAAATAGTCAGTTGGACTAAGGTGTTGTATGAGCAGGCAATGGTTAGGGTACAAGTGAATGGTAGATTAGGTCAACCTGTTAGGATGGAAAGGGGCTTAAGGCAGGGATGCCCTGTGTCGCAGCTTCTCTTTGCATTGCTCTAAGACCCGTTCTATAGGGCTGTGCGTTGGGGCGTATGGGAAGGGATGGTGAGGGATGGGGTGTCTGTGGAACCGGGGATCGTTGGATATGTTGATGACACCACAGTGCTATTTAGAAGGTCTGAAGATTTACCTAGGGCTAGTGAGTTGGAGAGTTTTGGCATGGCAACAGGGATGACGCTTAATAGAGATAAGTCGATGTTATTGAGGGTGGGGGATGGTGTGGGTGGGGTATACAAACAGGGTGAAGGTTGGTCCCTGGTAAGTAGACTTAAGGTATGCGGGGTTGTTCACATGGAAAATATCCTGGAGGCACGGAAGGCGAATTCGAAAGAAGCTGTGGATAGGGTTTTTGGTAGATTAGCGGGTTTGCGTACAGGAGGTTTGACACTGCACCAGCGTGCTATTGTGGTGAAAGTGAAACTGTATAGTAAGCTGTGGCATGTGGCAGGTATATATCCCTTGGAAACATGTGATGAGAAGTCTGTTGAAGCGTGTGTGTCAATATATTTGGGGTTCGGGTTGTGAATGGTTGTCGAGAGATGTTGTGTGTCTACCGGTATGCCAGGGAGGGCTGGGGTTAATGGTGCTGCATCAAAGGTTGTTGGGTATGCACGTTAAACATAGTTATTTGAGGGAGGGCAGAATCACAGGTACAGGTTTGGCATGGGTGAGAAGGGACTTGGTACTTTGGGTGAGGGGTATGGATGTTCAGGTGTGTGAGGGAATGTTGAGGTTGTTGTGTTATGCAAGGGAACCCTGCGGGGTTAAGATTAGGTACACTGGCTCGGGTGGGTGGTGGGGAGGTAGTTGCTAGGGTTGTGGGTTTGTATCCGATGTATGCATGGAGTGATATATGGGGGCGCCTGCAAGGGTTGCGATTGAAGGTTGTGGTGCGGGAGGTAATGTTTAAATTTCTCTATAATATATTGCCGTCGGGGGAGGTGTTAGGTAATAGGCGTGTGCAGGAGGGACGGGAATGTTGTGAGTGTGGGGGTATTGACACTGTTTTCTATGCAGTATATTTTTGTGAAAGGTTGGAACCAGTGAGAGAGTGGTTTAGCAGGGTTTTACGTATGGTGGGTGGGGGTGGTATTTGTGTTCTACGGGCATTAATCTTGGATGTGGGGGGGGGGAGTGCCGGTACAAAATGCGATGGGTTATCTGGTAGCCGACTTCGTGTATACTTCGTGGGTTTTACGGAGAGCGCCAGTGGGGGAGCGAATTAGGACCCTGGCAGCGATATTTTATGGGACACAAAGGAAGAATAAGGATATCACTGGGAACAGATGGCATTTCAAATTTTCAGATGGATATCGTAACTTTCGAGTGGAGGACTTATGGGCATTACAGATTCAGGGGACGTGACAAAGCTGGCTTCTTGAGGAAGGTGCGGGCGTGATAGGTGCATTTGGAGGACAAGAGGTGTAATGCGACGTGTGTGGGTCAAGTGAGTGGCTTGGTGTCAGGAAATTTTTAATGACATGTGTTATGAGAAGTGAGGGGTTGAGAAACTGTATGAGTAAGATGGAGCTTTAATTTAGCAAGGTATGAAGTCTGGTACTTTGTGACTGTGAGCCTCTTGTGTGCATGATGACTGTGAAGGTTCTTATTATGCTAATGTATCATTTTTAACAAATGTACTTCCTGTGTCTTGCAGGTGTGTGGCTATGTATGAAGCGTGTTTAAGGAAGCTTCTGTATTATGATCTGTTGATTTGTTTTTCTTTTTGGGGGGGGATTTTATTGGATTTTAATTTATATATATTATTATTAATAGTACTTTTATGAAGTGATGGTATGCTTACGTAGACTTTTTATTATGCTGTATTGTTAGGTAGGGGTTTCATCACGTGTTTGGAGAGGTATGCTGTCTGTGTATACCGCTGTATTATTGTGGTTTTTGTACGTATGTAATACATGTGTTTATGCATTTGTATTTCCTCGGTCATGCAGGAATGTGGTTATGCATAAATGTTTATATTTTCAACCATGTTAATTAATGTTATTTATAGTTTTGGTTATGATGGTGATGGCATATGCAGCTGTTGGGAATTTGGGAATAAGGGGGGGGGGGTTGCAGTGTGTGCTGTATTCTTATAGTAACGATTTGCACAGGAAAATGTACAAAGGAGGATGACAAAGTTGATCCCATGTACCAGAAACCTTCCCTATGAGGATAGACTAAGGGCCCTGAATCTGCACTCTCTAGAAAGACGTAGAATTAGGGGGGATATGATTGAGGTGTATAAATGGAAGACAGGAATAAATAAAGGGGATGTAAATAGTGTGCTGAAAATATCTAGCCTAGACAGGACTCGCAGCAATGGTTTTAAGTTGGAAAAATTCAGATTCAGGAAGGATATAGGAAAGTACTGGTTTGGTAATAGAGTTGTGGATGAGTGGAACAAACTCCCGAGTACAGTTATAGAGGCCAGAACGTTGTGTAGCTTTAAAAATAGGTTGGATAAATACATGAGTAGATGTGGGTGGGTGTGAGTTGGACCTGATAGCTTGTGCTACCAGGTCGGTTGCCGTGTTCCTCCCTTAAGTCAATGTGACCTGACCTGACTAGGTTGGGTGCATTGGCTTAAGCCGGTAGGAGACTTGGACCTGCCTCGCATGGGCCAGTAGGCCTTCTGCAGTGTTCCTTCGTTCTTATGTTCTTATGTTCTTATACGGGTTGTTATAAAGTTTCATTTCTAGGTTTCCATGAGCATCTGTTTTATGTCTGCATGTTAAACTATATGCTTTCTTGTGTTGCGATTAAAGTTGTGTTTTGTTTTCATTTATATATTATTATTATTATTATGGGTTCGAACCACTGTAATGTAACATCGTTTTTAAATAAAATATAAAAAAAAAATCTGAATACCCGCAGTTGCAACCGTTGCACCTCACACCGTCTCAACAGATATATTGCCACCACGTGCCATAGCTTGCTATGCAACAGGACATTCGTGACTATAACCCTCTGATGCAACGTTAACTGCACTGCCCTCAAACTGCCCAATCTTTTCAAAACCCCATCCACGGTGCGCCTCGAATTTGCCTCTTGTGCATCCCTATCATTCCACATGTACAGTATCCCACATATCAACAGCTGATCCACCACACTCCACCCGCCCTCTACAGTCCCACCATTATGTACGCTATCCCCTAGATCCAAATACTTGGATTTTACTACATTAATTTTCATCCCCGTAGCCTCACCTAAAACGTCTATCACCCTTCCTACCTTATGTAAATCTCTCGCATCCCTCACCAAGACAGTCATATCATCCACATAACCCACTATACCCGCCCCACCTTCTCGTGCAATACCAACCCTCGCTCTCGCTATACTCCACCTAACTGCCCTATAAAAGGGTTCCTGAAGACATGCAAACGATATTTGCGACAGAGGGCATCCCTGTCGCAAACCCCTTCCCATCTGTATGCTAACACCTAGTCTTCCATTAACCTGTACTCTCATAACTGCACCCAGATACAAAGTTTTTGCCCAAGAAACAATTTCCCTCCCGAAACCCAACCAACGCATGAAACTCCATAATGCATCCCCCTCTACGCTATCGTAAGCAGCTCTCCAATCCAAAGCCAAAACACCCCCGCCCCCCTCCATCCTCTGCTCTATAAAACTCCTAATAACTCCATGCCCTTCATACATTGACCTACCCGGTATTCCATAGTCCTCTATCAATTACTTTACCTAACACCTGTTTGATTCTGTTCCCTAATACCCTTGCAAATAACTTAATCACCGCACATAAGCGATATTTTTTTTTATATTTTTATTAAAAAACTTACAAAAGTACAAAGGATGCATAATAATAGTACAGGAATACAAAAACAGTCTTTTGCGCTACTAGTACCAGGTTATTCCTGGAGGTAATAAGTATTATAACAACATCCTGTTATAGCTAAGACAAATTTCACTGAAGTATAACAGTCATTAATAGGCGCCGCCACGCCATTGTAACCAAAGAAAACACACCAAAATGAAACTTTACATGTTTAACAATATAAAATGAGTACCTGTCATAACCTATTACAAAAACAACATACATATGTGCAACATCACAAGGTTACTAAAGTTGAAATTGTCACACATGACTAAAACCATAACCACCTTTAACACACACACAATATATGTACTACACATATGTCAGTAAAGTAAAAAGACCCTAACCAAAGCTACCATAACTATAAAACAAGACAAAATCCGAACATACTCTCTATGACATGGTACAGAGTATTGGTTAAGTTATGTTACATTATATCCTAACCAATAGGAATTCGGAAGGAACGTATGATTCCTTATGCACAATAACCATAGAGAAACAGCATTTTAATATTATGTTAAACCCTCAAGTATAATAATTCTGGTACAGAAAACAGAACAACATGCATGTAACATACAATAATAAAATAACCCAAAACAAGTTTTTATACCAAAAACCTTGGCACATCAAAATGGTTTAAAACCAAACCCTGCACAGTAATTAAACCTCCCACATATGTATGTAAACCGAAAATCTTGTCCACAAGACTTTTTTGGTATAACCCCGTAATAAACATGGTATAGACCCAAGACCTATACATACACTTAAAAATTACCACATAGAACCTCCAGCAGACAATAAAAGTTAAACATAATACAAGACAAGTAGTAAGTATAAGGGCCGCTGTATTTTGCCGGTCCCACAAGAACAGACAGGTACCTCAGAAAATATTTTGTTGAAACCAACTTGACAATCTGATTACTTAAAAACGAGATCCTAAGGGCTCGGTATCCTGGCTATCAAGGAAATTTTTAACAGTGAACATAACCATCAGGTTTAGAAATTTAGCCTTGTAAGCTACACCTATATCTCACTATGACAAACATTCTCGTGAAACATAATGTACCATCCATACCAAACTGTCACTACCTTCCTTTTACACACCACATAAACTACAGAGGAAAACAAAACAAAACAAAAAAAAAACCCTTTACATCCTCCCATAAGGAGACCACCCCTTTGTCCATCCTCAGAGACTCTGACAAAGGGAACCCACAGTGAGGTTCCTACAACCGTCCTGGAAACTTTTTCCCCAGGACGCCCCATAAAACAGCATATTCCTACACTTCGTCCTATAGAATCTAGCTGCCAACGCTTTTATTCTCGTATCACCCCTTAATCCCCTCATTCCCCATGAGATATCCAGATAATCTACTATGATATTCATTATAGCCCTTCCCACATCCCTAGGCACTCCCCTTACATCTAGTAGTAAAACCCTTAAAAGCGGCATACGACCCCCCCCCCCAAAAAAAAAAATCTGATAAACCAACCCATCCATGATCTCTCCCCCTCCAAGGCAGTACAAAAGAAGACCACATGAAACGCCGTTTCAACATCACCACAAAACAGACAAAAAGCCTCTTCCACAAACCCCATACAACGTAACACCACCTTGGAGGCCAGAATCCCCATGATGAAACGATACACTAATTCTCTTACTCTAGCCGGTATCCTAAGCTTACTAAAATCTTTCCAAATAACCCTCCAATCATACGTTGGATACACGGTTACCCCTTGCATAATTCCCTGACCTCTTGCTACACTCGCCAACTTTTTCACTTTGATGTTATCCACCTGTTGCACTGTCAATAAAAATCTCAACATATCTTCACAAAACCGCAATTCCTTCCCACTCCACCATTTACGTGCCTCCTCCATAGCTCTTCCTACTTTAGATCCCCTCACACCCCTTCCCTAATATACCTCCGCTTGATATATATAGCCATTACTCTGTCCTAAAGGCAACAAACCTAAACCCCCTCTTTGAACATCTGTCATAACTACCTCCTTACTTAACCATGCCCTCCCAAATCCCCCCACAAACTTTAGCACCCTCCTCTGCATTTCCACAATGTCCTGTACTTCTAAGGGAAAAACCTCTGCCACCCTCCATACCTTGCTGTAGACAAGTGAATTTACCACTACTACCCTCTGGTGTAAAGCTAGGTCCCTCGCACTTAAACCTCCTAGTCTACCTAAAACCTTACCTGTGACAGACTCCGAATTTACCCTTCTGCATGCCTGCACCTCCGCCATATACCATATCCCACATACCCTGATTCTGTCAACCACTGTCCATCCTAACCCCATCTCCAAGCCCTCCCCCCTATCCAATTACCCACCTCTAGTAACCTTGATTTCATCGTATTAACTCGCATCCCCGTATTCATACCAAACATCTGAATCACTCTACCTACCCTCCTTAACTCCTCCTTGCCCCGTAGCAAAACAGTAGTATCATCCACATGCATAACGATGCCCCCTTTGCAACCCCCCTCCATCTCCTGTTTGTCCCTCACCCACTCAACAGACTCATAAAAAGGATTCTGCACACACGCAAAGAGCAGCTGCGACAGCGGGCAGCCCTGCCTCAAACCTCTCTCCATCAGTACACTTTCACCCAACCTCCCATTGACCTGTACCCTCACCTCCGCCTCAGCATACAGGGTGTTCACCCACCTCACTACCCCCTCCCGAAACCCCAACCTCTCTAAGCAAACCCCTAAGAAATCTCTGTTCATGCAATCATATGTGTTCTCCCAATCTAAACCTAGTATTCCCCCTACCATACAACTCTCTAGAAAATCCCTAATAAAACCATGTCTATCTCTCGTCTTTCTCTCCGGAATTACCAACTGCCCCCTATGTAACACTAAAACCAACACTTTCCTCATTCTGTTGCCCAAAATCTTGGCAAAAATCTTGTAATCCAAGCACATTAACGTAATCGCACGGTAATCATTCAAAACTCGGCATTCCTTCTTTTTGGGCACTAAAACCGTGACACCCGTTCTTTGCGATTTTCCCATCCTCCCACTACTTAACATACAATTCAAAGCCCCCACCAGACAATGCCGTACACTCCCCCAATGACACCTATAAAAATTGTTTGGTATGCCATCTATGCCTGAGGTTTTATCCTGGCACAGCCCAAAAACTGCCTCCTCCACCTCCGCTACACTAATACTACTCTCGAGTCTGTCACTGTCCTGCTCACTTAATACCCTTCATCCCCAAAACGTCCCTCACCCACTCCCCCGCCAACTCTCCTCCATTTCTCCCTAAACCAAAAATCAGCATACAAACTAATATTTTTCGTGGTGGATAGTCCTTGACCCTCCTCAAAGCCACCCCCACCCTGTACTTGCCTCAATATACGCCAAGGTGGTTTTTGCCTGCCGTTCCTTAAACCTCTTAGTACAAAACCCGATGGCCTATCCTCCTTTGAAACATCCACCAACCCTACCCTAACTCTAATTGCCTCAAACTTTTCATTGTGAATTTCCGCCATCCTATTTCGCAAACGTTCCATGTCCTCACTCTGCCCCACCCGGTCCTATGCATAAGTCATTTAACTGACCTTCAAGATAATTTTGTAGACCATAGCTCCACCTTGCCATCTCCTTACCCAGTACTTAAAAAAAAAACCGCCATTCCAGCTTTAGCCCTCATTTCCCACCAATCCAGCAGATCCATCTCCATATTCCTAGTCTCCCAAAAGGATTTCCACCAATCTTCAAATCCTGTAGCGTCACTCTCATCCCTAAGTAGCCTCACATTCAATTTTCAGTATCCCGCATAAACTCTCACTATACCATCTACCCTCAAATCTGCTATAGCAGCACGATGATCAGAAAAACCCACATCTATAGTCCTCACCCTCTCCACATCTATTCCTTGCCTAACATAAATCCTATCTAACCGTGCCTCATATCCCCTACGAATAAAAGTGTGCTCCACTCCATATCCCCCTACTCCCCACCACATCTACCACTCCAACATCTCTCAAAACATCTCTCAGAACCCCCAAAACCAACCCACCCCCTTTGGAATCACATCACCATTCCTAATGACAATTCCAATCCCCACCAATCACCGTAATAGCAGGTAAACCTCTCAAGTGATATACCAAAACATCGCATACAAAATCCACCTTCACTCTAGCATTACTAGTTGCTGGCATGCACACACCTACAAAACAAACCCTCCTGGCCCCCCAAAACCAATCCACCCTGACAACCCTCCCACCTCCCCTCCTCCCAACCCAGGATATGCAAAGGACTGGTCTCCTTTACCGCCACAGCCACACCTCCTTTCAACCTCAAAGCATCACTGGTAAACAACCTATAACCTTTCAACAACTCGCATCCTAACCTATGGTTATGTTCCTGCAAAAAACACACATCAATACTAAATCTCCTTAAAACCCACTCTAACCATACCCTCTTGACCTCGGTTTTAAGACCGTTTACATTGAAAGTTACACACACCTGAATTTTGTAACAAAGGTGGCTTACCTGGTCCTCCTTTCATAGGTCTCGGTCTATCTCTATCAATCCCACGTTCCTGCCCTCCAACCCCTCCCTGTCCCTTCCCTCCAATCTTCCCATTCCCCCCCCCTCCTCCCGGTCTCGCCATTTCCACCATGTCTGATGCCCTCGCTGATCTCCTGCGGGAGCTACCCTCTACACACATATCATCTTCAACCACATCTTGATGGACCTCCACCACCACATTGCTCTCCATTCGAACCTCACTCAAGTCTTCCTTGCCCCGTGTCTGTTCGTCCATCACCTTGACATCACCTAACCTCATGTCACCTTTCACACCATGCTCCGACTCTTCCAAAAAAAATCCTTCAGCACAGCCTCCAAAATCCCTTCTTGAGCTGAATCTGTAGTACCTAATGGTCTATCTGACAGCGATATTCCCTCCCCTCCCGTTTCCACTGGTAGTGTAACACACGTCTCCAACACCCCCTCTGCTCTTTCGACCTCCTCACTCCATAGGCCCTTATCCGGGCTTTCCGCTTCACCCGTCATAATGTCCAAGGCTTCTAACTGCGTGTCCTCAGAAGCTTTCTCTTGACGCCTAGGGCCCTGTCTCCTGGGACATTGTGCCGCCATGTGCTCATAAGTCACATAAATGGCACATCATCCTCTGCCCCGCATAGTGTACAAAAACCTGTGTTCTATAGCTATGCAATGTGATATATGATGGCATCGGCCTCCTTAGGGTCATTTTCAGTGTGAAGGATCCTTCCGGCATCCTCTCGTAAAGGCCGTTCCTCCACATTCCCATACTCGCAGAGTGTACAGTCCCATAACCACTGAACACATCCTGTATGCTGTTGCTTCAAAAAGTGCGTTCCGTACCTCCACCCAAGTTAAATAATTACACATCATGCAAGCATACTTCCACTGCCGAATTGATACTCATCCTCCTTTCTTGAAATTCGTCGACGATGGTAAAGTAGAAGTCAGCCCTCATGAACTTCACGAAGACCCTTGACATACCATTCAGTGCCACACCATACAACTCTTCATTGGGGATGCCATAAACGTCCCTGATAATGCTTTGCAGGAGAACGTTCGTCGTGGCGCTGCTTAAAGATCCTCTAACCAGCTCAATGCAGACAGTATTTATGCGCCGGTTCATTCGGTCTGCCATCTTGGTGCTAATGCTATGTTTTCCTCACCAGGTGGCGTGCAAGAGAAACTGTAGAAGCGTCCTCTCTCCCCGCAGGTCGAGAGACGAATTAATAAGCGATATTGCACGGTAATTCTCTACCATGGTCTGTCCACCCTTCGGCACTAATACAACAACAGCAGTCCTTTGCTGCTCACCCATTTCCCCATCTTCTTTCATTACATTGAACAATCTGACTAAAAATCTTCTCAAAACTTCCCAGTTCTTAACATAGAAATCATTAGGCAACCTGTCTACACCCGGTGCCTTACCTAAACTTGCACCTGTTATAGCTTTCCAAATTTCCCCTTCCGTAATCTGTCCTTCCAAAGTCTCCCTATCTGTACCATCAAGCTCGCATTGCACATAACCTTCCATTTTCCTTAAAGCATCATCTTGAATACCCACATGTTGTGCATATGACCTAAACCATGCATCGAGATATCCACTCATACCCTCAGTCGACATCAATACCTGCACCTCCCTATACCCTCCCATCCCCACATGAACAGTTAATCCCATCATCTCCGTAGCCGCTCTTCTTTTATGCTGTTCTCTCAACACACACGCCGAAGGCCTATTACACCATAATACCTCCAGCCCCGCCAAAACTCGCGCACCATCAAATCTTTCATTTTGCAAAACCCATATACTCTCCTTTAATCCCTCAATATCTCCCACCGGATAACTAACACTCCCACGTTCGTAGCAAGCTCTTAACTGCCCCTCAAGATAAGATTGAAACCCATACTTTAACCTATTATATTCCCTCCCACTACGTACATAAAAATCCTTAATATATGATTTCGCCACCGAGTCCCACCAACTAACCAGATCACCATTCCCAGGCGCCTCTGCCTCCAACCCCTCCCAAAATTGTTTAAATGACTGTCTAAATTCTTCTTCCTGCAACAACTTTACATTTAACTTCCAATACCCCCTACACCTTCGTGGCAACCCCTCCCAACCTAAATCCACCAAAACACCCCTATGATCAGAAAATACCACATCCAACACCCTCACACTATGTATTACTACCGTTCTGGGGACGTACAAACAATCGAGCCTAGCAGCATACCCACTCTTAATAAATGTGTGCTCAACCTCCCCCCCCCCACAAATATCGATCAAACCCACCCCAGATAACAATTCTCCCAATATTCCCATACAATGCCCTGCCCCCCCTCGGTTCCACATCCTTACGCCTTATCACACAGTTCCAATCACCACCTATCACAGCTACTCCCGGCAATCCACATAAGTAGTAAACCAGCACATCCCTCACAAATTTATTCTTAACACGTACATCACCCTCTGCCAGTTCATACACACACACCAACGTCATCTGTACCTGATCCCATAATCCATTCACACGTATCACCCTCCCCTCCCCCCCCTTCACAATGCCTGACAACCAACGGGCTAGTTTCCTTTACCAAGATAGCCACACCTCCTTTCAATCTGACTGCATGCTCAACATACACCTTATATCCATCTACCTTAACTCATAACCATGTCTATAATTGTGCTCCTGCAAGAACACAACGTCAACACCATGACGCACCAAAAGCTCCCTAAACCACTCACACTTTCTCCGCGACCTCAAACGAAGCACTTAAAACCGACAAAGAGGGTTTCCCTCTTGACACAACCGTTTTGTCACCTGATCGCCTCATTGCACCCCTATCCCTCCCCCCCTTTTTGTGCACTCTTGCCCAACTCCTGTCCCTGAGTGCCTTTTGAACCCCTCTGCATGACATCCGCCCATGTTTTCTTCCCTGAACGTTGTGTGGGCGTAAGCACTTCATCTGAATCATAAAGCGCTGCTGTGCGCTTTCACGTCGTACCTTCGACCTGCATCCCGTCATCCTGCTCATCACCATGATGAACCTCAACCTCCACTGAATTCACTGACAAGGCAGCCTTGTCACACACCTTAGGACGAACTACCTTCGCCCCGCCGTCCTCTACAGCAGACCCAAGATCCAGGTCTGTGCCATCTTCCTGACAAGGGCTCCTGTTGCCCAAAATTTCCACAAACGTCGTAATTATCGATGTTTCCTCCTTGCTGTCATTCACTTCCGCGATCTCCTCCAACGCTTGAACCACATCCAAGGAAGGGGAGTCCCCCCCCCACTCGTAGCCCCTGCCATCTTCTCCTCTTCCCTCTCAACCTCCTCTCTCCATGACGCACTCTGCGAAGGCAGTGTCGAAAACGGCTGCTCTTGATCCACTCTCCTCTCCTCAACGTCTCTTCATTGTTGCTGGTCGTTGTCTCCACATCCTCCACCACATTGCGCTGCCAGGTGGTCATACGACCCACGCAAATGACAAGTGCGTTGCTGCCCTGCATATGTCACAAATACCTGAGTTCTGAAGTCGTCCATCACCACATACGACGGTATAGGATGTCGTATCGTCATCTTCACAGAGTACGTACCCTCAGGTATCCCCATATACGGACCAGCTGACCACCTTCCTGCAGTGACCGTGTGTATCGTCCCGTATTTACTCACGGTGAACCGTATGCCAGATGCATCCGCCTCAAATGGCACATTCCTGATCTTCACCCAAGTGTAATAACTTTACACATCATGCATCCTCACTGTCACAGCATGATTCACAGGTATGGCCACTTACTGGAACTTGTTCACCACAGCCTCGTACGTACTCGTCAAGTTGAATTTAATATTCTCTTCGTGCCATTCAAGGTAAGTCCACAAATCTCTTCATTAGCTATGCTGTAGGTATCTCTGATTATTGCTGGTAGATGTAACTCCATAGACGGCCCCATTACACCTCCACTGGTTAATTCAATACAAACTGTATTAACCCGACGGCGACAAGCCTGCACCATGTTGTAAAAATATTACTGCACCCAGTCAACACCAGGGGGCAGCAGCAGCAGCACACGTCCTCTCTACTCAAGGGTTGAGAGACAAATGAATAAAATCCGATACTAACACCCCCAGTGCCCTTGCGACATCATCCAAGACCCCCCCCACGTCTAAACTAAAAACACGTAAGGGACACAACCCCCCACTCACCCACCTAATAAGTCTACCGAGCCAACAGCACACGGCTTCTAACCGCTCGCAAAAATAAATCTCATGGAAAACAGTTTCTTCAATCCCACAATCGCTACAGGACGGGATATCGCGTAACCATCGTGTACACAAAACGGACCCGGACGGCAAGATGTTATGAAAGAATTTATATACCATTTCACGAACTACAGGTCGCAATGGAAGATCCACCAGATGGTTCCAAATATCAGCCCAAGCGTACAACGGAAACTGACTACAGACCGGTGCCACGTCAGCTTCCATAGAATACTCAATTTATACGCCCGTGGATTTGAAACCACTGTAAGCACGTGCAACATATCCACGCATATATGGCGATCACGCCCCTTAACACACTCGCACAGGTATTGATGTGTCTCACCAACTGGATTACCTGCCACTCACAGGTATTGCACATATGTATACTTGACAAAACGAGCAAGTATTGATGCATGAAAATCTAATAATTCCAACCCCCCCCCTTGCGAACACTTAAACTAAGCACACTGCGGCGTTACCAGCAACACCGACTTCCCCAGATAAACCGAAAAACACGCACCAATAAACGTGTCTCATCTCTTGGACACAACAAGGATACACGCACTACATGCCACACTTTAGCATATAGGATGGAATTAGTAACTATCACCCGCTGATGGAGAGTTAACCCATGTAACCTCAGCATACCGACACGCCAGATAACGCTATTAACCACCATCTAGAACTGAGCACACGTCGTCCTTCAGTTCTACTAGCCACATGAATTATCCTGTGTGCATGGACGTCCACGCTAGTAGTTATCACAGTGGGTCCGTCGGGAGTCGCAATCGTTGACGGTGGACTACCAGTGCTATTATCGGACGCCACTGGGGTGGATGGCGGCGCCGGACACTCCTCCACTGCACCATATAATTCCGGAAAAGAGACAGGGATGCCTAGCTTGACCTCACGAGATGGAACATCATCAGTTGACGTTGCCGCGACACCATCAGCAACGCTCTTCTCCATACAGGGCAATGTTGCACATGGCGAATAAAGTGTAGAGACAGGTACATCATGTTAAGACTGTTGAGACGTTGGTGTCGGACGGGCACCCGCCCCTGCCATGGACTCAGGTCTGTGTAGGAGCATCTGACGGCACACATTGCTCACGTTGTCGAACGCCGACGATCACATTAATATGCCATGTGTCCATATGCATCACATAACTGACACGCCTTCCTTTGCCCCGGGTAATACACACATGCCCGAGTTCGGTAGACTCCGAGGACAAAAGATGGGATGGGCATTTTGAGGGACATTTTCAAATAAAATGACCCATCAGGCTTACCGTCAAACGGGCCATGGCTCCATATCCCTGCAGTAGCCTGATGGATCGTCCCAAAGGGGCATTTCGAAGCTTGACCCACGTGTAAGGGACACGTCCCGGAGACACTGCCACAGCTGGGTTCACCTGGCAATGTAGATCTTGACGAAAACTCGGGAAGCACCGTTCACAGACACACCATACATGTCATCATTGGAGATCTTATATGTATCCCGCAGGATTTGAAGTAGGACGTTGAGATTAGAAGCCAACAAAGATCCTTGTAAAAGCTCCACACAGACGGTATTAACCCGTTGCCGGCTTCCCTCCATCTTGTAGGTAATGTTGATTTTCGCCACCACAGGGCCAGGTGCGGAGCATACAAATGCTCACCTCGGCACCTGAGAGGCAATTGCGTCGCGGATTTTTGAGTATCTATACCTGGCTTCTCCAATGACCATGTTGAAATCTGAGTCAAGAGCCATCAATGATGACATAGAATCAGTAATGATAATAGTCAAACTCAGTGTCATAAGTTAGCTTCAGCGTCATTAGGATTGCAAACAATTCAGTTTGCAGTGCAGACGCCTAGCTGTTGATTCTTATGCCTAGTTCAACAAATTTATTATCGTTCTTAACTAGGGAGGTGGCAACAAGAGCAGATGCAGCCCTGCCAGAAGACTCCTTTTTAGATCCATCAGTGTATAAATTTCTCTTGATTCATGGAAGGGATTTTTTATTTAAAACAAAGCTTAGTACATAAAACATACAAACATAAACGCCCCTACTTCACAAAGGCAGAAGAACAAATACAAAACAATATATATGGCACCATTGTCTCTAATTAAACAGGCTGATTAAAAAAAAAGTCATTCCGTACGTGTCAGATTATTCAAACAAAGCAAGAAATATACCGGATGAATATCCAGCTATACATAATACACGTAAATAACACCAAATCACCAACTACAAATACCATTTCTCCATAACAGTACCGGTCACACTTCAGAAACACCACAAACACGCATATACATGAAAGGCACCATAATGTATAACTGTTATCACCATGCAGATACATGGTACACCCGTGTACTGAACAGATAATATCAACCATCTCCCGTTATACACGCATTCAAGTATAACAACCTTTGCACATAAAACAGGTATCAAGAACTCTGCACTTGCCACAAAAATTTTTTTTATAAAAGAAGCATTGAAGACAGAACGCAGCTCGAGGCTCACAAAAACAACGTGCACAACACACAGATAGTACATGAATGCACCTGCACCAGTACACAACAAAGACGGCACTAGTGTACCCAATGCACCAGGTATACTATACAAAAACATCGTCGGATAAAAAGAAAACCACATCCAGCAACTACACGCATAACACACAACTTTAAACATCCTAAACCCCAGAAATATACCACGAAGGTTCCGTGTCTGGTTCCTTAGAGAGACACCACTGACACACAAAAGGACGTTCACCCCCTACCACTATACATGCTAACTACACACACACACTACCCCCTAAGGTTTCCAGCCTACATACCACTCATTGCCATCAAAACACGCAAATCTCGCACAGTGAACACACTATACCTATACGTGAAACTCAAGTCCCATTTCGCACCCATGACCATACGATTTCTGCATTTTGTCATATAAAACATCCCAGCCATCGCGTGGATTAATTCCCGAGCACCCACTTCGCGCAGAGCTCATGACATGTAGATATAATCTGTCGCAAGATAACTTACAGCTCCCTGTACTTTGGGACTTGCCCCACTTTTATCTAAAAAGAGGGCACGTAACACGAAAATGTCCCCCCCCCCAACCCACTGCAAAACTGCTTTAAACTCTACATGCGCAGGCGCTAAACGACGACAAAAGTAAATCGCATGAAACGGGTTGTTGACAACCACAATAGTAGCACGTAGCATCTTCTATAACTCGTCTATTACATAAAACTTCCCCCGACGGAAGAACATTATGAAACAATTTATAAACCACCTCGCGTACCCAGGAACGCAAATGCATACCCTTAAACCTCTTCCATATCCCATCCCACCCAAACTTTGCACATACGCAACAACCCGAGTCTGAGAGATCTTCACTACGACGCGTATCTTGACACACTTCGGGACACTCAAGATAACTCGTCGCAGCATGTCTTCGTACACGTCACGATATGAACATCAAAATGGTATACAATACCGACAGGTTGTTAGGTAAGACACACATGCAACAGTTAGGCAACTTTATTCCGAAACGTTTCGCCTACACAGTAGGTTTCTTCAGTCGAATACAGAAAGTAGGCAGGAACAGTAGAGATGTGAAGACCATGTAATCAGTCCATCACCCTTGAAGTCGTAGAATTTGAGGTTGACATGAACTCTGTGGCTACATTCTCACTAACACTAACATATTTATTAGAAAACGTTTCGGTCCTGGAACCTTGATCACTTCTTGATCAGAAGAGATCAAGGTCCCAGGACCGAAACGTTTTCTAATAAATATGTCAGTGTTAGTGAGAATGTAGCCACAGAGTTCATGTCAACCTCAAATTCTACGACTTCAAGGGTGATGGACTGATTACATCGTCTTCACATCTCTACTGTTCCTGCCTACTTTCTGTATTCGACTGAAGAAACCTACTGTGTAGGCGAAACGTTTCGGAATAGTTGCCTAACTGTTGCATATGTCTTACCTAACAACGTCACGATATCTATCTTGCATCCAACGACATATAACACTATACACATTCATAAGAACATGAGAACATAAAAGAGGAACACTGCAGCAGGCCTGTTGGCCCATACTAGGCAGGTCCTTTACAATTGATCCCACTAACAAGACATTTGCCAACCCAATTTTCAATGCTACCCAAGAAATAAGCTCTGATGTGCAAGTCCCACTCACCAACCTCTCCCACTCATGTACTTATCGAACCTATATTTGAAACTACCCAAAGTTCTAGCCTCAATAACCCAACTAGGTAGACTGTTCCACTCATCAACTATCCTATTTCCAAACCAACTACCCTATTTCCAAGACCGATATGTTTTACCTGAACCTAACTCGCTTTGATCTGTAGATAAACACAGCGTGACGACGCATCCACTTGCAACGCCCCCCTCCCCAGATATAATGACAGACGCGGGTCAACAAACGGCCTATATCGCACTGCAACAACGAATACTTGCCAACGACATGCCACACTTTTTAATATAGAATTTACCACAAGACCCCGTTGGTGCAGCGTCAACACCCTGGATCGCAACACTTTCACTTTGTGCAAAACCCGATCAACAACCAGCCTTGAATTAAGGACTTGCATCCGGGACACAACACATTGGAGGTCCGGAGCTGGGTGGTACAGGTCAGTGGTGACCTGTACTTAACTCTGTGAAGAAGTGTCTTGTGTGCTCCCGTGGACTGAACCAAGATGCCCTCCATCGAGCAACTTTACCAGCAACTTAAGGAAGAACTGAGGGTAGCAAAGATGGAGATACGGCGATTGACCGAGGAAAACAAGAGGATTCGTAGTAGTCCTCCTGTTTCGAGTCCTCAGGTCAAGAAGGAATCATGGTCAGTGGCTGGACAGCAGGGGACGACGAAGTTGACGATCAAGAAGACGAATGGAAAGCCAGAAACGAAGAAGAGACTGCTGTGGAAACTCCTGTGGAAACCTCCAACGCACTCTCGGTGCTACCCGACGAATGTGAATCGACTACTGGGATAGTCACGACGAACGACAACAAGTAAGGTAAGAATGTTGTTGGGGATAGCCAGGTTAGATACATGGATAGGGCATTCTGCTTGAAGGACAGGAGTAGGAGGCAGAGGGTTTGCTTTCCTGGGGCTGGGATGGAGGACATTGTTAGCCGGCTTGACAACATAATGAACGGTAATGGGATCAATCCTATTATTTGCCTCAGTGCTGGAGGCAATGATGTAGGCAAGCGTAGAAGTGAGGATTTAGTTAGAAAGTTCAGGACAGCTATAGACATAATTAGGAAGAAGGGGGGGGGCGCCCTGTTATATGTTGCATTTTTGCCAAGAAGAGGTGTTGGTAATGAATGGTTGTCCAGAGCAATTGGTATTAATTGTTGGCTGGATAAACACTGTAAGGATAATGCAGTACCATTCATTGACAACTGGGACAACTTCTATGGCCGAAATGACATGTATGCCAGGGATGGGGTTCACTTATCCAGGGCAGGTGTGGGTTTTCTTGCTAACTCAGTTGAGGGGGTTGTTAGGACTTTAAACTAGGATTAGTTAGAGGTATGGGTTTAGAAATGATAAATAATGAGTATGGATATATTGACTTATGCTCTGATATTAAGAATCTTAATAGTAACTGTCATGGAGTAACTCTGGGTAATGATAATTTCAGAAATTGTGTAAAAACAAAGATGAATAGGAAAAATGTGCAGAAGAAAAAACATATGATGGTATTTTATGTTAACAGTCGAAGCGCAAGAAATAAAATTAATGAACTACGTTTGGTAGCATGTGCTGGGAACTTTGATATTGCATTAACTGAAACGTGGTATGATTTAAAGAGTCGGGATATAACTGCTGAGTGTAATATTCAGGGATTTAAGTTGTTCAATGTGGATAGATGTAATGGGAAGGGGGGAGGAGTTGCATTGTATGTTCGAGAAAATATTAATTGTTGCATAAAAACAGGTATAAAAATAGATGGAGCAGTAACAGAGTGTTTGGGTAGAGTTCGTGGAGGGTCAAGAAAAACTAATTCTAGGTGTAATATACCGACCTCCAGGCTTGGATCACGATAGAGGGAGACTTCTTTGGGACGAAATTGTTAGGGCTTCTGGACACAGTAACATAGTCATAGTAGGGGACTTTAACTTTAGTCAAATTGACTGGAATTCTTTGACAGGTAATCTAGAGTCCAGTGACTTTATGGAAACAGTTCAGGACTGTTTTCTGAAACAGAGCGTAACAGAGCCTACCAGGGGTAATAATTTGCTAGACCTACTCCTGTCAAATAAGGAAACACTCGTGAATAATCTGGTGATCACTGAAGAGCTTGGCACAAGTGATCACAAATCCATCACTTTTAGCATTAATTGGGAATGCAAGAATAATGATAATACAGTAAAAATCCCTGATTTTCGTTCTGCCGATTATAATGGACTTAGGGAACATCTGTCTAATCTTGATTGGGGTTATCTAGCTAATGATACCTTAAGGAGGATCACAACTCCTCCTTTGAAATGGGAAGAACATTCACCATACACTGCAAACCTTGGAATACTCAATTCACTAACAATTCTATAATTGTGCTCCTGAACAAAAGCCAAATCTGCGTTACATGTTCGTAAAAACACTTCAAATTCCAACCGCTTGCTAGCTGCCCACAAGCCATTCACTTTGATTTTGACGCACTTGAAATATAAGACGATGGTTTCCCTTTGGGCACCTTAATCCCTTTAGCACCGTAACCTGGACATTTCTGCCTGGTGTACGCCTACAATCACTTCGTGCACCTATACATCAGCATACAAAACCCTATCACTCTCATGGGGCACTGACTCCCCAATAACGCACGTTGTAGCATTGAGTTATCAGTACTAGACTCCGACGCGCTCAATAAGTCTCGTAAGACTTCCGTGAGCAACTCCTCTTCTACCGCCACAGACGGTACCATGGACTCCACAGGAGCCAAGTGCATCTCCGCAGACACTGTAGGGAGGGTCACACACTCCGTAGACTCCATCTCTCCCAGATCAACCTCAGCACTCCAAAGCATATCACCTTCGATGTCCAATGAGCTATGCTCAGGCTCGAGAGGTCGCGGTGGCATTACCTCATGAGGTGACACCTTATTGTGCAACACCTGTCACCGATGACACTGGGCTACCATATGATCAAACCATTGCATAGACGACACGTTCGACGCCGACCAACATAATGGACATACACTTGTGTCCGGAACCCGTCTAAATGGACACAAGACGGTATAGGGTGTTGTAGTGTCATCTTAAGGGTGTAAAAGCCTTCAGGCAGCCCAGCATAAGGTTCATCCTTCCACACTCCCAACGTAGCAGCATGGACAGTCCCATACTTGGTAAAAACAGATATCAAGTCTCATTGTTGTCTCGAAGGGGACATTTCTCGCCTTCACATCATGAAGACACACCTCAACAGAAGAATTGACAGTTATGCGTCTCTCTTGAAAAGTGTCGACTATCTTGCAGTAAAAGCCGGCGCTGTTAAACTTGACAAATAACCTCGACGTTCCATTTAACGACAAGCTGTGCAACTCTTCATTTGCCATGCCATATATGTCACGTAGAATGTTGGGAAGCAGCACAGGCACCATAGATGCGTGCAAAGTCCCACGCACAAGCTCAAGACGCACTGTTTATGCATCGTCCATGTTTATCCGCCATCTTTGTATGCTACAAAGTACCACCAGAGGGCTAGCAAGAGCGGAGTTCTCGACCTTTCTCCACCGCCGTTGACAGTGCAAGGAAGGGATGACTAGCAATGAGCTGCTTGGTAGGGGTTGCAGGTATGTGATATTAAATGAACACAACTTCCGTGGATGGGTGAAATGCTCTTGTTGTCTACAGTGATACAGTTCATGCAGGTTATAAAACTTAATGTAATTGCATGTTTTCACAATCCATTTAGATCTCTGTATTTACTTAGACATTTAGTAAGATTCATTGTGACAGTGTCTGGTTTATTTCTTAACATTCTGATAGAGTACAGTGTTAATCTCAATAATCCTCTGATATTAGAAATACCAAGCTCCTTCCTCATATTAAGAACTTTTGTAGATTTGGGACAGCCAAGAATAATTCTTAGTGCTTCATTTTGTATTAAATCCAAGGGTCGGAGAGAATTTTCTCTAGCTAATATCAACATGGGAGCAGCATAATCAATTAATGACCTAACATAGGCTATGTACATCATTCTCACGATTCTCACCGTAGTTGGGGTTGTAGCCAGCAACAGCTTTGAGAGCATTTAGAATATATCTTCATTTTTTATTTGGTTGTGGTATAGTGGATTTATTAAAGGGTACATCTACACCAAGATATCTGTTAGTTTTAACATAGCTAATGTTTTTACCCTGCAAATAGATGGGTGGTGGATGTCGTTTGCTTGTTAATATTTTCGTTTTAGAGGATATTATGAGGCTTAGTCGACTACAAATTGCTTGAACTTCATTAAGAATGGTGCTCATCATCTTATGCCCTGTTGTATGGATCATGATGTTATCAGCATAGCTTATAGCTATATGTTTAGGTGAGGCAGGCAGAGCATTTAGGAAAGCATTAATCAGAACTTTAAATAGCATGGGACTGAGAACTCCTCCCTGCGGTGTACCTGGGGACATTTCTTTAGACTCGCTTCTGAAGCCTTGGTAGAGGACAGGTATCCTATTATCCAGCAGAGTAAGTTACCACCAATATTCGTTTTGGCTAGTTCATGTAGTATGACAGTTTTGCTTGCGATATCAAATGCAGATTTTAGATCAAGGAATGTGGTAAAACTAGTAGAGGTGTGTGCAGTGAGAAAGGTGGAAGTAAAGTTTTGCACACTTTTGCCTTTCATGAACCCGTAGAGGTAAGGGGAAAGTTAGTGTTTGATTATGAAGTACAGTCTGTTAAGTATCGTTCTTTCAAAAGTTTTACGAAGACAACTAGTTAAGGAGATCGGTCTAAATGTATCAGGCTGTTGGGGCTTAGGGATAGGCACAATGAGACTGTTGGTCCAGGAAGTAGGAAGAACGCCCTCATTGTAACTGAGATTATACAGTGCCAACAAAGGATTATCAGGCACGTGTCTAAGAGTTCTGAGAATATCATAGGTTATGCCATCCTCTCTAGCCCGTAAACGGTCCAAACGTATATATACGTTCACTACCCCAGTGCCCCGAATATTTTGAAAAATAAAAAAAATCGTTTTTTTTAATAGAAAAAAGGGGCACATTTTTCTAAGTATTATAGGATGATAAAAATTTTTAGGGTCAGTACTTGCCGAGATATGAGGCCGCAAAGTTGGCACTTGGCGATCACCTGATGGCAACATGGAGCACAGCCGCATGCAAAAACTCTACATATTGACCGTTTTTTTTTCAAATTGTTTTTGAATTTTCTTGGTTTTCTTGATATGATACTTAGGTTTTACAGTAATTCTTTTGATTTCAATGTCAATTGTTGCTTATACACCAATAATAAATACAAAATTATCATCATATTGTCACAGACACACTGACAGGTGATTTTACACATCTGGCTGAATCACACATTATTATCTACAACTATATACAAGTATTTACATGTCCCACTTATGTTTCTAGAACTCCATGATTGTATGATACACTCCATGAAGCATGGATTCATACAGAGTGCCACCCCACACTGGTGATAAATGTATCGTGTGTCCTTTCGCTGTTGGGGTCGTTTTGTGGTGGTAGCACACACAACACTTTTTCTGGGGATGCTTCTTTGGGTTAGGTGGTATTGGTACCAAGTAGTGACAGTTAGGGATGATTCGGTCTGGCACTTCCCCCACTGGCTGTGGTTGGGGGACAGGTTGTGGTGTGACAGGTTGCTGTTGAGGGGCAGTACAGGTGTGGTACCATACTTTTTGCAATCTGTTTTACGACATTCAAGGAGAATTCTGCAAAACATTGTTGTTTTCCAGTCTTTATTTCGTACATATTGAATGCATTGAGCACTGCAATGTCTACAAGGTGAAAAAACAGTTTTATATACCACTTGCGACTCCTACGCACACAGTCAACGAAGCCTATCATCATGTCACACTTGTCAACGAGTCGCATATTGTTTGTATAGTCGACAACAGCAGCTGGCTTGACAATACGTTCATTGGTCTCCCTGTTCACGTTGTCTGTTTGTACCATCTCGTTTCTGTGGATGGTTGACAGCAATGCCACGTCCCGTTTGTCATGCCACGTCAGTGCCATGATGTCATTGGCATGAAATGTTTGCACTGCACCTTCAATACTGCCTCCACTGAACCTTGGCATATGTTTTCTATTCCTTCTCACTGTTCCACATATATCAGTATTGTTCACACGTATGAAATCAGCGAGCATAGGGCTTGTATACCAGTTGTCTGTGTACAATGTATGGCCCTTGCCAGGTATGGTTCCATCATTTTTCGAACATCACCAGAAATGCCCAACATGCGTCTGTATCGTCAAGTGTGGTAGGTAAGACACATAGGCAACAGTTAGGCAGCTTATTCCGAAACGTTTCGCCTACACAGTAGGCTTCTTCAGTCGAATACAGAAAGTAGCAGGAACAGTAGAGATGTGAAGACGATGTAATCAGTCCATCACCCTTGAAGTCGTAGAATTTGAGGTTGTCAGTCCCTCAGCCTGGAGAAGTTCAGGCTGAAGAAGCCTACTGTGTAGGCAAAACGTTTCGGAATAAAGTTGCCTTACTGTTGCCTATGTGTCTTACCTACCAACCTGTCGGTATTGTATATCAATTTTGATGTTCATCGTCAAGTGTTTTTTTCCCGGTGTATACAATCACATCTAATACAAGACCACTCACAGACACACATGACAAACAGTTTTATACCAAAGCGATGACGTTTGCTTGGTATATATTGTTTGAATGACAAGCGTCCCTTGAACAAAATCAAGGACTCGTCAACAACAACTATTCTTGAAGGGATAAAAGTAGGCACTGAATTTCTGCTTCATATAGATAACCACTTCCCGGATTTTGTCTAGGTCATTCCTGTTGGGCCTATTCCTGTCTGAGAAGTGCAACATTCGTAGCAACAGAATGAATCTGTTGCAGGGAAGGAGGTCACGGAAGACAGGAGTACTGATGAAGTGGTCTGTGGCCCAGTAGTTACATATATTGTTCTTATAGGTATGTGGCATAAGCATGACAGTGCCAAGGAATAAATACATTTCATCCACTGTTGTATCTTTCCATCTGCGCAGCCATGACGATTCCCCAACATCTGGTGTATTGTCCATGATATAACGGTAATAATTGTTCGTCTGGGTCACTATCAAGTTCATTATAGGCTCGTCAAAGTATAACTGGAATAAGTCTAACTCTGTAGACTCATTCGTTATGGGACATTCTGGAGGATGCCACTTCCACTCTCATCAAAAAAAAGGCTCTGGCACGAATATACTTTGTGTCCAGTTCCACTCTTGGTCACATGGTGCAGGGTGGACCTCTGGCATGGGGCGAGGGGGAGCAGGAGGGGGGACAGGAGTGGAGGCAGCACATGGTTGAGGGGTGCCGGGCGGTCCTTTGTCTGTCCACCCACCGCGCCATGTGGTCCAGGCACCATGCCACCCACCACTATTTCCTCCATCCCCGCATATTCACCTTCATTATCACTTTCACTATTAGTGGCAGGGGTTTTGGATCGTGACCTGCCACGACCCTTGCATTTGATTGCACATGGCACACTGCCTGAACGTAGGTAATGACACCTAAAAGTACGCTTCACTGGTGAATAATGGTCACTGTCACTAGACGAATCCTCTAATGGCATAAAATCAATCTCATCATCACATATCACTTTCACTATCACTACTAAAACACCGGGAAAATGATAGTTTCCTCTTGGGTAGTTGCCTATGGATAACACTCGTCACTCCAGAGGTGCTGGGACAAGGGTCTTGTGTGGCCACACTGCATATCACTTTCCTCAAATAATAGTATGTTAATACGACGAGGCATGAGTGAATCACGAGGATGTGCCATGATGTTGACCCAAGATGGAGCTGAATGTAACTGGTCTCACCATGCAGTACCCAGGCGTCCCAGATTTTTTTGATACTGCGCACACTGAGTGCGCACATCTATTCTCTCATGTCCAGGCCTGTCGCGCCAATTTTTAAGGAATGAAAAATAAAACGTAAATATACCTTTGGGGCAGCAGCATTTTTTTAAAACGTATATATACGTTTGGACCGTTTACGGGCTAGGAGCAGCTGATCGGGAAAGGAACGTTTTTTGAAAAATTTTCTTTGTTTTGCTCCAATTTTAAGGAATAGTTCAGAGAACCGACATGTTGATAAATTTGACACATGTGCAACTCTTGGGTATCTTTATTGAGGAAACGTTTCGCCACACAGTGGCTTCATCAGTCCATACAAAGGAGAATCTTGAAGAACAGGAGGAGAATGAGGTAATCAGTCCCTCAACCCTTGATTACTTCATTCTCCTCCTGTTCTTCAAGATTCTCCTTTGTATGGACTGATGAAGCCACTGTGTGGGGAAACGTTTCCTCAATAAAGATACCCAAGAGTTGCACATGTGTCAAATTTATCAACATGTCGGTTCTCTGAACTATTCATCTACAAACCTGTCAGACACTGCAACTTCTTGGGATCTTAATACTTGGGAATTCTTTGCTTGCCTAATTCTTGGGCACGACCTACTTTCACATTGAACAAATGTGACACCACCTATGACTGCTGCACCTCTCCTACCAATGGTTTATAAGCTCCTTCTCCGCACGTATGCTGTATTGTATTCAAGATTGATGGACTGACCACATCGACTCAAGGTTGAGGGACTGATTACCTCATTCTCCTCCTCTTCTTCAAGATTCTCCTTTGTATGGACTGATGAAGCCACTGTGTGGCGAAACGTTTCCTCAATAAAGATACCCAAGAGTTGCACATGTGTCTAATTTATCAACATCAATTTTAAGGAAATTATTCTTGTGAATTAAGCTGCATTTGAGACGTACACTGTTTTTTAGTCACTTTTATTCTTAGAAAAAATTAATAGTTATATTCGTTATTATTATTATAATCAAAAAGAAGCGCTAAGCCACAAGGGCTATACAGCGCTGCAGGGTAGGGAAGGAAGCGAGGGTATTGGATGGCAGAAGGGAGGAGGGATGTTTCAGTAGGTTACAGAAAACAGCGGGGCAGGGGATGTACGGGGGTAGAGGGTAGAAAGAGATTGAAGTAGAAAGGGTGAAGGTATCAGAATTTGTAAAAGTAAGTCGGTTGTTGTCAAAAAGTCAATGAGAGAGTCTGATGGAAAGGTGGGTCCATCAGCGAAAAGGGGAAAGGTAGAGAGAGAGCAGCAGGGCGAAGACGCGACGGAGGTAAATTCTGCGTGCTCGTTGATAAAAGTGGGCAGTCCAACAAAATGTGGCTGACTGATAAGGGAACTTGGCAATTCTCACAGAGAGGAGCAGGGCGCCTCTCCATGAGATATCCATGAGTAAGACGAGAATGGCCAATGCGAAGAGGGAGAGAGTAGTCTCCCAACCTCGCCCACTGGTGTTTAAGAAGACAGCCAGTAACCTATACTCGGTTTAATAGATTGAAGTTTGTTCCCGAGCTTAGTAGACCAAGTTGTTGCCAACAGGTGTGAAGTTGGGAAGATATTTGCAGCAAAATAGCCCCTAAATGGAATACCTCTACATGAAAACTGGTAGGTCATGTATGCTGACCGCGCAGCGTGTCTGCCTGTTCATTGCCCTGTACGTCAACATGAACCAGGGACCTAAAAAAAAAACAATATTCTTTATGCTTGGTAAAGTTTACGGCGTAGCCAAAGTTGGATACGGAGGCCCTAAGGGGTGGGGTTTGTATCAAATTTCTGTATAGCCTTTAAAAGCACTAAGGGAGTCTGGGGCCCAACCCAACAAATGATGACACAGCAATAGATGCAATACGGATAAGTGCTGTAAGGATGGCACACAATTCAGCAGAAAAAAATACTAGCCGAAGTAGTAAATGCCCTTGTACGACGCTGTCCGGAAACACTGCTGCGAATCCTACGCCGTCAGAAGACTTAGAGCCATCTGTGTACATGGCATGGCATGAGAATGAAAAGTGAATGTGGTCAAGAAAAAAGGACAGGAAGCGACCGTAGACAGTTGGGCTTTCGAGCAAGGGAGAGAGAAAGAACAGACTCGAACAGCTGGAACTTCCCAAGGGGGTAGGGAAAAGTGAGTGCAACATGTACATAGAAAGGTGGTAATTGAAGAAAAGACAAGAGCGAATGAAGTAGTAAGCGTAGTAAGGGGTTATGGTAGAAGCCCCTTACGAAAGCCATATTGACGAGTGGAGAGACTGTTGTGTGTCTCTAAATACCACACTAAACGACTATTTACTAGGCGTTCCATCACTTTGCAAACTGCACTGGTAGAGCAATGGGACGATAGTGGGAGATTTCATGTCCGTAGTGCCTGGTTTGCGGAAAGGGAGAACAATGGCGGATTTCCACAGCTGTGGAAGAACTCCTTGTGCCCAAATAAGATTGTATAGGCGAAAATAGGACTGCAAGGGCTGACTGATGTAAATGTTGTAGCATGCGAATATGAATGTCGTCGGGCCCAGCTGCCGTGATCGGCAAGCTGAGGTGTTGCCTCCAGTTCCTGGAGTGTAAAAGGCACATTATACTGTTCTTTCTGAGAGAAGAAAAGTCCAAGGGTGCTAACTCTCTGGCAGACTTTGAGGAAAGAAATGAGGGGCATAGATGGAGCCCCTGAGAAATACAGACCAGATGATTGCCAATTTCATTGGCAACATCTAGTGGGTTTGCTATATCAACACCGGCAACCCGCAGAACAGGAGCCGGGTCAGGAGAATATTTACCACTCAGTTTTCATACTTTTTTCCAGACTGCACTCAGAGGAAGCAGGGGTGATGGTGGAGACAAAATCTCGCCAGCAAGTGTGTTTAGCATCACGGATGACACGGCGAGCGATCGCACACTTCTGCTTAAAATCAAGAAGTCTCTGTGGTTCTATTGTACTGGTACCTGCCCCATGCAGCACTTTTCAAAAGTACTGCACGAGCACAAGCAGGAGACCCCCAAAGGGGCACGCATTTTGAGAATGCCTGCCGAAGTTTGGGGTATGAATTGAGAAGCTGTGGTTAAATGGAGGACGAGAAGAGGTGTAAAAGCTCATCGATGGAGGACGAGGAAGGAACCTCTCTAAAAACAGGTGTGAGTAAAGGTTCCAATTTGCCTGATCAAATTGCCAGCGTGGGATGCGAAGAGGTGGTGAATATGAAGGGGAAGTAAGAATGATTGGGATATGATCATTGTCATGTAAGTCCGGAAGAACAGACCAAGTGAAGTCTAATGCGGCGGAGGAAGAGCAGACTGAGAGATCGATGCAAGAGAGAGTGTGAGTCCGAGGATCAAAATGGGTGTGAGTACCTGTATTAAAACATGGAGGGGGTGGGGGGCCCAAGAAAAGCCTCTAACTGAATGCCACGGGAATCACAGTGAGACCCCCCCCCAGGGGAAAATTTGGTGGGCTTTAAAAATCACCAAGTAACAGAATCGGTGGTGGTAACGACGAAACAAAAAAGGCAATATCCGGAATAGATAATGCCCGAGAAGGAGAGAGATATAAAGAAACAGGGGCGTATACCACCTATGCAAGTGCATACGGGCTGCTGTGTAATGCAGCGAAGTACGAACAAATAGCTGATGGTACGGAATATCAGTGCGTAGAAGAAGGGCACTTTGATTAAAGGTCCCCTCAGGAAAAGGATCTGAAGAATACAATAAATTATAGCCTGAGATGGGAGAGATAACAGCAGTGTAATTTTGGTTCCTGTAAGCAAACACCAACAGGGGAAAACTGGGAGAGTAACATCTGAAGCTCACCCCGATTACCCTTGAGGGGCGTATATTCCACTGTAAATAGGCCATGATTGGCAATGATAAGATACTTGAAATCCGCAGGTTAAAGGGGTTTCCCACGGACTAGAGGGGTTAGAAAAGTCCACATGGGGAGGCAGTGGAAAAGTTCAGGCAGCGAAGGAACGGTGCGCTGTGAAGGAGTTGCGCAGATGGAGTAGAGGAGAGAGAAGGAGAGGAGGGTGGATCAGTGTCCATTGATGGTTTGGTCTCTGCAATATATTCATAGATTGTTCAAGTGTTTCAGAGTTCAGAGAAGTCGTATGGGAGACAATATTGGAAATTTGGGAGGGGGAGGATGAGTAAAGATTGGAACTGTAATGGACTGTACCAAGGTAGGGGGGGGGGCGAAAGGGTGGAGGGAACTGGAGAAGTGTGGAAGGGGACAGAAGAGGCAGAAACCCCGGGAGGTGGCAGAAGAGGAAGAAACTTGGGAGGGAACAGGGGGGAAGGTACAGTACGAGGGGGAGGGTGAACATCTACACTTGTAACAGAGCCAGGAGAGGGGGAGAACCAGGTACAAGGAAAGGGAAGGGGGAAAAAGAGGAGGTGGAAGATGGGTAGGGGGTGTTAATGGACCTTTTTTGGGCTTTTGAGAAGTACAGGGACGATTGGGAGGAGGTGTCATACGGATCTCGTCGCTACTGAGGATTGCGAGAGAGAACACGAAGAAGCAAGATCAGACTGAGACGTTGAAAGTAGGGACGTCTGAGCCGAGGACAGCAAAAGAATTAGCTACAGGAGTGACTATGGGGGAGGTAACCAGAGGTGGGTGCAGAAAATGGGATACCAGAAGTGGGGGGACGTTTGAAAAACGGGAATAAGAAACACGAGGTAGTCTCCCTTTGGGGGCGGAGATGAGAAACTGCCATGGCATAAGGGGGACCTTCTGCCTCTTTGAGGTAACGGATTTCCCGCTCGTTTAAGTAGACTTGACATGCCGAGAGTACGAAGGGTGAGCCTATGACAATTAGGCAAGAGGGAGGTCGATTGCAGCCGTATTAGAATGGTCATCGGCACCACAGACTGGGCATTCGGCGATAGATCTGCAATATTTTGCTGGATGGCCAAATCGCCAGCATTTCTACACTGTTGCGGTGTAGGGATCACCTTTCGAACTTGTAACCGATGTCCCGCTACATAAACTGAGGATGGGAGTTCACGGCTGTCAAAAGTTAAACGAGCCACATTGCTAGGGTATCATCTCCGCCCACGGGCAGGAAGAACGTAAGTGTCTACCTTGAGGATTGGAAGATCTTGGAGTTCCAGCTGTTCAAGAATGTCAGTGCCATATGTCTGGAAATTTTGTTGAACTATGGTATGGGGCAGAATGACGGTACCACTACAAGAATTGAGGGATGTGCTTTTCAATAGTTACAAGAACAGTATCGATATGGGAAAGACGAGAAAGCTCATGAGCCTGGGTAGCATTCTGTACGGTGACGATGCGCGTACCGCTCTTAAGAGCATGAAAAGAAATATCTTTACCAACATGGCGTAGGAGTGCCTTGCCAATACTGTGGTCAGAAAGATAGGCAGTAGAGGAAGTCGTTCGTAAAGTGAAGAATTTAGTCCATTGTGCAGTCTGAAAAATGAGCGTGGAAAGGTAGTGAAGGACTTGTCGATCTTTTCTGAGAAGAACAAGAAGGTGGAGAAATATCATCAGCAGGTAATTGTCGTTGTCGTTTAGGCGTGGGACCAGAGTTGGTCCCATGTGGAACGGCCGGCGATTCGAAAATTGCCCCACCGTAGAGGGAGAGGCCAGAAGCCTAGTCCAGGAGGAGAGCGAAGGTCAGATAAATCGAAGGAGTCAGTCGAGGCCTCAGTACCTGAAGCGGGTAAGGAAACAGCACCGGCAAGAGGTACAGAGGCATGAGGAGTGTCCAAAGACGAGGTGGGGTCAGAACGGGGTGCAGTATCAAGAAGGGGCCCGGGGGTAGCAGGTTCATGGACTAGGGCTGCCATGGTTAGGTTACTTCTTTCTTTTTGTTTTTAAGAAAAAAAAAAGAAAGAAGAAAAGATAATAAAAAAAAAGAATAAAAAAAAGGAGGACCGGGGAGGGATAGATCCTAGGAGGAATGAAAGGGCCAAAAATCTCCCTCCGTGCCCAAGAGGACCTCAGCACCGCAAGTAGCGCAGATGCAGCATGGAACCCGTGCCATACCCTACCCATCATGCCAGTAAACCGGCAATCCGGGATAGCAACCTCATATCTGCCTAGCTACCTCTGTGGACAAAAGAGAGGGCGGCCGGAAATCTGCCACAAAGCATACCTCCTTCGGCCACCACCCCCGGGAAACCGAAAGGTGGCTTCCAGAGATACACCCATCGCCCGAGAGACACCCAAAGCCACCCCCTGGGAACCGGGGGAGGGATCAGGACATCCCCAGGCAATCCAGATTCCACGGCAAACTACGCCCCCGCCCCAAAGAACCTCCAACGGAATGGATGGACCCCGGTACCCTTTCCCCTACCTAGGAACTACCGTGCCTGTGGAAAAAAAACAAAAAACGAAAAACGAAAAAAAAACCCAAAAGGCCAAAAAGGAAGGGCAAAAGGGAGGGGTGGGGAGGAGAGGAGGAAAGGAAAAAGGGGAGGATGGGGAGGATGGGATAGGGAACGGGGGATTTGGGGGTAATTAGGTTCGGTCTGAGGAAGTAGACCGACAGGTCTAATTCCTCACACCAAGAGCCTCTTCACCACGCCAAGGAGCCCCTCTTGAAGAGGGTTATATTCTGTAGGTCTTGCAACTTTCCTCCTCTTCAAGGGGGGCTCCTTGGCGTGGTGAAGAGGCTCTTGGTCTGAGGAATTAGACCTATCGGTCTTCTTCCTCAGACCGAACCCAATTAACCCCCCAATCTCCCCTCCCCTATCCCATCCTCCCCTTCCTCCCTTTTTCCTTTCCTCCTCTCCTCCCCACTCCTCCCTTTTGCCCTTCCTCTTTTTGTCCTTTGGGATTTCTCCCACAGGCACGCTAGTTCCTAGGTAGAGGAAAGGACACCGGGGTCGATCCCATTCCGTTGAGGTTTCTTGGCGGTGGCGTAGTTTGCCGTGGAAATTGGATTGCCTAGGGATGCCCCGATCCCTCTCCGGTATCCCGGAGAAAGCTTTGGGTGTCTTTTGGGCGACGGGTGTATCTCGGGAAAAGCCACCTTTCGGATTCCGGGGGTGGTGGCTGAAGGAGGTATGCTTTGTGGCGGATATCCGGCCGCCCTCTCTTTTGTCCACCGAGGTAGCTCGGCAGATGTGAGGTTGCTATCCCAGATTGCTGGTTTACTGGCATGAAAGGGGGAGGGTATGGCACGGGTTCCATGCTGCATTGCGCTACTAGCGGTTTTCGAGTCCTCTTGGGCGCGGAGGGAGATTTCTGGCCCTTTCATTCCTCCTAGGAACTATCCCTCCCCGGTCCCCCCTTTTTTTATTTTTTTTTATTTTTATTTTCTTTTCTTCTTTCTTTTTTTTTCTTAAAAACAAAAAGAAAGAAGTAACCTAAAACCCTGGCAGCCCTAGTCCATGAACCTTTTACCCCGGGCCCCCTTTTTGATACCGCACCCCCTTTGACCCCGCCTCGTCTTTGGACCCCTCTTCAGACATTTCCCCATGCCTCTGTACCTATTGCCGGTGCTGTTTCCTACCTGCTTCAGGTACTGAGGCCTCGACTGACTCCTTCGATTTATCAGACCTTCGCTCTCCTTGACTATGCTTCCGGCCCTTTTCCCCCCTACGGTGCGGCAATTTTCAAATCGCCGACCCGTTCCCCGTCGGACCAACTCTGGTCCCAGCCTAAACGTCAACGACAATTACCTGCTGATGATACTTCTCCACCCTTTACCCTTCTCGTTCTTTCAGAAAAGTTTGACACGTCTTCACTACCTTTCCACGCTCAGTTTCAGGGCTTTAACAGTGGACTAAATTCTTCACTTTGCGACCAACTTCCTTACTGCCTATCTTTCTGACCATAGTATTGGCAAGGCACTCCTACGCCATGTTGGTAAAGATATTTCTTTTCATGCTCTTAAGAGCGGTACGCGCATCATTACCGTACAGAATGCTACCCAGGTCGTGAGCTCTCTCGTCTTTCCCATATAGATACTGTTCCTGTCACCCTTGAAAAACATCATTCCTCAATTCTTGTAGTGTTCCGTTATTCTGCCCAAACCATAGCTTCAACAAAATTTCAGACATGCGGCACCGAATTCTAGAACAGCTGGAACTCCAAGATCTCCAATCCTCAACGGTAGATCTCTTACGTTATTCCTGCCCGTCGGGCGGGAGACGATACCCTAGGCAATGTGGCCTCGTTTAACTTTGAAAGCGAAGATCTCACATCCCTAAGTTTATATAGCAAGGGACATCGGGTACAAGTTCGAAAGGTGATCCCTTACACCACAACAGTGTAGAAATTGCTGGCGATTGCCAATCCAGCGAAATTATTGCAGATCTATCGCCGAATGGCACAAGTCTGTGGTGCGATTGACCTTTAATAGTCTTGACAAATCGATTCTCCCTCTTGCCCTTAATGTCATAGAGGCTCACCCTTCGTACTCTCGCCGTTGTCAGAGTCTATTTTAACGAGCGGGAAATCCGTGTTACCTCATAAGAGACAGAAGGTCTCATTATGCCATGGACAGTTTCTCATCTCCGCCTCCCAAGGGAGACTCCCATCGTGTTTTCTTATTCCCGTGATTTCAAAACGTCCCACCACTTTTGGTATCCCATTATTCTACACCCACCTCTGTGGTTACCCTCTCCCATAATCCTCCTGTATCTAATCCTTTTGCTGTCCTCGGGCTCAGACGTCAACTATTCAAACGCCTCAGTCTAATCTCGCTTCTTCGAGTTCTCTCTTACAAGCCTCAGTATCGAACGAGACTCGTACGACACCTCTTACCCAATCCGTCCCTCTACTTTCTCAAAAAGTCAAAAAAGGGTCCGGTAACACCTCTACACATCTTCCACCTCCTCATTTTACCCTCACTGTCTCTGTCCCTAGTTCTTCCCCTCTCACTGGCCTCAGTTACAAGTGCAGAGCAGAGGTTCACCCTCCTCCTCGTAATGTACCTTCCTCCCTGTTCCACAAGTTTTCTTCCTTTCTGCCACTCCCCAGGTTCCTGCCTCTCTGTCCCCTGCCACGCTTCTCCAGTTTCCCTTCCACCCCTTTCGCCCCCCACCCCTACCTTGGTACAGGTCCCAATACAGTTCCAATCTTTACTCATCCTCCCCCTCTACCATTTCCCATATGGTCTCCATTCGATCTAATCTCTGAATTCTGAAAACCACTTGAAGCAATCTCTGAATATATTGCAGAGTCCAACACCATCTATTGGCACACTGATCCACCTTCCGCTCTTTCTCTCTACTCTGCGCCTCCATCTGCGCAACTCCTTTTCTTCACAGCGCACGTTCCTTCGCTGCTTGTACATTTTCCAATGCCTCCGCATGTGGACTTTCTAACCCTCTAGTTCCGTAGGAACCCTACCTGCGGGATTTAAGTATCTTTATTCATTGCCATTTCATAGCCTTTTTTACAGTGGAATACTACGTGGCCTCAGGGGTATCGGGGTGAAGCTTCAGATGTTACTCTCCCTGTTTGCCCCTGTTGGTGTTTGCTTACAGGAACCAGATTTACAATTGCTGTTATTTCTCACATCTTCAGGCTGTATAGATTGGTATTCATTCAGATCCTTTTTCGGATGGGACCTTTAATGAAAGTGCCTTCTTCCCGCACTGATATTTCCGTACCATCAGCTATTTGTTATTTCTTCGCTGCAAATACACAGCAGCCCGTTCCACTTAACATAGTGGTATACGCCCTGTTCTTTATATCTCTCTCCTTCTCGGGCATTATCTATTCCGGATTTTGCCTCCTGTTTCGTCATTCCGCCACCATTCTGTTACTTGGTGATTTTAATGCCCACCATTTCATATGGGGAGGGTCTCTCACTGTGATTACGTGGTCATTCAGTTAGAGGCTTTCTTGCCACCCACCCCCTCACATGTTTTAAATACAGGTACCTCACACCCATTTTGATCCTCGGACTCATACTCTCTCTTGCATCGATCTCTCAGTTTGCTCTTCCTCCGCGCTTTTAGACTATACCTTGGTCTGTTCTCCCGGGGCTTACATGACAGTGATCATGTCCCAATTCAATTCTTACTTCCCTTCATATGCCACCTCTTCGCACCCCACGCTGGCAATTTAATCGGGCAAATGAACCTTTACTCACACCTGACTGTTTTTAAGAGGTTCCTTCTTCGTCTCAATCGATGAAGCTTTTACACCTCTTCTCATCCTCCGTTTCACCGCAAGCTTCTCTTTATATACCCCACAACTTCGATGCAGGCATTCTCAGAAATGCGTGCTTGGTGGTCTCCTGCTTGTGATAGTGCAGTACGTTTGAAACGCGCTTGCATGGGGCAGACAGGTACGGTACTAATAGAACCACAGAGCGACTCCTTGATTTTTTAAACAGAAGCGTGTGCGATCGCTCGACCGTGTCATCCGTGACGCTAACGCCCCTTGCTGGCGTGATTTATGTCTCCACCATCACCTCTCTGCTTCCTATATGAGTGCAGTCTGGAAATAAGTACGAAAACTGAGTGGTAAGATTCTCCTGACCCTGGCTCCTGTTCTGAGGCGTTGCCGGTGTTGATATAGCAAACCCACTAGATGTTGCCAATGAAAATTGGCAATCATCTGGTCCGTATTTCCTCGGGACTCCATCTATGCCCCTCATTTCTTTCCTCAATAGTCTGCCCGAGGTTAGCACTATTGGACTTCTTCTTCTCTCAGAGAAGAACGTATAATGTTGCCTTTTAACTTCAAGAACTGGAGGCAACACTCTCAGCTTGTCGATCATCGGCAGCTGGGCCCGAAGACATTCATATTTTAAGCTACAAACATTTACATCAGTCAGCCCTTGCAGTCCTATTACGCTTTAAAATTTATTGGTCACAAGGAGTTCTTTCCACAGCTGTGGAAATCCGCCATACCATTGTTCTCCCTTTCGGCAAACCAGGCACTACGGGACATAAACCTCCCACTATCGTCCTTTGCTCTTACCAGTGCAGTTTGCAAAGTAATGGAATGGAACGTCTAGTAAATAGACGTTTAGATGTGGTAGTTAGAGACACAACAAAAACAGTCTCTCCACTAGTCAATATGGATTGCGTAAGGGGACGTTCTTCCATTTGACCCCTTACTCGCGCTTGGATACGTATGTTCGTAATGCCTTTGCGAATAACCACTCAGTTATGGCCATATTTTCTTGTTCTTGAGAAGGCATATGACACAACTTGGAGGTAAACCTATTTTAGCCCAAGCCATCCTTAGCCTTCGAGGCAAATCTTACCTTCCTTCCTTAAGAACTTTTTAACTGACATGCATTTCGTGTTTCGGGTTAATAATGAGCTCCTTCACCCCGGGACTTTATCCAAGCTGAAGGTGTCCCACAGGGATGTTCTGAAGCACAACACTTTTCTCCTAGCTATAATGATTTTGGCCTCTTTAGTCTTTCCATCAAATATTTGGTCATCACTCTATGTTGATGACTCGCTATTGCTGTGCAGGCGCTCTGCCTGTCACCTCCTTAAGTTTTTCTCTCCAGCATGCAGGGTTCGACCGTGGTTTCTATTGGGCCACCACACATGGGTTTAAATTTTCCAGCACTAAAACCACAAATCACTTTCACTAGACGCTCTGTCATCTCTGATCATCTTTGTACCTCTATGGCTCAGTATCACCTGAACATGATACAGTCCAAGTTTCTGGGGCACTCCTCTTTGATCGTAGGTTTTATCCTGGAAATCCTCACATTTCCTCTCTGAAGGCAACTTGTCACAGCCGGCTGAACCTTGTTAAAAAAACCCTTGCTCATCTTTCGTGGGGAGCTGATCGTCGAACACTCCTTCACCTACATTCCACCCTGTATTTTTTCGAAACGGGATTATGGTGAACCAGATCCTATTCAGCCGGCATCGCCTGCTACTCTCTCTAGCTTAACCCCATTCATCACCAAGGATTACGTTTATGCCTTGGTGCTTTTCGCTCCTTCCCCGTCGAAAAAGCCTCTATGCAGAAGCGAACGTTCATCTTATCGATCGCCGTGATGCCCATTGCCTGCGCTACTATGACGCTCTCATGATCTCCGCAATCCTTCCATTTTTAGAATGGTCACTGATATTCGTAGACATCACTTTATTTGTTCGCCGCCCCTGCATTTACTCCGTCCCTTCTCTCTTCGCCTTCATTCGCTCTGGTTACTTTCAAACTACCACCTTTCTAAGTAAAACCAATGTAGCATCACACTTTTCCCTGCCCCCCCCCCCCTGAGGAAGTTCCAAGCTGTTCGAGTCTGTTCTATCTCCCTCCCTTGCTCGAAAGCCCAACTGTTACGGTCGGCTTCCCCGCTCTCTTTTTCTTGACCACTTTCTCTCTCATTTCTCATGCCATTGCTGTGTACACAGATGAGCTTAAGTCTTCTGACGGCGTAGGAGGATTCGCAGCAGTGTTTCCGGACCAGGTCGTTACAAGGGCATTTACTATCTTCAGCTAGTATTTTACTGCTTGAAAATTATGTGCCATCCTTACAGCATTATCCGTATTGCATCTATGCCTGTGTCATCATTTGTGGTTGTCTCAGATCTTCCCTTAGTGCTTTACAGGCTATACAAAAAATTTGATACACACCTCACCACTTAGTCATCCGTATCCCACTTTGGCTTCGCCGCATCTTTACTAAGGCATAAAGATATTGTTTTTTGTTGATGGTCCCTGGTCATGTTGGACCGTACAGGGCATTGAACAGGCAGACACTGCTGCGCGGTCAGCAGTCATGACCCTACCAGTTTCTTAGAGGATAATTCCATGTACGGTACTATTTTGCTGTAATACTCTTCCAACCTTCACACCCGTTGGCAACAACTTGGTCTTCTATGCTCGGCAACAAACTTCTGTTATTAAACCGTGTATTGGTTACTGCCGTGGCTTATCACCGTGTCAGTGGTTGGGAGACTACTCTCTACCCGTTTCGCATTGGCCATATCGTCTTACTCATGGATATCTCATGGAGGGCGTTCTTGCTCCTCTCTGTGAGAATGCCATGCTCATTATCAGTCAGCACATTTCTGTTGGACCTGCCCACTTTATCTACGAGCACGCAGAATTTAACTCTGTCGTCGGTATTCGCCCCGCTGCTCTCTCTTTACCTTCCCTTCTCGCTGATGGGACCCACCTTTTCATCCGGACTCTCTCATTGACTTTTTGGGACAAACCCACTGTCTTACTCCACTAATTTTGATCTTTCAGCCCTTTCTCTTGTATACTCTTGCTACCCTCTACCCCGTACTATCCCTGAACCGCTGTTTTCTGTAACCTGCTGATCATCCCCCCTCCCTTCTGCCATCCAATTCCCTTGCTTCCTTCCCTACCCTGCAGCGCTGTATAGCCCTTGTGGCTTAGCGCTTCTTTTTGATTATAATAATAATAATTGCAACTTTCCTTCCACTACAAATTTGGTAAGATGTACAATGTTCTAGTTGGCATCAGGGGAGAGGGAGCTAGATAATCATCGTTTAAGAGGGTTTGAGCGATATGTCAATAGATTGCAATATACAAAATGTTGATTTTTTTTATTAAGGAAAAAAATCTTTAAAAACAAAATGGTAAAACATATCGCAAATCCCTTCCCTATTTTAATAGAACCATCATTCCTCAGTAATGTGTGAAAAAAAATCATGAACCTCCTATAAATACTCATTGCGAGAGAAAGAAAATAATGTCAACTTATTTAAGAACATAAGAACATAACATAAAATAAGAACACTGCAGCAGGCCTGTTGGCCCATACTAGGCAGGCCCTTTACAATTCATCCCACTAACAAAACATTTGCCCAACCCAATTTTCAATGCTTCCCAAGAAATAAGCTCTGATGTGCAAGTCCCAATCAAATCCAACTCCTCCCACTCATGTACTTATCCAACCTAAATTTGAAATACCCAAAGTCCTGGCCTTCTTTAACCAACTAGGTAGACTGTCACTCAAATCAACTTACCTATTTCAAACCAAATACTTTCCTTGGTCCTTTCTAATTCTCAAACTATACTAATTTATAGTCTATTACTGCGGGTTCTCTCTTGGACGAGATATCCTCAAGACCTAATATATCCCCTTTATTAATACCTATCTTCCACTCTATTCACTTCGGATTAGGTCTCCCCTCATTCTTCGTCTACAAGTGAATGTACTAATGAGTTTCTTCAATCTGTCTTCATAAGGAAGATTTCTAATGACTATGTATTATTTTTTAGTCATCTACGCTGTATGTTTTCTAACGAATTTATGTCCATTCTGTAATATGGAGACCAGAATTGTGCTGCAGATCTAGGTGAGGCTTACTAATGATGTATTAGCTGCAGTATGACCTCTGGGACTTCTGTTGCTTACACTCTTGATATTAAAGCCCAGTAATCTATTTTGCCCTTATGACGTACGGTTAGGGCATTGCTGTCTTGGTTTAGGGTTGCTGCTCACCATAACCCCAAGTCCTTTTCCAACAATCTGTATGCTAAGTTCTACACTATTTAACTAATAAGTGTAGCGTTTCGGACACTCCCGCAGCTTTCAAAAACCTAGCATTTATCTACATTGAACTGCATCTGCCACTTTTCTGACCAAGAATAGAGTTTGTTTAAATCCTCCTGAAGTTCCCTAACATCTACGTTTGAATCAATTATCCTACCTATCTTTGTGTCATCGGCGAATTTGCTCATATCACTAGTAATACCCTCATCAAGGTCATTGATATATATTATAAACAACAACGGGCCTAAGACTGATCCCTGTGGTACGCCACTTGTTACAGATCCCCATTCGGATTTAACCCCATTTATGGACACACTCTGCTTCCTGTCTGTGAGCCATAACTCGACCCATGAGAGCACCTTTCCCCCAATGCCATGAGCTGCCACTTTAACAGTCTTTGGTGCGGAACTCTATCAAAAGCCTTACTAAAATCTAAGTAAATAATATCAAATTCTTTATCGTGGTCAACAGCCTCAAAAGCTTTACTGAAGAAAGTTAATAAATTAGTTAGACAAGACCGGCCACTTGTGAATCCATGCTGAGTATCATTAATCAAGCTATGCTTATCGAGATGGCTTCTTATAATCTCAGCTATAATTGACTCGAGTAATTTGCCTACAATTGAGGTCAGACTTATTGGGCGGTAATTTGACGGTAACGACTTGTCCGGTTTTAAAATTAGGAATTACATTATTCATCTTCCACATATCAGACACTACACCTGTTTGAAGAGATAAATTAGAAATATTAGTTAATGGTTCACAGACTTCCACTTTGCATTCCTTAAGAACCCTTGAAAAAAACTCATCAGGACCCGGTGACTTATTTTGCTTCAGTCGGTCTATCTGCTTCACAACCATTTCACTAGTGACTGTGATGTTACATAATTTATCTTCTGGCCCACTAAAAATTAAATTAATTACTGGAATTAATTACTGGAATATTGTTAGTGTCTTCCTGTGTAAAAACCGAGAGAAAATAATTATTTAAAATCGAGCACATTTCATTCTCTTTGTCAGTAAGATGCCCATAGTTATTTTTAAGGGGACCTATCTTATCTCTGACTTTTGTTCTATATACCTGGAAAAAACTTTTTGGGTTAGTTTTAGAATCCCTAGCAACTTTAATTTCATAGTCCCTTTTAGCTTTTCTTATCCCCTTTATAATGTCCATCTTAATGTCAATATACTGATTCATAAGATGACCCTCACCTCTTTTGATACGCCTATAAATTCCTTTCTTATGCCCTAGTAGATATTTCAGCCTATTACTTCATCCATTTTGCGGTTCATTTCTTTTTTGATCTTATTTCTTTTTCGGGATAAAAACGGTCTTTGAGCCTCATGTATGTGTTCAGAAAAACTGTCATATTGATAGCTCTCTTCGTTACCCCAGTCAACAGATAAGTATTCTCTAAGCCCATCGTAATCTGCTAAGTAAAAAATCTGGGACTGTTACTGAGTTATCCCTACTATCATACTTCCATTCAATGCTAAATGTAATTGATTTTTTTTTTTATAAACAGTCTAAAAGATAATATATAAACAAATAATTAGCATATAATTATAATTTCATTGCCTAAGACTCGCCGCACTTACTCGTGCCGGCACATACTATCCCCCCCCCCCTTTTCCCTATTATAATGGGCGGCTATTATACTGTACGTTATCATGGGAATAAAATTACTCATGCACATACGTAGTCTTAATATAAAAATATTGACAATACATAGTTCGTACATGTTCTATCCTTGTTTTTTCCAAATAAACACCATTGACATAACCAGTTAAAATCTCACTGAAAACACTTAAGGGCATCGCCACAAATAA
The DNA here is from genome assembly GCF_026875155.1 of Cherax quadricarinatus. Classification (NCBI taxonomy): domain Eukaryota; kingdom Metazoa; phylum Arthropoda; class Malacostraca; order Decapoda; family Parastacidae; genus Cherax; species Cherax quadricarinatus. The sequence continues at coordinate 74,223,408 of NC_069401.1, read as the reverse complement.
AATTTGTCCACTCCTAATCCTTATTACCTCACTATTCATTATAATACATGATATCATCTACATATACATGATTTGGTACATAGGAAAATGGGTCATTATTATGTGATTATAAAATTGACTAAGCCAAAGATCATGATTTCATATATAAAACATAGAAAATATTCCCACAAAGCAACTGTGCCAGGGTCACAGCACTCACAAACTTAAGTTATACAAACGTAAGTTAAACTTGTGTGATATCTTATCATTTTCTGCTCTAAACCGAGATCAAGTTTTAGTCATCATGGCTTTTTAAGTTATCCTGTATGAGTGGTAAATAACATAGATTCCAATTCCTCATTATTCTCCCTTCCCTCTATTCATATCCCTCCCATCTCCACACTACAAACAGCTAAACCAAACCCACCCTCTTGCATCCCCGGTAGGAGACCCAACCCTTTGCCCAGCCCCCTGGGGTTCATGTGGAGGAGCACCCACAGTGAGATTCCGGTAACCTCGAAAAGCTAAAATACCCACCTCCCACATAGGACTTGACTTTTCCTAACATGTTCTATAAAATCTCGCTGCTATAGCTTTTATCCTCAAACTCACCCCTAAACCTCCCTCATCCCTAAGATACATGTAAATAATCGTCATACACTTACATTAAGGCATCTACCCACTCACCGGCACCCCAGTTACATCCAGGACATGGCCATTGCACCCCCCCAAAAAAAGTCTGATAACTCTCACAATCCATAAACCTCACCCCCTCCAAAGAAGGACAAAAATATACCGCATGAAGGCCGTTTCGATGTCCTCAATGCAAGGCATGAGTCCTCTCTCACAAGACCAATTTTATATAACACATCATAGTGGCCTATATTCCCATCAGATACGATATACTAACTCTAGTACCTCGCTGGTATTTCTAAAGCAAGCCAAACTTCCTCCATATGCTTATCCAGTCATATTTCTGGATATACAGCAAGTCCCTGTAAGACACCCTTGCCTACACAGTACCCCACCTTCGTTTGACCTTAACGTGGACCACCTGTTTAACATGTAATAAAACCACTCAACTTATCCTCACAATACCTCAAATCCCTTCCACACCACCCATACTTCGTGCATCCTCCATTACCCTACTACCATGACTCCCTCCTATTACCCAGTCCGGCATATTTTGTTTATATATAAAGCCATTATTCTATGGACCAATGACATCAGGCCAAGCCCCCACGTCTTACCTCCGTCATCACCACGTCCTTGCATCAACCCTTGCCCTCCCAAACCCCCCACACATACCTTAGAACCTTCCTCTGGATTTCTTGCAATTTCTCTGCTCTTAAAGGGGAACACCTACAGCCACTCACCCTAACCTTCACTGTAAACCAGAGAGTTGACACTTAAAACTCTCTTGCTGTTATGTTACGCCCTAGCCCTTAAGCCTCCTTGCCTTCCCAAAACCCTGCTCGTAATCTATTTCCGATATTTTTCATTCCTACTCTCCTGCACTTCCGCCACTGTACCATATTCCACAAACCTTAATTTCTGTCCACTACTGGGACCATCCCAACCCCTCCAAGCCCCTCCACCCAATCCCCCACCTCTATAGTCTCGATCTATTTAATTAAATTCATACCCGTGGCATCCCCAAAAATCTGAATGAATTCCTCCACTTCCTTAGATCTTCCTCATTGCCTTACCAAGCAAAGTAGTATATCTACGTACCCACTCAATCCCACACCCCCCCACCCATAATCAATGTTTCATTCATCACCTCATCCACCAGCCCATAAAATGGATTCTGTAAGCTGGCAAACCAATAACTGAGAGAGTGGACAGCCTTTGCCTCTCAAACATCTCTCCATCGTACTGGGTCCCCAACTTAACATTAACCTGTACCCTAATAACTGCTTCCCTCATACAAGGTTTGCACCCATCTCACCAACTTCTCCCCCAAACAACTGTTCCAAACAAACTTTTAGAAATCCCTATTCACACAATCATACGCCATTAGCCCATCTTATACAAGTATCTCCCCCTCCGGTGCAGTCCTCATTAAATCCCTTTGTGACTATGCCCGTCCCTCATACTTCTTCACGAATGCCAAACTGTCCCCCATGTAACACACGGAATCCTAAGAAACCTTCTTTCAAGGGGGGGGGTTTTTTCTATTGCCCAGAATTTTAGCATAAAATTTTGATTAATCTGCACACTTTAAGGATATTGCTCTATAATCATTCAATACTTTCCATCCTTCTTCAGCACCAACAACAGATCCCTTTTTCTGGTCTTCGCCATGCTACCACTGACTCACATATGATTCAAGGACTTACACTAACCATACTAAAATGCATCACCATATAAACTCTATAAAAATCATTCGGTATTCCTTCATTGCCTGCGTCTTTCCTGAATATCCCGTAAAACCGCCTCCCCACTCACTCCTCATAATACTACCCTCAAGCATTTCCCGTTCCTCGGTCCCAATACAATAGTATTCTGCATAACCCCAAATATTAACTCCTCCACTGACAACTTCCTTGTTCCTCCTCACATTTCTCCCTTAAACATTTATCCCAGCATAACCACTAAGATCATCTGTTTCAGTAAGAAATTGTCCCACCACATAACCCCCCCCCCCATCAGCGGACAACTAGATGTGCTATGGTTGTCACATCTGCCTTTCCCTACAATTTTCTCAGGGACATATCTCCTGACTGGTCGATCACCTTTATCAACCCTCACTCTATTCCTGCCCTATACTCTAATTTCGCAGTTAAAACCTTTCATTATGTAATTCATTCAATCCTACTCCTTAAGCCATCCACCTCACCTCGCACATATTCCCTTCCCCCCCGTCGTAAAAGCATTCAGCTGTCCCTCCAGGTTGTTTTGCAATACTCATATTCCACTTGCTGTTCCTTTCCATCGTATCCTACGAGAAAACTCTGATATTGCTGTCTTTGGCCCCGCATCTCCCACCAGTCACAATGCAAGTCCATCCCACCATCCTTACCCTCCCAGCAATGTCTCCTCCATTCCTCAAAGGATGTGCCTTCAATCCCCCTCCTGCAGAGACCTCTCATTCATTTTCCAATCCCAGGGCATATATGAGAACATGTACCATCCACCGCGATCGACAGATCACATCACCTCCATGTGAATCCGAATAATCCGAAATCAAAAGCCCTCGCTCTTCCACACCATCCCCCTGCATCACATTTATCTATCTAACCTCCGCCCCATAATTCCCACGAATAATCGTGTGCTCCCACCCCATACTCCCCTGCCCACCACATCTTACAACTCACCTACATACCTTAACACATCCGTAGGAACCCAAAACACATCTGCCCCTCGGCGTACATCACCATACCTAATCACACAGTTCCAATTACCTCCAATTACACGTTTTGGAAGGTAAACACCGCAAACTAATACATCAAAACATCACGAACAAAATCAACTTTGACTTACATTGTTACATGCCGGGCATATTACACCAATTGAAAATTCTCTCCTCACCCCCCAGTGCCATCTACCTTACAACCTCCCCCCTCCACCCTCTCCCAACCTATTGACACGCCATGGGCTGGTCTACTATTCAGCTACTGATACCCCTCTTTTAATTGCAAAGCATTACTGACAAACATTTTTATAACCCCTCAAACTCAATTCATCTCCATAAATACCTATGGTTTTGCTCCTGCAAAAAACATACATCCACATCAAACCTTCGTAAAAAACCACTCAACCCATACCCTTTGTACATCAGATTTAAGCCCATGGATATTTATTGTGAAACTTGGAATTTGCTAGAAGAGGGGCTTACCCCTAGCCGCTGTATCTTACTCACTTCACCTTTCTCAGTACCTTACCATTTTTATCCTTTTTTCTAAACCTGTCCTCCAGCCCCTCCTTGCCCCCCCCACTGATCTTCCCTGGTTACACCCCCTCAACCTGCTTGCCTTTTCCCTACAAACTACCCATGATTCTTCCAGGGTCTTGCAGGTGTTAAAACCTCATCGAGGTCAAAAGCACACGCAGTCCCTCCCCCCCCCCCCTTTTCGTGAGCTTCCACTCAACACAAATCTAACTCCTGCCGTCCTCCTGATGGACTTCCACCACCACTTCCATGTCCTCTCTGGCATTACTTGAAAACCTTACCTGTTCTGCTGCTCAACCATCAGCTGTATTCACTTGATTCTCAGGATCCATCCTTCCCCGGCCCCACCGTTCTCGTCGAAGAATCCTTCAGAACCGCATCCGCAACTTATAATGGTTGACTCTTCCACGTCCACCGTTCCCTCAGGTCGATGGGGGCCCCTCCCCTGTCACACTCCGGGTGGGTAACACCAGGTTCCGACCGTCGATATTCCCGTTCTACCTCTTCACTCCATCGGGACACTTCGTCACTGGTTCCTCCTCCCAACTCAGGCATCACTAACATGGTCTTGCTTCACTGCAACGTACCAGGAGACCTGGTAGGCTGACTTCTAGGACGTGAGCTGCCATTTATGGTCATACGAGCTACATAGTCGACAGGTCTTTCTCTGGATGGACATAGTGTAAAAAAACCTGCGTCCTGGACTCACCATCATGACGTCGGACACGGTTAGGCCTAGCCAGCGTCATTTTGAGGGTATAAGGCCCTCAGGTCGTCCCTTATATGGCCCTTCTGTCATACTCCATCGTTGCCGATGAACTTTACCGTAGGTGTTGAAAAACTTCCTGTATAAATATACGCCTGTCGCCTCGAAGGGACATTCCTCGCCTTCACCCACGTATAGTCTGATACGTCATGCATTTACAACGTCCACTGCCGAGTTGACCGTCACCTTCCTCTCCTGGTACTCTTCAAAAAGTTTGTCGTAGACGCCGGTCGATTCAGTTTAGGAAAGACTCCCCTATTAGTCATACATTTAAGGCAAACACATATACTTCCCTACGTTTGGGGACGCATAGGCGACCCTGATGATAGCAGGTAGAATGTATGCTTCGTTGCTCCAGTATGCGGGCCACGTCCAGCTGTTATACAAACAGGTGTTAATCCGCTGGTCACCATCGGTACAGCCATTTTGTCTTCTAGTTGCTAGAAAGGTCACCACCAGAGGGCATGTGTAGCTATAGGCGTACGTCCTCTCTCCCGGAAGGCCCACCCCCCCCCCCCCCCCCCCGTACACCCCCCCCCCCCCCCAGGGTGGGAAACGGGAATAATGTAATTTGATTTGTGGTCGCTAGCCCCAGTTCTCTGTTACTTCTAAATAAAATAACAAGGGATTCATTGTTTGCCAGAACTAAAGTTCAAGCAGGTTTTTACCCCTGGAGGTTTTCATCAAACTGCTTCAAATACACAGTCATGAACTACTTATAAGAAGACGTATGATCTAAATTCCCAGTCAAGGAGAAATTCAAAATCAATATGAGTAAAGTTAGTCTCCTAGAATTACTACATTATCGTGGCCTTGTGGCCCTAACAGTTTCATACTAGTAGTCTCCTTTTGTTAATATCTAAGTTTGGGGGACGGTATATCACACCTAACTTAATTTTTCATTGCCCCTCTGAAATTCTATCAAACGACTCTGTACGGTTACTTCAGACTTATACCCGTTTTGATGCAACACGTTCAGTGATCTCTGACCATACAATGCCACCCAACCATCCTTACTGACACTTTTATCTACTTGGAACAATTATAATCCCGAATGTGGACTTCTGCAGGCATGTCCGACTTTTTGAATTAAACCACGTCTCAGTTATGGAAAAATACTTCTATGTTACCTGCACTAGCAACTAGTCTCAACTCGTCCATCTTATTCCTAGCACTGCGACTATTTGTGTAATATATATTTAAAGACCCTCCTCTCTCTTTACCCTTCCTGCTCCTTTCTGTTATTCCACTAAACCTATTACTGTCCTTGTCAATTAGTGCCACTGGCTTTCCAATATCCACCTCATTTTGCCTATTACTAGTTCTCCTGGTACTCGTATTACTACACTGCGACTTCACTATTTTCCCGCCAAAACCCATACCACTAACTATTCCTAGTTTAAAGACCTAACAGCTCCCTCCACTGCGTTGGCCAGTGCTCCCACCCCACACCTAGATAAGTGAACCCCATCCCTGGCATACATGTCATTTCTGCCACAGAAGAGGCCCCAGTTGTCAATGAATGTTACTGCATTTTCCTTACAGTATTTGTCCAGCCAGCAATTGACACCAATTGCTCTGGACAACCATTCATTTCCAACTCCTCTCCTTGGCAAAATGCCACATATAACAGGTTTCCCACCCTTCCTCCTAATTATCTCTATAGCTGACGTATACCTGCTAATCAGGTCCTCACTCCTACGTTTGCCAACATAGTTTCCTCCAGCACTGAGACAGATAATAGGATTACTCCCATTACCTCTCATTATGTCATCCAGACAGCTAACAATATCCTTCATCCCAGCCCCAGGAAAACACACACACTGCCTTCTACTCCTATCCTTCAAGCAGAATGCCCTATCCATGTACCTAATCTGGCTATCCCCAACAACAACAATGTTTTTACCTTCATTGTCACCGTCCTTCGTGATGCTCCCAGTAGTCGACTCACATTCGTCAGGTAGCATTACACCACGTGTTGGATTCGTCAAGACGTTCTCGATGGTCTTCGTTGGGGTTTCTTGGGATGTCTCACTCACGTCTGTCAATGCTTCCTTGGTGCTGGTTGTGGCATTCCCAGTAGAACACTCACATTCTTCAGGTAGCACCGAGAATGGGTTGGAAGTTTCCACGGTAGTCTTCTGGTTTCTCGTTGTTTCTGCCTCTCCAACCGTTTTCTTGATCCTCAGCTTGGTTCCATGTTGCCTGGCCACTGACCAAGCTCCTCTCTTAAGACTTACAACAGGAGGATTACTACGAATCCTCTTGTTCTCCTCTGTTAATCGCCGTATCTCCAGCTTAGCAACTCTGAGCCCTTCTCTCAGCTGCTGGTAAAGTTGCTCAAGAGAGGGCATCCTGGTTCAGATTTCAGAGAGAGCACTCAAACAGGTCTTCACAGAGCTAAGTACACGTCACCACTGAATTATTCATATACTATATGTTTTGCATAAAACTTGACGGTGGCGGCATGCTACCTCTCACCGACCATTATTACCCTACTCTCATCGCCGACTCAAATGCCACTGAGGTACTGGAGGTGTGTGTGGTGATCTGTAATCAACTCAGAAGGTACCAACTAGTATATTTGAATACAAACAATCATAAAAATCGCAATTTTTGGAGTAAAAAAAAGCCCTTCCTCTTCCCTTTCCCAAAAAAAAAATGGGGAAAAGTCTTAAAAATGCAAAAATTTATAAAAATTGATCCCGGGTTCCTTTTTCCTAAAGCCCCCAGAAATTCTAGACATTCCTCTCCCCTTTTAAAATAACAACATAACCCAAGGGGCTTTTTGTTTGGGTAAGGGGTTACGCAGTTTGGAAAAATTTTTTTTTTTTCCCAAAACCCAATTTTCCCCCTAAAAAAATTCCCCTATTCGTTTTAATTCTTTTTTTTTTTACCCCGGGGTTGGTTTTTCGCCCCCCCCGTGGAGTCCTAGGGGTTTGGGCAGTGGAAGTCTGCCCCCTTTTTCACTCCCCTTCTTTTTACAAACTCCGTCGGTTGGGGGGTAGCAAAATATTTTTTTTTTGAGTTTTTTGGGTTGCCGATACTTGGGTAAGGTGATTTTTTTTTTTGGCAAGGGGTATTTAGGACATTACCTCGTTTACTCCATTTTTAAAGGGGTGGGGGGAAGGGGTCCATCCTTCCTTCCCTTTGGCCCCCTTTTTTTCCAAACCAAAAAAACGGGTTTAAAAACCCCTTTACTGTGGGTAAAAACCCTTCCCTCCCCCCAGGATTTTAAACCCCTGAGGCCCTTTTCAGTTTTTCCCCCACCCCCAACCCCCTTTCCCTTTGCTGGTGACTTTTTAAAACATTTTCGGGTCGTGGTGAAATTTTTTTCCCCGGTTCTGTGGTTTCAAAGACCCGGGCCCCCCAAATGGGTAGTTTTTTTTCCCACCCCCTTAAAAATCCCCGGGAACCCAAACCTCAACCTTTTTTAAAGCGTTCCGTACCGTAAAAAAAAGAACTGTATTTTGAAAATGAGACCTGGCAATTTTTTTTAAAACCCAATTAAAAACTTTCGCAAAAAAGGGTTTTTTTTTTTTTTATCAGTTCCCAAAAAGGTCTTGAAGGGGGGTGAGTAAAACAGTCCTTTTGAAAGTCATGTTTCAACACATTCCCTTAATAAATCGGCTTTTGGGTAAAGCCCTTTTTAACCTTGCAGGAAGTGCGGCTACCTTTAAAATTTTTTTCTTGGGGAAGGGTATTTTAAAAACCAATATTAAAAATACCCAAAGGGAGTCACATTTTTATAAAGTCGTTTCCCCGAACCATCTTTAAACCTTTCGGTTAAACTTCGCCCTTATTTTGGGGGGAAATCCGGGGGGCCTAATATTCCCCACCCCCAAACATGGCAATGTCGTTTTGGGCACCTCTCCTCAACTTTTTAAAGCCCTTTTCGGGAGCGATCTCAACCCATAGGGACTTCCCCCCCCTCTTGTTAATTTTGAAACCTCATCCCCCTTTTTCAGGGTTCCCGGTTTCCCGTTGAAAGGTTTTTTTTGTTTGAACGGATTTTTTTTTAATAAATTTTTTCCCAAAGGGGTTCACATTTAAAAAAAAAATTTAAAAACAGGGGGTGGGAACATTAAATTTACATTCGTTATTTTAATAAATCGGCAAGTGGAAAATTAAAACCCTTGGCAATGCAGAATCATAGGCTTTTGAAATTTAATAGGCGTGCCCAAAAATTTAAACCCAAATTCCCCCTTTTAAAAACATTCTTTTTTAAACCCCAATCACCCAAAAACCCTTCAACATGAACTCGGGGATTTTTTATTGGGGCCGTCCCAATTTCTTAACCCCTATTAAAAATTGCCTTTTCCCGTATCCGACCCTCCCCCAACAACCCTTTCCCCGGCCACTACAAAAGGGCCTATAAATCATTGGGTTTAAACGTTTCCCTTTTTTCCAAAACCCAACTGTCCACCGTTGAAAAATTTCCCTAAAGTCCCGAGTTAATTTTTTAAATAACGTCGGCCCCCTTATCCCCGTTACTTAAAACTTAAGGAAATTTTTTTCCAAAAACCCTGAATCAAATCCCAAAATTCCCTTTTTCAACTCCCTACAGGGGCAATCTAAAACAGTCCCCCCCCCCTTCCAAAATTTTTTTCTTTTCCTGAAATTCCCCTAACTACCTGCCGGGGAAACCCTATTGCCCCATTACTTTTCTAGTTTTTTTAAAGTCTATTCCCCGAAAATCCCCCTTTTCCCGCCCAAAAAAAAAGGGCCTTAAGAAAACTTTCTCCCCTTTTTGGCCCCAAAACCCACCCTTTTTTTGCTTCTCCTCCCCTCGTCTTTAAAAAAAACCGTATAAAACCCCTTAAAAATTCCCAATCAATAAATCATCGTAGCCCCTTACCGGTGCTTTACCTAATTTCCCCCCAGACCCCCGCCCATACCCACATTAAAAGGGTCCCCTTTCCTTCAAATACCTGAAGTTTACCCCCAATGATTATTTCCCGGGGTGCGGAAAACATTTTTTCCCCGTATGACCCCCTTCACCAACTTCCTTCAAACCCCCCCTGTACAAAACCCCAAAAACCCCGTTTTCGTTCTCCCCCCCTTAAAACAAAAACCCCCCAAAAAAAATTCCCCCAAAAAACCTTGCCCCACTCAATAATAATTTTTTAAAAACCCTTCCCCGTTTTTTTAAACCTTTTCCCCCATGGACCCGGAACCCCCCAAAAACAATAGAAACTTTTAAATCCCCCTGGGGCCCAACACTTTTTTTAATTTCCGCCCAACCAAACTAAAAGGTATGTACTTCCCCCCCCCCCCCAAAACCTTTAACCCCCGGGCCCCCTGCAAAAAACCCCCCCAAAAAAGACTAAAAAAGTTTTTTCTTTCCCCCCTTTTTAAAATTTAACTTTTTAAAAAAACATGCTTCAAAAACCCCCCCCCCTACTTTCAGAGAAACCCTCATATAAAAAAACACATTTAACCCGGTTTTAAATATAGGGTTCCCATCATCTTAAAGACCCATCCCCACGACACAAATTCCCAAAACCTTCCCCCCCCCCCCCCCCCTTTTTAAATCCCCCCCTTCAAAATTTCCAAAACCAAAAGTACCCTTCCCCCGGGGTTTTCACCCTTTTCCAAAATAGCTTTCCCCCCCCCACAATAGTTTACTTCAAATGAACTCTTAAATTAAACTTTTTCCAAAGGGGAAAAACGTCCATTTTTTGCGGCCATAACCCCCAAAACCACACACCTTCCCCCACAGTCCTTCCCATTATATTTTTCCCCCTTACAACCCCAAAACAAAAGGCGTCTCCCTTCATATGAACGATTTTTCAAAGGTTTTTACTCCCTTTCCCTTCCCCCCTTTGCCATTTTTTATATGGTTTGTCAAAAAAGCCCTTTTTGCCCAAAATTCCGCCCCCCTTGTCTTCCCAAATTTTTTTTTTGGGGGCAAAAAAATCCAATGGGGGGCCCTTCGAACAATTTTCCCCGGTTTTTTACATTTTTCCCTTTTTGGTTTTTACCCCCGGTTTTTTTCCGGGGGTGTTCCACCCCCCCCCTTGTTTTCCTGAGGTTTTGGGTCAAACCCCACTCACAATCTGAAATTCCACCCGGGGTCCCTTTTTCCCCCCAAGGGCTTCCATGCTAAAGGGTTTTCCCCCCACCACATTGGGGCTCCCTCCCCCGCGCATGGCCCCAAACGTCGCCTTGCCATTCCCAAATCTTTCCCACATAATATCTTCCCCCCCTTTATTAAAGAAGACAATGGATTTCTTCGTCATGACACCCTCATTTGCAAAAGGCCAACCCCCCCCCTGGTTCCTCCCCCAAAAGGAGGCGACACTTCCAGGAGCCTGCACACACCATTCCGGGGACCCTCCCCTCTTCGCTCCAAACAATCCTACGGTTGCACAGGCACTTCAGGCCCCCTTCCCTTCCCTTTTCCCCCCAAGGTCTTTGCGTTGTTGTTAAAACCTTGGCACCTCGTGTCTTTCACACTGCACCCCCAGATGTCTTTGCCCCGAAAACCCCTACAAGTGCGGCGTTTCCTGCATAAGTCCAAATACCAAATCCTAAAGGGCATGCAGGATCAAAAATTTGAAGGGTTTGGATAAAAAAATGTCATCGTCCCCGAAAAAAGTTCCCTCGGTATTCCCTCTAGGGCCACAGACCTCTTCCTCTGTCCCAATGTGTGTGGTGCCATAATTCCAGTCGCCGTGTCAGTCACATTAGCCTAAAATGGTCTTTCTGACTTTTCCCCTGTATAATGACGGGAACATCGTGTGCTTCACAGACCAGCAGGGTTAAACTGATTAACCTCCTGATATTTGTAAACGTGCCTCGTAAAAATGGCGAGCAAAACTTCAAAAAAGTTCTGTATATTCATTCATCGCCACGCGCAAATCCCGTTGGCTAATGTAGGTGTACGGATTATCCCGGGCATAATACGCCTCATGGCCAAGCACACCCCCAGGGGTTAAATTCTATACCAGTGTTATGCGGCATTGCCTGTCTGTGCCATGTTGAGAAAATGTAACGGGAAACTGGCAAAAAAACCAACTAATTTAGGAGCGTCTGCGCAGAGGTCCAAAAGGGCCCGGAGCGTGGGGGACAATGAAAATGTTTTGGGGGAGATCAAGGATAAGAGATTTCCATGACCATTTTTTTCACCCAGTGACTTCATTATTAATACTGAGCTTCTCTGTTATACCCCTTTAAACCCCCGGGGTATAAAACCGCTTGTTAGCAGCAAGGGTTACATGAACAATAAAAAAACTTTTAAAACAAAGACAAAAGAGACGGGAGGGGGTAGTTTCCCCTCGTTTTTCCCCCCCTTGTTTTGAACAAAATTCGCACCGTGTATGAAAGCTCTTAAAATTCCTACAAGAGGTCTTTCACCTCTATGAACCTTTATTTCTATAGACAAATTTATTAACTAAAATACAATATAGAAAAAAATAAAAATTAAAAAAGAATAAACTTTATACACTATTTTACAGATAGACAAGAATTTGTGCAAACTATTGGAATCCCAGTTATGAAAATCGCCGCGAAAATGGTCACAATTAAAATATCTTTCTTTATTTTGACTTAAGCTTTCACAGTAATTTTTTTTTTAAACAACTACAGATGCCTGTTTATATATCAAAATACCCCCGACTATGTTTGCCGTTGCAGAGGGGGGAAAAGGGGGAAAAGGGGTTTACGTGTAGTTTACACAAAAAATAAAAAGCACACTTTTATAAAATGCAATGAAAATTTCTAAGTTATCACCAAAAATTTATACACTTGGGGGGGGCCCAAATTTAAGCAGGGGTGGGGGTTACTTTATTAATATGGCATCTAAATCCAAATGCTTCATACCAACGTGGTTTGAAACAGTTTTGAAACTAGTGTTTTTGCGCTAACATTTTCTGTAGTAAAAAACGTGGGGGGATAAACAGTTTTTTAAAAAGTGATAGTGGAAGGCAACACCCCAGCTTGCGGTCCCCCTGTCCTCACCTTCCCCGCTTCCCCCCCCCATAAAACCTCCACCTGTGAATTCACGTAATCTTGCAAAGTTCCTCTGTGTGACTTACATCGCAAAATAAAAAGAATATTTTCGGTTCTGGCTTTGTGCCAGTAGCTACAAAGTGTTTGTGGGTATACTAAAAGGGGACAAAAAATTTTAAAATGACCTAAATCCTTGCCGGGGTTAAAACAGCTTTTGGTGTCCCACTTAATATTTTCCCATTCAAGTAATTAAGATTTTGTGCAATACTTGGATACATTCCAGGTGGGGTCGGTAACTCAGATGGGATGAGTTTATTGAGCAGTCAGCCTGCGGTATTTTTAAAAAATTTCCATGCGCAGAGCCTATGTTAGCAATGGATTTAGACGAGCGGTGGCCCCCTCTATTTGTAGTTCTTTTCCCCTTTGTTGATTGTTCTTTCTTTCAATTGCAGCATTTGGGTAACGGGCCCCTTTTTCGGCCCGGGTTGGTGTGGTTTCTAGTCAAAGGCAGAATTACCCAAAAACATAGGCAAAGTAAACTCCCGACCAGTATCATGGGGAGGGGAAAGAGACTGTCGCTTTTTTGAAAAGTAGTGGTAAAAGGGGTTAGTATGTGCTGGCCATGGGGAATGAAGATTTTGGAGAGGCCAAAAGTTTAGGAAAGAACTCCAGGGGGGATAAACATGATTGTCACAAATTCACCCCAAGGATCGGGGAAGCGATTAAGTGTCAAAAGAAATTTTACTTCTTTGGACCCCTTGGGAATCGTTAATGTCAGTTGTTGGGGGGGGGACATAGGGGATTCAAGATCTTTGCCGGAGGGGAGAGCGATAAAATTAGGGGGGGGGAAGGGTTTTTGGAATTTCAAAAACCCCAAATGGTAAAAAAACAAAAACGCAGCCCCTACTTGAACTTTGGCCCCCATGCTTATGCGAGCAATCTCAAAAACTACAGAATGTGTTACATTTTGTCACTTTTTGGGAAAAAATGGGGGAGGGTTTTGGGGAATTGGGGATTCTCAAATGAATGTTTTCCCCTCAATGAGGGGATACCCACAAAATGTCTAAATTATTTTTGTTACTAAGATGAACGGGGAAAGGGGGGAAAAAGTAAGAAATGTACCCCGATTGAAAAAATGGGAGGAAAAAGAGTCGTAGAAGGCAAGTTTAAAGAGATCTACAGAAGCATACAATAAAGATCGATCTAAATGGCGAAAAAGTAAGGGAAAGGGAAGATGGGGGGAAACTGGCAGCTCTAAAACAGGATGTTCCGGGAAAAATTAATGGAGTTTTGCTGGCTGTTTTTGCTAGAAAATTTGGGAGGTGAAGAAGCCCAAAGGCGATGTTGGTGGAAGATTTTTTGGGAGTTGCAATTGCCAGTGGATATGGGAATTTAAAAGAGCAGTAGTGGATTAATCGGCGTTCTGCACCAGGTCCTGGGTGGTGTTAATGTTTTAAAAGATGTTTCTGAATCAGTTATGGATCGATCTTTTAATATATGGTTTTTTTCCCGAAGTATTGGGAAAGGCTAAAAAGGGTTTTTTCTTAAGTAAAAATCCGTCAGCCGGGACAGTATAGACGTTACGATACAAGGACCCCAATGGAAATAAGCACTCTGACTGATTTTTTTGGGGTTATCCTGGTTTCTACAATATCTGCTTTGTTGATAATTCTATGTAACTGTATTTTGTGTATACCTGAATAAATTATTACTTAAAAATTTTTAAAGAGTGTCATAAATACTGGCAGCAAGGAGTGTCAACGGGGTTTCCCCTCCATAGTTAAAAAGGCGTTCCACTTTACAATGGGCTTGCCAAAATGAAATCGCTAATTAAAATTTGTCTTGGATGTTAAAAAGGTTTATGATTCATGAATAGTTCCCCCCTTAAGAGAACGTTGTTAGTGACAAATTTTATGTTACTTATGTCGATGCAACACAGTGTGGTGGGAGAGGGAATGGAATGGGGGATGTATTCTCTTTAAAATTGTATTAAATGAAGCATTATTGGCTTTAATGATCACATTGGATGGCCAATGGTAGGGGCAAAAACAAAAATATTCGCCTTGGCCTTCTCTGATGATGTGTTGGTCAAACAGTTGGAATCGTCAGCATTGAGGTTAATCATCAGAAATGTGTCACCTTGAAGTTAAAAACAGTGTCTAGGGTGAAGAAATAGTATTTGCATATGTCAAATAAAATGATAATATGGAGCCCCGGTGAAAGCCCTGCATCCAATAGCAGTATATAGTTTTTTTAACTGTACTTTTTTTGGCGGGGATGGAAAGCCGAATATTCAAAAGCTTCGAGGTGCTGGTTTGCACTTTAGACCTCCTCAAAAAACCCCAAAAACTCCCTTCATTAAAAAGCCCCTAATCCCTGTATCATAATGCAATGGTGTTGGCCATTTTTCAAAAAACCCCTTAAAACATTGTACAAAGGGAGTCGGGCAGATGGCAAGAATTTTGGGTTTAAATTGCGAAAGGGTACACCATTTGGCGTGTATTATGCACCAAGTGGAGCCAAAGACTTGCCTAGCTGCCCGAGGTGTGGGAGTTTTGCACCCCTCTGCTGAAGCCAACGAACTAACCCCGTGTTGCCCTGGTTTTTTTACGTGAGACATTGAATACCGTAGGGATTGAACTTCTGCTGGGGAAATTATGCCTTTTGTCTGCCCAGGAATTGCTGCCCCTGATCACCCGGGATATTTAGGGGTAGTAAGGTCTGTTTGGCGTGGCATTGAATGGCTCTTCAGGATCTTCGTGAAATGCTCCCTGGGGATGTATGAGGGAGTCAATTAAAACGCTTTCAAGACATATTTGGGCGTGACCCCCCGCTGTGGTGTTTGGTTGGTGGATGTTTCCTGCCAGACAGCGTGCCCCTTTGAAACAGACGAGGTGGAAAAACAAGGTCTTTAGCTATGGCGTGATACGTGTTCCCAACGGGCACATGGCGACTGGATGTACAAGGATTCCTTGAGGGGGGATTCACTCTCAAAAGTTGCTGTGTCAGCCTATCCCGTCTATGTGTATTGGAGAACTTTTGTACCAGGTCATGGTAACGTACACGGTAGGTCGACTGCCACCCCTGCGGTTTGGGCGGCCCCCATGGGCGGAGCTGAAAGGCGGGGCAAGCTGGGAGGCCCGCAGTTATTTTAGCAGCGCGTTGGACCCCTTTTTTACCTTGTGACTGTTTTTTCCCAAACATAGGGGGTTGTTGTGAGGTGGGGTTGGGGGTCGCTGGGGGAGGAGGCAGGTGGGGTTTCGAGAATTAAAACATAGGTTTTTTAGGGTGAGGGGGTGGGGGTGGGTTCGCAAAGTTTAGGGGCTGAGGAGGAGGGAAGGGGGTTGACGTGGTGTCACTAAGGCTGGATTTCCCAGTTTAAACCATGAGGGAAAAGGGTAACCAAAATTTTGGGATAGGTGTCTAATTATCTGGAGCAACGCTTATGGATTTTCCCTGAAAAGGTGTTTTTTCAGGGGAGTTAACAGGGGGAGGAGATAGAGGATCTGGGAAAGGGGAGATCGGGGAGTTCAGAACGAGTGGGTTTGGAAGATTAAGGGTGCAGGCTGGTTTGGATGAGTGTTAAGGGGGGGTAAGCCATTGGCGGTGTGATTGTGGTCAACATAACAACCGGCCACCACTCGGACACAGTTGGGGGGGTTTTCAGAAAGGTGGAGGGGACTGGGGGGGGGGAGGTTTCTGAGGTGACGGGGGTATGGGGATGCTGTGGGGTTGGTGGTTTGCAGTTTTTGGAAAAACAAAGGGGGGAGGGGGGCATTTAAACGAAGGGGGGGGTTAGAAAAACACCTCAGGGGTGATAGAACATGCTGGGGGGTGACATTGAAAGGAGGAAATTGGCAGGCATTGGGAGGAAGTGAAGGGGAAAGGCAAGGGTGTGGATGGGGGCCTGTGAATTTTTTTTTTGCATTGGGACCTGTGGGGGATTATGGTTAGGCTGTGAATGCAATGAAAAAGGGGTAAATTGGGGTGGGGAAGCGACGCAGTAATAGTGTTAGTACCAAAGGGGTCGCAAAAATGCACTCTGCAAGACAACTCACCTTTCCTTAAAGTTTGCAGATTATAAGCTTTTTTCGAAGGTGTTAGGAAAACGCCTAAATGTCTTTTTATAGGGTAGTCTCCGGGCCGTTCGGCTGCCAGGGTGTTCTATAGTGCGGGACCAGTGTCCTAGGGACTTTGTCGTGAGAAGGGAGTAGGGAAAAGGGTTTTTTTTAGCTTTAAACTGGAAAGGGGCATATTACACAGTGGAAAGGATGGCTTTACATAGGGCTTATGGGGGGGGGGGGGGGGGGGGGGGGAGGGCTTCGGGAGGAAATAGTGGGGTGGGTGGGCCATCATATTGGAATGCTATGTTTGTGGCAAGTCAATGGCATTGGGAGGGGAGGTATAATGGCAAGGGTGTGTACAGGACCCCCTTTTTAGATTGTTGAGGGAAAAGGGTATGTAGGGAGGAGGTGGGGAGAATTGGCCGGGTCGGTGGGGGACGTGGATTTAAAGACTGCTGGTGGATGAGGGCGAGGTTGAGTTGGGAGAGGGGGTTTGGTGTCGGGGGCATGACTGGAAAAAGGGAAAGGGGAGAAATCTTTCATTTTGGTTTTTGGGGCGGGGAAAGGCGGGTGAAATGGGGGGGTCGGGTGGTGAGCGGTGTGGGGGGTTTAAAATTTGTGGTATTTTTCAAAGGGGGATTTAGTAAGGGGACGGGGATAATTTGGTTGGTTATGGGGAAAGCATGAAGAAGCGATTGGGAGTATTGTGATTAACCTATCTCACCCCTTTTTCGAGGGGGATTTTTGGTAAACTGCTTTATACGTAAGATTTAGTTTGTTGCCCCAAGTGTTCCCCTTTCGCACAAATGATTAAAAATATTGAATGGGGGGGTACGGTTTTTGGGGATTTTAGGGGGGTGATTGGTTTAGATGGGGGAAATGGTCTGATGCCGGCATGGAGGGGTGGATTGGGGCTTTTGGATTTAAGGGGGTTGGGGGCAAATGTGTTTTTATCCGCACGAGGTATTGGGGGGAAGGGTTTCCTGAGGTAGACTGGGGAAAGGGCCATGGATACTGTGGGGGTTGTACAGAGGGGTGGGTCTGCGGGGGAGTGGGAAGCAGTCTTATGGTGTTGGCACTGGCCCCCGACCTGGGAAAAACAAGATTTGGGGTTTTTCAAAGGGTGCTAGGGGGACTGTGGGGACTTTGTGGGGGGGTTTTTTCCTGTTGTATGATTGGGGAAAATTTGGGGGTTTAGAGGTTTCAGATCACCCCTGGGTGCGCGAGGGTTTTTTCGTTTTTTTTGTAGGCAATTGCCTCAGGCACAGCCCCCGCAGGATGGAGGGTTTGGGGGTGAGGGGGGGGATAGGTTTTGTGGGGGGTACAGCAGTGCTCTGGCACTGAGATGGTGAACTTTTTCAAATCTCATGGGATCAGGGGGTCGGGTGAATGGGGGGTGAGGAAGCATGTTCGGAAGCAATATTCTTTCAAGTTGAGTGAAAAAGGAACATTTTTGGGGTTTGGGGGGAGGGGAGTTTTCGGGGAGGGTCCATACCCTCACAGTGCAAGATTTCTTTGATGTTGGAGCGGGTTAAAGTCAGGGGGAAGAGATGGGCTTGCCAACAGGAGAGAGCAGTTTGGGGGAGGCACCCATGTCAGGTGTATGTGGTAAGCGGCCCTGATGGTTGCACCCTTCATGGAGGTGCTGTTTTTGTAAGCACCTAAAACAGGGGGGTGCGGTAAAATTGGGTATGTAGGAGAGTGATCCGGCATGGGGGGCTCTGATATTTCTGACTGGCGTGTGTGACGTGGGGGCTGCAGGCGCCCGTGTGCTTTCTGCTGTGGTGGAGGGGGGATTTTGGGTGGGTTTTTTCCGAGGGGGTGGCCCCGGGCCCGGGGTTTTTGGGGGCCGTTTTGGCGGTTTGCAGGTTTCATTTGCCTGCTGTAAGAAGTTTTGTTTTCAAGCCTGTTTTGCGAAAGTAAACCCGGGGGGTTTCTGGGGTTATGGTAACTTGGCGGTTTGTTGGTATACTTTTTAAAGGTATATTAAATTTTAATTTTTTTTTTTCGTTGGGCATCCCGTTTGGGGGGGGGGGGTGGGAAAGGGGAATCTTGGGTGGGGAAAATTTTGGGGGATTTAAAAGTCTTATTTTTTGTTTATAAAATTGTGATTGTTAACACCCCGTTTTTTTTGTGGGTGGGGGGGGGGGGGGGGGTTTTTGTGCCCCCCCAAAGGGGTGCATGTTAGAAGGGAAAAATAGGGCTGTCATAGATCAAAATTTTTTTTAAACATGTTTTTTAAAAAAAAAAAATGAGAAAAAGGGGGGGGGCTCGTGCCCCACCCTTGTTTTGATTTTGGGGAGGGAAAAAAGTAAAATTTTTGGGGGGCCTGGTGTAGGACTAATAAAATTATTTTTTTTAATAAAATTGGCGTTTTAAATTTAAAAATATTTAAAAAAAAAGTGAAAGGGGTAATTGTATTATTATTTTTAAGAAACACATCCTAATGTTTGTTGTTAAAAAGTTAAAATGTTTTTTGGGGGATGGGGTTTTCGTTTTGGAAAAGATTTGTTTGATAAGATTAAACCCCCCCTTTGGTTCGTTTTAAACCCCCTTTTTTCCCCAACCTTATTATTATAACCCATCATTTTTTAAAATTTTACTGTGGAATGTCCCAAAACCCGGGGGTTTATTTTTTACTGATTATAATTCTATATCTCAAGTTTTACAATAAATTATGTATATTTTTTAGGTTTTAAAAATTTTTTTGCTGTTTTTTTTTATTTTAAAGAAAGAAAATATTTAAAAAAAATTTTTTTTAACTCCTTTGCTTTATTTTAACCCAAAATTCGTCCACTTTAAAAACGATGAATTTTCCTTAAAAACAATTTTTTTTGGATTTTATTTCTTTCCCCAAAATTGCGAGAATTTTTTCCAAAATTGGGAAAAAAAATTGATTCTTACTTATTAGTAATGGCTAAAAATTTTGGGGAAACTTTAAAAAAATTTCACGTAAAAGGTATTTTAAGTTTAGGCCCTTTTTAAAGGGCTAAAACTGTTTTCTTGATAAAAGGAAAAAGATAGAAATTATAGAAAGTAAGGACTTTTCCCGAATAATTTTTCAAGAGACCTGTTTGGTTCCCGAAAAAAAATTTACAAAAATTAAGGTGGGGTCTTCAAATAAACAATACAAAGTTTTGACTTTTTAATTCCTATTCCCATCTTTTTTAAAGGAAATTTTGGGAAAGGGCCGAAAAACCCCCAAGAAAACTAAAAAAGCAAAAACTAAAGAAAATAAATTAAGCCGTAACCCCAATTTGTCTGAATGTCCACCTTTTTAAAAATATCTTTTTAGGTAAAAGAACAATCCGCAAATTTAAAACCCCCCCATTTTACCCCAAAAGGGAACTGAAAATTCAAAACTTTTTGATACCTGGCCATACAAGGAAAATTATGCACAAAAGGGTTAAACATTCCCGAATTAAAAAACCCTCGAAAATCAATTTTGCTTTCCAAAACCACTTAAAAACACCCCGGGAAAAACCAAACTAGCAACTATCAGTTTGTATTCCACATCTCTTTCCAAACCACTGACCTTCACCAAAATTTTTTTAATATAATTCATTTTTACAAAAACATTTTTTTATAAAATTTTTTTGATTATAAAAACAAAAAAACACGTAAAATGAAAAAATTTTTTATCCGCGTACAACAATTTCAGTTTAATCTGGCCCAATTTTTAAGGGAAAATCCCAAATTAATTCTTTTTTGCCCCCCCTTTTAAAAAAAAACTAATTTTTAAAAACAAAAAAATTTTAAATAAAAAAAAATAAAAAAAAAACCCCAAAACAAAGGAACAGCCCAATACCCCCAAGGAAAAATTTTTAATTTGGAACCACGCCCCCAAAATTAGCATGGGGCCCAAAAAAAATTCCTTCCCAAAAAATTTGAAAATAACCTCTGAAAATCCAATTTTTAAAATTTCAAAAAAATTCAACTGACTAACCGAAATTATCAAATTTAAACTCCTCATTTTCCCACAAAAAAAAAAAAAAAAAAAATTCAAATTGAACTTTTTTTTCCTTGGTTTGGGGTCAGGAAAAAAAAATATTAAGGGGTCCCCGGGTTCAAAAAAACATTTGGGGAAAAAAAAAGCTATTATAAAAATTTTTGGAAAAAAACAAATTTTTTTAAATTTCAAAAAAACCCCTTAAATTTAAAAAATCCCCAAAAATTTACACCTAAATCTTCCAGGGAAGAGACCCTTTGCCCCAATAATTTTGCTAAAAACCAGTTAATGAAAAAATTTCTTTGGGGAAAAAAGAACTAAATGAAATCAAAATTCATGAATTGGGGTTTGCAAAGGAACAAAATTATTTAAATTTGTAAAATTTTTAAAAAAAAGAAGGACAACTTGGGATGGGAAACGGTTCGTCCCCCCAAACGGATTTAATTGCATCCCCAGCCCAGAAACGGGTTTTTCAGGAAAAAAAAAACCCCCCCTTTCCTTCTTTTTTATTGACAAGAAGCCCAAGGAACAAACGTTTTGAAAAAAAGTTGCCTACCGTTTTTTCTTTATACAAAAGAAATAAAAAAAAGGAACCGCAGGGGTTTCCTACCAGGCCTTTACAATTAAAAAAAAAAAATTTCCCAAAAAAATTTTTTTCCCAAAAAATGCTCATGGAAGCCCCCAAATAAATACCCGTACTTAAACTAAATTTGAAACTAAACCCCAAGCCAGAAAAAAACCAACTAGGTAAATTTTAATAACCCCAAATTTTTAAAACCCCTTTTTGCCCTTTTTAAAAAACACTTTTAAAAACCAAGAATTTTTGGGGAAACCTCAAGCCCGTTAAACCCCCATTAAAACATCCTTCCCCCTTCCTTTTTCCCCCTATTCTCGTTAAAAAGAATGAAAAGAATTTTTTCTGGAAGATTTTTAAGTTAAATTTTTCAAACCCCCCCAATGTTTTTTCAATACCAGATTGGAGAAGAATAGGCAACAGGGGAGGCCTTTATTCGAAACCTTGCTTCCGTGCTTCCCTTTTTGAATAAAAGTAACAGCCATTAGAGTTGGAGGCGGTTTAAGGTTCCTTACCTAACCCCAAGTTTTTTTCTTTGATGGGAAGTTCTTTTATTTTTTAAAACCGGGAAACTTCCCCGATTAAAAATTGCTTTATCTTAAAATGTCTGCCCTTTTTCTGGGTATTTGTTTTAAACCTCTTTGGGTTTGCAAACTTTGAAATAATTTCCAACCTTTTTCTGTTGGGCTTTTCCCAAAAACAAAATGGGGGCCCCCCCAACCCCCCAAGGGGGGTTTCCCAAAAAAAAAACTTTCCCCCATTTCATTCCAAAAAGCTTTTTGGAAGGGGGCTTTAAAAACTAAGTTTTTAAACTGCAACATTAACACCCCTCCTTCAGAGTGCAGGGCACTGTACTTACCATCTCCAGGACTCGAGGCGGCCTGCCGGTTTCCCGGAACCCCTTCATAAATGTTACTTTGCTAACACTTCAACTGCACGTTCAAGTAATTTAAAAACATTTGTCTCCATTCCCTCCTATACAAACACGCTCACGCTAATGCCTGCTGGAAGTCCAAGCCCCTCGCACACAAAACCTCCTATAACCCCTCCCTCCAACCTTTCCTAGGCCGACCCCTACCCCGCCTTCCTTCCATTACAGACTGATACACTCTTAAAGGTATTCTGTTTCGCTCCATTTCTCTCCACTTGTCCGAACACCTCAACACCTTCCTCAGCCTCTGGACAACAGTTTTGGCAATCCCGCACCTCCTCCTAACTTCCTTACTACGAATTCTCTGCATTATATTCACACCACACAATGCTATCAGACATGACATATCCATGACCTCAGCCTTTCGCCTCGCTGCAACATTCATCACCAGGCTTCACACCCATATAAGAGCGTGGTAAAACTATACTCTCCATACATTCCCATCTTGCCTCCAAGGACAAAGTTCTTTGTTCCACAGACTCCTAAGTGCACCACATCACCCTTTTCCCTCATCAAGTCTTTGATTCACTCATCTTTCATAGACCCATCCGCTGGGACACGTCCACTCCCAATGATCTGAATACATTCACTCCTCATACTCTCTCCCTCCATATCTGATATCCAATCCTTCATCACCTAATCTTTTTTGTTATCTCATAACCTTACTCTTTCCGTTTCACTTTCAATTTTCTTTTGCACTCCCTACAAATTATCCACCATTCTCTGCAACTTTCTTCAGAATCTCCCCTTTGTGTGTTGTGTCTTTATTTTTAATCTCCACGCTCGTGCCAAGGACCCTCACCTTTACTTCTTTACAACCCCCATCTATAAATATTTTAAACAAACCACGGTGACAGCACACTCCTTGTTAAGGCTACTTCTTACTGGGAAATAATTTTCCCTCCTTTCCTACATACTCTAACTGAGCCTCCTATTTTTTCCCTCGTAAAAACTCTTCACGCTTTCAGTAACCTACCTCCTACATCATACCCCTGCAACACTGCCACTTTGCCCCCCTATCCACCCCCATACGCCTTTTCCAAATCCATAAATCCCCAAAAAAGGCCCTCTTTGCCTTATCTAAATACTGTTCACTTATTGTTTCACTGTAAACACCTGGTCCACACACCCCTCCTTTCCTAAAGCCTCCTTGTTCATTGCATCCTTTCCCCTTTTGACTCTTAATTCTTTCAATAAAAAAATCTCCCCATCCCTTTTGCCAGGATACTCAACAGACATCCCCCTATAATTTTTGCACTTTTTACCCCCTTTCCCTTTTATACAAAGGAACTACTGCTCTCTCCCAATCCCTAGGTCCCTTACCCTCTTCCTAATTTTTAAAAAATTTGCACCAAACCCCTCCAAAAATTTTTAAACCCCCCCTGCTTTTAAAATTTCTATCTTTATCCCATCAACCCCGGTGCCTTACCCCCCCTTTATATTACCTACGCCTCACGAATTCCCCCACATCACAAATGGCTCTTTCCCTCCCACAGATGTTGTTCCTCCCTTTCCCCATACCGAAATCACAGCTTCCTATCTTTATCAACATTTAAAAAATTCCTCAAAATATTCCCTCCTCTTCCCAATACCTCTAACTCTCCCTTTAATAACTTCCCTCCTTTTTTTAACGACAAATCCATTTGTTTTCTAGGCTTTCTTAACTTTTAATCTCACCCCAAAAATTTTTCTTTTTTTCAACAAAATTTGTTGAAAATTCACCCCCTCTTATTGTTCTCTTTTTTACATTGCTTTACCCCCTCTCTTAACCCCTCTCTTTTTTCCATATACTCTTCCCTCCTTGCTCACTTCTACTTTGTAAAAACTTCTCATATGTAACTTTTTTTTTCTTACTATCTCTTCACTCATATTCCCAATCGCTCCTCTTTCCCCCCCCGCACCCCACTTTCCTGTAACCAAAATTTGCTGAACACCTAAAACTAATTTTTAAAAACCCACCCCATCCTCTTCGACCCCCTTGCCCATGCTCTCATTTCCCATCATCCTCCAATGCTGTTTTTTATCTTAACCAACTGCCCCTCTTTTAGTTTAAAACCTTCACCTCTCTCTTCCCTGATGTTCTATTCTCCCTTTTATCCCCTCTACCTTTTACTTGTGTCACAACTAGAACGTGATTGATATACGGTGGCCCCTCTTAAACATGTACATCCCGAAGCTACTCCAGTTTTTATCTCCAATACAAATCCCAAAAAACTACTGTCATTTCGCCCCACAATATTTGTAACTTATTTATCCTCTTTTTCTTAAAAAATTTTATTACCTTGACCAAACCCTTTCTG